>CM034240.1:43784025-44495892 GCA_019916065.1 Vitellaria paradoxa
TGTTGATTTTTTCTTTTTTATTAATCAAATTTAGTAATTCCTCCACTTGTGGGCTCTTCAATGGCCGCTGTCTCAGCTTTCACTTGTGTTGGAGTCCAACCTTCTTCAGTTCTGAAGCAGTCCATCAGAACTAACCTCCAGGTGAAAACTTCACTCTCGTTCCTTCTGCGTCATTATATCTTACATATATATAGGAAGTTCTTTCCATGGCGGGTTTGGATTGCGGATTTGAAGAAAGAAAAGGAAATGAAAAAAATATATATACAGGGAAAGGAAAAAATTTGCAAATTCAAGTTGATTAGAGCTCATCCGGTAAATCCCTTAAAAAAAAAAAATTAGAAACTCTAATTTTCAAATACATGACTTTTTGCACATCAAGGGTTGATGTAATTAAATCAACCATCTTAATTTAGGCCATGCTTGGAGTGGCAAAAACTTTTGAAAAAAGGTAAAAAAAAATAATGAAAAATTTTAAAAGTTATTTACTTTTTATCTCACTGTGCGAATTATAAACTCAAACTTATTTCACTTTATTTCATTTTATCTCACTTTTATCACTCCAAATACACCCTTAATCAAGACTTATAAATTTAGTCAAACAAAATTTATAATTTCAGTCAAAATTATTTTTTATTAAATCAAGATTGTTGATTTAGGAATCGTTTAAAATGCCAAAAAATAAAATAAAACAAAATAAATCTCTAACAACTTCTATAAATTACTAAAATTCTCTATTACACATTTATATATTTTCACCTTTATTAATTTTAAAAAGTTTCAATATTTCGCTAAAAAAAAAAAATCTAGAAGGTGGTTAACTGAGTACTTAAATTTTTTTTTGGTGACTGAAAAGATTTTTTGAATTCGTTAGAATGAATTCGAAAAACCATTCTAACGGTTACCACTATAGAGAGAGAAAGTAGAACTATTGTGCAGAACATTGATTATTAATTTTTTGAATCCGTTAGAATAGATTTGGAAAACCGTTCTAATGGTTTACCACGATTTATCTCCAAAAAATACAACTTAAAAAGAAAATAGCAAATATCAAAATTAATCCAAAATTATATTTTACCTCAATTTATCTTTTTTTTTTCTTTGTTTTTTACCACGCTAAACGCTACCTTAAGCACATCAAGATTGATGTGCAAAAATCAACAATCAGTTTCACACACAAAATCACTAATTTTTTACTAAATTTTTTTAATTTCTATTAATTTTCGCTAACTTTCTTTATTTTTTCTTCAATTTTTACAAGTTTTTATCAAAAAAAATATAAACACGTGTAAGACTTTTTTAAGGTTTTTTTTTTTCCCATGCAATTTTACGTGAGTTGTGGGGACAAGAATGGAAGCAAAAGGAGGTTTGTAGTGCATCTGTATATAGGGGGCTAATAAATTAGGTAATAAACTGTGAGATTTGTTCATACTTTCTTTATGTGAAACTGTATTTTTATGCATGCTCTATAAAATGTATTCATGAAATTTTTGTAAATTACTTTTTTTTTTTTCCTTTCTGTTACTAATCAGGCATTTGACTACCCAACTCATGTAATTCCAGAATTATGCATTTCTAATATGCCATGCATTTTTGCTGGAATATCTGAGGCATTTATCCTAGACATGCACTTGCCATGTGTGGATCCCTCCCCTTGGGAGACTCTAAAACTTGGAAAATTCTATGGTACAGAATTAGTGGTTTTTGATATCGTATTGAAATGTAAATGTTAATCCAAAATAAAATGTGGATTTGGCCAAATTTGGTGGTAAACAATGTCAGGTTGAATGGTTGTCACATTTATTGATAAATTGTGTAACATTGATTGACAAATTTAATCACATTCACCGCTGAATTCAATCGTATTCGTGAGTAAAGAAAATGTGGGTTTAATATTATGAACTTTTATTCAAAAATCAAGGGTATGTTTGATTAGAGGGATTGGACGATGTTGAACGAGACCTAATTTTCATAATAACAAATATATTACCCAAAAAATAAATAAATAAAACGAATGCATGATAAGGGTCTGGCATCACTGAAATGTGCATGCACTTGCCAGATGAATTGGAGAAGTGTCAAGTGACATGAAGAATTCCATGATTTTAGTGATGCTCAACTCAGCTTGAATTAGCTCCCCCCCCCCACCCCCAAAAAAAAAATAATAATAAATGGGGTTGGCTAAGGATGATTTTAGCTGTTATTAGGTCTTTCAATCAGCGGAACTTGAACTTCCCACAAAAGTTTCAGAAATTTGCAATTTCATTAGCAAGGGATGTATTTGTAATGCTTGAAATTGCAGTCATCCAGAAGATATTCATCCTTGAAGCTCGTTTCTGCGGGCTCGGCAAAGAGGAGCTTCTTCACTTCCCTGAGAATTTCACGCTTGCGTGTTTCTTGCGCTGTACGTACTTTCTTCTTCCCTGAGTTTGTGGGAAGGAAAATCAAACCATTTTTTATGGCATTTAATGATGAATAATAGATTCATTGACAGGCAAAGCCCCAGACAGTAGAGAAAGTTTGTGAAATCGTTAGGAAACAATTGGCTTTGCCTCCAGAATCTGAGCTCACCCCCGAGACTAAGTTTTCAGCACTCGGTGCTGATTCCCTTGATACAGTAAGCTTACCAACTCAGTCTTAATAGATGATTTTTTTTTTTAAGGTTAACATTGTTATTACTAATTACTATTTCAGTGATTTTTGGTAAGCTAAAGAATTTATCATGAGAGTTATATATATATATATACACATATGTGTTTGTATGTGGATGTGTGCAGGTGGAAATTGTCATGGGACTAGAGGAAGAGTTTGGAATCAGTGTGGAGGAAGAGAGTTCCGAGAACATAACCACTGTCCAAGAAGCAGCTGACTTGATAGAGAAGCTTGTTCAAAAGAAAGCTTCGGCTTAGAAAGTCAGCAGCCATTTGCATTGTCTCAGAGATATTGAGCTAAAGCAGGATGCAAGTGTGAAATTTTTGAGTTGGTGTGATCTGGTGTAGGATCTTTTGGTGGAGCTAGCTAGCTTTACCTTCATTGTTCTTATTGATTTGTGAGAAATTGAACACCCAAAATTTTCTTCCAATTGAAGTTTGTAATATCATGTCAATGGAGCTTCACTTTCAGACCCAATATCTCTTGCAATTTTGCTGTTATTGTTTTATTTTTTTTTTTTCAAACCTTTACCAAAATAAGGTGTGTTTTCCATGGTTTTAAAAAACAGTAACGACCAGAGTAACAAGAAAAAATAAAAAATATAACGGGAATGAAGGATTCCATAACGTTATCCGAAAAACCATGGTGTTTTCCAGCCTTGATTTCACTAGCAGGAGTCTTGTTTGCATGAAGGCATGCTTCTATTTTTTCCTGTTTGTGCATTGCATTATTAGTTGTGGCTCTGGTTTATACTCCTTCAAATAAACTCACCCCTGTGAACTATGAGGGGCATGGCTGCTTTGAATGTTTGAGGTCCCTTCTGCTCAGAAGGGTAAATGTTTCTTGAGTTTTAATTTTGTAATTTTATTCAGAATTGGGCCAGTAGTAGTAAATTACTTGGAAGTCAATTGGAAACTATGGCCCGTTTGGAGTAAGAAAAAATAAGATAAATTGAGATAAAATGTGATTTTGAGTTAATTTTAGCGTCTTTTTTTTATGAAAAGTTTGAAACCGTGGGAACGATTTTCTAATTCCGTTCTCATGGATTCAAAAAAATTCACAAAAAATAGCGACAATGGTATTTGTTTAAAAACTTTCGACATAAAAAATATGATTGTATAAAAAATTTACACATTTGGTTAACCTACTTCCAAATTTTTTATTTTTTTAACTAAATATTAAAATTTTTTGAAATTCGTAATGGCAAGAAAATTAGAGATTGAGAAGTTGTTGGAGATTTATAGAGGTTGTTCATTTGGCCAAACGGGCCTATATTGGCTTCAGTTCATTAGGATTCTCGCAAAGAAAGAGTGGTAAGGAGGAAAAAAAAAAAACTACTATATTGGCTTCAGTTCATTAGGATTCTCGCAAAAGAAGAGTGGTAAGGAGGAAAAAAAAAAAGTTTTTTTTTTAGGTTTAAAATGAAAAAGGACAATGCGCCGTTGCCGGGGATCGAACCCGGGTCACCCGCGTGACAGGCGGGTATACTCACCACTATACTACAACGACATGTTGAGTGAGTAATTTATAAACAATTCTTATGATCATCCATGGATGACAAGTAAAACACTAAACGTGGTGTTAAATGTTTAAATATAAATATCGTAATAATAATAAATTTGTACAAAAATGAAATTATAAATTACAAATTATATATACATATATATATATATGATTCTATATATATATAATAAATTTATAAAAAACAGGAATTATAATAAAATACATGAATATCATTTCTATTAGTTCGGTTTTAACCAAAATTGAATCAAATTATTTTAATTTAGTTTAATTTCTTATTTTTTTTATCCAAACAATTAGAATAAAATCGAATAAATGAACCAAAAATCAAATAACTATTCCACGCACCCAGCCAACGAGCAATCAAGTGGAGCTCATTATGCCGGCAAGACAATTATGTGGAATCATATGGTTTACCAACCAACCTTCCTGAAAGCCATGCATGACCCAATAATCGAGTGAAAACTTACGCCTGAAATTACATTCTTGCCCCTTTATTTTTTTTTTCTCATCATTATAAAATATTTTTAAGCTTATATTTTAAGAAAATATTTTTCAAAAATATAAGTAAAAATACTTTTCAAAAATAACAGTGGAAAAAAAAAAAAGGGGAACCTAAAGACTGATTGCATGATTACTCCTAAACTATGGTACAATATCATTTTATCTCTGTTAACTAAAAATCATTACACGTTTACTTTTTAAGCTATCAATTTATAATATACCCTTTTCTCACACTAATAATTTTAATTTTAACAAAATTTATTTAAATTACACGTAATGAATATAAAAAAAAATTATTAGGGATTAAAATATTCACATTAAAATTTTTACAAATAAAAATCACAATATAAAATTTTAATTGACAAAAATATCATAAGATATTTAGTAAAGTTATGAAATTAAAATGACTGTAATTTTTAATAGGGTAAATTAATCTTTCCTAAACATTAAAGCAAATACAGATATATCTCTTAACATTTAAACTTTGATCTTTATTTTGAAATGTTGGTAACAACTAAATCATTCCATTACTCAAGATGTCAAATATTAATTGAAAGTGATCACGTTAACCATAATCTTAAAGTAATATTTTCATTTTATCCTTATCTCTCTTGCTCACTCTCTCTCTCTTCTAAGCCACCTGCTCTCTTTCTCTCTCTATGATTTTTAGTGGCTACATTTTATGAGAGGCAAAGGGAGTGTCAAGCAACACATTTTGTTAGATCATATATTCGTCCGGATACTATACCCTATCCTTTCTGGAATTCAATAACTTTGACTCCAACATCGTTGCATTTATCTTACTCACAACGAACATCATTGCAAATATTGTCTCTATCATTGACAAATAAAACATCTCTTATTCTCATCCTGAATCGTAGTCAACTTCTCTTATTTCATTTTTACTATCATCTTGCACCTAATCAATGTCTCCACCACCTTCAATTTTAGATAGTGGTGTGGTGTTTGTTTCTGGGCCTTCCACCGCGAGTCCATGGTGACAATTCAAAAGGTCAATTGATTAATTGTGATTAATCTTTCTCGTTACAACAATTAGTTGGATATTACTTTTTCATTACAAACTTAGTTTTTAGGGTTACAAATGAATCAAGTATTCCACTAGTTACTCATGAACAAACTCATTAGGAGCTCATTTATATTCCTTCAATAATCTAAATAAACAAGCTTTAATGAATTTTTTAAGTTCAATATATAAATAAGTTGAGCTCAAATAAGTACCGTTCAATAAGACTAGCAAATCAGGTTTTTTATTATTTTTCAATAGACTTGTTTAAATGTATACGAACAAACTCGTGTATAGCGTAGGAAAAGTCTTAATTAAATTTTCGTGAACAAGCTTGTTTTATTACTCATGAACATGTAAATGTTCGTGAGCAAACTTGGGGAAACTTTCTTATTATTCATGAAAAAAATGTTAAAAAAGTAAAATTTAAACACATTAACTTGAAACTTATTTTTAAGTTCGAAAATGTAATTTGTTTTTTAAACTTGTTCATTAGTAGTCATGCGAACAAGCTAAACAAAAAAATTATGAACAAGCTTGATAAAAGCTCATTGATACACTCACTTGTTATAATTAAGTCATACTCAATTTTACTTATAAACTAATAAGCCAAACTCCAATATAATATTTTAAGTTCGCCAAAAACTTTAGTAAATAAGATTGAACAAAATATTCTAAACTCGATAAAAGTTTGACTCGAGTTCACCAAAAATTTTAATGAACAAATTTGAACACTTCAATACTAGGTTTGACTTGGTTTAACTCGTTTTGTAGTTATATTAATAATCGATTATTTTCAATTACATAATTTTTTTATTGGGATTAATTTGATTTATGAAAGTACGTGAATTTTTTAAATTTTAAGTTCGAACTTTTACTTTTGGCATTCTAACCTTTTTTTTTAAGGTGAAAATAGTTTTTGTAATTCTGATTGGATTAATTACATACAATACAAAGAAATAAGCAAATTGATTTGATATTATTTATATATTTTTACATATTAATAATATAAAATGAGTAAAATTAATGAAAGAGTATGTTTATCATTACTCTAATATAAAAAAAGCATATTATTATAAAATAATAATATAATGTATTAATGTGTAATACTTTTTAATTGAGATGAACAAAATTATAAAAAGAGGTAATTCAGAGGTCTTCTCGTAATTAACACTATTTCTAATAACGGCGCCGCCACCAACGGCTCAGAGAGGACCAAAATTGAACTTCTCTCAACCGCTTTTTTAAGAAAACGGCTGTTTTCAGAACGCATCCGGATCCATTTAAAACCGACCCGGTCCCTTTGTTTTCTTTTGTCTGCTTTTTCTCCTTCAGAATTCACTTCGGAAACGCGTCGGACCGTTACTTCTCCGTCTAACGGCGTAGACTGGCTCAACGCTTGTTCCGATCCTGTTCCAATTCTCTCTCCAATGAGAAAATCTCCAACAATTCTTTTCTCGAGAATCTAGCGCCCAGAAAATTTTGTCCTACTCGAGGGTGTATATAAATAAGTATATATATATATGGATCGGAGGAGGTCGGGAAGTCCGAGTTACTCTAGGCAGTGGAGTGGCGGATCAAGCAGCACCTGGTCGTCGTCTCCGGTTATGCCGCCGGCGCACCCTCACTCGCGGCTACCGTCGGCGACGGGGTCTTCTACCATCAAGAGGACTCAGAACGTCGCCGCCAAGGCCGCAGCGCAGCGTCTGGCTCAAGTCATGGCTTCACAGGCGGCGGACGATGACGAGGATGATGATGATCTAGGGTTTCGATTCGGTGCTCCACCACCTCCGGCCTTTTTGAGCAATGCTAGTCGTAAAGGCAATGGTGTTCCTGCTGTTTCGCTGGCTAGGCCTGATAGATCCCCGTCGCCGGCGGTAAATTTGTCGACTCTGTGTTTTGAGTCGTAGTCTGCAATTTTCATTGCAGTGATATTAGTCGTGTTGAGGTTGTTGTCTGTCCCATGCTTGATTGATTTACGCTTTGGATACTGGATGAATTTTGAATTCGAGCAGCTTGTCACTGCTTGGTTCAAAGTTCGGAGAACTTTACAGTATGTTTTGATGGAAAGAAATGAAGAAAAAAGATAATATTCTAAAATTTAACTCGTGTTTGCGGGTTTTTTTTAGAAAGAAATGGGAAGAAATGAAAAAAAAAAATAAGTGACTATTTTCTAAAATTTTTACCTTCCCAATAGTGAGAAGAACTAGAAAAGAGAGAAAAGTCGTTTAATGAAACTTTTTAAATTGACACATTTACCTACGAAATAAAAAATAAAAAAATAAAATTATAAATTAATTTCTTTTAACTTCGTAACTTTGGTAGGTTTTTACAATTTTTCTTAAATTTTATTTCTTTTTAGTCATTTCACAACTTAGGTAAGTTTTTTTTTTTTCTTTTAAATAACGTTATGCACTATTTACTTATTTATTTTATTGGTTCAATCACGCTGCAAGGCTTGGTTTGATTTCTTTATTTGTGTAATGTGTGTGTGCGCGCGTTACATTTCATCAAATGCAGCGCTTTACTGGTTCTAATATATGTGTAATATATATACGTGTGTGTATATGTTAAGTTTTCAGCGCTGTACAAGGTACGTTTTAATTATTTTATTATTTTTTGCTTAGTAACGTTCTTTATTGAAGTTTTTTTTTATAAATATTATTATTTATATTTTTGTGCAACACTTGCCAGTTTATTTGTTTTCTTGTTTAAATCATGTAGTCAAATAGGTAAGATATTATAATATTATATCTTATAGTGTAGTCCATCAATTTATAATCATATTACATTGAAGATGAAATTTATAATGCATTGGTGCCTATTGGATTGGAGAAATACTTATTGGAGGACTCGTATATTTTCCTTATCTAGAATCCAAACAAAGCATATTTACATTTATTTTTAGTCATTTCAAGATGGATATTTAGTCCCATTTAATGTGCTGATACTTAATTTGCTAATAATATAATGAGATTTATTTACTAATAACATAAGGATATAACAGTAAAATAATAATAGATATTTTCTTTTCTTTTCATTTCTTTTGAACTCACAAATAAGAAGGAAAAAAATAATTATCTCTTCTCTCCCAAACTCTCAAACAAATAGAAAAAAAACTATTATCATTTTTGTTCTTTTCTTTTCTCTCCTAAACTCACAAACGAACCCTTAGCCTAGATGATGCAGAACAAAAAGTGAAAGTGGGCTTGCTAGTTCTCGCGGCAGTAGAACAAAGTACTCTAATCCATGGGGGTTTCTGGAATTCACCATAGCAACAGATAAATATTCTCATAGAGATGTTTGTTTATTGAATCAAAAGTTAATAAAACCTTAATGCTAAAATAGAAAACAGCAATATGTACTTGAAATTTATTAAATTTAGCAAATATAATATGATTGCAGAATCAACAAGTAAAAGGAAACTATATAACTACGGAATTGATGATTCCTGACTTACAGGTAGTTGCCAAAACAAAGATTATCAAAAATAGCGAAATTGGTGATTTGAGACCTTAAATGGCTCCATCGGACTCCTGTGACAAATTTTCCATTACACCTTGGGTGTCCAAATCTTATTGGCCTGGTGCATATAATCCAGTGCTACCCATCCTATACCACTAGTTTTCTGATGAAATATCTGATTTTTTGATTTATAAAAAATTTAATTTTTATGAAAATTCTGAATTAGAGAACGCAAAATTTCATATTTGAACTTGTTTACAATTTTGATTTTAGCTGAGAGGTTTTTCATAATAAATTACTTTAAATTTAACTATTGAAAACCTTGTGCTGTATCTTTAGAGTCTTAGACATTCTTAGGCTCTTATAACTTGGATGGAGCTCAATTCTTGGAGGGAATGATCTTCCAGTTTCTCATACTTTCTGGTGTGGCCTGTGTGGGGACGATCCTTTAGGGATGTTTTTTGGATGTTTAATTACTCTTTGGTTATTTACCATTAAGAAAACTAGGTCCAGTTACAAATTCATTTTGAAGTTAACGTGTCCATGTTGTGTTGGCGTTGAACATTGACACTCTTCATACATTATTGTGACACATGTCGCATACTTTTTAGTTCTTAATATTTTTTAAACCAGAGATTTTTGGACTATATGGATCGCATTTTATATTTGAAGAAAATCTTGGAATTGAATAATATGATAAAAAGAATATGAATTTATATCTTTTTATTCATTTTACTTCAAATGTTTTTAATTTTTATGAAGTATTTTTAGTTAAAAATATTTATTTTTTATGTATGTATATTCAATGATGCACCTTTGCCATGCCATATCCTAATAATTTTTCAAATTTCCGTATCCATGTTGTGTCATATCAATATGTCCATGTCTTGCTTTTTAGTTGATTACTTATCTATCTCAGTTTTCTTCAAAACACATATATCTTAATAATATAAGAGTGAATACTAATTTACCATCGTTGTAATTTTGAAGCCTAATTGCATATTGCTGTCTGTAGTTAGGCCGGAACTTTATAGAGCATACTCCTTCAGTTCGTTCCACATCAGCTGGAAGATCATCAACGTCAGTTCGTTTAAAGGCAATAGTGCCATCTAATCAAGGATCACTAAGGACGCCAGTTTTCATTCCACCAATAGACCCTCCTAGTACCAGACTCAGAGGAAGGAGGTAACAATATTTTTACTTATTTTCTTTTTATTTTTAATTTGTCAATGCTGATAGTAATTTAAGGTAGTTTCACAGTATTTTTTGTATTTTTTTTTTGGAATTGACAATTTTAAATTTTATATTTGGCTGTGGGCTAAAAACTTTTAATGTGGAGGTTGGCAATCTTTCTTGAAAGAGTTGTCATTGCATCTATTACATTTAATACACTCTTTATATTACTAAAAATTTGCTAGGGCCAGTTTTTAATATAATTTTAACCTGGCATGTCTCCATATCTAATTTGAATTAACATACTCTGAAGTCAAGCATGTCCATGCGCACCGTTAGTTGATATTTAAGCTGCTAAAGTTAAAATGTCTTCACAGCTAATTTTGTTCCTCTCTCTTCCTAAAAAAAGGTGTTCGTCACCATGAGATCATAAGCCACTGCAAACTCCAAAATATCATTCCCTTCTTCATTTCTATCACCGTAACCATAGGAGTACACGGGGGATATGGTTACGGTGATAGAAATGAAGAAGGGAAGAATATTTTGGAGTTTGCAGTGGCTTATGATCTCATGGTGACGAACACCTTTTTTAGGAAGAGAGAGGAACATTTGGTGACTTATAAGAGTGGCTCCTCAAAGACACAGATTGACTTCTTCTTAACTAGGAAAAGAGATCGTGTAACTTGTAAAGATTGTAAAGTTATACCGGGGGAGAGCTTGACTGCCCAACATAGGTTGTTGGTCATAGATGTGCAGCTTCAAAGGTGGGCTAGAAAAAAGAAGTCGTATAGATGCTCAAAGACTAAATGGTGGAACATAAAAGGTGATAAGCAAACAACATTCAGGGAAAGAGTACTAGAGGAAAACATTTGGACGGTAAATGAGAATGCAAATATTATGTGGGATAAGGTAGCAAAATGTATTAGGAGGGTAGGGAAAGAAGTCTTAGGAGAATCCAAATGGAGTGCTCCGGCACAGAAAGAGGCATGGTGGTGGAACGAGGCCGTCCAAGACAAGATAAGAGTTAAAAGAGAGTGTTTTAAATCTTGGCAAAACGACCGAAATGAAGCGAACTTGGAGAGGTATAGAGAAGCTAGAAGAGAAACCAAAAAGGCAGTTAGTGAGGCTAAGGCAAAGACATTTGAGGATTTATATAGGCGATTTGACACTAAGGAGGGCGAAAGAGAGATATTCAAGCTTGCTAAATCTAGAGATAGACGGACCAAGAATTTAAACCAAGTTAAATGCATTAAGGATGAGGATGAAAAGGTATTAGTAAAGGAAGAAGAGATAAAGGAGCGTTGGAAGAGCTACTTCTACAAGTTATTTAACGAAAGCAGTAGTAGTGACATACATTTGGGGTAGTTTACCACTTTTAGGGAAGAATTAAATTTTATGTTCTATAGGAGAATCAGTAGGGAAGAAGTAAAAGAAGTATTAAAAAGGATGAAGAATGGGAAAGCGGTTAGGCCAGATGGGATCCCTATTGAGGTTTGGAGGTGCTTAGGAGAGGATGGCATAAGTTGGTTAACAAAACTTTTTAATGTAGTGCTAAAGAGCAAGAAGATGCCTGATGCATGGAGGAAAAGTATCCTTATACCCATATACAAGAACAAAGGAGATATTCAGAACTGTGCGAACTATCGCGGGATTAAATTGATGAGCCATACGATGAAATTATGGGAGAGAATTATTGAGAGAAGACTAAGAAGGACAACAAACGTTTCAGAGAACCAATTTGGTTTCATACCTGGAAGATCAACCATGGAGGCTATCTTTCTCTTGAGGAGATTAATGGAACAGTATAGAGAAGGTCAAAAAGATTTACATATGGTGTTCATCGATTTAGAGAAGGCATATGATCGGGTTCCTAGGGAGATTCTATGGAGAGTATTGGAAAAGAAAGGAGCGTGTGTCGCATATATTGAGGCGATAAAGGACATGTATGATAGAGCCATGACATCTATACGGACGACTGGTGGAGAGACTAATGAGTTCCCTATCACGATTGGTTTACATCAAGGCTCAGCGTTAAGCCCATACTTGTTTGTTTTAGTTATGGATGAGATTACAAGACATATTCAGGATGAGGTACCGTGGTGTATGCTATTTGCAGAGGATATTATTTTAGTAGATGAGACGAGAGAATGAGTGAATGCTAAGCTAGAATTGTGGAGGGATACGTTAGAGACAAAAGGGTTTAGGCTAAGCCGATGCAAGACGGAATATATGGAATGTAAGTTTAGTCAAAGTAGGATAACGAGTAGTATAGAAGTAAGTTTAGGCACACAAAAGATTGTAGAGAAAGATAAATTTAGGTACCTTGGATCTATGGTGCAACAAGATGGAGGGATTGATACTGACGTAAGTCACAGGATTCAAGCTGGATAGACCAAATGGAGGAGTGCTTCGGGGGTTTTGTGTGACCGAAAAATCCCCCTCAAGGTGAAAGGAAAGTAGTATAAGGTAGCGGTTAGACCAACGCTGCTATATGGATCAGAGTGTTGGGCAGTAAAGCATAATCATGGTCAGAAGATGGCAGTTGTGGAGACGAGGATGCTAAGGTGGATGTGCGGGATTACAAGGAAAGATAGGATTAGGAACGAGGAGATTAGGGGCAAAGTGGGAATAGCACCGATTGAAGATAAAATGAGAGAAAACCGATTAAGATGGTTTGGCCATGTTAGAAGGCATCCAGCAGAGGCACCTGTTAGAAGGTGTGAAAGTATGGAGATTGTCAGGAGTAGGAGAGGTAGAGGAAGACCCAAGAGAAGCTAGAAAGAAACCATTAAACATGACCTAACCTACCTAGATTTATCGGAGGACATGCCCCTAGACAGATCAAATTGGTGTCGATAAATCCATATAACCGACCCCACCTAGTGGAAAAAGGTTTGGTTTGGTTTGATTATGTTATTTTGATTTTATGGTCTAGTATACACAGGAGGACTTTTTGAAGAAACAACGAACCAGATAAAATGCTCATTAATGAGAATAAATCGCACAGTTTGCTCTGCTTTTATCTTCACTCTGTCTGCGCGCACGCGCCGTTTTGGTCCATCAGTAATTATGTTTTCATTTCATTTCCGTTAATTGGAAAGAATTTAAACCATCGGTAATTATGGTTTCATTTCATTTCCGCCAACTGGAAAGAATTTAAACCATCGGTAATTATGGTTTCATTTCATTTCCGCCAATTGGAAAGAATTTAGGTGAGCCATCCAAGCTAAGGATTATGTGCCAATGTACCTCCCCCCTTGTCAGTTTCATTAATCATTCTTAAAGTTTGTGCTAAGGTCAGTATGGCTATGTTTCAATTCACTGTAGCCACTACAGTTTAAATTTGCTTCAGAGATAGTGAATTGATATTCATTAAGCTTTCAAAGTGTTACTTAGATGGTTGTTCTAGATAATGGATCAATCGGTCATAGTTCTCACCCCCTTTTACGTTGTTTATTACTTGATTTCTGATGCTTGATCTTTAACCCAGAATTGAACTGTTTGCAACTTGCCTCTGTACTTAACAGTACCACATCCATCAACTCAATGAGTGGACAAATTCATTGCATGGGTGTTCATACTTTTGTTTGTGACCATGCATCTTCTATGCATGCAAGTACGGATAGGAGAACAAATGTCAACTTGTATGGCCATATGGCAGCACCACTGATATTTCCTTTGTTCGCAAATCTCGTAGGTTCACGGCAGATGTTGGACGTATTGACTTGAGAGATACAGGAAATCAGCGGGAGGCATCTGCACTTAGAGATGAAGTATGACCATGTTTCTCACCCTTCAGTTTTTCTGCCTTCTTATCAGGCTTGCATCTAACCTCTGAAATAGTGGTGAAAGCCATTTCTAGGTCATAGCAGATTGTTGTTCATCTTTGGTTGATTTGAATGACTCTGGTAAAGAAGCTAAGTGTAAAGTTTGAAGTGTTTTTTTTTTTTTTTTTCAATTGATAAATGAAGTGTAAAGTTTGAAATGTTATCCTTAAAGCATTAATATAAGTTGACATCTGGTCAAATTGCAGCTTGATATGCTGCAGGATGAGAATGAACTTATCCTGGATAAGGTGAGTTTCCCTGAATATCTTGCCTCCAACATAATTAATAAATAAATGAAAGAATGAATGGCAACAATAAATTATGCTGATACAGTTTATTATGTCTAAAAGTTACACCTGAATCTTCTCTGCAGCTTCGGCATGTAGATGAAAAGCGTGAAGAAGCAGGGGCCAGGGCCAGGGAGCTAGAGAAACAGGTAAGCAATCTCAAATAGTTAGTAATCTTCAATTTTCAATTTTTTTTTTCTATTGCATGAAATTGTTAAAAAAAAACTCATTTGCAGGCTCACATGGCTATCTTTTTGCTATCATAAACAGGAATTATTTTTTAATCCTTCTTTTTGTTGATTGATATGGAATGAACATGATGGATATCCCTATAGCTAAGTAGTGGCCCACACTTCTGAGGAATTCCCATGCCTATGTTGGACACGAACACTTTATACGATGCCCAGGCACCTGTCCTGCATCTCATTGTTCATCTTGGATCCTACCGCAATGCATGAACTATGTTACACAAACACATTAATCGAAAGCATGTATTGTTAGAAACAAAGTGAGCAAATTTGATTTCCCACATGGACCTGACAAATCGAGCATGCAATTGGTACATACCATGGGGCAAGAATATAACTTTAGAGAAACCATACATTAACTGAATAATTATAGAAAAATAATGTTAAAACCTACAGAATTTGGTTAGATGTAGTATAAATTATGTACTTAATGTAGAGAGTACAATCACATATCCCTCCTCACCCCTCTTCCCAAAACTCCTCTTTGCCTACTTTCACAGTTTATACCATATCTTTTTGCAGAACTGTGGGAGCAATCAAAGTGGTTGCAGAGATAGACCCACCTTTTTGTGCTTCACCTTCCTCTTATTCAATTCTTACTAGAGAAATTTGAGAAAATGGCTATTTTTTTATCTTATAAAAAATGTAAAAGTAAGCTGTCCTATTGCAATATTTTACATTTTGAAGATTTGCTGGTTCAGTGGATCCATGGGCTATCCTAACCTATCTGTCCTAAATTAGTCTGGATAACTATTTCACACTGAAGATGGTTCCTTTTCCTATTTTTATTTTTTGAATTATATCGTGCATGTCCATTATTATGCTGCAGTTATCTATTAATGTTTTTATGTATCTAAAAACGTTTTGATCCTCAATATAAATCTTTTAGCAAAATAAACCCAGCTTTAGGATTTTTTGACCTGCAGTCTTGGTGGTGAATACCTAACTACTGTATCTTTGTTGAACACATTGTTAGAGTATCTTTATTTTGTTTTTACAACTTGGTCAATGATGCATAGTTCTTCATTTCGACCCTAAAAAATTTAAATAGGTTGCTGCTCTTGGAGAAGGTGTATCACTGGAAGCTAAATTGTTGAGCAGGTAAACTTGGATTATTTCACCTCCTTCATATGTTTACTTGATATTTTGGGTTTGATGTGTTATTTGATTATTTGCAGGAAGGAAGCAGCGTTGCATCAAAGAGAGGTTAGTACAAGCTGAATGATAAAAGATTGGCAATGGTTGTGCATTTCTAGAATGTCCTCTTTTTATTGGTGCTGAGAAAGCAATTGCTGACATGATTTGTGCCAATCATGACTTGATGACACAATTCATAGGCTTCATTTTTTTTATTTTTTATTTTCTAATTGTGCCAAGCGTATGGTTGATTATCCATTACGAGGGAGTGGTTTTTGTTTGCTTTGTGCTGAATATTAGTCTTCCTCAAAGGTTGCGCTTAGGCTGCATTATATCTTCTGTGACAGGCTGCCCTTAAAGCTGCAAAACAAACCAAGGATGGGACAAATGAGGAAATTGTGGCACTAAGTGTTGAAATTGAGGTAGTGTAAACAAATAGTTAAGCACTTATATTCTATTTTTTTTTTTTTGGTATTAGTAGCATCCTGTTTAGTTATCCCTTTAATTTGTTTGAATCAGAACTTAAAAGATGATACTGCAAGTACTGTCAAACAGCTCCAAAAGGCGGAATCTGAAGCAAAAGCTCTTCACACAAGGACACGAAGAATGATTTTGAGTCATGAAGAGATGGTTGTCCTTGAAAGCTATATCGAGATTCATGACTTGCTTCCTAATGACTTTTTATATGTTTAAAAGTACTGAAATCGACATTTTTTATTCTACATTTTAGGAGGAGGTTGTTTTGAAAAGGTGTTGGCTTGCTCGCTACTGGGGCTTGGCTGTACACCATGGTAATGCACTTAGTATAATTTTGTAGGAGTCTGAAAAATTGTAAATTTAGCTACATTGAATTCTCATGCTTAGCTCACATGGAAAGTTAAAAGAGTCATTTTACAGGTTGATCTCAAATCGCCACCTCTCTAGTTTATCTGCTTGGTTTATAGTGTTTGATTATCATATGAACCATGATTTTGTTGAGTGAGTTTTGAGAAAACCATTTTTGCAAATTCATTTTGTTTCCCAAATTTGGTTGTGTATCCGATTGTTTTGCTAATGAGTTGCCAACTCTTATACATAGTTTACTCTATCAACAATGTGTTAAGTTTTTGCCATTACAAAAAGCCAAGGAGGAGTCTTCAAATAGTGGCAAGTCCCTCCTGTTGCAATAATTTCAATTGATTTTTTTGAATTTGTTTTGGCAATTTGCTTGCTTCTCTATGTTTGACTTATGTGTCTTTCATTTTTTAAAACTAGGAGCAGGTAACAAGGATTCAGATAGGAGGTCTAAACTTGTTTGTAATCTCAATGACCTAGCCGGAGAAGGAAATATTGAAAGAATGCTTTCAGTTGAAATGGCCTTAAGAGAACTAGCTTCCTTGAAGGTTTTCTCTGATATATTCTACTTCTTCTTCCTTGTGTAAATACAGTTGTCCTTGCTTTTTTTTTTTTTTTTTTTCATTTGCTTGTTCTGTTTTGAGTATATAAAACAAAAATTGGATATAAATTACTGGAAATATGGGCTTCATGATTGTCTACAATGTATTTTCTTAATATAATAAATACTAAATTTTTTTAATTTAAATCCTATTTTTTCATTATCTTGGTTTTTTTTTTTTTTTTTTTTTTTTTCGCTTCCCTAATAATTGTTTTACTACTCTTTAAAGGTTGAGGATGCTGTTGTGCTTGCATTTGCCCAAATCCGACGTCCAAATTTGGTCCAACAGTTCTCCTCAGGTATGATTCATTATCATGCTCTAGCCTTTTCAGGTACAAATTATAGAATTTTATTGGATAAATGATAAGGAAAGAATTCCATCCTGCTTTTGCCATTTTCTAGGCCTTATGTGTCCTTTTTAATAAAGCTTAGCAAAACCTTTCTATTTGTCTGGAAAGTATGCTTTTATTGTAAACATTTCCTTTTGGGTAGATTTTTATACATTTTTTATACGAGTTATACTGAAAATTGTCATAATGTTTTCTGTTGTGTAGCAGATCACAAATCTTCAAGTGATTCCAAGTTTACGGAGGCGTTTGGTAATGAGATGTTCTAACTGCTGTCAAGCTATGCCTTCTGTACTGGACACTAAATGTTCTAACTGCTGTAATGCTATGCTTTTTGTACTGGATATGCTGATTTTGAGGGATGCTATTGCTACAGTAAACTTTAGATACAACCTTTACACACCTTGCAGTGGGTATGATCAACCATGTTGTGGCTTAGAATTACTTGGTTCTCTTCCTAGACCATGGTCTTTTTGATTTTCTTTCAGCCCTTTCCAGCTAGACGTGGTTTAAAGTAAACTGCTTTTTAGTGTATCTTAGCTTCTACAATTTTTGCTCCTGTTTCACAGGTGCCACTTGCATGGCATGTAAAGTACAGAGGCCTTGTATCTGAATATAATTTGTGCATATGTTTGACTCAAAGTATAGTTTGTGCATCTCCACTGTATTATTGGAAAAAATGAATAGTTGACTGTATTACTAATCTCAGCTTGCAAACTCTTGGTTGCAGAACTAAGTCCAGAGGAGTCGGAAGATGTTCTTTTCAAGCAGGTCTCTGTTTCTTTTCTTCTATTAATTTGTTAATTTTTATCCTGCTCTAAGCCATAAGCGTGCTCATGCTATTTTATGCCCTGGAGCATTGATTAAGTACACCTTAGAGAGATGTGGGCCCTGAAACTTTTTTCAATGTGGAAAGCATTGTTTTTTAAACATTCCACTAGCTTCGTTTTCTTTTCGCTTGGGGCAGAAAGGGTAACACAGTGTGCAATGCTTCCTCATTGTGAGAGTTGAGGAGTCACGTTACCCATACTTGTAGAGATGTTTTCAGGGTTTGATTCCATGACCTCAGGTCACAATAGGACAACCTTACCATTACTCTAAGGCCACCCTTTTATTATTTTTTTTTTTTTCACATAGAAAAATGAAAAACCAAAAAAAAGCTGTACACCGTAATCTATCATGCCATTTGCAGTAACAAGGTGCAGATACTATGGCTGGCTATTGTTTGATGGTGATATGAGAGTCATTTATCTGCAAGTGCTATCTAGTACTTTAACCTCATGGGTTACTAATATGGACAACTTTTCCATAGATCAACATCCTTAATAATTTGGGCGCAAGGCTTCGCTGATTTATGAGAAGCAGACCCAATGAACTGTTACGTCTTCTTTGTCCATTCACGACAACCATTGGAACCAACCACCAGAATCTGGCCATCCATAATTAACCTTTTCAACCCCTCAATTTTATTTTAATTACTATTATTCTTATTATATTTTATCCCCAACCTCAACATCAGTAGTAGTCCTTCGTCAACCAGGATTGTATGGTTGTACCTCTAGAACTTACTAGGAAAGTCAGGTGTGTTTGGAGTTGTATAAAAGTGTATAAAATAAAATAAAATTGTAAAAGTAAATGTCTCGTAATTTATGCAGTGTGTGAAGAATTTAAATTTTACTGTCTCGTAATTTGTGTTTGTAGAGATTTGTAAGATTTTATTTTATTTTGTAGAGCTCCAAACGGAGCCTCAATAACCTTGGGACAAGCTTGGGCTCGTCTAACTCCCTTTAGAATCTTAGGATAATTTTGCTAGTCCAGTGAACTCTTCATTCACAGTTCTTGGTTCTGATAAACTAGTTTGCATACTCTGATAGTCTCTTTTTTATTGAAGATATTTGGTCTGTCGTGATAATCCGTGTCTTTCTAATGCCCCAAGGGTGTCAGCTCAAGTGACACGTGGGTTTGCTCCCCACAGTGCCCACTCGAGTTCGATTCCTCATTCACTTGGATGTGCAAGGAGGGCGGTACACATACCCAGTTTACCCATCGGCTAACCAGTCTGTCGATGATTGTGATAAGCTAGTGGGGTTCTGGGTTCCCAAAAAAAAAAAAGTCTTTCTAATTTTATACAATGTGTTCAGGCTTGGCTTATGTACTTTTGGAGGAGAGCCAATGCTCATGGAGTAGAAGAAGACATTGCAGAAGAGCGGCTTCAATTTTGGATAAGCCGTAATGGGCAGTCTCCAACATCACATGATGCTGTTGATGGTAATTCCAATTGCCGGTTAGCTCATGCAGTATCTCCCTTCACATTATGACGTATGATAATCATCACCATCCCACCACTCGGAGCTCCCCACCCCTCCAACATGGAAAGAGCTGCACAAAAGAATAAATGAAAAAAAAAAAAAAAGGAAAGAAAGTAGAAAAGAACATTCATTTATTCCACTCTGTTGTAGTATGCAATTTATCTGGCATGTTGCAAGCTTCAAATATTTGTGGAAAATGTGGTAAAGGAACGAATGATTGATTTAGCCGTGTAAGCAAGCAGGCAATGGAGAAGTCGCAAATTAGTCAATGATTTAAGCATGCTTTCCTTAGGATTAGTTGGTCTATGTTCTAAGGGTGGATCCCAAGATTTGTAATTAGTGGGCTAAAAATATAATTTTCAGGTGAGTGGGAGCAAAAAATGAAAAATCAATAGCGAGAACATACAATTTCTAGTTGAATTTGGGAAAAAATGATGAGGTATAAATGTACTTTTTCAAGTGTTTTTTTTTTTTTGGGGGGGCGGGGCCTATGTAGGTCCACCCTTGTCTGTATTTGGACCTGCACATCATTCCTGTCACGAGAACATTTCTGTGTTGCTTGTGAAAAATTAAAAAAAAAAAAAAAAACTTTTTTAAGATGGTAATGTAGGTATAGAAATAAAACAAATGATTTTGTGTAAAAATTCTATTTCATTATGGCTTGCAATGCTTGCTCTGGTGCAGTTGAGCGAGGTTTGACGAGCTGAGGAAACTGGGAATAGAACAGCTACTGTGGGAAGCATGCCGCAAGGAAATCGACCAACTCTCTTCAGCCTTCGTTGCTACCAAATCTGGTGCAGAATCAGAGACATCTTCTTGATAGCAGCCATGGCCGCGGTTATATGTTCCAATCTCTTTTTCATTATTTCATTTTCATATTCTTCCTTGTATATATATATATATATATTTTCAATTTTGACCAATATAATTTTCATACAGAGAACTATAGGAAAGCTTTTCTTATTTGTATAGTTCTTTTGTGCTGTAGGCCTGTATTACACACACACACACATCATGCTTTCTTCTTCTGGGATCGGAGAGAAGCCCGCAGCCGCTATTCATGGGTGTGCACTGGGTGAAATCCGTCCCGTGGCCCTAACCGGCAAAGAACCACGAGGAGGTAAACCGCCTAGGCAAGTCCTGGCTGATCGGCTCAGCCGAGAAGGCTGTTAGATGACCCTCCACAATTAGAAGAAGGACTGCCCCCAAGAGAAGTCGAACCCAGGACCTATTGGTCCCAGGTCCTTCAGCCCGCCATCCGAACCAACTCGACTACCCTTTCGGGGGCCACACATCATGCTTTCTTTGTATACGGGAGAATAGAGTTATTACAAACTTGCATGAGGGAAGAGGAATTGTAGCTGCGACTTTTTGTAAACAGAGTGGATGTTATTTGTAAATCTTGAGTCATGTATGTAACAAGTAATGGATTTTTTTTTTCTCCTGTAAATTACATTTGCTCTTCTATTCAGGCACTACTGCTGAGTCCAGGCTGTGAATTTGAAACTCATCTAAAGGGGAAGACAGAAGGAATCGGAAACATCACTTACTGACATTTGGTGGGGTTCCTTCTGTTACTATTTGCATGCATTTTGCACAAAAAGTCAACCACCTTTAATAATTAAAAAAAAAAAAATTCCTGATATATGTTTGTCACAAGGCAAAGAAATTACTTGTGCATAACTAAAAGTTACACACTTGCCAATAAAGCTGACCTGAAGATGAGTAGCTATCTTCCTCTTCACTCTCTCTCTCTCTCTCTCTCTCTCTCTCCCCCCCCCCCCTCTGGTGCTGAGTAAAACAAATACAAACGGCTAGATCACCCTTCCTTGCAATTGAATCTTGTTGGCTGATTTTTTTCATTGCGAGTTCAATACCCATACCCCTCCTAGAAATTCAACACTACTAATGGTGTAGAAATGATTGTCTTTGGTTTAGTTACTTAACAAGTAGTCTGTTCAAATTTGTTTTGAAAATTTTAATGAGTCAAAAAAAAAAAAAAAACTGTTCAAGTTTGAGTTGTTAAGTTTTCTAGTTGATCTTAAAGGAGTTTTAATTGAGTCAAAATCTAAGTAGCTGCATATTTTATATAAATTTGGAATCATTGAACGGATGTAATGAATTGTGTTTAAACTTTATTTCATTCTGTAATGAATGAATCCAAATCCATGGCATATTCGGGGCCACATCATCGCGCGTGCGTGTGCATGTAAATGCTTATCTAATCGTTTAATCACGTGCTACTCTAACTATGGTTATTTAACCCCCACTAATGTGAAATCGTGAGGTTAAATTGGTTTAGAAGATGATGTTATGATTGTTTTGTTTTATAAATAGTAGGCCTGTATGATTAGAATTTTTTATGGGAAAAGAGGATCAGAATAATATACTTCTCTTACAAGTCAAACATTTTAGATACCATTTCATATATTTGTTTTGAACTTATTTTTCATTTTGTATTATTTTAAAACACATTTGGTCACTTATGTTTTCCAAATCTGTTTTAAAAAATAGAATCGTTTTGATTGTTTTTAACCCAAAATAAGAAAAAATCTCAAAATACGGATAAAATGTCAAATTTTTAAGTGCGTTTTCTGTTATTCTTATTTTAGTATTTTCAAAATATAAAATACAAAATAAAAATAAAAACAAAAAACCAAAAATAGAAATACTAACCAGATACCACCTTGAATATTAAAATCTATAAAGTTATATTTCTGGTACGTGGAAGTCCGCAGCCGCTACCCCGTACTGGGGTGCGCACAGGGCGAAGCACGCTCCAGGACCCTAGCCGGCAAAGGCCCCTGGAGAGTTAACCAGCCTAGGCAAGCCCTGGCTGACCGGCACGACCGAGATGAGGCCATTAGGCACCCGCCATTACAGCGGTAACCCACTCCCCCGTGGGGGAGTCGAACCCGGAACCTCGAGAGGCCCAAGCTCTTAAGGCGAGCCCGACTTCCACTCGGCCAGCCCCGTGGGGGCAAAAAGAGAAGAGCAAAAAGTTATACTTTTATTACACAAATGCCATTGATTCATTACTTTTTTGATGCACTTTTTTTAAACAATAATAGGTAGAAAAATATTTCCTTTTCTTTTTTGAAAGGTAGAAAAGTTTTTCTCCTCCATAAAAGATCAGGAAAGTTTACTTACCAAAAAAAAAAAAAAAAAGATCAGGGAAATTTTGATAAGCCAAACAAGGCAGTAATCAATATACAGCGTTTGACACCATGGAGCAACAAGACCATACTGAACGGGCACAGAAGTAACAGAACCCTGAAAGGGACTGTGCTAAAAATGGCTGTCCTTTTTCACTTTCATAATGAAGCATTTTGTTGAAAAAAGTGGATGTTCAAATGATAAAAAGGAAAGTATCATGTGGGGCGATTGGTTGCTTGATATGCGTTTTGGTTTTAATCCTTTCTAGTTAATAAAATGATTGTTTTTGACTAATTGTTTAGGAGGTACAATAGTGGCTTGATTCGAATACTTGAGTAAATATTTATTCACTTTTGACCAGTTTCATTTTAATTTTATATTTTATTTTCAGTACTATACATACGAATTAAATTTTATATTCTGTTATATGCGTATTTTATATTTTATATAATTTTATAAATTTAAATTATATATATATTATATAGATAATTTTGTATTTTACAAATCTAAGTTACATAGATAATTGTATAGATAATGTTTGGGTTTATTTGTGGAGCGTTTTTAGAGTAGTGGAGTGATGGATGATAGTTGAGTCTAATTATCTTTAGCTTTTGTTAATTTCATAGTGATTAGTTGTTCATTGGATCTGTATATATATCTCTTCAATTATTAATGAAAAATCAGAGATATAAGTGTTGTTCATTAGATCTGTATATATATCTCTTCAATTATTAATAAAAAATAAGAGAGATAAGTTTATATTGATCTTATAATGTAAGAGGTTCTGATTCCTCAATCTGAATCAACAAGAGATTTTCATGCATCGAAATAAAATTCTTTCAATCTTATTCATTTGGTTTTTATCTAAAAAGCGCACATACAACGTATTCCAAAATGGAAAATCAATAAGAGATTTTCACGCATCAAAATAGAATTTTTTCAATCTTATTCATTTGGCTTTTATCCAAAAGTGCGCAATGGAAGATATGCTATCTCGTGACATGGGATGATGTATTCTGCATCTCCAAATTTGTTTTTCACTAAAATCTAAAAATACAAAATTATTTCTTATTACATTTCATATTAAATTACATTTTTTATCACATTTTATATTCTAACAACTAAAAGTTAAAAAATAATATTATTTAAAGATTAATCACATATTGGGGCTATTTGGTTCTGTACAAAATAAAATAAATTTCTACAAATTTTTATAAAATTCAAATTTTATACTCATAGCACGAATACGTGACTATAATTTTTATAAATTTACACTAATTTACACAACTCTAAATACAATTATATTTAATTTTATATATTAGCTTATGATATTATTTATACCACGTCACCCCATTCTTCCAATCGGATATACCCTTACTCAAATAGTTATAACCAGGCATTGGAATTTCAGTGCATGCAAAATGGATTTAAAAAATAAGGGGTTGTTTGGCAGTTGAAACACAGATGTCATCCCGTCAAGCGGGGGAGAAGAAACCGGGTATGAAGATTTCTTCCATGTTTAAAATTGTTAAAATTGTAAAAGTTCGTTTTTCTTAAGGCACAAAAGAAAAGGAAAAGGCAATGGGGCTTTTTCCACTGTGTGCAATTTATTATTATTAAATTGAAAGGAAAAAGCATTTCTTTGATCGCAAGGCATGATTGCTCAACGCACTTGCACATTTTCCAATTTCCCCTCCTTGTTCTATTATGTATAATTTATACCAGTCTGATAGGTTTTCAAAAGATTTTTTTTTTTTTTTTTTTTTGGGCAAAGCAAAAACTTCAAACATTTGTTTTTTGGGGAGAGTGTTTTGAATATTTTGGGAAATAAAAATATAAAAAGAATAAAAATAAAATTACTCATACTTTTTGTTATTCTATAATTTATACCAACACGATAGATTTATGGTGGGCCTCAAAGAATTAGGAAACCAAATCTGAGATATTTGGTTATGTGACAGCAGAACGTGAAAAACCAATTCAAAAGGATATTAAAGTGGAAGTTGGAGTTATTCTAGGGGAAGGCACCTGACTATGCTTATCTTTAGGCACACGTTAGGAGATGGTGTTGAGTTTATTTAGGAGTTAGTTGAGTTTATTTAGGAGGTAACTGTTAGTTTGAATTTTATAATTAAGTCTACAGTTAAGTCAAGAGGGGAGGGAATTTGATTGTCTTTGTGGTGTTATCTCCAGCCCAAATTGGAGAGTTTAATTGCAATTCTAGAATTTCAGTTTGAGTAATTTCTTAGGTTCCAACAAATTTTGATATCAGAGCCCATAACCCACAGGTCGCAGGTTTACCATGACCACCAACAAGGAACGACTTGACAAACTGGAGTTTGAACTGCAGGAGGTGCGCGATGGCTTGCAGCGATCAGCGAACGAATCTGGGAAAACAAGAGCTCAGATACGAGGAATAGAGGACAAGCTGAAAAAAGTCCTTAACTCCTTATCTGGGTTTTGTCTATCTTGGGAAAAATCATCCCAGCATCAGGAGAAGAGCTCTAGCTCTCGAGGAGGGTCTAATCGGGAGGATGGATCATACCATTCAAATTACACTAGATTCACCAAGATGGATTTTCCAAAATTCTCTGGTGATGATCCCACAGAGTGGTTGAATAGAGCTTCTCAGTACTTTGACTTTCAGGAAATTGGAGAAGAGAAAAAAGTCGCTTTAACCGCTTTCCATTTTGAGGGAGAAGCGAATCAATGGTGGTAATGGCTTAAGAGGGTCCAAAAGGATGAAGGGATGGAGATTACCTAGGATTTGTTCGAACATGAGATCATGATTCGATTCGGCCCCACAGAGTATGAATGTTTTGATGAAGCGCTGTCCAGAGTGAGACAAACGGGTGATCTCCGAGATTACCAACATGACTTTGAGAGATTGGCTAATAGGGTGGTTGGGTGGCCTCAATCTGCTCTTGTGGGAACCTTTCTAGGTAGTGTGCGTGACGATATTGCTGATGAGGTTCGAATGGCCAAGCCTAAGACTCTATGTGAGGTTATTGGAGTAGCTAGAATGAAGGCTGACCAGCTTGCGAGGAAACGGAGGCAAGGACGCACAGAAGTGGCACGGGTTCCCCCACCGATGCGACTTCTTCCTGTTCCGACACCAGCGGCAACAACTACATCACCAAAGCAAGTTGCTGGCTCTCCAGTTAAGCGCTTATCATGGGAAAAGATGCAGCGAAGACGAGAAAGAGGCCTGTGCTTTAATTGCAATGACCGCTTCACTCCTGGCCACAAGTGCAAGACGCCACAACTCTTATTAATTGAAGGAGGATAAGATGAAAATGAGGAATGTGAGACCAGCAGCAATAGCACAAAGTCTGGGCCCATAATCAAAGAATTGGAGCAGGAAGTAGCAGAGGAACAAGCAAAGATTACTCTCCATGCCTTTTCAGGTTGGAAGGGACCGCACACCATGAAGTTACGTGCTTTTATTGGCAAACATCCAGTGACCGTGCTAGTAGACAGCGGCTCTAGCCACAATTTTGTAAGTGATAGAGTTGCTCGACAACTTCGTTTGCCAGTAACTCCCACAGAAAGCTTCAATGTGAGAATCGCAGATGGAGGCCAATTACGTTGCCAAAAGAAACACGAGGCTGTACCATTGGAAATCCAAGGTTTTTTTTTACTATCACTTTATTTTCTCTTCCATTGTAAGGGCTAGATATTGTTTTGGGCGTAGAATGGTTGGTGGAATTGGGTTCAGTGATATGTGATTGGCGCAATTTAACAATGAGGTTTAAGTGGCAAGGGGAGTCACAAGTACTACACGGCAAAAAAGATTCATGTTCAACAGCAATTAGCATGCAATCCCTTGAAAAGGAAGTTGAGAGCGGGGGCACCTTATTTGCATTAATTGTTAAAGAAGGCCAAGAAGTTGACGTTAATACTCAACAAATGCCTGCTGCTATTGATAGAATATTGGAAGAGTTTGTTGGATTATTTAAGGAACCACGTTCTTTGCCTTCCCCTAGAGAAGTGGACCACCGAATCCCTTTGAAAGAAGGAATCTTAGCTATTAATGTTCGGCCTTATAGATATGCTCACTGCCAGAAAAATAAGATAGAGTGGCAGGTAATTAAGATGCTTGCAAATGGGACCATTCACCCCAGCCGTAGCCCTTTTTCATCACTGGTCCTACTAGTTAAGAAAAATGATAGATCTTGGCGCTTTTGTATAGGCTATAGAGCTCTAAATGAAGTGACAGTTAAGGATCGCTTTCCCATTCCAACGGTAGATGACATGATTGATGAATTGCACGGGGCCAAGTAGTTCACCAAGCTCAATCTTAGGGTCGGATATCACCAAATTCGAGTCCATCCTGATGACGTACACAAGACAGCATTCCGAACGCACAGTGGGCATTATGAATACCTTGTAATGCCTTTTGGGCTTTGTAATACACCTTCAACATTTCAAGCTGCCAAGAATTCCATTTTCCAACCGCTATTACGTGAGTTTGTCCTTGTTTTTTTTTACGATATCTTGGTGTATAGTTGTTCATGGGAGGAACATTTGGAGCACATCAGAGTGGTTTTTAAAATTTTGCAAGATCGGTAATTTTTTCTTAAACATTCTAAATGTGCATTTGGACAAGAAAAAGTGGATTATCTTGGGCATCTAATTTCTAACAAGGGTGTCCAAGTGGATGAATGCAAGATTATGGCTATAAGGAATTGGCCAAGACCCACTAATGTGACCGAGCTTAGAGGATTTTTGGGACTTACCGAATATTACCGAAAGTTTGTGCGCAACTAAGGAATTATTACAGCACCACTAACTCAATTATTGAAGAATGAGCAGTTCCATTGGGATTAAAAAACAGAAAAAACTTTTGAAAAACTCAAATCAGCCATGATTTCAACCCCGGTATTGGCATTTCCTAATTTTAATGAAATATTTGTGGTAGAAACTGATGCTTCAGAAGCTGGAATTGGAGCTGTACTTTCCTAGCAAGGTCGACCAGTATCATTTTTTAGTAGAGCCTTGGGTCCAAGGAAGAAAGCCTGGCCAATTTATTCAAAGGAGATGCCAGCCATACTTGAAGCCATTTGGTGCTAGAGACCATATCTCTTGGGTAGGAAATTTCGGATCCTAACTGACCAACGCAGCTTGAGGTTCTTTTTGGAGCAATGTGTTACCACACCCGAGCAACAAAAATGGGTCTCTAAGTTGCTAGGATACAAATACGAAATAGTCTACAGACCTGGCAAAGAAAATAGTGCAGCTGATTCACTATCCAAGGAAGTGGGGTCACCAACTTTGTGGGCACTTTCTCAGCCGCAGTTCACTATATAGACTGAAATAAAAGAAGAAATTGCTCAAAGCTCATGGGCTCAGGAGATAAAAAAAACATATAGAGGTTGGGCTTGAAGAGATGTGCGATTATAAGTGGAAGAATGGGTTATTATGATTCAAGGGGCGTGTAGCTATCCCACCAGATTCAACTTTGAAATCTCGTCTACTCCAAGAGTTTCATGACACAAAAACAGGGGGCCATTCTGGAGTACTACGAACATGGAAAAGGATTGCCCAAGCCTTTTTCTGGAAGGGACTTCGGAAGGATGTTCAGCATTATGTTGCTGCATGCGACGTGTGTCAACGGAACAAAGCCGACTCTCGATCGCCAGCGGGTCTTTTTCAGCCTCTTTCGGTGCCATCTCAAGTATGGGAAGACATTTCTATGGATTTCATAGAAGGTTTGCCAAATTCCCAAGGGAAAAATGCCATTCTTGTAGTGGTAGACGGCTTGACAAAATATACGCACTTTATCGGGGTGACCTATCCATTTACAACCAAAAGAATAGCAGAGGTGTACGTAGAGAATGTGGCTCGCCACCATAGTATTCCTCGAACAATCATTAGTGATCGTGGTGCTTTGTTTACTAGTAATTTTTGGCAAGAATTATTTAAGTTGCAAGAGACACAATTTAAAATATCATCCACTTATCATCCCGAAACTAACGGGCAGACGGAAGTAGTAAATAGGAGCTTTCAACAGTACCTTCGTTGCTTAGCTAGTCAAGCACCAAGACAATGGAGCCGTCATCTGCCATGGGCGGAGTTTTGGTATAATACCACATTCCACCGTGCCATTAGACAAACTCCATTTTAGGCCTTGTATAAAGGACCACCACCTGTGATCACTCGTTATTTACTGGGCAATGCAGTGGTGCAAGAAGTGGACAATGAGCTATGTGAGAGGGACGAGTTGCTTAGGCACTTAAAGCAGAATTTAGAGAAGGCTAGGAACCGAATGAAGCAACGGGCAGATGCTCATCGCCGTGTGGACTCCTTTGAAGTGAATGATTGGGTCTTTTTTAAGCTACAGCCATTCAGACAACATTCGGTGTTCAAATGCGCTAACCAAAAGGTTGCTAGTAAATATTTTGGACCTTATCAGGTATTGGAGAAGATAGGTGCTGTAGCTTATAAATTGGAGCTACCAGAGCATTCTAAGGTCCATCCAATATTTCACATCTCATGCCCTAAGAGACGCATAGGAGTAGGAGAAGTCCCAAGGTGCACGACACCACCAGTGTCAGAAAAAGGCTATTTAACGTTAGAGCCAGAAGCTGCCAAGGATTTTCACTGGGTGAAGCAAGAAAACAAAATCGTAGTTGAAGTGTTGATTAAATGGAAGCATTTGCCTGATGAAGAAGCCACCTGGGAGACGATCGGACAGATGCAGCATCAGTTTCCGGATTTTGACCTTGAGGACAAAGTCAATGTCCCAAGGGCGGCGTATGGTGCGCCTCAAAGAATTAGGAAACCAAATCTGAGATACTTGGCTATGTGACAGCAGAACGTGAAAGACCAACTCAAAAGGATATTGATGTGGAAGTTGGAGTTATTCTAGGGGAAGGCACCTGACTATGCTTATCTTTAGGCACACGTTAGGAGATGCTGTTGAGTTTATTTAGGAGGTAACTATTAGTTTGGGTTTTATAATTAAGTCTACAATTAAGTCGAGAATGGAGGGAATTTGATTGTCTTTGTGGTGTTATCTCCAGCCCAAATTGGAGAGTTTAATTGCAATTCTAGAATTTTAGTTTGAGTAATTTCTTAGGTTCCAACAGTTTTCAAAAGAATCCACTGCTTTTGGCAAGTCAAAAACCCTTTTTTTTTTTTTTTTAAGGAGGGAGAGCAGGAATTGGGTGCGTTTAGAATAAGAATTTTTGAAAAAAAAGTAAAAAAATTAAAATTATTTACATATTTTTAATCTTTTACAATTAATTAAATAAAAAATTTATTTTTTTAACAAACATTTATTCATTTTATTTTTTTTCCCCCCGCTCTACTTTTTCCTTCGCAAATCATTGTTCCAAACATTAAATGTGTGTTTTGATTAAGGAATTTCTAGGGCAAATTAAAAGAAAAAAGAAATGGAAAGAGGCGAGGAAAGAAAAAAGAAATATCAAATATCAAATATATTACTTTGCCTACATTGATTAAAACATATAATCAAATAAAAGATATTTATTAATAAATTATTTTTTAATTTAATTAGTTTTAATTTTTTAAATTTTGTGTTGTCTATCTTCCATTTTTCTTCACAATACAAATAGACGAAGGATTTTGAATCCCTATCATTTTTTTTTCACTTGTCAAAATTTTGAACTAGACATAAGTTGAGGATGTGTTTAGATTGAGGATTTAGTGATAAAAAATAAAAGAAAATATATAAAATTCCAAATATATAATTTTATTTGTTTCATGGGTGCGGTTGATAGTATGCATCGTAGTTGGAAAAGCAAGAGGAAAAGGAGAGGCAGCTCCATTGCCCTCGGACCACAGAAAAAAAAAAAAAAAAAAGGTATAAGGGTAATTACACAATTGCAAAATATGACCAAAACATTAGATGAAAACTAAGTTGATTAGTTTGATCATATAGGGGTTGTTTGGAGTAAGAAAAAATGAGATAAATTGTGGTTTGGGGAGAGTTCGTAATGCGTGCAGTGAGAGAAAAATGTTGATGTGATATAAAGTTAACAGAGATTTATAGAGATTTTTGGAGATTTTCATCAAACTATTGCAAACCAAACGGAGCCATAATTTAAAATCATAAAAATAAATATTATTTATAAAATTGTCATCGATATATTATTTTTAATAATTTTTTGGTTATATTTTGTAGTAAACTGTTATTTCATAAAACAAGTGGACCAAAAAATAGACCTTTCCATTGTTGAAACACACACAATGGCAGATGTAAAATCCCAATTTTCCACTTGCTTTCCTTGTTTGATGAACTTCATCTTTTCAATTGGAGTTTAAAAAGGTCCGATCACATTTACAAAGGATCGTCGTCTTTACTATGCATATCTCCGCCTTGTAATTTTGTCATTAATTAAGTGTAGAGGTATATATTGTGTGTAACCTTTTTTTTTTATTTAAATGTTTCTTCTTATTCTTTTCTTTTTTTGGGTACATAATGTAATTTTTCTATTGAAATAACTTAATATATATTGTTGAACTCATTTCTTAATAGTTTCAACTTTTAGAATAATTGATGACTTAACAAAATATTTGAACTCTATTTTCTAAGAAGTGTTAGGCTTGAATCTTATTATTTTTCAATTATTATTGTGTACTTCAATTACTATTGTGCACTTCATTTGCTTGTATTGGTGCCAATATACATTGTTCAGCTCAATTCCTAAAAGTTTGAACTTTTAGAACAATTAGTAACTTAACAATTTCTTCTAAAATTTTCTTATTCTCATTTTTCTCCTCTTTTCATTTTTTCTTTTATGTCCCTGTAATAAATTTTATAAATTAAATTAGAAATCGAAAAATAGGATTGAGAGGTAGGTAATTACTAGAAAAATAATGGGAGTTCAGAAGGAGTTAAAGAATCATTTTTGCAAAGTGAGATTGTGAATGTCTTCGCGAGAACAAGGTATCAAAAATGTGTTCTTAATATTTAGAGAAATTACGGATCAAGGGGGTGAAGAAAGGCTGTTATCCGCCCAAATATTTTTTAGAGGTCTAATGTATTTGTAATAAAAATTTTAAATATTTTTTTAAAAAAACTTTTTCTTTAATTTTTATTTCATTAAATCTCTTTATTCAACCGTGGCTTGTATGCCCCCTGCCAAAAATGCAACAAGTTTGTAGTTTGATGCTTTCAAGTTAGTGCGTACTCTGAAGTGTTGAGACAAATGAAGGATCCCACAACCAACCAAAGTAGAAAGTAGTCTTTTGCAGAAGAAAGGACTCTCGAGGAAGCAACCTACAAGCTGCTCCTTCTCTGTGTGGTGGACTGCCCAGGCCAGCTCTGCTGCAAAAGAGGGCATGCCATATATTTTGTGTATCTATTCCTTTGGCAGTTATGTTAGTGGGAAACAAAATAAATAAATAAATATCAGAGAGACAGAGAGAGAGCAGAACCAACTTTTCTCGAGATGCCTTCTGCTAATCTCGGAAGGTGGGGGGTGGGGTCCCTCCCCTGTTCATGGAAGCTAATATAATGATAGGTGTTTTTGAGTATGTGAGTGTGAAAAATGCGATTGCAGCAGATGGTGGTGGATGCTTCATTATTATTATTATTATTATTATTATTATTGTTATTATTAGGACAACCTCTCTTTCTTGCTTTCTTTCTTTTTTTTTTTTTATTTTTTTATTATTTTTTTTCAGAGGTCAAAGAGAATGAATCTAAGATCTCACAAAAGTACATAAAGATGGTTGTGGGTGAAGTATTCAGCGCAAGATCAGAGAGAGTATATACTGCTATGCACCTTGGGATTATTTATTTATTCCACTAATTATATGAGTCATCAAGAAATCCTTCACATGGATGACTGTTCATTTCTTAGATTTGTTGGGGGACCGGCCATGAAGTCAAGTGGTGTTTACGATTCTCAAAATTATTATAAGTAAAGATCAAAATTATTATAAATGTCTTATATTTTATAATTAAAATATTTAAAATATAAGTAATTATCTCTCATCTTTAGAAATAAAAAAAATGAGCCGGGTTATGCTTAACCCGATGGCAAGTCAGCCTATTCTGAGTAGCTCATCTCTTCTTCGAGTCAAGTTAGGTTAGTCAGGGTTCAAAAAATTCACCCCTGTCCCATCATATTTATCTTTTTTAATATTTTTATCGGTGAGAGAGGGAGCGCGTTGCATGGTCAGATGATGGGTTAAGTCGGGTGCGTCTAGGATCATATAGACAATAACCAAAAGGCTAGGCAAGCCATATCAAATCCCTGACCAATCCATCCTGTTGACATTACTATTTATTATCAAAATTCATTATAGAGTGACCTCATCTGTCATTCCTAACTCCGTTTTTGATTGAGCCTTGAAGCAAACGTTTATTTTTTTGGTTAATTACCTTTTTCACCCCTTGTACTTAGCTTTATTTTCACTTTTATTCCCTCAACTTCATAGATACACACTAATACTCCTGTACTGTACACAAAAGTACAACAACAAATGATGTTACATTAAACGATAAAAAAGTCATTTTTATCCTCCTATAAATAAATCAAAACTCTCCCAAATGGTGTAACCTCTTCCTCGGAAGGAGGTTCGTCTGGTCAAATGGGTTTGGAGGCGGGGAGGGGGATCGACGTAAATAGGTAGCCTTTGGAGATGCAGAGATTGAGGATGGGGCGGCGATGACTTCCCCCAACAGTGTAGCCTCTTCATTTTAGATGGGTTTTTGCATTTACAGAGGTGCTAAAAGAAATAAAAGGGACGTGGAAGCCGCTAGCAACGACAGCGATGAGATGGAGAGAGCATTTTCCAGAGGCAACGATGAGGATGAGAACAGTCTCACTTGGAAGAAATTCAGACTCTTCAAATAACAGTCTACGTACCCTGAAGAAAGCTTCAAAGAGCACAATACATTTTAATTGCGTAAGCATCATACATATATATATATATAAAGAGAGAGAGAGAGTTTTAGAGAGATAAACAAAGAACCCAATTGATTCATCTTCTAATGCTTTTGTTCTCGCGATGTAGATTAACGGGATTAATTTAATTTAATGGGAAAATGTGTGTGTGTGTGTGTGTGAATATGGATGTATATAGAACAAAATTGAAGCAAACAAAGGTGGATTGTGAGTACTTGAGGAGGTGCTATGAGACACTGACGGAAGAGAATCGAAAGTTACATAAGGAGCTCCAAGAGGTAAGGACTTTGAAGTTTCCAAACGCATTTTACATACAACATCAGTTGCCATGGCATCCCCTTTCATCCCAAATAGTGCTGACCCATTAAGTAAGCGATCCTTTTTCCTAATGCGCTTCCACCTAGACTTCTCCAACCAGCTCCAGCAGTTCACTTGGTCACCGTAGTCGGAGAATTGGGGGACGTTCTAGTCAGCGCCAAAAAGTTGCAGGGTGTACAGACTTTTGGTCTTTCTTTTAAGGGCATTTTGGTCTTTTTATTTTTTTTATTTTGAACACTTACATTTTATACACGCGTGTATCATATGCACTATTAAATTAAACAGATCCATCTGTTGTTACACTCTTGTGTACACTATAGAAATATTAGTGCATATTTATAAAGTTGAGGGGGATAAAAGTGAAAATGAACTTAAGTGCATAGGAGTGTAAAGACAATTAACCTTTTATTTTTTCATAATTTAATAAAATAATACTATATAACCAAAAAGTAAGAATCAGAATAACGTAAAACACTATACAATAATATTTTAGTTTGACACGTGCTAGCTTCAACCATTTATATTGAATAGTTAGCATGTCCCTAATTAGGAAATTGGAAATAATACTAAGCATCAGAACCATTTAATTATCAGTAATTTGAGGAATCACCAGGGTTGGCAAAATCCAAGTGTGGGTTTGGGAAATATAGTCAGCATTTTAGTTCTTGGTCACTCGATTTTTTTATTTTTTTTAAATGATAAGAAAAATCAAATTAACAAAAAATTAAAAATTTAATTACTAAAAAATTAATTTTTTTTAAAAAAATTAAAAAACTTGCTAGTTAAAAAAAAAATTAAAAAGCTAGCTAGTAATCAATTACAAATTTTCTTTCCAATCGAGGCCTAAAACCAGGTAAAAAATTTCCATTTTTGTGACGAAATGGTTAGACATATTTGTTTGTTCTCAAATTCTCCCAGAGGGCATTAAGGAAATTAGATTTGTTTGTTCCAAGCCAAAAAGGGCATTAACAAGGACCAACACAGTTTTTACGAACCCACTAGTAAATTTCTTAATAAAGGCCTGCGAAGCCCATAGCTCTTTCCGCACTGGTAAATTTTCTGTATATATATATATATATATATGGGGGCACTGTGTTTTTCAAAGGAGCAGGACGAGTCATTTTCACACATTTTCTTGAGAAATGGAAAGGAAAGTAGTAATCCTGTCACTTTCTTCCCTATGGAACATACCCTCGCAAAAAGTATAGAATGGTACGTGGTATATACTGCTTTTTCACTTTTGTATTCGATATGTATTGGGAAAGCAAAAGAAAAACAAGACAAAAAAAAATTATATATATATTTATATATATAAATATATATGATATTACGGCTCCGTTTGAAAGTCCACGGCTCAGTGACTTTTGAAAAAAAATAATAGCTTTTGATAAATTTTTTATGTCATTAATTATAACTTTTAGTGTTTCTGACAAAATAATTAGTAATTTTTTATAATTTTTGAATTTTTGGTTAAATTTTTAATAATTTTTGTTAATTTTAAACAATTTTTGATGATTTGTAATAATTTTAAACAATTGTAGAGAAAGATAAATTTAGGTACCTTGGATCTATGGTGCAATAAGATGGAGGGATTGATACTGATGTAAGTCACAGGATTCAAGCTGGATGGACCAAATGGAGGAGTGCTTCGGGGGTTTTGTGCGACCGAAAAATCCCCCTCAAGGTGAAAGGAAAGTATTATAAGGTAGCGGTTAGACCAGCGCTGTTACATGGATCAGAGTGTTGAGCAGTAAAGCATAATCATGGTCAGAAGATGGCAGTTGCGGAGATGAGGATGTTAAGGTGGATGTGCGGGATTACAAGGAAAGATAGGATTAGGAACGAGGAGATTAGGGGCAAAGTAGGAATAGCACCGATTGAAGATAAAATGAGAGAAAACCGATTAAGATGGTTTGGCCATGTTAGAAGGCGTCCAGCAGAGGCACCTGTTAGAAGGTGTGAAAGTATGGAGATTGTCAGGAGTAGGAGAGGTAGAAGAAGACCCAAGAGAAGCTGGAAAGAAACCATTAAACATGACCTGACCTACCTAGATTTATCAGAAGACATGCCCCTAAACAGATTAAATTGGCGTCGACAAATCCATATAGCCGACCCCACCTAGTAGGAAAAGACTTGGTTTGGTTTGGTTTGATTTGTAATAATTTTTGACAATTTTTAACAATTTTTGTTAATTCTTGAGTTGAACAAACTACTGTAACTAAAAAAAAAAAATGACAAAAATTAATTTTTTTTAATACCAAGAATCAACTTTCGATAATTTTTCACTAAAAATTAAGTTGTCAAATGGTGCCTACGTTATAAAATATTATACCACAATAATGTGATAAAATTTTTAAATTTTATTATTTTAAATTAAAATTATTATTTATTATTTTAAATAAAATTTATTCTTTTAAAAAAACTTTTGATTGGTTTTATAATTATGAAATTACTAATAATATATTATTTTAATAACTTGTCCTAATAAATTATTTTTGCTGTTTTTTATCGGAAGAAATTTAGAGTTTCCTAAGCAGCAGGGTAAGCTCTCTCTTCTCTCACTTTCAGCAAACGAACCCCACATGCTGACTCAGCCCATATGGGCAAGCCAAAGACTCAATCCAACCAGCTCACCGTATGCCCATTTACCCAAACACCCCCACCCCCCCCCCCCTCTCTCTCTCTCTCTCTCTCTCTCTCTCTCATGACCATTTTCAGGCCTGCAAACAGAAAAGCTTACTCTGTAATGATAACAAAAAAACAGGACAAGCAATATATTTATAGGCAGTCCCACACATAAGCCTTGTGCCCTCCACTGAGCAAGAACTACACTTTCGATTTACACTAGCCCAAAGATCAGCTTTGTGGCAGCCAACTTCATTAATTCCTCAAGTACTGTGCATTCATCAATACAACCTTGGAAAGCCATGGCGATAGCTTTGTTGGCTGTTCTTCTTCATCTTTGCTTCTTAATGATGGTTGTTGAGTCCTCATTGTCTCTGCAGGCCGACAAGATCACTCAGTTGCCTGGACAACCCCTTGTGGGATTCCAGCAATTCTCAGGCTATGTCACTGTAGATGACAAGAAACAAAAGGCTCTCTTCTACTACTTTGTTGAGGCAGAAATGGATCCGGTTTCTAAACCTCTGGTTCTTTGGTTGAATGGAGGTTTGCAACTTCTCCCACGTATATATGTGTTTCTATGGATTTCAAAGCTTCAACCCAGAAAATAAATTAAATTTGGAACGGACCTATACAAATACATACATACATACATACATACATACATATATATATATATATATATATATATATCAAATTTCAAATGGTACTCCTAATGTCTCTTATGTGTTTGATTTGCATATTGTAGGGCCTGGCTGTTCTTCTCTGGGAGTGGGGGCATTCTCAGAAAATGGACCTTTTAGGCCAAATGGGAAGGTTCTGGATAGAAATGAATACAGCTGGAATAGAGGTATGAATAATTACTTCAAAATTAGCAGTGAAATTCAATTTCCCACCTTCTATTGTGCATTGGAGGGTTGCTTGAGATTCAGGAAAAAAAATGATGTTTTTATGTTCATGTGATTTTGCAGAAGCGAATATGTTGTACTTGGAGACACCAGTGGGAGTGGGTTTCTCTTATTCAACTGATACCTCTTCCTATGCATCAGTAAATGATGAAGTTACTGGTATGTCCCATATTGATTGCTGCTTCTTTGGATCGGCTGTGCAAAGTAAACTTCTAGATTTTCAATTGCAATGAAATTTAGAGGAATTTCCAGACCTTCAATCAGAATGACATGGTTTTGTTGTAGCCTATCAATTTATATTAAAAAAAAAAAACCAACTAAAAAAATATTTTTATTACAAACGGCCCCATATAGCATTGCTAGTGAGTTTTTCTAATCTCTATCCAAATTTACCTTCCACTAGCTATTGAACTTTGATAGCCTTAATCAAGACATTATAATGTGCATATTTTTTCTGCGTAGAGAAAATGAGTTTTGCTGATGTCAAGGTTCTATTAAGTGGTGCCTCATCTAAAGTACCCTTCATATTTTAATTTCTAAAGCCAGGGATAATCTTGTGTTTCTGCAAAGATGGTTCCTTAAGTTCCCCCATTACAAGTACAGGGATCTGTTCATCACAGGAGAAAGTTATGCAGGTACCTTTATTGGCAAAATTATGCATAAATGTATCTCTCTGTTGTGTATATATATATGACAAATCCTTTTGATTTGCTTGTTTTGATGGTAGGTCACTACATTCCTCAACTGGCAAAACTTATTATTGAATTTAATGAAAAGGAAAAGTTGTTCAATTTGAAAGGAGTTGCTGTAAGTACTTTTGTACTAAAAAAAATCTCTAATTTTGAGTACAAAAAATTCATGTATTCTATATCCTCCAAAAAAAAAAAAAAAATCACACACATTTTTTTTTCCTGCCACAGCTTGGTAATCCAGTTCTAGAATTTGCTACTGACTTCAATTCAAGGGCAGAGTTCTTCTGGTCTCATGGGTTAATATCAGATTCCACCTACAAAATTTTCACTTCTGCCTGTAATTATTCCCGGTACGTGGGCGAGTATTACAGAAGCTCAGTTTCTCCTCTTTGTTCCAAGGTCATGAGCCAAGTAAGCAGAGAAACTAGTCGATTCGTTGACAAATATGATGTCACACTTGATGTCTGTGTTTCATCCGTGCTCTCCCAGTCCAAGATTATCAGCCCTCAAGTAGACCTCCCCCTCCTCAAAAAACTGATTTTTTCCCTCTAATTCATCCAAAGTTTAGTCTAATTTTGTTCGTATTGATTCAATAATTTTTCTACAGCAAGTTGGTGAGAGAATAGATGTGTGTGTGGAAGATGAGACTGTTGATTATTTAAACAGACAAGATGTACAGAAGGCTCTCCATGCCCGGCTTGTTGGAGTTCGCAGATGGGGGGTTTGCAGTGAGTAAGTCTTGTTATTCTTCCTCCTCTTTCTTCCTTTCTTTTTTTTTTTTTTTCCCCTTTATTTAGTTATTTTATCTTGTTGAATTGATCAGTTCTTCTTTTCTTACATAGTATTCTTGATTATGAGATGCTTGATGTGGAGACACCTACAATCCCTTTAGTTGGATCACTTATTGAGGCGGGAATTCGAGTCTTGGTTTACAGGTGAGCTGAAACTCTTGGCTCAAGTTCATTCATGATCATGTAATTAATGGATGCGGATTTCAGATTGACAAATTTGGGGACTAAACTTTTGAAAAATATAAGGCAAATTGATCATTACGTATGCATCATTGTTTACATTTGAGTCATTCTCCGTCGATAGGTAGTGTCAAATCCCTTTATTTCAAATTCATAAATATTAGTGGAGTTCTATACTCTGCTATGACTATGCAATCTGAGTCGTCCATCTAAGTGGGAGACACCAAATAGATGGCCCATATTGCACGGTTGCGGGGTTGCTTAGCTTTTTCTCTAAATATTAAGGCAACCCAATAAGAAAAATTGGAAATTTTAGAGGTTCTTGGTGATGCTAAAAGCTAATTACAAGTTCTTGACAAACAGCGGTGATCAAGATTCTGTCATTCCACTGACTGGAACCCGCACCTTGGTTCATGGGCTGGCAAATGAACTGGGATTGAACACAACTGTACCCTACAGAGTTTGGTTTGGGGGGCAACAGGTAATCTCTAGAAGCATTTAAAAAAAAAAAAAATCTAGTAGAGAAAAGGACATACATTGAAGCTAGTTCTCAATTTTTTTTTTCACTAACAAGTCTTTTTTTTTGGGCATTAATCGTGTGTTAAGGTTGGTGGATGGACTCAAGTCTATGGCAACATTCTCTCCTTTGCCACCATTAGAGGTGCCTCTCATGAAGTTCCTTTCTCACAGCCAGAGAGATCACTGGTGCTATTCAAGTCATTCTTAGAAGGCAGGCCTCTACCAGAAGTGTTCTAATGTACCAATCCAATTTCCATAGCTTTGAGAATTTTCAGGTTGCTGTTAAATAGTTGTCAAAGCAAAATTCTCATTTGGAAGAAGAGAGACAAAAGAGAACACATGCATTTTTTTTTTCCTTTGAAGGCTTCATTGATGTAATGTAATGAGTGCATGGGGTTGGCAATTTTTTTAGTGGAAATGTATACATGTATCCGTAGTAGTAGTTTGTTTTATCAAATACTCTCATTCAAAAATTTTGTACAATGAAATCAAAGAAAGGCCAGACCTTTGGGCTGCTTTTAGTTTAAGGATTTGTGGGAGAGGGTGACTCAAATTTACTTTTTCTTGTTTGGGGGCAACATGGAAGACAAAAATATAAATTTAAGAAATTAATAATAATTTTAAGTATAATAATCACATTGCGTTTGCTCGGGTGCTAAGGTTTTTTCATCAAACTAACTGAAATTTATATACACGTTTAACTATATGTATATTATTATACACATTTCATATTATTAATGTAGTTTGTATATTATCTTATATCATATATGTATGCATTATGCAGATAATATTTCAAGTTATTTTCAAGATTATGAACTCACTATTCAAGTAGACAGAACTAGGCAAAAGGAGGGAGGCTGACATCACTTCTAATGTCAGCTGGAGATCGTTAAATTAAAATTTAACGGTATAAATTCATTCATTTAATATAATTATTTAAATGAAATGTAATGATTTAATATTTTTATCAATAAATTTAATGAAAATGTTACATTTGAAAATTCGACAATAAATTTAAATGATTAATTGTTACTAGGGGAGAGTTAAGTTAAGATATCCACAAACTATTTAAACTCGCCTCAATAATGGCTCAATTCTAACTCTATTCGAGTTAAACTCAAGTTTTAATTTTGACTTGATTAAATTTCAAGTCAAATTCAAGATTTAAGTTACTCAATTCAAAAGCTTCTGAAGCTACTTAAAAACATCTTTACACTTGCTTTATTTCATTTTGTATATGTCCCACACAACCCAATTATATATCAAATTTCTAGCTTTAGTTGTTTTAAAAGGGCGCATCTTACTTTGCATTGATCCCATATAACCTAATTACAATATCTCTTAAAAAAATGTGTACAAACTAATACAAATTAAGTTATTGGGTTGCACAAATTCTTATTCCGAATCTTATATAATAATTATAAATTTTATTAATTGAGAATAAGTTATTTCAAAATGCCTTGCCTAACAAATTATTTCGAAATGGTTTATAAATTAGAAGATGATTAATAGGCCTTTATAACTTTAAAAGCTGGCTTGACTCAGCTTACTCACGAGTTAAATTGAAGCTTATTTTTTCCTTTCTCTCTACGGTGCTAATTTTGAGCAACTTTAATTTTATAAAAGGTCGTTTGATGTAATAAAAAACTCTGAAAAACATTAAAGATTTTTAAAAATATCTAAAATTCTTTAACGCATTTTGTACTTTTTGTACTTCGTGAAATTTCTATAAGTTTATATATATCTATATATCCCAATAAAATTTTTACAAACCCAATAATATTTTACAAATCTAAATAACTTTTCCATAAATTTAAAAAACTTTTTAACTAATTTCAATAAATTCTAACATAAAATCATTTTGACGGAATCAAAAAAATCATTTGAATAGTTTTTTTCTCAAAAAAATTAACGTAAAAGTAAAAAAATTAATTATTCATCTTTAAAAAATGTGATTTGATAACTATGTGTAAAATGTTAAAAATTTTTTTAAATAATATTTTTTTATTATTTTTTGTCGCGTCAAACATATTGAAGTTTCAACAAGTTAAAACAAAATTCTCTCCATCTTGGATGATAATGGTGAAAGGCATGATAATTATGAAAACTGTTAATGCACTTTTTATTGATCATTATAAAAAGCTATTGGGTACTCCATTCAACTACCCCATTGGTGCTAAGGAAGCTATTGAGGAGATTATGCAAGTGGGGCCTCCATTGGAATTAGTAGATAGTTTGGATGCTGTGGTTACTAAGGAGGAAATAAATGACACACTCTTCTTGCTACCAGACCATAAAGCACCAGGCCCTGATGGATTCATTTAAGAAGGCAGGGAGTATAATTGGTGATGATTTCATTGAAGCAATAGACTCTTTCTTCCAATCAAGTAGATTACCAAAGGCGACCAATTCTACTATTATAGCTCTTGTTCCAAAAGTTCCAAACCCAAGCAAGGTTACAGATTTCAGGCCTATTTCATGTTGCTCTACAGTCTACAAGTGCATTTCCAAGATTCTAGCCAATCGGCTCAAAAGAATTATGCCTCATGTAATAAGTCCTTCTCAAGTTGCATTTACTAAGGACGTTCCATTTCAGACCAAATTCTCTTAATGCATGAGCTTGTGAGAAATTATCATAGACAAAACTTGACCCCAAGATGTGCATTGAAGATTGATTTGATGAAGGCATTTGACTCAGTTTCCTAGAATATGTTGCTAGATATCCTCCAAGCTTTTAGTCTCCCAGCTAAATTTTGTGAATGGATAGCAGCTTGTATTAAATCTCCTTACTTTTCTATCGCATTGAATGGGGGTTTGGAAGGCTATTTCAAAGGGGTAAAAGGCTTACGGCAAGGTGATCCTCTCTCTCCTTACTTATTTCTACTTGCTGTGGAACTTTTTTCCAAGTTGTTCAATGGACTAGCTACAGAAGGGGAATTCTCTTTTCATCCCAAGTGCACGGATCCTCCCATCAACCACATTTGTTTCGCGGATGATTTGTTCATTCTATGCACTCCAAATGAAGTAACTTTCAAGACAATTAAGAAGGCACTACTTGAGTTTCACAAATACTCGGGACATAAGCCAAATGAGAAAAAGAGCAAGATACATATCACGAGCATAGATAACCAAGCAAAAAGCAACCTTTACTCCCAACTTGGGTTTCAAGTAGGAGAGATGCATGTCTAGTATCTTGGAGTCCCTTTAACCTCTACAAGACTAAAGTATGATGATTGTAAGGAATTGATTGAGAAGATCACAAAAAGGGTACAGAGTTGGTCGTCTAAATACCTCTCTTATGTAGGGAGATTGGTCCTTGTGAAGTTTGTCCTCTTTAGCGCCCAAGTGTATTGGAGTACCCATTTCATCCTTCCCAGGAAAGTTTGTAATTCAATAGAGCAAGTTCTTAGAAGATATCTCTAGACCGGTGCTGAATTAAAGAGGTGGGGAAGCAAAGTTGCCTGGAATGGGGTATGCTTGCCAAAGAAAGAAGGGGGCCTCGGCTTAAAGAAAATCCATGAGTGGATTAAAGCTTCTCTACTTTGGCATTTATGGGCTCTTTGCTCCAACAGTCATTCCCTTTGGGTAAGATGGTGTAAGTCTAACCTTATCAAAGGTAAATGTTTCTAAGAACTCAAAATTCCCTCAGATTGCTCATGGAATTGGAGGAAATTACTCAAGTTGCGAGAAGTAGTATGTGGCCTTTCTAAGTATTGAGTGGGGAATGGTGAATCAATTTCTTTATGGTTCTCTAATTGGCATCCTCTAGGACCCTTGATTCCCAAGTATAGCTCTCGGATTGCATATTATGCAGGGTTGCCACAAAATGCTAAGGTGTCTAAGGTGATTTGAAATAGGCAATGGCATTAGCCTTTCCCAAACACATGGGAACTAATGGAGGTGGTGTTTGATGACCCCCCCGGATTATATGCCTAATCCACATGAGCAAGACCAATTCATATGGATGGTGTCAAGGAATGGAACCTACAAAGCAGCCCCTACTTGGGAAGCAATTCGGGAAAGAGGTAATAAAATTAATTGGCATGTGCTTACTTGGTTTCTTAACCATATTCCTAGACATAGTTTGGTGCCATGGCTAGCAATTAAAGAAAGGCTCCCTACTAAAGATAAATTGGTTGCTTGGGGGATGAATGTGGATCCAACATGTGTTTTATGTGGGATAAGCTTGGAAAGTCTTGAGTATATTTTCTTCCAATGTCCATACTCGGCTGAGCTTAGAGAAGCTATTTTGAGTAAATGCTCCATCACTAAAAGGGCTCAAACATGGAGGAATGAAATTGCATGGGCAGTGGGAAGTGGGAAGAGCGTAATGAATACTATTCGGAAGCTATCATGGGCAGCTTTGGTTTACCATCTTTGGAAGGAAAGAAATACTAAAACTTTTGGAGGTGCTCACTCACCATCAGCTAGTATTTGTAAGAACATCATTCATGAAATATGTATTAAAATGTCTCATCTATCAAGTGTAAGAAGTCTCAATGTAAATGCCATTAATAGTAGTAGTTGAGAGTTAGTCTTTTGTAATAGTTAGATCTTTCTTGTTTGATGATGTAACATGGGGGAATGCTCCCAAGAAGATGTAAATTTTATTCTCTCATCAATCCAAATCATATATACTTAATTACCAAAAAAAAAAAAAAGTTAAAATTTAACTTAGACTTCACGCGCCTCCATTTCACCCTTGAAGTTGTTCCAATTACGAGCCAAGGGTATAATTAACTATTAAAAAATTATAAAACCAGCCCCGCTAAGAGTGACCCACACACAGACGGTGAGCGAAAAGCCCGTTGTGGCTGTCGTCATCACTGTATCCAACGCCGCGGGCGAATTCGACTACCTGACCGAGCAGTAGATGGCCATTGGCGAAGGGATTGTCTTGCTTAGCTAAGGCCCACACAAAATTGAGAGGTTATAAGGCCCAAAACCTTAAAACCTTAACAGACCACTTTAAATGGGCTTAACCTTTATGATAACCTATAACACACAAATAACATATTTGGCCCACAATTGATTATTTTCCAACAATCTCCCACTTGGGCCAGATATGTTAGTTTGTGTATTATAAAATTAACCTTATGAGCTCAAAATTTGCTATCATTATCAACCATCTCTATACAATCTGGTCTATCAATTATATCAATATAGGATTAAAGCGGCTTTCGTTATATGTATCATAACTAAACCCATCAATAGTCACATATATTAATATAATCAATGACATAGATCAAGTATGGATGTGTAGTATGGAAATTACATGTAATGTGATCTAAACATGCCTATTCCAACTGGTCCAACCTTATACTTTAGTGAGATCATAATAAATACATTCAGAGTGCAAAGAAACCATAAACTTTATTCTGCAGAAAATAAATCCATAAAATGTGTCTACAACTGAAAAGCATCTAAATACAAACTCCCACTAAACTAACAAATCATCAAATGATACAACACCCATATGAGCTACGTGCTCATGAAAGACCTTGGGTGGTAAGCCTTTAGTGAGCGGATCCGCAATCATGGAATTTGTGCGAATATGCTCTATAGACACCTGACCACTCTGAACTCTCTATTTAACAATTAGGAACTTAATGTCTATGTGTTTAGACTTCGAAGAGCTCCTATTGTTATTAGAATATAGCACGGCTGACTTATTGTCACAGAATAACTTTAATGGTCTTTCAACACTATCCAAAATTCGTAGCCCAATGATAAAATTCCGCAGCCATATTCCATGATTAGATGCCTCATAACAAGCTATGAACTCTGCTGCCATGGTGGAAGAAGCTATGAGTGTCTGCTTGGCACTCCTCCAGGATATAGCTCCTCCAGCCAACAAGTAGATGTAACCTGATGTGGATCTTCTACTATCTTGGCATCCAGCAAAATCGGAATCAAAAAACCCAATGATCTCCAACTGATCCGATTTCTTATAAGTGAGCATGTAATCATTTGTTCTCTGTAAGTACCTCAAAACTCGTTTGGCTGCTTTCCAATGATCCATCCCAGGATTGCTTAAATATCTGCCTAACATTCCAACAATGAATGCTATGTCTGGACGTGTACAAACTTGAGCATACATTAGACTCCCAACAACTGAAGCGTAAGGAATCTTATGCATCTCCTTAACTTCAAGGTCATTTTTAGGGCATTGATTGAGACTAAATTTGTCTCCCTTAGCGACAGGGATGTCACCTGGTTTACAATCTTGCATGCCAAACCTTTTAAGAACCTTATCGATATAGGCCTTTTGTGATAATCCAAGAATACCCCGAGAGCGATCTCAATGTATCTGAATCCCTAATACAAAAGATGCATCACCAAGATCTTTCATCTCAAAATTCTTTGATAGAAATCTCTTAGTTTCATGCAACATGCCTATATCATTTGTGGCAAGTAATATGTCATCAACATATAAAACCAGTAAAATATACTTACTCCCACTGAACTTGTGATACACACAATCATCCACAGCATTTACCTCAAAGTCGAACGAGATAATTACTTGGTGAAATTTGTAGTACCATTGAAGGGAAGCTTGTTTGAGTCCATAGATGGATTTCTTTAATTTGCAAACCATATTCTTTGAGTCTCCCGACACAAAGTTTTCTGGTTGCACCATAGAGATCGTTTCATTAATGTCACCATTAAGAAACGCCGTCTTAACATCCATCTGATGTAACTCAAGATCAAAATGTGCAATAAGCGTCATAATGGTTCTGAAAGAGTCTTTCGTAAAAATCGGAGAGGAGGTCTCTTTGAAGTCGATGCCCTCCTTCTGGGTCAAGCCTTTTGCTACAAGACGAGTCTTATATCTTTCCACATTACCATTCGAATCTCTTTTGGTTTTAAATATCCATTTACAACCAATGGGTTTCGCACTTTCTGGTAATGGAACAAGATCCCAAACTTTATTGTCTTGCATAGACTTATACTCCTCATTCATGGCATCAATCCACTGTTGAGAGTTAGAACCCTGCATGACCTGATGAAAGTTGATTGGATCATCTTCCACCATTCCAATATCTTCCTCACGTTCTTGGAGAAATACTACATAATCATCTAGAATAGCACTTCTCCTTTCTCGCGTGAATCTCCTTAGTTCTTGAGGTTGTTGATTTTGTTCTTCTGGAATAATTACCTCATTCTGGATGGGGGTTGTTCAACATTGTCTTGTTGAGGTTCTTGATTTCCTTCTTGATCAATCACAGGTATAGAAGCCTGCACATTATCGTAAAGGATAGTAGTAATCAAAACCGATTCCTCCTCAAAGGCAATGTCTCTAACCTTATTTCTCCCCCCAAAATCAACATCCTCAAAAATGTTACAGTTCCCGTTTCAAAAATTGACCTAAGTGTGAGATCATAAAATTTGTAGCCCTTTGATCGCTTAGAGTAACCAATAAAGTAACTGCTCACTGTTTTGGAGTCCAATTTATTTTCATGTGGCCTATAAGGCCTTGCCTCAGCTGGACATCCCCAAATGTGAAAATGCTTCAAACTAGGCTTTTTGCCTGTCCAAAGCTCATAAGGTGTTTTGGCAGCTGCTTTAGTGGGTACTCTATTAAGAATGTAAGCTGCAGTCTTAAGTGCTTCTCCCCAGAGTGATTCTAGTAAAGTAGAATGACTAATCATACTCCTCACCAATTCTTTTAGAGTTCTGTTTCGTCTCTCAGCTACACCATTCATGCTAGGGGATCCTGGCATGGTGTACTATGGGATGATTTCACACTCCTATAGGAATTTAGCAAATGGTCCTGGACGTTGTTCTCCTGAACCGTCATATCTACCGTAGTACTCACCACCACGATCAGATTTGAGGCTTTTAATCCTTTTGTTGAGTTGATTCTCAACTTCAGCTTTAAAAGCCTTGAACACGTCAAGTGACTGAGACTTCTCATGAATGAGATATAGGTACCCATAGCGTGAGTAATCGTCTATGAATGATATAAAATATTGTTGACCATTCTAAGAAGCTGTAGGGATTGGTCCACAAATATCTGTGTGGATCAATTCTAAGACGTCTGAAGTTCTGTTGGCACCTAACCTGTTAATTTTGGTCTGTTTTCCCTTAATACAATTAATGCAGACATCAAAGTCTGAAAAATCAAAGGAATCCAAAATGCCATCAAACACAAGTCTCCCAATTCTATCTTTTGAAATATGACCCAACCGCTTGTGCCATAATGACGCCGAATTTTCTTTATTTAATTTACGTTTAGTACCACTTGATTGCACATGCAAGGTTTCATTATATGATGCAATAGTATCAAGCAAGTATAAGTTATCATATGCAGATAATGAACCAGTACCAATGACATTTGAATTCAACGAAAGACTAAACTGATTGTTTCCAAATGAACAATAATATTCAGATTTGTCCAACAAAGAAACAGAAACCAAATTCCGCCTAAAAGACGGTACAACAAAAGTGTATTTCAAATCCAAATAATAACCAATTCCTAATAATAACCTAAAAGTGCCTATTGCATTAACTTCCACCGACTTGCCATCTCCCACAAAGATGTATCTTTCACCATCATTTGGCTTTCGGTAGCTCAGGCAACCTTGCATAGAAACACTTATGTGAGTAGTAGCACCAGAATCTAACCACCAAGTGTTTCTAGGTACTGAAGCTAAATTAACCTCAGAACAGACCAAAGTAAAAATTGTACATTTCTTTGCACGCCAAGCGTGATATTTGGCACAATCTTTCTTGAGATGTCTAGTTTTGTTATAAAAGAAGCAGCTGTCAATTTTCTACTACTGTTTCTTTTGTGCTGGACCCTTAATAGCAGCTTCATATTCTTTCTTTCTTTTCTTACCCTTATCTTTAGAGGTGCTTGCCAAGTGAGCACTTTCAGTTTTTTCTTGCTTTAACCTTTCTTCCTCTTGCACACAATATGAAATGAGCTCATTTAGAGACCATTTCTCTTTCTGGCAGTTGTAACTGACCTTAAAGTGACTGAATTGTGCAGGAAGCGAGATCAATACCAAATGCATGAACAAGTCATCAGACAGCTCAAGCTTTAGTCTGTTAAGTTTAAAAGCAATATGAGACATCTCCATGATTTACTCCCTCATGTTCCCCTTGCTTTTATACTTCATGGAAATCAAGCTTTGCAAAAGCGTGCTTGTTTTAGCCTTATCATTTTTAACAAAACGCTTTTCAATCTCGGCAAGGAACTCCTTGGCATTAGTTATCCCATCGGATACTGCGCCCCTAAAGGCTTCTGGAATGCCACGCTTGATGATCATGAGACTCATGCGATTTGAGCGATCCTACTTCTCAAAGTTCCTCTTTTCATCAAGTGAACTTTCAACCGTAAGAGAAGCGAGTTGCTCAACCCTGAGTGCAAGGTCAAGATCCATGCAGCCAAGAACAATTAATATGTTCTCTTTCCAATCCTTAAAGTTTGTTCCATTTAGTATAGGAATCGAATTTATGTTGGCAGATATAGTAGTAGCAGACTTATTAGCTGTATAGAGAACAAAATAACCAAATAAAAAAAAATTGATAAATAAAAACATGCTCACATCAATAAGCATAATTAATAATCAATAAATTCAAATAATGGTAAACCCATCTCAAGATACCCAGCACAACATTAATATCAAGTCTTTGGACAGTAATATTAATTGTATGCGGTACTTTTGTTGTAATAATCAAACATTGACAATAATTCCTGTCAAATAATAAGTCTATCTTTGGATTGACTTACTATTCACATGGAAACCTAATAATTATCACATATTTACCACCACAGGTGTATATGTAATTCTGTCAAAAATTAGCCTTCCTTTGGGCCGACCAATACTTGCATGAATAAATACATACACACAACCTTCTAATATTCAAAATAAAATAATTTCCACAAGAGAGGTTATTTTGGCAACATGTTGCTTCCAATTAATTTATTGTTGAATATTATATACCCAAAATAATAATACCCAAATTTGAATTTAAATTGATTCCTTAATTAATTCCTTTAAAATTAAAAAAAATAAAACTCTTTAGGGCCTTTTTGAAATAAAAAATAAACCTTTGGGGGCTGTGAAGTAATTTTTATAACCTTTCATATAAGCCCACAAGAAAATTTCAAAGAAACTTCAAACTTTCAAGAATTACAAAATAGATCCAAGGATCTCAATTTTTTTTTTAAATCAAATCCGTAAATTCACCCATTAAAATTAACAAATCCGAATGACTGAAAAAAAAAATTTAATGAAAATCGGCTAACTATTCGGATCAAGATTGAGCAATTTGATGCGTCTTTGTTTGAGCGAAACGACGCGTAATGGAGAGAGAAAGACTTGATTTTAATTAAAGCTATGCAAAACAAACTTTGCAGGTTTGTGTCTGTATGGCAAAATTGCCTAAAGCCTTTAAGGCTTCAAAACCGAGATAGCAGAATCCTGAAGGATTCAATTTAAATCAATTGAATCCCTGTTTGTTTGTTTTTTTTTTTTTTTTTTAATTGAAGAGCCGTGAATGATAGACTTGATTTGCAAATATATAAATATATATATATTAACAAAAAGACAAAACAGAGTATCATGAGATCTTATACACACACAGCCGCAATATATATATACATATGACAATGGCCTTGAATATATGGGAATCCAATTACAGATTACCCATTCATTAACAAATAATCTATACATATATATATAATATATATTTTAATCCAAATTAGGCGTGATGAGTTCAAAGCAATTAATCTATTCGGCCATAGAGAAACGGTCGAGAATCAATTTAATTATACAAACCCATGATCTATTCGTACTCAATTTCACAAATCAAAATCAAAGTTGTGTGCATACAAAGGAGTTTAAAATCGAATGAAACTAGAATTTAATAAAATTTTAATCCTCAATGATTTAATATGAATAGGTTCTGATACTACTTGTTGAATATTTAATTCAAAACGAATCATCAAGAAAATAAATTAATGCGGAAGCATACCTGAATTCACTGATGTAATTTTGTGGTTCTTGATCTTCCAAGTCTATACGTAGGTTTCTTTTCTTTATTCTCTCTGACGATGGGATCTCAGATTAATTAGAAAACTCTTACGTATGACAAGGGGACCATAACCTATTTATAATAACTATAGAAACCCTACTTCTATTCGGCCCATCATAAAATAAAAATATGGGCTTAGGTATCTACACATACACATTAAAGGTCCATACAAAATTGAGAGGTTATAAGGGCCAAAACCTTAAAATCTTAACAGATTACTTTAAATGGACTTAACTTTTATGATAGCCTATAACACACAAATAACATATTTGACCCACAATGGATTATTTTCCAACACGGTGAAGTACCCAGTGCAGCCCTGTGACCGTGACTATGTGAGTGTTATATATATATATATATATAACTATACACACATTGGCTCCACAAGCAACCAGAAAAAAGCGGGAAAGAACCTAAAGTTCTCAGAGGCGAAGGTCCCCACAAAAAGGCCACTGCAACCGCCGACCGTATTTCTCTACTATTTCCCAACTTGGAAAAAAAAAATACAATACAATCAAAAGGTATTCAAAAAAAACGTAAACAATGGCCAGTGATCAAAAGGAAGGCCCCGTGATCAATGCCTTCCAGGTACTCTCACATTTATATACACACATATATGTATATATTTGGATCTAGGTTTCATAGTTTCTATTTATCTACACATTTGATGTTATATATGTACACATACATCTATATGCAGAGAGAAGAGGAAGACGAGGACTTCGATCTCGGATCTGTCGAACCTGAGTCCCCATTGCCACTTACCGTCACTTCAAGGGTAAGTTTTTCATACACAGAGAGAGAGAGAGAGAGAGAGAGAGAGGGCGACGCGTTCTTTTGATGCGAATCAATCTGGTGGTGGTGAATGCAGGTGTTGTATATGTTGGGGGATATTGCAGCGAATCCGGCGCATCGGTTCTCCCAATGGTTGGAACTGGTTCGTAAACGCAGTGGGAGAAACCGATCTTCAGGCTTCCCCCGCCGATCTCCGACAGGAGGAGGCGATGATACTATGCCCTTGAGGTTCATTTTCCGATCAGATTGTTGTTTTATGGTTCAATTTATGTGCTAGTTAATTTAGTTTTCCATTTGATAGCTAGCTTTAATTAGTTCGGTTAACGCAAATCAACCAAGTGGTGCTAACTTATTTACCAAAAAAAAAAAAAAAGGTGGTGCTAAGTTAAGAATGCTGGAGTGCGAATGCTACCTTTCCTTATGTCAAAAGTTTATGTAAATTAATTTGTGAAACTTTGTTGATTAAACAAGTAATTTTGCTTTGTGAAATGAAAAATGGCTTGATGTTACCGATTTTGTCTCACTTATTTGAGAGGAAAGAATTCCGATAAAGAATTATTGAACTTTAGCCAAATGTTTGGCAGGTAGTATTAATCTGGTTCTAGCTTTAAACATATTTGTTAGGTAGATACCTATGGGGAAAAAAAATCTTGCTTTTATAGGAATGAAATGTTTGCCCTTTTTCAATTCCAATATCATTGATTTTTATCTGAAGAATAAAAATGAACACTGTCCAAGTTGTTTTTGGATTTTATTTTTCCTTTTTGCTCACAACATTTCATTGATATTGAAAAATTCGTTTTGGTTGATATGATTACGCTCAAACACAATTCTAATCATCAAATAATTAATCGCATACACCTCAAAATCAATCAATGCAATAAATAAGAGAGACACGTAATTTTTTTCATGGAAACTCTTGTAGGAAAAAACCACACAAGGCTGTCACAGTCTGCAGAGTTACAAGGTACTTAAAACCAATACCAGTTGAGTCACACAACTCATGGATCAAGTGCTCTTACCAAGTACTCTTTCACTGTTCTCTAGTAATAGTGGTAAACCTTTTTACTGAGTCACATAAAACCAATAACCTTTGAGGTGCACTAAGGCTCACCATAAACCTATTAGTCACACTATGGCAGGTTTAACAATAAATATGAGAAGATCATAGCTTCAAAGAAAACAATGAATGCACCAATTTGTTTAACCAATTTCTCTAATCTCCCTGAATGACCTAGATCCCAAAAACATGACCTAATATAGGTAACCAACAAAGTAGTATCCAAAACAATTGAAAAACTAAGTTCTGCCACATCCCACTTGAGCTCGGTTTGACTGCATCTCACTTGAGTGCAAGGCGGCAATTTCCGAAACCCAGTTCTTTGCTTTGCTTGGCAGCACTAAATACACTCTTTTAAAACACGTTTTGGCTTTCCTTTCTCAAGTTTATATTATAGTGGTCCCCACTTGAATCATCACATGTATAATCATGTACCTACAAAGATGACTTGGACGAGTCACCAAGTTTCTTCCTTTCTTCATTCATGCCATTTCATTGTTAACTTGTACATCATACTTTTCTAACTTGTAACTTGGTTAAATAATTCCCAAACTCTTGAATCAAGACTCTAAATACTCTTTAAAATCTATGAAAAATTATAAAAATGAAATCCTTAAGTTTTGTCCACGGATTGACAATAAAAAACCCAAGAGATATTATACTAGTTCTTTTTACAATAAATTTCACTTTGAGCCGTAATTATCTTCAATAATGGGGCCCTATTATGTGATCAATGCTTCCATCAGATGGTTGAAACTGTGATAATTTCTTATGATCTGATTTGTGTATGTGCGCAAAAAATACTGCTGAGCATAACATTTATAGGTTGATGTTATCATTCTGTGATTGTTCTCTTTATTGTTGTGATTTAGTGCAGGAGACTTGATTTCAAATTCAAAAAGTTCTTCACCTTCCGAGCAAGCTACTGGAATCAATTTGTGGGAGAGACTTGGTAAATCTGCTATGCTGGACATCGAGTCAAATTCCTTTTCATGGGATGTCCTTTCTTCACTTCACCGCGCTGAAGATAGTAGCAGCACTGAACACTCTGAAGATGAAATGAAAGCCTTAGAGGTAGGGGATACATTTAAGCTTCGTTTCTGGAGGACATTAAGTTTCTTTTATATCTGTGGCAGGACTTTAAAGTTTGATGAAGAATTTTGCAGTATAAAAAAAAAAATACCAACACTGTTGTTATAGTTTTGAAAGGAACCATTACTGATACTACCCATACAAATTTAGATTTGATTTCCCTGTTTATTTTCTTCACACTAGAAAGGAAAAAACTTGGTTCAATTTCTATACGAACTGCAGTTTTCCTAATGCTCCTTTCAAGATTTAAGTTGGGTGGGCTTTTGGTCTCTTGCCTTGCCTAAATTAAACCATTGTTTGCAGTTCATATATATGAAATGTTGTGTGCACAAGTTATATCGTCTTGCTATTTTTTTCCCAGGAAAATGACTGGCTGTTATCTGGTCACAACCTATAAGTATTCGGCTCAATAGCTATATTTGTGTTTTTATGTACTTGTGTCTATCTTTTTATTCCTCTTTTCTTATTTTTAAGTAATTGTGTCTATCTTTGTATTCCTCTTTTCTTATTTTTTCAAATATTTAATTTGGGCAAAATATATAACTCAACATTACTGTTTATATTTTTAACTTCTCTATTGACGTGGATACAGGTCACTGTGAATTCTGGGGGAATTGTCTTTTTTGCACTATTCAATCAACCTGTGCTTGATGAATCTTCCCCCAAAGAAGCAGCTGCTGTTATCAAGATAGCATCTTCAAGGATGGCCACGCAGTCGGAGCGCCTTGGATATGAATTTGCAAAGTTGCTGGGAATCCAAACTCCACAAGTTACATTCTTACTGCAGAAGTTACTTGTTTTCGTACATCTCAAGCTATAAGTCTGACCTTCTGCAAAAATATTGCAGGCCAGAGTTGTTCACAATTCTAGTCTAGAATGGTTGCAGATTAAGGAAGCTGCAGAAAAAGCAAGAGCTGCAGCAATTTCAGAAGGAGATGGAGTTGGTGAAGTGACATGTTCAGAACTTCTGGAAGCTCTTGAGCTGAGCCGGTGTCTTTTTCTGATGAAGTGCGAATAGACATTGATTCTATTTTAGTTGAGGTGTTAAAATGTAGCAGCACAGAATATCCTTGCTTCCTTTTCTGCTTGCTGTTCACTTAATACATATGCTCAGGGTGACAAGGACAAAACAAATAGTTTACTACATTTTCATAGTAGGTTGCTAAAATCTGTGTCTAGGATGTTAAGAGTTGTCTGACGAGGCCACGCAATTTGGCGTCAACACTTTTTGTTATAACAACAGTGACTGGTTCAGTAAGCAGGATGGCACAAGACCTAGAGCATTAGTAGCCAGCCTCTTAAGACTCAACATAATGAAGTCGCACAATAAATGAGCACTTGATTTGCCTGGTTGGACCAATTTATCCATGGTCCATTTGTCCCTCCCGGGCAAACAATGGACTGATCACCGTAATCAGCTGCGTAGACAGCAGTTAGAGGAGGAAGCACAAAATTTATGGTGTAAAGCACCATTAAATATAAACTAAGGTGATTATTGGATTTGATTTGTTTGTCCTGACCAAAAACTTCCATCTCTGCAGTTACATACATGGAGCTCCTCTATTGGATAGCCCAAGTGCATTTGCTCGAGAAGCTGCAAAAACCACAGCTGCAGCTCTTGGTAGAATCTTGATGCTGGACTTGGTCATCAGAAATGAAGATAGGCTTCCTTGCTGTCAACTCGGATGGCGTGGAAATTCCGCAAATTTATTATTGGCTGACAAAATGGCATCAGCAAATATGGATGCATTGGAGGAAGCATTTGATTCAGTAATCAAGAGATACAGACCGAGAGTCGTTAAGGCTCTTGAGAAAAGATCGACTTCAGTAGGTAGATTGAGCAATGCTGATTCAGGATTGGTATCTGAGGGCTCTGATCTTTCTGATGTTGTAGAATCTCAAAAATCCAACATAAGCCTAAAAAGTCAATTTTCAAACAAATCGACCGTGTCTGATTTTCATATTGTGGCCATTGACTCTGGTGTTCCACGTCGTCCACCTGCCATAAAACGGGCAAATGATCAAGCAAATTATCCTAAGCTGGTTGAGCTCCTTATCAACAGTTCTAACTACTCCTCGAATCTGTTATATGAGATCACCAGAGGGAAGATAGGTTCTCCACCAGCTGATGCTGATGTAAAGACCAATTTGCATTTGACTGACATGACTTCAGTCGTTCACGAATTTCGGCATGGATTTCGTGCAGCTTTAAGAGACTTGCAGGGATTTCAGATATTCCTACTCACACTTCACCAAAAATTGGATAACCTATTACGAGCATTTCTGAATATTACAAATAGAACTTCCTCAGGGGAATTTGACAAAGAGGATTTAGTGGTCCCAGAATCACTGTCACAAGTTGCAGGGGCTGGTGTTCATTGCCCCACTCCACCATGTAAGGGACGGACTATTAATGACAACCATCCCGATTTAAATGATACAGAATTGCAGAGGATAACTAGTAGGCCATCATCTTCAGGATGCAAAGAGAGCTCAGACTCCAGTTCTTCCTCCTCACAAGATGGTGGGCAAGGGAAGATCAACAAATGGAGTGGGGAATCACTTTGTAACTTGCGTCTAACATCAAAACTTCGTGACTTCCACAAATTTGCAAAGGTTTGTTATATTCTTAAGAGGACTACAATGTTACAAGAAAGAATTTGATTTTTTTGGACTTGAGAAACCAATGACTGCACAAAAAAAGATGTGATTTTTTGTCTACATGCATATATACATGTGGATTCTTCACTAAAATTGAGGCCAATGATATTGTTTGTTTGGGCTAATATTATGAAGAAGTTGATATCCACAATTATTGGGTCTGCAGAGCAAATGGCATCTTCCTGCCAGCATAATATCAGAATAGTTGACATGATGTCAACATAATTGTCTATTATTTCTTCCCATTGAGGTTTATGTATGATTCAACTCAAGGATGGTTTGGTAACATTATTACTGCAAGAATTGACCTTGATACTTTTTTGACTTGAGTCATTGTGCAGTCTCATAGTTTTGACTTGTGATTGGCAGTTTTTTAAAAAGCTACTTTCTAGTTGGATTTGATTGAGTGGTGACCGTTTTGATAACATGTGCTTTAAGCTGAGGCATGTTGATGGTGAACATTATTCTGGCATGCATTTTTTTTTTATTTTTAATTTTTTTTAATTATTTGATCAAGTAACATGAATAATTCAAGAACAGTCCTGACAATTAGCTGAATGGAGCTTAAGGTTTCTGTTTTTCTTAAATCACCAGAACTTTCTCTGAACAATGACTTTGTTTTCCATAAGTTTGGTGATTGTCTTCATTCATAGGTTGATGCAGAGCTAAGTAAAGAATTGGAACAATGGAATGATATGTTGAGAAATGATGCTGTAAAACTATGCCAGGAGAATAATTTCAATTCTGGGTTTTTTGAGGGCAGTGAGAATAATAGTGTTTTCGATGCTTATGAGCTAAAGGTAATTATTTTGTTCAGTTTTGAGATGAATTTATTACTTCTAAGAGTTTAACTCTTCCTTTCCACACTCGAGTTGTGTTTTTTGGGCAGACTGAGCTGCTTGCCCGTTTCCCATATTTGTTTACAGGTGAGACTTGAACACATTCTTGAGAGGATATCATTAATATCGGATGCTGCTAATACAGAGAAGCCATCATTAATTTCAGGTAGCCTCTTCATTGGTGGGGCCCTGGCCGCAAGATCTGTGTACACCCTGCAGTATTTGAAAATCACACATATATTGTGCTTATGCTCTAATGAAATTGGGCAGTCTGATTCTCAACATCGCCAGTTATTTGAGTACAGAAATTTTTCTGTAAGTGCATTTTTCATTATTATCTGTTCCTGTAGTTGGTTTATTTTTCTGGAGAGTGAAGTTTGTGGGTTTTCTTTCTTTTTTTTTTTTTTTTTTTTAAACGGACCTCATGGTGACTACTTTTCTTTCAAGGCAACACAAACTTGTTAATGGTTTGATATTGCAACCTCTTCCTTAGGACCCTTTATTTGCTTTTATTCTTGTATTCCAGTTCCCATCTGAATTTTCTGTGACTAATCTCTCTGATTTCGATCTTGCATCCTAAGGAATATTTTATTATTGCAAAAATTTTGCTGCACTGTTACCAGGTCTCTCTCAACTTTTTGCTACACTGGAATCGGATCTTCACAATATTCATGCAGTTGTCTTAAATGTGTGTCCAAGAGGTTTTATTTAAGTTCTCTGTTTTTTATTTTTGGATATGTTGTAGTGCGTACAATACTTGGTCTTCCCTCATGCTAGACTTAACTTGAACCTGTCATTACACAACACAAGAAACTGGTGGGTCAGCTGCATTGATCTGAATTAATAAACGTTGAAAATTGCAATGAATAAAAATGAATTGAAATTATGTAAAGGAAATCTTAGTTAACTAAAACACAAAAATGTTAGCAAACGCGGTTTGGGGTTACGAAATCTGTAGATATCCATCAAAAAGGCAAATAAGAGAATACAAGACTTGGTCAAAATGACTAACTTGAGAAGCAAAAGAAAGTTCTCTCTTGAGAAGATAATAACCTATTGCATGAAAATTTTGAAAAATTTACCTTCATTAAGCAAATCTGTAGAGATCCTGAATGGAGTTATGAACAATTTCAAAGCCTTTCACAATGGCCATGAGTGTTAAGCAAAAGAAGCTTGGATCTTCCAATATCATTCTTGAAATAAGGGATCCTTCCAATATCATAATTTAAATAAACATATAAGCTCTGCCATTGTAATCATATCAATAGACATGACTGCACGGCTTCTTGCAAACATCTCTCCGTCTCAATGAACTTTCAGCATCTTCATAGTTTGGATCTTTTCATACAATCTTGGAGTTATTAAACAAACCGTTTACAGGGGATGTAATTGCAACTAAACTTTGTGGTCGACTGTTCTCTCCATTTGTGTGTTTATTGGTTTAGTTTTTTATTTTTTATTTTTTTTGGGGAAAGTTTGTCCTTCCCTTGTTATCTCTCTCTTCACCTTCATTTTCTACCAAATTATAACCTCCCAAAATAGATGGTGCTGCATTGTTTGGTCAAACTGTTGAACGTCCAACTCTCGCATAAGCATCAGTAATCCAGTTCTGTGAAAGCTTTTCTGCTAGTACTTAATATTAACTCCTCACCCTGTATATACAGATAAGTGATGAAGAAGATTCAAACATAAGTAATGTCTTTGAAGAAGCACATGATTTTATTGACCACGTTGAACAAACGGGCGGGAAGGTTCTGGTTCATTGCTTTGAAGGGAGAAGTAGAAGTGCAACAGTAGTGTTGGCTTACTTGATGCTCAGAAAGTAAGTACAAAATTGCAAGGTTTGAATGTTGCATTTTGGCTTTTGTAATATATATCTCAGGAGAAGCCTAAATTAATCGAAAGAACCGCATCATTGATGACAACCCTTATAACGTAGGAACTTAACTCTCCTGGAAGCGTGGAATAAACTGAAACGAGTCCATCGCAGAGCCCAGCCAAATGATGGGTTTGCAAAAATTCTGTTGGAGCTGGACAAGAAGTTGCACGGGAAGGCTTCCATGGAATGGCAGCAGAGGAAACCGACCATGAAGGTGTGCCCTATCTGTGGAAAGAATGCTGGGTTAAGCAGTAGCTCACTCAAGCTCCATTTGCAGAAAGCACACAAAAGGCTGTCATCTGGGAGTGTCGACAGTGCCATGACAATGGAAATACAGAAGGCTTTGATTGCCCTCAAGATGAGTCGAGGAGGGAGTGTCAGCCCTACACAAAGGCAATCGAATTCGTTGATGGATTAATAGGAACAGTTGAGTTTCCATTTGTCTGGGTAAAGCAACCTATGCGAGTCGGAAACCAGAGGCTACATTTATTTGGGATCAAAACATCCCAATACTTTTTGTGTTCGCAAAGCAGAATTTTTGATGTTTCAGGTGTACTGGATATTTGTATCATTATATACAAAACGATACATGATAGAGTAAAGAGGGTTGGCCCGGAGGTAAGGCCCTATGCCCCAACTCATACCCGGGTTCGAGCACATGTTTATTCCTTTGGCAGGCACTTTCTAAAGAGTTTGATTCTCTCAAGTACAGATGACTTCGAGCTGCTGTAAACTCAATGCTTGTTAAGAACGTGAGAAAATGAGTAATCTGAATAGAAGCTCAAGTAATTTCTATGGATCCGAAACAGTTCTTTGTACCACTCATACCCAAACAACAGATGGGTCAAACCCGCGCCAAGCGTATAGCTCTCATGGTGTTTGTAGCTTAACCAATTGTAGGATTTCACAAAAATGATTTTTCAAAGGGCCATTTGATGATCACCCATCTAACCACGTCTGCATTCGAATTGATGTGGCGGTGTAGGAACGGGGCTTGGGTGGGGGTAGCTGGGGTGGTGCGGACAGAGCCGTGCAAAAAATCGGGTCGGGCTGGCAACGGTCGATCCAAACATGTTCACCAGCCCAAAGACAACTTACAAACACAGCAAATGTCGGTTATTAGTCTTCATCTAAATCAGAATATTGCCAAATATAAGTAATTAAACACACGAGAGGGTCCAATTCTCCCCAAAAAAAAGGAAAAGGACAAAAAAAAAAAAAAAAAACAACCACCGAACTTTTCGAGTGGAATGATCCCTTTGATTGAGGATCTCTGCAACTCCCACCAAATTCCTAATGCTTCTTTCACTGAACTGTGTTAAATCTTTGATGATGTAAATAAATGTATACAACCTGAAACTCAGATACAGACAGACTAGGCTTGGCTTATGCCCCCAGCTGCCAACCAGTTTCAACAACCAGAGTTCCAACAACACCCATCTTGAAAGCAAAGCAGCAGTTTAAAAAAAAAAATGGTAAAGGTCAAAACAGAATGCCTTCAATCTAGATTGGGATCGGCTCCAGTAGCGGCTCAGGAGGTGCACCGCTGCTGCCATTGAGAACAGTCACGTTTCCATCAGAATCAACATCTACAATAACCGAATCGCCCTCTTTGATCTCCCCTGCCAGCATCTTCTCAGCCATGCTATCCTCCAAGAGTCTCATTATGGCTCTTCTCAATGGCCTTGCTCCATAGCTTGGGTTGTATCCTTCCTCAACCACTCTCTCTCTAAACCTCTCAGTGACCTGAAGCTCTATTTCCTTATCCTTCAGCCTGTCAAACACTTCTTTCAGCATTATATCAGCTATCTCCTTCACCTCCAGCTTAGTGAGCTGCCTGAACACGATCATCTCGTCCAACCTATTCAAGAACTCTGGCCTGAAATATTGCTTGAGTTCCTCAGTCACCAGGCTCTTGATTCGGTTGTAGCTGCTATCTTTCTCATCGTAATCTAGATCAAAACCTATGCGGCGGCCTCCCTTCTCAATCACATTGCTACCAACATTCGATGTCATAATCAAGAGGGTGTTCTTAAAATCCACAGTTCTGCCTTTGCTATCAGTCAACCTCCCATCCTCAAGAATCTGAAGCATCATATTGAAGACATCGGGGTGCGCCTTCTCTATCTCATCAAATAGTACAACAGTATAGGGACGGCGTCGGACAGACTCGGTTAGCTGACCACCTTCTGTGTAACCAACATAACCGGGAGGTGAACCGATGAGCTTGGAGACTGTATGTCTCTCCATGAACTCGCTCATATCCAGTCGGATCATGGCTTCTTCAGAGCCGAAGTAGTAGGCAGCTAATGCTTTTGCCAATTCCGACTTCCCAACACCAGTAGGACCAGAGAAGATAAAACTGGCAATCGGCCGGTTAGGGTTCTTGAGTCCAACACGGGCACGGCGAATAGCACGGCTGATGGCTTTGACAGCTTCATCTTGACCAATAACTCGTCTATGTAGGGTCTCTTCCATCTTAAGGAGGCGGTCAGATTCATCCGTTGACACTTTCTCAACAGGAATGCCAGTCCACGAGGAGACAATATGCTGGATGTCCGATTCTGTCACCACAGGACCATCGTCCCCTGCTTCAGTCTCGGCTTTGCTCATCTCTTTGCCTTTGTCTACAATAACCGCAATCTGCGCTCTAAGGTCCATTTCTCTGTCACGTAACTCCCCAGCCTATACAAAAATTTTAGACTTGTGAGTCCTGGATAGAAATGATAAAGGTACATCAACCACCCAAAATGGCTCAGCTAGTTGGCTACAATCAAAATTTAACCTTCAATGCATATACTGGGCGAGGATTAAATTTTGCTTGTACGGTGTTTCACGGAAACAGAAACATTTCAAGAGTGACCAAAAAAAAAAATTAAAGTATCTAGAAACACAAAATATTTATAGAAATTCATATAAATATACAAAAGCTTGATAATAAAAAAAACTCAGCAACTTATTATTTTGGCACGTCATGTTGTATTTTTGCAACGTACTATATTTCGATGAAAACATTAGAATTATTATTCAACTAGTGCTTCATTTTTTAACTTTTTGACTGTTTCATGAAAAGAAAATATCCTTTAATAAAAAATAATTTGGGTGCTTAACTTCCCATACCTTTCTTCTCCAGAAAGCCCAAATGAGATTTAAACACCATTTATCCGATTCTTCATTGGAAAAATTTTGTGTAATTAAAACTCAATACAGATGTGGAAAAACATATGATGAGCACCTTCTCAAAATCCTGGCTGCGAACAGCTTCATTCTTCTCTTTTGTGATCTGCCTCAGTTCTTTCTCAAGCTCTCTAGCCTCCTCAGGAAGCTGCAGATACAACCATTAGAAAAGTGTAACTGGGCAAAAAGGGTCAGTAGAAAGAGGCTGTCATGGGTATCACTACCTGTGCATGACGAAGTCGAACACGAGAACCAGCCTCATCAATCAAGTCTATTGCTTTATCAGGCAGGAACCGATCACTGAAATTTAGAAATAAACTCATCACATGCACAACTGAGCATCGCTAGGTAAGAAACAGGTAACACCTTGTGAATGACACACGGGAAAACTATCCAACTAGTGTGCTCACTTGGTTGGCTCTACCTATCTAATAGCTCCAAATTAGTTCATTGCAAAGATACCTGAAAGCAACTTAATAGATAAGCATGACAACCATATCTGAAGAGTTATCTTCAAGAGACGGTTTCCTTATCCCAGTACCATAATCTTTGGCTATCATACTCGGATAACCAATTTTTAGTTTTCCTTCTTTTATTTATTTATTTATTAAATTAGTCTTGAAAGTTTGTGGAAACTGGAAATTAACAAGAGTCAATCCATTGCTAACAACCCCAATTTTTTTTAAAGTGAATGACTAAAGTCTTTCATAATAGACATGTTGATATATGAGTAAGCAGCATGAGGGTCTTCATTGTCAATTAGCACATTGCAACCCACATCCTAGCTTCAAGCGTGCTTGGTCCAAAATGGAAATTAACCCTTGCAAGTATTTCTCAAATATGATTTTTTTAGTAGCCTGCGAGATGCTTAATTAGAGAGAGAGAGAGAGAGAGAGAGAGAGAGAGATTGCCAACAAGAGCGCTAATTCCAAAATTTCCTATAACACTATTCCCATCCAACTTATCCTTCACCATCTAATTATCCACTTTTAATATAACTATTTATTTTTACCACCAAAAGAAAAGAAGAAAAAACAGCAATGCTATGAGTGCAACTCCCAATATACAATACTAGGTTCATTTATAGCTTTTTTATTATAATCTCATATATATCCATCACATATAACATTGTCGGGGACTCTGCCGAAGTGCAGAAAACAAAGATCAAACTTAAAAGCAAATTATCAGTGAAACCACATACCTAATATACTGGTGTGACAATTGTGCAGCAGCAACTAATGCCTCATCTGTATAACGAAGCTTGTGGTGAATTTCATAACGCTCTCGAAGCCCTTTCAAAATCTGTATACTTTCATCAACAGTAGGTTCAGGCACCTTGACAGGCTGGAATCGTCTCTCCAAGGCCGGGTCTTTCTCGATGTGTTTTCTGTATTCATCAAGTGTGGTGGCTCCAATACACTGTATTTACGTGACAAGAGTAATTATTTTGATGAAACCTAAAATACAAATAAGCTTCAATGTAATATGGCACTTTAACGACCTAGGAATAAAGCATAACATATAAGTTTATGCACAACATGTAATCAAATTCCAGAGGTAGATAGAACTTGTAAATCTTAAAGCAATGTATCAACACCACAACATGACCAACACTTGACTTTATCAACAAACCACTGCTGAGAGAGAATTTCAGTCATGCATAAAAATTCTAATAATCTCTAATACCATGGTTTAACGCTATGCAAACATTTGAGTTTTAATCTCAATTCACGTTGCATTGTACCAATAAATTCAAAGGTTATTCACAAATTTAGCTCAGTCACTCTAGGACACATGCCAAACTCAGATGCCAGGGTGCATGTTTTTTTTTTAATGAGTGGAATTCTTATAAAAATAATTACGCAATGTTGGAAGTATTATATAAAAAAATGCAGTAAACTTCTATCCTCTTTTACGATAAAGCACTCCTGCAGGTTAAAAGTGTGCCAAGGCCAGCATGACCCACTAAAAGAGGACCTATACTAATACGCAGGCCAAGGCCGGGGATTAGGCCCATAATTTTCAAAAAAGAAGGGATAATTTAATTAGTTTGTAATTTATAAATTTATTTTGTAAACTTAGCTTGTTAATAGAGGTACAAAGCCCTCTAATAATTTGTTTTTTAATTAAAAACCAAAATAATCTTTAAAAATAATTTTAAAGTTGTTTTATAAAATGGGGTCACCGGGCCGATAGAGGTGTAAGGGCCTCTAATATGAGTTAACACGTCGGCTGGTCAATTAAAAAACTCATGCTGTGCTAGTTGACACCTTTTTTTTGGGGGGGGGGGGGGGGGGGTGTCTTCTCGGCCCATTGAGGTATGAGGGCCTCTACTATGATGGGCCGGACTAAACATGCCAGTTCCCAATTCAAAATACTTATTAGGAGTGTGAAATGCCAAATCCACATGCATGCTAAATAGAAAGAACTTAATCGTAAAGTAGAAGCCATGTAATTAGTGTGCATTTTAAATGCAATGGTTCTACGTTCCCCACAGTTAAATGTTTCAAATCATATTGATGTTACATAGCCATGACTTAAACAAAGCACAGCTATATGCCAATGACTTGGTTGGCTTTACCTGCAGTTCCCCTCTTGCAAGAGCAGGTTTCAAGATGTTCGCAGCATCAATTGCACCCTCTGCTGCTCCTGCTCCAATTAATGTGTGCACCTCGTCAATAAATAATATTATTTCATCACTTTGTTTAATTTCCTCCATCAGCTTCTTCAGTCTTTCCTCAAACTCTCCACGGTATTTTGTGCCAGCAACAAGAAGACCCATGTCTAATGTTATAACCTGAACCAGCCAGAACAACAAAATTACCTTCAATCTTTTAGAATAGAAGTATAAACAATTATGTTCTCTTTCCATGTAAAGGAGTTTATAACAGCAAATGGTATTATGACTTGCTGTCTCAATGAAACTCACCTTCTTCCCCTCAATTGTTTCAGGAACATCACCACTTGCAATTCGTTGTGCAAGGCCTTCCGCAATAGCTGTTTTTCCCACACCAGGCTCTCCAATAAGGCAGGGATTATTTTTTGTCCGTCTACCCAAAATTTGAGTTACGCGTTCTATTTGCTGCTGCCTTCCAACAACTGGATCCACTTTACCCTGTGAATGCAAGAGAATCCGCTTAACAACTCTTCACATCAATAAGATCATATTCAAAATTCAGTCATATAAATAACCAAAGATCAAATTTTTCATTTCAATAGCCTGTTCCAACAACCAGATCCAGTCTACCCTATGAATGCAAGATAACCAGCTTAGCGACTCCTCACATCAATCAGAACACATTCACTCATATAAATAATCTAAGATCAAATTCCATTTCAATTGCCTGTTTTGACTAGCACAGAATATGAAAATATTTGTATATAAATTGAGATGTCTAAAATTAAAAGCTTCCTGCACTCCATGTGAGTGAACATTTTCTTCTAGAACAGAGTGCCAACAGCTTTTTATTGAAGTGGCAAGATCAACTCCCTTTAGTATTATACTGGATGTTGGTATGCTTTAATGGAAATAGCAGAATTATTAGTCTACTAGTGATTTGTTTCCATCTCTTAGAAAATGGAATCATTTCAGCCATTTCGAGAAAAAGAAACCATATTTTATTCCTTCATATAGAAAACGTAAATTCAAAGGAAACTACCTCCTCAGCCAACTTCGTCAAATTAGTGCCATACTCCTCGAGTGTCGGCATCTTATTACCACTAGATCCCCCTCCAACACCAGCACCAACAGCTTCCGTACTTTCTCCAACCATTCGGATCACCTACTTGACCCCAACAAAGATTCAATTTGAATTAACTTGCATTTAGGAATCAGTTAACAGAACAGCAAAGACAAAAAGTTAGGTCTGAGGCCTCACTACCTGTGTGCGGATGTTATTTGGATCAGCACCTAAATTTTCAAGAACACGAGCAGCCACACCTTCGCCCTCGCGAAGCAATCCCAGCAACAAATGCTCAGACCCAATATAATTATGACCTGAAAGATTAGGCAACACAATAAGTTCATTTTGACTTAATATCATCATTTTCTAGGAAACAGGAAATAAAACATAATATTATCAATGGGAACCATACTAGCAACAGTGTACTGCAATAACCGAGAAATAGACCTAATTCTTGCTCATGAATAGAAGAAGCAAGTTACCAAGTTGGCGGGCTTCCTCCAAAGAGAGCTCTAAAACACGCTTTGCGCGAGGAGTAAATGGAATTTCCACAGCCACAAATCCACTGCCCCTTCCAATGATCTTCTCTACTTCTACACGAGCATCTTTCAGATTGATTCCCATCGATTTCAAAACCTTAGCAGCGATGCCAGTGCCCTCACCAATAAGACCCAACAAAATCTGCTCAGTCCCAACAAAATTGTGACCTAACCTTCTTGCCTCTTCTTGTGCAAGCATAATGACTTTTATTGCTTTTTCTGTGAAACGCTCAAACATAGCTTTTGGCACAATTCGCTTAGCCCTTCTTTGTCGGACAGATTTTACAGCTGCCATCCTAGAGTGAAAATCACGGCCTGATCTTGCTATGGTATCTAGAGCATTAGATCCTCGCAATCCTGAAAAGCTTCTCATCCTAAGTGGAGGTGCTTGTAAACTACACATCATTTTCACAGTTCTTTTCGATTTCCCAGAGCCCTTGAGCTGGCCATGTCTTTCACCAGCACATGAAAGGAAATTTGTTGATTGAATCAAAGCTCTAGCCATGACTTTCACCTGCTTGTCTGCATTTGGCAATGGTAAAAATTAAGCAACAATGTCATGATCATGAGGCACAAAAAAAGAAACATATCTCATAGATAATTTCCAAGAATGAAAGCTACACATCCTTTTTATAAAACAGGAAAATGAAAGAAGATTGTGTTGTGGCCCGTAAATGCAGAGCACAGCAGATGTTTCCGCAAAAGGGTTTTGATTGAAAAAGTGTAGAATACAATCACCTTATCAAAGTAGGTGTGATTTATCAATGTCATTAAGTAAGGCCAATCTCTGACAAAGTAGACAAAATTGTGTCTGTTATCTCACCTTCCAACTCAAATTAGACATCACACCAGGGTAGGAATCAATAAGAGGACAATTTATAAAAAAAGCATATAATCAACAAGCGGTTGGCTTCTTGGCTTTGGATCACACACCTAATCTGACATTCATTGCACCAAATGAAGTTTTCATTCTCAAATGCAAACGGAACATCAGGCAGTGAGCGTAAACCTAATATAACTGTAAGCTATTCATAGAGGATGTGCAAAGAGATCCAAAGTGATAAAAATACATGAAAAAATGTGACAAACTGTATCATTGCTTTGATAAGGTAGATCTTTTTCTGCAAGCCCCGGGCTAATTTTTATCTAACAATGGAGATCATTTAGGTCCAAGACAAATAGCGAAATTCAATGTCAAATGCACAAGAATTCACTTGCTAGTTTACTACCAAAAAAAAGGTGAATTTGACACCTTAACCAATGTGGCCATGTAAAATCATTTGTGAATTTAAAAAAAAAAAAAAAAAGCCAGTCAAACCTAGGCATGAAACAGACAATTTTAGGCAATAAGTTCGATAATTTGTGGTCATTCACTCTCTACACGCATTGCCTTGAGTGCTAATTCCTGAAACTTGCATCTATAAAAAGGCAATCCAATCTAGGTACAATATAACAACCAACTTATAAAATAATCATTGTCCATTGAAATATTTGTAGAATCAAATAATAAAATTCGAATCATACAGCAAAACGGAATAAAACATTTCACCATAAAACCCAGACAAGCTCACAAGCACACAATTTGTTACAAATGCCCCCACAACATACTAAAACGGGCATAAATTTCCACTAAATTTCCACCAGTCTATAACTTGATAAAACAATCAACAAAACCGTAAACTGAATGGACAAAACAGAGATTGGAACACAGCTCGAAACCCTAAGCTCGATACCTCGTAGAAAAACGTCGAGCCTCATATACAAGCATACATACATACATACAAATACACAGATTAGGTTAAAAAACTTCACCTGCGTAATGCAAGCAGAGCTTGGTAGGTTGAAAAGATATAGAGAGAATGAAGGAAAAGGGATTGAAATGAGAGCGACGGAGAATAAAAGGCCTGCCCTTTGGGAAGAATGGAGAGACCTTTATATAGGGTCGGCCGTATTCCCCCGGGGGGGGGGAGGTGGGGACCGGGGATATGCGGGTCGGGTCGGTTTTGGACCTTAGAAAAATATAAATCTTCCAAGTTAATAAATAATGCTCCAAATTTAAATTTCTCCATACTCTAAAGATAGATTAAACTCCAAATAATACCTATGATTAAATGTACTGCAGTATGTTCAATAAGTGAGAACTTCAAAAAAAAAAAAAAACCTTAAAATTTTGAAATATGAAATTATAAATATATGGATATACTTTTTTAAGAAAAATAGACATATTTTTTAATGTATTTAATTACTAAAAATTATCTGTGTCTAAAGGTATAAAAATTTAATTTAATGTGCAAATAGCAAAAATTTAAATTTATAAAGTAAATCTACATGAAAACTTGTAAAAATAACCTATAAAAATAAAAATCACTAATTAAAATATATTAAGATAATGATAGAAAAGAGAATTAAAGTGAAAGAAAAATAAAAATAATTTTTGTCATTAAGCAAATCCAATGGTTAAAAATATTTTAAATTCAAAATTTTCAACAAATCTAAAAAATATAAAAGTGTATGTATTCAAAATTTAAGTATTAAACACATTAAAATTAAATTTGTAAATAAATAAATAAAAACTTTAAAATGTACATAAATATAATTTGACGTGTAAAGGAGCGTTTGAAACGCAAAAAACTTTAAAAGTTTTTACCTTTTTCAAAGTCCAAGAAATTTTAACTTTTTAAAAAATCTGTCAAAATACGCTCCAACGAATTTTGACAAATTTTTTAAAAAATTGGACTGATATTTATACCAAAAAATTCTATAAAACTCTAAAAATTTTCAACTAAAATTTTACCACACATCACTTTTATACATCTCTTAACAACTTTATATTAAATTAAATATAAACATCCAACCATCATTTCAAAATAATTTTTTACACTTCAAATTTCAAAAAAAATTTACTTTTCCTAACTTCTAGTTTTTTTAACATGATTTCAAGATTTATATTTCAAAATTTCAAAAACACTATGCACACACACCTCCTCACAAGCACACACCCCCGAGAAACCTATCAAACTAATCCTCCCCCTCTTCCAATCCTCTCCCCCCCCCCCCCCAAAAAAAAAAACCAAGCCTCTCCCTTCCCCTAACAACGTATGATAAATGTCCAATCAAGCTTTCTTCCTTATTATATTGATATTAATAAATATGTCTAGACTTCAATCCTCTTATGCAGACTATCATATACTAATTTTTAGACTTAAATAAATAATAAAAAAAGACAGAGAGAATCAGAGAGAGAGAGAGAGATGTCAAGGTTTTTAAGATTAGATATAGCGGAGTAGACACTTGAGTGTATTTAATATTTTTGGAACCGAAAATCAAATATTTTTTTATTTGAAATTCAACTAACTCGAACAAATAACATTACTTTGGATTGATTTTTCAGTTATTTTGTACATTTAGTCGGTCGACACTTATTTTTGTACGCCTCTATCAATTTAGGGTGAGTTTGATTTACAAATATACTCTAAAAAATTCTATAAATATCTGTTAACTTTATATCATATCAACTTTTTTATTTTACTTCACGCATTATGAATTCTCAATTTATCTCAATTTATCTTACTCCAAACTCACCCTTAAAATGATAAGCAATCATGCTACCTAAATTATTTCACGTAATATTTTATTATTATACTGTTTCATATTTTAACATTGCCTATGTGGACGTGGCTTCCTTGTTAAATTAGTATACTATGGCAACGTTTGGAGGTATAAAAACTCTAAAATTCTACAAATATGAATTATAAAATTGTAAAATTTAAATTATTTACTCTCAATGTACAGAATATGATATACTAACTTTTTCAATTTTATACAATTTTATGTAATTCTAAACATACTCGATATCAAGAGTCAAACTATTCAGAAACTATTCACATAGGATATAAGTAATATTACGAGGGGTGTAATATTACTTTTACCTCTTCTCTAGATTTGTTTTCCATCAAAATTTAAAGACTCAAAATTATTTTCTGTTATATCACATCACATCTTTTATTCCACTTTATATCCTATTAATTAAAGAGTAAAAAAATAATTCTATATTATATCTACTTATATATATTAGCCCCATTTGTAGCTAAACAAAACAAAATAAAATCTTATAAATATCTACAAATATAAATTACGAGATAGTAAAATTTAAATTCTTCACTCACTGCACGAATTATGAGACATTTACTTCTACAATTTATTTTATTTTATACATTTTTATACAACTCTAAACACACCTATTATATCACAGTATTATTTATACACGATCGTCTGGTTGGCTTGAGGTCGGTGACCGCGACGTATATCTGTTAAAATATGCACGTTGCATTTTGCGCCTACGTGGAAGGTTACAACCGGATGATAGCAAGGAGATATTTGAAACTTTAAGGAGGAGCGAGTCAAACCATCACGGCTATGTGAGCTGTACACGGTTTCACCTAACGTCTTTCGCAATCCAAAGTAATAAGTTTTGTCTTATATTTGACTATTTTTTATTTTATATAATTTTTTATTAAAATTTAATTTTTTTTATTTGCTATATTTTTGACACGTTATTTATAATTTTTTTAAAATTACAAAAAATAAATATATTCATCTGAGTGAAAAAAACTAATTTATTTGGGAAAAAAGTCAATTATTTTCATTTGTACGTAAATTTTTTTAATTTGGAATTTTTATATTTAGAAAAAAAATAAATATAAATAACATATACAGAAAAAATGAATTTGATTAAAAAAATCGTATAAAAATTATTGGATGCCGCTAACCTTACCCAAACTAGGAGTCAATTTACTTGTCAAGTTTGTTGGGACAAGGATTCGATTGGGTAGCTCCTAGAAAGGGCATCAGACCTATGGTGCACTAATCCGATCCAAAAGTACAGCAACTCTTGTTTTTATAAAAATGAATTAAAAAATTCTTAATAAAAATTTTTTTATGGCACTTGATTTTGATTTTGGTATATTGTTTGTGTTTTTATTTTTTTATTTTGAGATTTATATTTTAATAATACTGAAACACATTTATTTTAATATTTTTTATTTTTAATATTTTGAAATTCTCCGTATTTTAGATAAAAAGAGGGTCTAAAATGATTTTGATCATTTTATATTTAATGTCTAAATTCATTCTCTGTTTGATAAAATAAATTTTAAAAACACGGATGAGTAAATATGTTTTAAGTTCTTTTTATTATTTCCAAAAAATACAAAAACAAAGAAAGAGTCTAAAACAAATATACCAAGTAAACCCGTAACATCTTACTTTGTTTTGCTTTTTATTTTGGAAAAGCATTAAGTATCATTCACTGCTGACCAAATTCCATCGCCTATTTCGGTGGTGTTTGGACGCTCGAAACAGTAAAAAAAAAAATTAAAATTAAACGTTGGCGTAAAAAGTGATATATAGTAAAATTTAATTAAAAAATTAAAAATTTTTTAATTTTTTATAAGTTTTTTGAAAAAAATTTAAAATCTAAACCAAGCTCTACAAAGATTCAATAATTTCGATTAATACCCCCAAAATCTCACAAAACGAAGTCGGAGTTAGAGCTAGAGTTGGACCCGACTTGCAAATCCAAGAGGCCTGTACAAGCCCATTAAACCACGTTAGGATTTGAATCTATTTTAGGGATTTTTGGAGGTCGGTCACTCTTTATAGACTTATAAGAATTTTAGTCATACTAAAAAAACATGTTTGTGAATAAGTCAAACTTATAATAAAAAGAAAAAAAAGGATATCACGCGTTTTCAATATATTTTGAAACTGCCAGTTTTATCTGAACGCTCGTAACTTCTGTAACTTTCCATCTTCATCACAAACAGATTTAAAACCGATTTTTGAAATATAATCAAAACAGATTTAAATGTATATTCGATACTATTTTTATAAAAGTATACATTTATACGAAATAGTACCATTAGAAAATAATACTGGTACTGTTTTTACCGAACTGTTTTTATTAGTACTGTTTTCATACTGCTATAAAAAACATCAATCAATACATAATACAAACCAACCATTAATGGTGCTGTTTGTATATTAGAATGCATGTGATACTCTCGGCCATGCAGTACTGTCAGCAATACGTTGGATATGTGACTTTTTTTGTGTTTCATGGTGCTATTTGCATACTATACACATTCGGTACTATTTTTTCAAAAGCATACATCTTATACAAAACAATATCGCACGCATGTGGTACTCTCGGCCATGTGGTACCATCAGTTATACGTTGGATATGTAACTTTTTTTTGTGTTTCGTGATACTGTTTGCATATTAAACACATTCGGTACTATTTTTGCAAGAGTATGCATCTTATACAAAATAGTACCGCACACATGTGATATTCTCGGCTATGCGGTACTGTTAGCCATACGTTCGATATGCGACTTCTTTTTGTGTTTTATGGTGCTGTTTGCATACTAGACACATTCGATACTATTTTTGCAAGAGCATGCATCTTATACAAAACAGTACCGCATACATATGGTACTTTCATCCATGTAGTACTGTCAACCATATATTGGATATGTGACTTTTTTTTTTTGTGTTTCATGGCACTATTTGCATACTAGACACATTCGGTACTGTTTTTACAATAGCATGCATCTTATACAAAATAGTACTGCATGCATATAGTACTCTTATCCATGTGGTACTGTTAGTCATATATTGGATATGTGACTTCTTTTTGTGTTTCATGGTGCTGTTTGCATACTAGACACATTCGATACTGTTTTTGCAATAGCATGCATTTTATACAAAATAGTACCGCACGCATGTGATACTATCAGCCATACGTTGGATATGCGACTATTTTTGTGTGTTCATAGTACTGTTTGCATACTAGACACGTTCGATACTGTTTTTGCAAGAGCATGCATTTTATACAAAACAGTACCGCATGCACGTGGTACTCTCGGCCATGCGGTACTGTCAGCCATACGTTGGATATGTTGCTTCTTTTTGTGTTTCATGGTGCTGTTTGCATACTAGACACATTCAATACTGTTTTTGCAAGAGCATGCATCTTTTACAAAATAGTACCGCATACATGTGGTACTTTCATCCACATGGTATTGTGTTTATTTGAGTATGTATTTTATTCGGTACTATTTTTACAATATCACACATTTATACGAAACAGTACCGATACACAGATTTGTATATATAATCATTCTTCGACCGATGTTAATATCAGTCAGTGCTCGTTCAAATTAATGATATACCATATCTTCATGCAATTTATAAGGAAGGAAAACAAAAACGGAAGAAAGGTGATTTTCGGTTAGCGAGATTTCCGGTAACTCTCGTCTAACTTAATTATAGAAATAAAGGGTATTCTTGGTATATTAAAAATTATATTTAAAACAAACTCGTGAAATCCACACAAAAGTATAACCTATTCACAAAACTTTTTACACAAATATGACTTAAAAGCAATACTTTTTTTTGAGTGACTAATAAACTTAAAAGACTGCAAAGTATAACTTAAACATAATTTTCTATTTATTTTAAGCTATTTCAGATGTTACTTGAAGCTTGGCATAAAAGCATTAAAATATAATTTTATTATTTAGATATTGTTTGGAGATTGCAACTTTGTTTAGTTCTTTTTAACTGTGTAAATTTTGTGAAAAATAAATATGATACAAATGATAAGTAAATTAGTTTATAAATTTAATGGGCTCCATTAGGCAAACTTGACTGAGATTTTATAATTATTATTGCGGGAAACTTGAAATTGAAATAATAATTTAATTTAATTTATAAATTACAAGCTCCAAAAACCCCCAACCCGCACCCAATCACGCTGGGCTGGATTTTTGGGCTTCATTTTCAGAGTTCTGCTTGACCCGGCAAGCCCAGGCCCCAAAAATATTCTCAAATTCAATTCTTAAAGTAATACACTGACTTCTTCTTGGGTAAGTTTGGATTGTTGCCATTTTTGTACAGAGATGCATTCCCTTATCAATTTGTATGATTAAAAATATTTATTGCCGACTTTGCAAATCAGCAAACAAAGGGCTACTTCGAGTTTTGTAAAGAAAGAAGGGGCAGAAATGAAATTTGAACTTCACATGAGATGAATAAGAAATTTTAAAATAAAGTGGACTTGAATAACAAAAAAATTTAGATTAAATAAAAGGTTTAAGAATAAAGTAAAATGGGGTAAAAAGTTTAAGTTAAATTAAATTTAAAAAAATACATTTTTTGAATTAATTTTTTTTGTAACAAATTACTCAGGTTACAATCCGAGATAGCCTTGGCTATCGATCCGTCCTTGGAAGAAAGTCATGATTTTTTTTCATAAAATGCAATAGTGCTATTTATAAAGCTACAAACTAATTGAAAGTGATTGTTGATTTTTGGTTTAATGGAATTTGTTTTTATAAAAAAAAGTTTTTAATTTATTATATGTCTTGAATTGAGTTTCAATGGCCTGGAATGCAGGCTTTCTATTTGCCGTGTATACAAATGGATGCGTGTTTACTCACGTGTCCTGAAAGTATGCAAGAATGAAGCAAATGACGAGCTGTTATGTAAAATTTAAAATTTTTTATCTTTCAAGTTCAAGTATGGCTTGAATTCATGATTGCTAGTTTTTCATTGAATTATTCATTAGTCTAGCCCGAATGCATTATTTTTCTTGTCAAATGGAATAATTTCTGTTCAAATTAAATTCAAACAAATTAAAACTTGACTCGAATCCACTCCTACTTGAATATATTTGAGATGGACGAATTCAATTGTTTGAGATAGATTTAGGATTGTAATCATATGAACGTTATTTTTAGCTTAAAAAATATATGGGATGCAGACGCAATGTAACGAGCCGTATTCATATAGTACAGTATTGTCCGATTTGGACTTGGTAAGCTGCTTTCCAGGAAGTCACCCATCCTGGTACTGCCCCCACTGGAGCATGATTAACCTTAGAGTTCCCACTGAATCCAATTCTCGCACGACTTAAAAACGCGTTGTATTATATTGATATCGAATATTACATATATGCCAATTCCTTCTACGACCCAAGTAATGTGGAATGGAAGGTATTATTTCTCTACTTCACCTCTAGCTTCGCTCTCCCACAGGCAGAGTTCCTCACGGGCAGGTCCCTCACAGTCCCTCACACACAATTTGCAAGCCTGCTTAATTTTCCATTTATTTTAAGGTTTGAGTTTGATTTTAAATTAGTTGGGATGAGTTTAGGCATTTTTCTAAATTCGATATTTTGCTTGATGCTTGACATCAGTGTATTAAAGAATAATTTTTCTAGTTATTGGCTATTTATATATTACAGAAATAAAAAAATGTACAAAATAAATTAGGTATACGTCAAACAAATATCAAATAACAAATAATATTTTATTATTTGTTAAATTTTTTTTATAGGATATTTTGACTTTTCCTACTTACTTTTAATTGCGTAAAATTATGAAAAGTCTTGCAATAGAAAGTAAAAAATCAATTTATAAATTAAGTGAGTTTAATCGGCGAGGGTTTGAATTTTGATGTAAATTGAAAAAAAGAGGGTAAAACTATTTACCCTCATGTATAGATAACTCGTTTTCCTCGTGAAGTTGGAGGATTCAAAGTCAGTGGCCAAGTAAAGTTTTCTAACTAACTATCAACCTGATTGGATGATTTGAATGCCAATTCCTGCAAGCTGAACATGAGAAAGTGTGGAAATAATAGAAATAAAGAATCAAAATGTGGTGGCTCCAGGAAGAAGGGCATCCATCCATTTATAATACATACTGGGAGCGTTTAGAGTGGTAAAAAATAAGATAAAGTGAGATAATTTGAAATAATTTGTGAGTTCATGATTTGTGTAGTGAGATAAAAAATGAATAATTTTTAGAGATTTCAAAATTTTTTAACATTTTTCAATACACTAAATACATCCATACTAAAAATTGCATGTGGCTAAAGGCAGGAAAATATATTTTAATACGTAAATAACTCACATTTAAATTTATAAAGTAAACTTATATGAAAAATTGTAAAAATAATTTGTAAAAATAAAAATCACAAATTAAAAGATGCTATGATAATGACAAAAAAGATAATTAAAATGGAAAGAAAAATAAAAATAATATTGCCCATTGAGCAAATTCAACAGTTGAAAATATCCTAAGTTCAAAATTTTTAGCAAATCTAAATAGTGTAAAAGTGAATGTATTTAAAATTTAAGTATTAAACACATTAAAATTGAATTTGTAAGTTAAAAAAAACACATAAATATAATTTTACGTGTAAGAAAGCGTTTGAAGTTCAAAAAACTCCAAAAAAAGTTTCAAAAGTTTCTATCTTTTTCAACCCTAAGAAAGTTTAACTTTTTAAAAAACCTGTAAAAATCCGTCCCAACAAATTTAGACAGATTTTTTTTTAAAGTTGGACTAATATTTGTATCAAAAAGTTTTATAAAACTCTAAAAGATTTCAAGATTTTCAACTAAAATTTTATTAAACATCACTTCTGACATCTCTTAACAACTTTATATTAAATCAAACACAAATATTTAACCATTTTTAAAATAATTTCTTACACTCTAAATTTCAAAAAATTTACTTTTTCTAACTTTTAATTTTTTTATTTATATTATATATATGTACATATATAGATATAAATAGATAGTTCACGAGGGTAGTCTAAAAATATTAAAGATAGGGTGTTTTACTTTTCAAGCTAGTTGAAGCCATCCCTGATTGACTGCAACTTGCTCATGATATTTTGTCAGCACCCTCACAATCTTCCCTTGCTTGCTAGCTATTTAACTCCTGGGCCAATTTGCAGATTGTTATCAACATTTATAGTTGTTCCACTTGAATGCAGTCCACCTACCAGCAATGAGACTAGTGTTATGATATATATATATATATATATATATATATATATATAATGTAGGCCGTTTTAAAATTGATTTTTTTAAAAGTACATGAAGCATGGCTCCGTTTGGAATCCTGAAAAATAAAATAAAATTCTACAAATCTCTACAAACATAAATTACAAAACAATAAAATTTAAAATTTTCACTCACTGCACGAATTACAAGACATTTACTTTTACAATTTTATTTTATTTTATATATTTTTATACAACTCCAAACACACCTATTTTCTTACCCAAAAAATATTCATTACAATAATTGTTAGGGTGAGTTCAGAATTTTCACCAAAGGGCATTTAACATCCAAAAAGTAGATAGTAATTTATGTCGTGGTTAAGAGTAGAGATAAATAACGTTGTTTTTAAGAGAAATAAAGATTACTCTTTTAAATTAGTAATTATATTTTTTATAATTTAATGGTTCAATTAACTTTTTAACAACACTTGAAATTTACTAATTATTAGAGATATCTTTTTTTTATCAAAAAAATATTATTATTATTAAATTTTATTATTTATATAATCAAATATTATATATTATATTTATTATAAAAACATTCAATAGTATAATGAGAGAATGTGTTTATTTCACAAAAAATTCTTATTTTTAAATCTTATAGACTCATTTCATGTTAAAAAAATTTTGAAATAAAATTAAAATGCTAAGAATGTTTTAATAATTTCGTATTCAAAATCAAGTAAGATTGCTCGACTCCTGTTTCCGTGTGACTCCACCACTAATTGTTATGTTACGTTACTTTATTAATATGGTAGAAAAAAAAAATTAATCAGAGACACACATATATGCACACCCATGTATAATTGTAATCATTTGGTAGTTAGTTTTTTAAATCCCAAGTCACACGTCTTTTAATTTAAATTAAAAAAAAAAACACTTCTTTCTTATTTTACTCATCCATCCGTTCTGCCATATCAATACAATTGCTTACACAACATTTTGGCTAACTTAGACAAGCCCGCACTCATAAATTTGGAATTTTGTTCCATCCTTTCTCAAGATAAGGAAGAATTAGATTGGAATTTTGTTCTAACTATCTTTTTTTAATCATTCTTACTTTTCATTGAGTTTATTTTAAATGATGGCATTCACATTTTACATAGTTCTTCTTATTTACTGAACTGCCAAATGCCTCGTTATGCTAAAACTCACGATTATGCAAAAATTAAAAAATTAAAAGCACTAATTACTTAGTCAGAAATCAACCCAACATTAAAATTTCTGCTAATTAAAAAATTTTAGTTTGGTTCCTATATCACATGATCAACCAAAGATAGTAATTGTTTTTTTTTTTTTTAACCGATGATATCTAATCCAGTATACGTGTAACTCAATTAATTCTAAGAGTTCTAAAGTTAACGATCGAATAAACTCTACAGTGATTTTAAAAAGATAATAATTGTTATTGAACAACGAAACAAGTAGAATGCTATCATTAAAAAAAATAGAGTATAATAATGATAATAAAAAAAATATTGTAAAAAATTCAATGTATTTATTAACATAATTTTGTGGCACAAGTAGTTCGAGGAGAAAGATTATGGGAGACGGAGATGGAAAGTAACAGCGGGGCAACAAAATCTTGAAATGGGTCGGGTGGGCCCAGACCAAAAGAGTTATAAAGGTGGTTGTGATTGGGCACAGGACGCGGTGAAACTGAAAGGCCCTCACGGGAAACTTGGCTCATCATAAATGCCTTCAAAATATTCTTCTCTCTCCTACTTAGATAGTTCCCGTAAAAATCGAAAGGTTGTTTTTTTTGTCATTTCTTTTTTCGTTTTACGTGTTTTTTAATTAAAAAATTTTAATTATCTTATTTAATATATCTTTTAAAATATATATATAATTAAAAATTTGTATAAATTAATATAAATTTATAAAATTTATAACATGATAATTCATACTGTAAGTAAAAAATTTAAATTTTATAGAGATTTAGATTGTCCAGACAATCTAATATGACTCACAAAATTAAACCTTATAAATTAAATAATTATGACACCCATAGTTCTTAGTATTTCTGAATTTGCAAATTTATAATTTTGGATATAGGATTTTATGGTATATATATATATTTTTTGTTGCATAACAATAGGAGAGCCTATTTGACAAAACAACTTTAAGATATTTTCTGTAAAGTTGAAATATTTTGCGTTTGGCAACTTCTAACATTCAGTAACTCTTTACACTTTTTAGAAAATTTTTTTTTTTGCACAAAATCATATCAATGTTTCATTAAATAATAAAGAATTACTAAAAATTATTAATATTTTATTAAACACATAAAAGTTTTAACTAATAATTTTTAATAAAATTGAAAGTTTAATTTCCAACTACTCAGTTTTTTTTTTATTTATAAAATGGAAAAAATTATCTTTTTTTTTATTTTAAACTTCGTTTAAATTATAAAGGATAAAAAAGTCAAATGAAAAAAATGTTAAAAAATTATATTTTTTCCTTTTCTAAACGTAAAAAAAAAAATTAATTAATTTTTGATATTTTGCTAAAAATTAATTTTTTTTTCACAAACTAAGGCTTAAAAATTTGTTAAACATATGTTTTCGTACAAACTCATAATTAAATAATTGAATGAGCACATGCAATCACAATTTTACATTATTTTCAAGAGAATTTCACTATGGAGATGTTTGTTTTGAGAGAATGGAAGGTAAATTTTATTGGGTAATTTTTACCCTCGATTATATCAATTTAGATGACGAGGTAACAAGTACTTTGGATTAACAATTATCCCTATATGAAAGTAAAATTTTACTTTGGGAGAAGGTAGGTAACGAGAATAATAGAAAAATTTTATCATTTTTTCATTACTCCCGTAAAGTATTTTTTTTTATCTCACGTAAAATCTTAAGTAACATTTTCTTATAAATAATTAAAATAAATTATTATTTAGTCAAAGTAAAATTAATTAAATCATTAAATTATTTTATTAAAATAATATTTAATAAATAATTATATACTATTAAAATAATTTATTTTATTTTATTAAAATAATACTATTGAAATATTAATTTATAACCAAAAGTATTTATTTTCTCAAATTAAATTAATGTTTTATAAATAATAATGACTTATTAAAATATTTTATTATGTCTCATAAATAATAATTTATTAGATTATGTATTGTATTAATATAATTTATTTAAATAAATAAAAATTATTTGTTTTATTAAATTATTTTATCAAAATAAAGATAATTTTTAACAAATAATAACTCACTATAAAAATTAATTATTATTGAAATATTAATCCATGATAAAATTATTTTTTATAGTTAATATTTTTATTTAAAATTATATTTAATAATATATATTTTATGAAAATTAATTATTATTAAAATAAAAATTATTATGATGATTGCTTTTATTATAATATTTTATTAATATTAAATATTAACTTTTACTCTTGATTAATTATCTTTATTCTAAAAACAATTAATTTTTACCCCTTCAAAAATTTAAGTATTTCAAACATAATATAATTATTATCCGATAATATTTTCTATCTTATTTTAAACATAAGTATGATAAATTTATTATTCCAGTAATCATTGTCATAATAACAATTACTCTTGTAATTTTTTACTCTCAAATTTTTTACTCCGTGCCAAACATGTCCTAAAAAGTTATACATACAAATAACTAGAAAATTTATTTGCGACCAAATTAAAATTTACATTTTTCAGAAAAATATTCAGCCAAATCCTAACGAAGAAGTATGTACAATATAACGTATACATACACACGGATATATACATACATACATATACATGTCTCAGCAATCATTACATAACAGCCGGGGCAAGCGTAACGTTCGAAGCCACCGGGCATAGACCATCGCGCGTCACGTTTGGTTCACAACCAAATACGACGTCTGAAAAAAGCTACTTCCCTTTTCCTTCTGCAACGTCTCCTTCAGTTTCTTCTCCATTTCCCTCTCTCTCTCTCTCTCTCTCTCTCTCTCTATTTATATATAACTTCTCATTCTCTCTCTCTCTCTCTCTCTTTCTTCCTTCACTGCCAAGACAAAGATGTTACCGAGAGTTAACGGTGTGGCCTGGATGGACGACGGAGTAGTAGAGGAAGGACCACCTTCGTGGACTCGAAACAACGACGGCAACAACAATGGCTGCGTCGAGAACCACGACGAACTGGGTTCGCTCTCCACCTTCAAATCGATGCTCGGAGTTGAAGACGAAGATTGGTACGTCACCAGCAACAACATCCAACCCCACCACCACGACATCACCTTTCCGGCTGCGAATTTCACCGAAACCGACAACAACAATATGTTGTTACACTCGGTGGACTCGTCGTCCTCTTGTTCGCCGTCGTCGGCCTCGGTGTTCACCAATCTCGACCCATCTCAGGTACAGTATTTTCTGCCTCCGAAACCCAGTATTCTCAATGTGATGTCTACCAACCCATTAGAGAGCAGCTTCGATCTGGGTTGCGAAAGCGGGTTTCTCGAGACCCAAAACAGGGGAGGAGGTGGTGTTCTGAGTGGGTTCGCTGATTTGAGCTCACAGGCTCAGATGGGTGCTCCCAATTTCAGCTCAGATCCTCAGTTTTCAACCATCCAGTTGCTTCAATTAACCGAAAACAACCGCACGGTGAGCGGCGGCGGCGGTTTTGGCCCGGTGGGGTTTCAGGGGTTTGGGGAGGCGGCTTCTGGGAATCCTCTGTTTCTGAACAGGTCGAAAATGCTGAAGCCGCTTGACAATTTCGCTTCGATTGGAGCTCAGCCGACTCTGTTTCAGAAAAGAGCGGCTCTCCGCAAGAACTTGGCCAACAATGGGGCTAATTTGGGGGTTTTGGGTAATGTTGAAGGATATAATGGGAACATGGAAGTGAGCGAAGTGAGCGAGAAGAAGAGGAAGTTCAGTAATGGTGAGGATTTTGATGATGTAAGCATTGATGGGTCGGGGTTGAATTATGACTCGGATGAGTTTCTGGAGAGTAATAAGGGGGAAGAGAGTGCCAAAAATGGTGGGAATAGCTCGAATGCGAATAGCACTGTTACTGGTGGAGGAGATCAGAAAGGGAAGAAGAAGGGGCTTCCAGCTAAGAATTTGATGGCAGAACGGCGGCGCCGAAAGAAGCTCAATGATAGGCTCTACATGCTGAGGTCTGTTGTTCCAAAGATTAGCAAGGTAAGAATTTTTTGTTACAGCTATTTCTCGTGAATTAGCGCTTGAATTATTGACGTTTGGACTCCTAGATTCATTTATTTAGTGTTGTGTGTGTGTGTGTGTGTGTGTTTTCTCTTTCTGTTTGATTTTCCAGCATCTTTTGATTTGCATGGTTAAAAAAAAAAGGACAGTGAATTGAATATGAATGTTAGCATTAAATTATCTCACATGGATTCTGCCGGGTGGTTATAAAAAGGTAAGGGAATTTAAAAAAAAAAAAAAAAAAGGACATGTTTATGGACCACAGGCTGTGGAAATGCACTTCCATCAGATAAGGCTTGAATTAACTTATGATGAATTAATCTTTGTGAATGTTGCTTTGCTCACATTTCTGAAGTATTAAATTGGATTTCATGTTTTCTTTTACTGAGAAGTTTGGTTCTCTTCTCAATTCTTTTGAAGGTGGTTGTATTCTTGTGTCATTGCATATTTGAAGTCCCATTTCTTACTAAGTCAGTCCTTTTGCAGTGCAACCCACCACGACTATGTCTTATATTGGCTGTCCTCAACAAGTTTCGTAAATGTTTAAGATCTAAAAAGTTTTGGAACTCCGAATTTCTACTTGTCTCTCTGAGGGGACTTGACATGTGGCTTTTCATGTGAGGGTTTCTGGAATTCTGATGCTTGTGAACTACACTTGAGATATGGGAGAGATGTAATCCAAACTCAAGCCAGGGAATGTCTATCAATAGTGGAATGAAGAAACCTGTAAAAATAGTCCTAAAATCAAATTAGCGGTTGATCTTGATAAAATTGATGTCTTAGTTGCGTTTTGGTGGACCTCAAAAATTTTGACCAGCAAAATGTTTTAATATCTGCTTTCATTTGTAATATAAGTGAAGATGTTGGATGGGAATATAAGGGCTGTGTTATTCCAATTCCATCTTGTTCCTTATTGAGAAAGGAAGTGTCAACCATATGGAGGAACTCTATAATGTTGTAATTCTAGTTGGAATACATGTTGGAACTTTTTAGTAGAGTTGGTCATTTGCACCAGCACCAGATTAAGATTTGATGGAAAAGAGAGGTTAGAAAACTTGGGTATTCTGAGCATTTATGCATAATTTTTTCCCCTAAATTCCCAGTTTCTGCAATTAATTGGACTACTTGCTGGAGGTCTTGACAAGATCTGAGATGACTTGAACACAATAATAATGCCAGATCACTGGAAGCTATTAGCTAGATGCATTTGAAGCTCCTAAATCATAATTGTGCACTATCAAAATTGGTATGATGTGGGTCATTGCTCTATCATGTTGACAGATGGACAGGGCTTCAATTCTTGGGGATGCAATTGAATACTTGAAGGAACTTCTGCAGAAGATCAATGATCTCCACAATGAATTGGAGTGTAACACTCCTGGCTCTTCATTGACACCTACCACCACAAGCTTTTACCCCCTAACACCAACCACGCCTTCGATTCCCTGCCGCATCAAGGAAGAGCTTTGCCCAAGTTCATTGCCCAGCCCAACTGGGCAAACTGCAAAGGTATGTCTTCAATCGATCTCTGGCTACCAAACTTTTCCTATGATAGTTCATAACTGGCTACTTCCTCGTCTCCAACTCTGTTCGGATGTCAATAATAATATATTGTAGAGTCTCTTGTCTGTATCATAGATTCATGGCACCTGGTTCTGCTGCAATGATCCTATAGAAATTTTCAAATTCACAAATTGCTGTTTTGTAGGTAGAAGTAAGATTAAGAGAAGGAAGGGCCGTTAATATCCACATGTTTTGTAGCCGCAGACCTGGTCTCCTACTCTCAACTATGAGGGCTTTGGATACCCTTGGCCTAGACATCCAACAGGCCGTTATCAGCTGCTTCAATGGATTTGCATTGGATATCTTCAGAGCTGAGGTACCTTTCTCTTCAGTCCTTTGGAATAATCTCATGCAAATTTGTTTGAAATAGAGTTGCATGCCAGGAGAAAATCCATATAGGGGCCTCCTTGTCCTAGTTGAATCATGTTTACCCTATATGATTTGGCCATGAAATTGGAAATCTAAAATGCTCCATGGCAACTAAACAGTTCTCAATGTGAAAATGTCTACCATATGTAAAGGTAATTCTAGGGATTGGTGAGCAGACAATTTCTACTATTCCCAAAGTAACCTAAAAGTTGAACTAATAGGTAATTTACTATGCATGGCACTTATTGTTAGGAATTACACCATAATCTAAACCCATAAGAAAACAAAAGAAAGAAAGGCACGGGAAATGAAAGAAAAATAACACCACAAAATTTATGTGGTTGACCTAAGAAATAGAGTTACGGGAGCGGCTGTGGTCTTCACCATGCTCAAAGGTAAAAGGAAGGAACATATGCAGTTGCCCCTCTTCCCCTAAGGTTTACAAATGTAAGATTACCAAAATACCCCTAATAAATCTGGACTGAGCCACACCCCTGTTTCCTACATTTCGGCCAAGGGTGCTCCCCTTTGCGACCCCTGCTAACTTATCGTGAAGTTGGGGTAAGTTAAACATTAGTATCAGGCTCCACACTACCTATCGCTGATCTACCTATTAACATTTTTTTTTTAAATATTAGTATTATCTACTCGTCATAATTTTCTTTCAGCCTCTGGTCCCACAATGTGTTTATCTCATTCTTTCCCCTTTAACGGTCCGATAATCATGCATATAGTGTGTAGGAAATCTTTTAGCAGAAGCTAATATGGGTAGGACAAGCAACTGCTACACGGAATCTACTTCTGAAAAGATGGTAATGGTCTTTGTTTTGAGAAAGCCAGAAATAACGCATAAAGCTTACTAAGTTAGGTAACTTAGTGATGATTATTGCTTGTGGTGTATGACCATGACCAAAATTGGTACATTTTCTTAATGCTTCTTTTGGATTATGGATTTGTCAAAAAGAAAAAAAAAATGGTAAGGAAATGAAATCACCAGTTTCCTTTAAAGTCAATCTGCACAAAAAGGCTTTGGTTTAGGGGATCCCTTCCTGTGATGTAATCTGATAAAGACTTCATCCAGCCTGCAAGCAAGGAATTGGGTTGAGGGCATCACCTTATGCAATACGTCATTGAGATCCCTATTCTTATGCCCCGGACAGATCTCCCATTGAGATTCATTCCTGCATAATTTCATGCTACTTAGGTTGTATAAGAAATTATATTTATATAAATTCAAGTAATACCATGCAACCAGAATTCTTTACCAAAAAGGGGGACCGGAGGACCAGAATAAAGTGGATTTCTTGTGAGCCAATCACTTTAAATAAATTAAAAAAAAAAACCCACAAAAATGCACTTTCGTTACACCGGGGCCATTGACACATCATTCTCGCAACTTTTCCCTCTCTCTCTCTCTCTCTTGGGCGGGGAAGGGGGGCGGGCGGGAATTATGGCAGAAAAAGTATTTTTCTACTTCTACTGCAAAAAAGGGAATTTGGTTGCTTCCAACCTTGGGAGGTGTGAGCATTTTGACTTGGCTCTTTTGGGTAAAAGATGGGATTTAAGGGACTCTTGTTTATTTCCTTTTCAGCAATACAGAGAAGGCCAAGATGTTCATCCAGACCAAATCAAAGCAGTACTCTTGGAATCAGCTGGTTTCCTGGCATGATGAAAGTTTCTTCAACAATCCAATTCAGTGTCACAGACCGGTTCGTGGACAGTGTATTGTTTTCTTCAAAGAATCGGCTATATGCGTTTGTGTGCTCTCTCGCTCATGTTCACCGGTCCATCATGCAACCTAGCAAACGCAAGTTGTCTCTCTAGGCCCTCATTCATATCGACATCGATTAAGCTTTTGAGGCACAGAAAATTATAAAAATAATTTGCACCGCCCGTTTTTAGCTTTTAAGGTAAAACTTCTTCTATTAGCAAGTACTATGTGATCCTGTAATGGGGTGTTCTAATTTAGGTTCAACTGCTGCAACTGTGCATTGTGACTTGTGGACTCTGTTTTCATGGGATTTGGAATGGTATTGTGGTTCATTAGTTTAATGATTTTTGTTTGAGCTTGTCTAGTTATGTTACAAGCTTGTTTTTTACAATTACTAAGAACAAAGTTGGACCACTCAAACAAGGGCTTCTCCGCCACAAAAGCAGGGCTCAAGGGGGGGGGGGGGCACATGGCTTTTTGATGTCAAACCCCATAACGGGCTGTTTGGCCGACCAAAAAATATCAAAAATTACTAAACTTTAACTACTTTTTGTATTTCTCTTCAATAAAATTTTAACACATATTACCTTTATGTCACATTTTTGTACTTTTACTGTACTTTTTCCTCAACTTTTTTTCAACCAAACAACTCTGACATTAAGCTTCAACCTTTCTATTAAAATTAATGAGCTCACAAAAGAAATTAAATTTAAATTATCGGTGTCGAGAATTTTTTGTTGACAGAAATTATCGGCATTGAGAATTTAAACTTTATTCTCAACTTCTTTTTCTGTGATTTGAACGCTCACATTCAATGTTTTGAATGGATTCCCGGTTACTTCCAATCATTCCGACTCATGAATGGTTAGGGTTCGTTTTTTGGTTGATTTACATTCATGGGTTGCATCACTTTTATGTTTTAACGGTTAGCTTTGAATTCTAAATTTGTTTTTTAAGTCAATCTTTTTAATTTTTATTGGCTCGAGAATATTGATTTTTTTTCTCTCTATTTTATGAATAAATTCATTTAATTATGGATGCACATTTTGATTATGACAAACTGTTAACCCCTCTCGCTCCGTCCGCCTCACCCCTTCTCGGTGGTGCTCGGATGACTGAAAAAAAAAATTAAAATAATTGATGTAGAAGTGACACATAGAGAATTTTGATTAGAGAGAGTTGGAAAAAATTTGTAATTTTTTATAAGTTTTGGGTACCGTTTGGCAATCTAATTTTCAACGAAAAATTATCAAATTTTGTTTATTGAGTGCGACAAAACACTAATTTTTACCATTTTTATACTTAGATATAATAACTAGCTCAACTCAAAAGTTATCAAACTTTGTTAAATATTGACAAAAATTGTTAAAAGTTGCCAAAAGTTACCAAAAATTGTCAAAAATTATCATAAATTTTATTAAACATCTAAAAATTGTAAAAAATTGTTAAAAATCATTACTTACTTTATTAAATATACTAAAATTTGCAACTAGCAACTTTTGGCCAAATAAAGTCAAAAATTGCTAACATTTAGACTTCTAAACGATGCCTTAATAGATTTTCGCCATCCAAACAGGCTCAAGTGAGGAATTGCCATTTGGTAGAAATTCCAGAATTTGAACCCATTCATGCAGTTGCCAGAGGTTTGTTCTACCAACTTCTGGGCCATGTTCACTTAATTCTTAGAAGAGATTGGATATAGTATCTAATGGGTCAACAAGAGTGATATTTGTCTGATTATTTTTTATTTTTTTATTTATTTTTTGAGTCAGAAAAAGAGAAATATATAATACCACACTTTCATGATCGAATTAATTTATTGACAAAATTCAATGGTAAAAAATTAATTATTGCCAAATCATATCATTTATTTTAAAGTACAAAAACTATTCTTACATTTTATTCTCGGTTTTACTTTTGTCCAATAGTTTCAATTGCGACAATCAAATCTCTGTACTTTTAGTCAAGTAACAATCAGATCCCTTCGTCTATTGTCCTTAAAGCGAGGGTAAAATTATCATTTTGTAAGATGATTTACGTGGTAGCCTCGGATGACGTGAATGGTAAAACCGTCATTTCGCAAGATAGTTCACATGACAAAGTGATAACGTGGCACCCTCAAATGAGGTGGAGACTGTTCTCCACATGTCAAATTGTTAATTGTCTATGCTGGTGATGGTTATCCAAGAGTGAAAACTATCTATCACGTGTCAGATTGCTAATTGTCCACGTATGCTAGTGTTAGTTTCTACCATAAAGTAAAGGATGGTAATACCGTTATTTTGCAAGATAGTTCATGTGACAGAGTAATGACGTGACACCCTCGGATGAGGTGGAGATTGTTCCCCACATGTTAGATTGCTAATTGTCTATGCTGGTGTTGGTTATCCAAGGGTGAAAACTGTCTATCGCGTGTTTGATTACTAATTGTCCATGTATGCTGGTGTTAGTTTCCACCATAAAGTAACTTCACTTTAAAAAAAATAAAGTATTATAAATTATGCTACCCCTAAAAATCAAACCAAGAACATTAAAGATAGGAAGGCAGTAATCCAATCAACTCATCAAAGACTTGGTTTGTTTAAGATTCTTACATAATATTTATATATATATTCAAAAATTAAAGTAGATTCTCTCCTATCTTATATATATATATATATTTATATAAATATATATAAATATTATAAATTCTCCCTTATTTTTTTAAAATATATAAATATATATTATATAAGTATTTATTTATAAATAATTATATATAAATATATTTTATATAAATATTATAAATATATATATATATATATTATATAAATATTATATTTCTCCCTCATTTTTAATATATATAAATATTTATTTATAACTAATATATAAATATATTCTATATAAATATATATAAATATTATAAATATATATAAATATTGTAATGAGGGAGAATTTATTTCAACTTTTTAATATAAATATAAATTTTATCTAGAATCTTTATACAAACCAAGTCCATTGTGAGTTGATTTGGTTACCGATTCCCTATCCTTAAGATTCTTGATTCAATTCCTAAGAGTAGCATATTTTGTAATGTTTTATTATTATTATTATTTTAAAGTGAGGCAACTTTATGACAGTAACACACATTAGCCAACATCAGCACATGTGAATGAGTAAACATCTGACATATAATAGACTATCTCGACGTCATCACTGTGCCACGTGGACAATTAGCAATCTGACACGTGCCAAATAGTCTCCACATCATTTGAGAGTATCATGTCATCACTCTGTTATGTAAACCATCTTGCTAAATAACGATTTTACTTTTGTCTTAACGGTGTTTTGTAACGAACAATAGACAGAAGGACTTGATTGTTACTTAATTAGAAGTGTAGGAATTTAATTATCGTAGTTGAAACCAATGGAACCAAAGTGAGACCGAGAGTAAAGTGTAGGAGTAGTTTTTGTACGTTACCCTATATTTTATTTTAAAGCACGCCAATCAAATATTAAAAAATAATTTTATATAAAAAATTAATATTATATTATATCCAATCTCTTATATTATTTCATGATATTATCCTATCATTTTAACCCCAAATCAAATTAATAGCAGAGTCATTTATGTCCTACTTTCCCAAAAATAAGGAAATTAATGTCAGATATCTTTAACTTGGCCAAGCACCTATCAGGGGATGACTTTTCTTCAATATCTGGAGAGAACATCACCGGTATAACAGTGATCGAATTTAGCAAGAGGAAAATTGAAAGAAATCACGGAGAAAACAACTTCAATTGTGAACTAAGAGAGTGCCTGAGTTACATGTGGGTCTGGGTACTTAACAAAACTCGGAAGAATTGTCATCCCATAGATAAATCCTACAATCAACGGTTCAGATTAAATCTTACCTAACAGCTTCATTAACATTAAAAAAAAAAAAAGAAAGAAAAAAAAACGAACTCAACCAACTTCCATTCTCTTTAAAACGATGCCGTTTGTTTCCTTAGTCTTCCTTTCATCAACCCACCTGGTACATGCAGTCTTCAACTCGTATCACAATAATCCAAATTGGTTGATCCTCCCTTATAGTGGGGCTGAGTTCAATTGCTGGCCAATTAAATTTTTTAAGATTTTTCATAGTCATTGGGGTTTGGCTAATACACGACAGATTCATATTCATGAGAAATTCAGGTTCCATGCAGGACAAGCGACATCAATTTCTTCCAATTGCTGGCCCAAGTAGAATTTTCAAACCATTCACCTTTTGGCTAATTCGTAGTGACAGATTCACCAGGAATTCTGGTTCCATGAAGGACAAGCAACAATCTTTGGACCCGAAAGCTTAATCCTCTCGCTTTGAAACTCCTCCGATATTTTCACCCTTTTGACCAAATTAAAAATACACATCTTATTGATGTTTTAAAATCCCAGACAGCCAAAAACTACCATTCAAAGCAAAAGCTTCAACCAGACAATGGGCCAACAGAATATTCCTTCCTCTAAAGCAGCAGCTGATGAGCCTCTGGTGAATTTCCCTACAATTCCTATTCGGATCAGACTCGGGGAGCCGATCCCCCCTCCCCCCCCCCCCCCCCCCAAAAAAAGAAAAAAGGGTCACCCAGACATTAAATCCAGACCGTTGAATCAGATTTCATTTACATATTTTTAATTTAGAAACACTAAAATGAATCTAAACTGTTAGATTTTAATCTCAAAGTTCTGGAGTGTGTCATGGGGCTGACATCACGCAACAGCAAAGTCAGCCTCCTCCTTATTTTCCTTATTCTGGTGAAGAATCATTTTCCAGTTCACACTCACATTCCCTAGACAATTATTTAATTCCTGCACATTTTGCAGTTGGTCAGCTGATACCCAAAATGAAACTTGAAGCATTCAACATGGGGATCCCAGAGAACAAAAGTGCTACCAATTCATTCAAGTCATTAAAAACCCAGCAATCCTCGTTTACTGGCCGAGCTAACAAAACATATGCTATATTTCAATGCAGATATATTCTGCTGTTCTAGGAGATCAAATAATATCATACCTACAACTACCCCAAAGAAAGAGACGCATCATGCTATGTATCAAACTTAATTACATCCAGAAGTTGTAGCTCTGTACAAGGTGGGAAAAAGGGTCTTGAGAATGCAAGACACACACTAAGATAATGTTGCCTTGCAGAAAAATAGGCATCCAGATGCTATCCTATGTAAATAATAATATAATAAGATGCCATACAACATCAGCTCCAAAACAAGCCCAAAATTGCACTTATCTATTCCAGCCAGATATTGCTGCTCAAATGCCATGAAGTTGGGTTGATTTGGATGCCCGCAACATAATTGCAAAACTGCAACCTGGCAGAACATCTTACGAGAAACGGAGTAGAACTTAGCATTTCCCGGGACTAGACACAGAAGGAAGCAGCATGCTCTTCCCTTCTTTTTCATCTATCCCTTCCCCAAGTAATGAATTTTCCTCACTTTTTGAGTTCAGGTTCCCTGGGTTCATCCTCTGGACCTCTTCCTTTGTATAGATAAATATCTTCCGAACCATGCCACAAAATTCCCTGTTTAACAAGAACAAACCAGCTAAGAAATCCATGAAATACAGGCTTTGGGGATCAGAAAAAGGAAATTCAACTATCACAATGTAACAATGATTGAGCATAAAAAAGAGTCCCTACTGCCACGGATCGTCTCCAACAAGCATCATATCACCCTCATCATCAGTATAAACAATCAACCAGTTCTTGCTTTGAGTCTTCAATTCACCATTGAACTCGAATAATTGATCCAATTCAGCAATCAATTCCTCATAGTTATTGAACTTGGTAAGGTCCACAGACCTACCAAGGGCAATCCCCTGCTTATGAACCTGAAATCATCACAATTTAGTCAAGCAAATTCATTTATAAAACTTCCTGGAACAGTTACAGTGTCAAAAGCATATACTACACAAATGGCTAGGTGTGAACCTTGGTACAACTCCTTGCTGAACTACCCTGGACTTTCCCTTGGCGGTCCCTGATGAGCGTTGGAAGTGTTTGAGATGGTTTCTCCTTCTCACCATCTGGAGGATGGTCTGCCATTTTCACATCCTTCACTTGTTCAGACCTTTGATCATATTCAAAGACTCGGGTCTTCTGCTGCAATTGAGGGTCAAAATTCGCATGACCTGCAGTAGTAATTTTATGTGATACTACCGTATCCGTTGCAACAGGATTACCAATGAGTGGTATACCAAAGAGCTTGCAGTTCCCATCTTTGGGTTTCACGGCCTCGTGTTGTTGTACTAGTAGAGGTCTTCGCATTGCCTCTCTTGAGTGAGCTGGCATTTGTAGATATGGTGCAACTGGTGGAGGCATCAACCAATTTCCTTGCTGTTGCTCGGCTTTCTGGCCAGGAAGCGAGGAATGGTCACTAAAACCACAATATCTGACGTCCCGTGTCTGGTAAGGTACATCATTCCCTTGCACAGGAGCTCTCATGCTGGAATCTAACAAGCTCAGCGAGAGACCAGATGGCATTACAGGCCAATTTGGATGAAAACTGAACTTGCCCTCCTGATCTGATAAATTGAGTTTTGCAGGGTTAACAGCACCTGGAATTTGATCAAGTGAGGATGTATAAAACTCACGGGAGGAGTTAGATTGGGTCCCAAATCCTGACAACAGATCCGTAACAGTTGATTCAGGCCTCGCAAATGGCAACCACTTGTCTGATCCATATCTTCGAGAAGCAGACACCATGTCAACCTTATCACCAGCTGATGAAGGTCGCCATAAAATGGGCTTTTCAGTAGAATCGGATTCAGTACTATCCGCAAAAATGCCTCTCAAGGCCGATAATTCTTGACCTTGCATAACCCTTGTAAATCCACTGGCTGGTGAAGGATCTATTGTAATCTTATATGAACCTAATTCAAATTAAAAATAGATCAAGATACATAACCCTCTTCTGGCCCGATACAAACTACATATATCAAAGCAAAAGAAGGCGTAAATTGTCTTACAGAGAATGCAACACTGGAGGGTGCATACCTTCCCTAGTAAGAACAGAAGAGTCGGGCGAAGAAGGCATATTTGACCGAGGCCTTTTTGCTCTGGGCACTGGAAGAGGATTGAGTGCGGGTGGATTTAATGCAGGTTCTATTTTCCAGGGTGACACCCTCTCTGGACGAGGAATGGTAGAAGTTTCATCCCACCGTACCTTAAACCCAAGACATATAAGCTTTAGCATCATATATAACAGCAAAACCTGATTGCTAAGGACGTGTAAGCTATGGCATCATATACAACATCAAAACCTGATTGCAAAAGACATGCATTACCTTGAGGCATCTCCATTTAGATTCCCGCCACCTTTTGGAATCAGAGTCCTCAGTGCCAACAATGGTACCAGTAAACCTTCAAATCCGTATATATATATATATATAATGTTATGTTTTTTATAAAAATAAAAATAAAGCCCAAAATGTTAATTGAGGAAAAATCCCAACATGAAGCAGCCATACCTCTGCTCTGGAGCTTCTTCACCCTCAAATCTCATTTTGAACCTCATCCCTATGGGATAACTGCCCTTGATTGATTCCATGTATTGATCATATGGAATGATAAACTCAGCAGGGCTAGTCCTGTAAAAAAGAGGGGGGGGGGGAAGTTGCATTAAAAATATATAGATGCTGCTAAATTCCATATTTATGATCATTCCCCAGTTTCAACAATGTAGTTGATTTAGGTAGATTAAATTTCTCCGGTAGCATGCCACAAAAAGAAAAAAAGTTGAACCAAAAGTGGCAAATTATCTTTTTGAGCAAAACCGAAACACGTGCGGTCACACACTGAAATCAGCAGCCATGCATAAACATTAAGGTATTCAATATTGGTATTTAGTATTTAAGACAACTAGTTTTATTTAAGAAATTTGTGTTACTGCAGCAAATATTAGATTATAAGGACAAACCTTGGCTTGTAGTAGACTGTAAAAAACGTTCCTGTCGTGTATGCATGCCAAGCGGTTGCAAGGACACCAAGATGCATGCTGTGGCTGGATATGACAGATGATGGAACATTACCCTGTTGCCTCAGTGCACGTCTCACTCCAACGCGAAGTTCCCCATTCTCACCTCTAGATATCCAAGTTCAATGTCATTCCAAGTAGCTAACAAAAATCTGAAAACTTAGAAGAGAATTGTGAAGTGCAACCTTAAAAATATAAAAGCATCGCCAGCAACGAGCCTTTTAGAACTCACAAAGACGCTCCAACCACTTTGAAGCAGGTGCCTCCGCGGTTGTCCTGGCTCCCAATGTTGTGTAAACCAAAATCAAGTTGTGAAGGAATAAAAGTATAATGCATCACAAAATATAAAATCTTTCAACCCAGGTAGATTATAGAATATCCAACTAAAGCAAAGATAAATTTGTAGAAATCAATTAAAAGGATAGGCCAAAAAAACAAGTCAACCACTTCTGAAGCACCAGATCGTAAGGCACGGATAACAGTAACATAACGCTTGTAAGCATTCTGGTTCACACTGCAAAATCAAAATCATTAAGGAAAGCATCTCATATCATAGTTGAGTGCATCTCTATACACTCCCAGTGCAGAACAAGAGTCATCATAACCTACAAATACATAATACACTGGTCCAACTAACATCAATCACGGTCCTATCCTTGGATTGACATTGTTTCTATTCCACATTCTTACAAATAAGTACTTCACTCACATCAAGCACAAGCAATACACATTAACCTTATCTCCTAACATGTAGCAGTGATAATAACATGTGGTAGGTCGCCCATTTCTAGATGTGCTTGAACATGCATATCTCATATGTAAAGTGGAAAAGTATTCTGATTTCTGACATGATTATATTACGTGAAAAAAAAATTAAATAGTCATTACCCCGAAAGATATGCCTGAACGGCCACTCATTTCCATGCAAATCCTTTGCAACCAACTCCTGAGTTGGAGGTTGCCGAGACATGTCCTGTCACAGCAAGCACAAAATATGATGGGAATCTAATTTCAACAAAGCAAATGAATGGGCAGACAAGTTTATGAGCACTGAATCCTCACCAGTGGGGGAAGGCATTCATCAGCATGCCGTCTAAGCACAGAAAATCCACCATGAGTGCTGGTATCTGAGGCAGTTAGGGTCTTACAAAATGAATGTACAACAAAGCGCGGTGGTGGAGGCGGCAAAGGTTCCTTCTCCGTTTCATTCTCACCTTCCTAGCAATTTAAAAAAAAAAACTTCAAGTTATTCGTCTTCAATTCCGCGAATGTCGCCTAACATGATCTGAGCAAACTTACTTTTAGAGGTAGTAATGTCACTTGAGCAAACACTTCGTCAGTATCCGGTTCAGCCTATTCAGATATAAAGATCAGAATTGAGCTCCCATCAAAATTAAACCCAAACTTACAAACCCTCAACCAATCTGAACCCGCTGACTACAAACATCCAATCAAATGTTTGGAAAAATAGATGGTACCTTCAATTGGACGTTGATCACTTTGCAGAGGATCTTAGGTGGTAGATTATACACCGGCATCTCCTGGTCGGCCACCTGATTGGTTGATGCTTCAACCTTAAAAACCCACAAAAGCCAGCGTTTATCAGTTCATTAGGTCAAACCCATGTGCAGAATAGAAAACATGCAAACCTTCTTGAAACAACTAAAATTATCGAATGAAAAGAACTAAATTCTTTCTCCACGGCTTCAGACATTACAGAACTTTTAGCTAAACGATATAAATACAGATACATGTATAGCTGTATCTACGTGTGTCTACACATTTATATAGACAAAATTGGTAAAAATTCAGAGAACTTACGAGAAAAATTATGTATCTAACCACAGCATGAATAAAGAACTCCGAAAATGCTTATCCAGAGTTGGAAACTAACCTGCTCGATATGCCCTTGCGGGAAATAGAACACGCGCTCGCCTTCACGGGGCACAGTCACAAGCGGACCAGCACAAGCGCGCCAAAGCTCCGTGTAAAGCGCAGTTTCAGGATCCGCTGCACCAAAAAGAGTAAATCACTCGACATAAGAGTACGATTACCAAAGAATCGCCTGAATCGCACCGGAAAAGTTACCAAAATCCTCCGGAATTCGAATTACCTTTCCCGCCGGCGGACGTCGTCGAATGAGCCTTAGGCGCCTCGGGAGCGTTCCTAGAAACTCCCACGCCATCGTTTGGTTCACTGTAACCCGAAGAGAAGCTCTCTCCTCTGGCGTTGCCTTTGAGCGACACATCTGAAGAAGCCATTTCCGTAAAGCCTCAGCACAGATCTCTCATCTGAAAACCCTTACTCCAATCAGTTCTCAACAAACACGCACTAAAAGAAACCCCCTTCAAACGCACCACACACCAGTTCTTAAACTATGTTTAAAACCCCTAGCTCCACCCTTCAATCGTCCTCCAATTCAATCGAACCTATCATTTTCTCAAGCTTTCCTCGATCAAAACCCTGCCTTCACAGCTCAATTCTAACAAACTCCCTCTGAGAGCTGAATTCAACCAATAAAACTTCCTCTCTCTCTCTCTCTCCCTGTACGCTTTCTCTATCTATATCAGCAGCTGTATGTATAGACTGACGCTCTGGGATTGGTACGTGCAGACGTGCCAGAACAATCGTACAGAGAGTCTGTTCTTCCTGTATGACTACTGGTCAGGAAAGGGGAGAGAGAGAGAGAGGACGAGATAACACCTTTGGTTAACCAGAGGGGTCAAAACTGCCATGGCAATCATTTAAACCGCGGTCAAATTCTAACCCGTGTGGCGACCGGCTAACGCAGGTGACCCGCTGCTTTTACCGGAAACAGGCGGTGGACTCAGCAACGCACCACAGAAAAAGCGACACTGTCCGGGGGGACATTAATAAAGGCGGCTCGTGAGAGGAGAGTACAAACGGACGTTAGGTTGCTCCGTCGACGTCGTCTGAACGCGATTGGATTAGCGGCCGACGCCGTTTGTCTTGCGTTAGCGGAAAGCTGTTCGGTTTTTATGGGGAAGTGGCTTTGTCGTGCTATTAACGGGCAGAATTGGGTGGTGGGAACTGCTGCGGGAGTTGGAGGGACGGGTTGGTAAACTTAACACACTCCTACAGTTTGGCGCAGGTTAACCATATATTTTTACATTTTTAATCTTTTGTTTTGTTTTTGTATTCTCTGTACCTGTAAGCCCTGCGACAATCGTGCGCCTGGGTTGTGGGTACCACGGCCGGTATAATATCTTGCCATATCGCAATCGGTATACTGTACTGATACCCCAATGCCTGAACGGGCAGGCTTTTACGGGCCGTTAAATTTTAAAAGGGCAATCATACCTTATTTCCTGTTGTTTGGGAAAAAAAATATAGTTTAAAAATTTATGCATAATTTTTTGTCATTAAATTATATAAAAAAGAACGAATTTTATTAAATTTACTCTAAACATATCATAAAAATTCATATACAATATGAAAAAATATTTAAAAAATATAGACATAAATTTCACGTTGAGTCTATATAAAAAATAAAATATTATTTTGTTTCCACATAAATAATAGTAAGCATATACTTTTTATCTACCCACTTTTATGAGGGGAAAAAAACAAATCCTCCAACTAATTTTGACATACAAGGTGAAAATTTTACTAAATTTAGTATATTCAATTAATTTTATATTTTCATACAAAATTACAATTTTAAACTTGGTAAAAGTAGTATGATTTTAAGCAAGAAAAATAAAGTATAATCACCCTTAATCAACATTCTCCTATAATTAATCATTAAAATAATAATTTATCTAATCAAGTTAAAATTAATTGTTTATTACATTATTTTATCAAAATAATATTTAACAAATAATAGTTTATAATTAAAATAATTTATTTTATTTTATTAAAATAATACTACTGAAATATTAATTTATGACTAAATTTATTTATTTTCTTAAATTAAAATTAATGTTTAATGAATAATAATGGCTTATTAAAATAATTTATTTTATTAAAATATTTTATTAAATGAAAATTATGTCTCGTAAATAATAATTTACTAGATTATGTATTGTATTAATATAATTTTTTAAAATCAATAATTTATTAAAATAAACTAAAATTAATTAATTATTAAATTATAATATCAAAATAAAAATAATTTTTAACAAATAATAATTTACTATTAAAATTAATTACTATTGAAATATTAATTTAAGATAAAATTATTTTTTTCAATTAATATTTTTATTTAAAAATATATTTTTTTATTAAAATTAATTATTATTAAAATAACAATAATTATGATAATTTATTTTATTAAAACTAAATATTAACTTTTACCCTTTATTAATTTATCCTCATTCGAAACACAATTAACTTTTACTCTTTAAAAATTTTTAACATTTTAAATATAATATAATTATTATCAAGTAATATTTACTCTCTCACTCAAAATATAAGTACCGTAAACTTGTTATTCTAATAACCATTACATAGTAACAATTATATCTGAATTTTTTACTCTCAAAATTTTCACCTCTTATTAAAGATGTTTTAAAATTAAGAATAACAATTTTAAGTACGACTTGAATACCGGTAATACGAGCACAAAGCCGTTGAGAGAAACACAGACACAGCACAACAACACGAAAACCCGATTCTAAACCCGGCATGGTGCAAATACAGAGACTTTTAATTAATATTGACGTGATTTATTTATTATATTTAATTAATTATTTAATTATGCTTATTAATTTCTAAAATACTTAAATATAAACACAATTCATCGCGAATTGGAAATCGAAACATGAAAAAAAAAAAGAAAAGAAAAGAAAGAGGAGTTTGATTGCATGGTCACTCGATTGAATGGCTGCGTAAGCTGCTTTTATTAGCATGCCTGACGATATATATATATATATATGTATGTATATATGTATATGAGAATTTGAAAGGGTGGATAATGCATTTATCATTTTTTAATTTGAATATACCAAAACGTTCCACGTGTAACTCACGGCGGGGACGCATCTATAATGGCACTTCACGTTGGAAATATACTGTTTAGAAGAACGAGATTTTGTATTTCTAATATTAAAACAAATATTAATTATTAGAGGCGATAATTTAAGCCCTGTTTAGCGCACGAACTTCAATTAAAATACATTAATTTTAACTAATTTTTTATATTTTTTTTCAATCAATTTTTTTTACATATTATTTTTATATTACATCTTTTTATTTTTATTGTAATTTTTAACTAATTTTTCATCAACCAAACAAACCTTTATTCCCCCTCCAATTTTGAACTAGAATGATAATTTTAAAGGCATTAATGTAAACTGGCGTTGCTATAAGGAGATAAAGAGCCAAGTAGGGAAGGAATGAAAGATTAAACTTATTTAGAGAAAAAAATAGTGTAGAAAAAGAAAAATGAATGGAACTTCTAAAAGATAACAGGTTCTAGGAGGTTGCAGTAGAAAATCAATAATTAAGATATGTTTATATTTAATCTTGTGGTTTCAATTTAATTTATTTAAAATTATTTTTAAAATAAAAATAAGAGTTAAAATATTTTGATTGGACCACAACCAACGCAAATATGAAGGTTCACATGTTATTAAAGTCTAAACAAATCTCAACTCTTAATTTTCCACTGCAGTTCCTAAGTGAATTTTTTCACTGTAGCTTCCTAAAATCCAAATATAACAGTTGCAAAAGGAAATAATTGATATTTTTTAGTTGTATTTTCTGTCTTATCCTTAATATTTTTCATTGTCTTTATAAATATTTGTTACAAATAAATATATATTTCAGTCAAATGTAACAGGTAATTTTTCATCAGGTTTTGCTTTTTTCTTTTTTCAAGGTCCATGATCTCTATTGCCATTAAATTTTTAGTCCTAATTTAAGCTTCGTCTGGTTAGGTAAGCTAATTGCTTGGAAAGATTTTTTTTTTTTTGATAGTTAATTGCTTGGAAAGATGGCTCTTATCTTCAACAAAAATCCTTTCTCTCAAATGTAATCATTGTTTAATATAATAGAAAGAATAATGTAATATAATTATAGTAATCCACTACAATACACTTGTTTATCATAATAACGTTACTATCATATTATTCTTTTTTAATTTTATGGTAAAAAATTATCTAAATAAAATTCAAAAATTAATTTTCAATTAATATATAATTTAAGTGCAAGTGATCACGCGTTGTCAAATATACCCGGTTATAAGCCACTAAATATGTTTATTTTTCATTATAATTTTTTTTTTTCAATCAATGGCCAACCTAGGAAGGGATAACAAGGGGTTAGATCAGGGTTGAGTATTACCTCTACTATATTTGAACTTGTCGGGTAAAAAAAATACTTGGATTGGGTATCCAACGAGTTAGAGTATTTTTAACTGACTACCATATTCTAATCCAACGAGCAATCATATACTCATAACTTTCAAGTACGAAGTGATTAATTGGATAATAAATTCAAATATTTGATAATTTGAGCGAGTAATTAGGTAATATCTGTCAGGTATCAAACAAATAGGTAATAAGTGTAGATAATTTGGACGGTAATATCTATTAGGTATATCACATATACTATTCTCGAACCCAAACCTAACGTGTATTTTATTTTTATTTCTGACTGGCTCCATTACCTATAAATTATAAAAATGCTTACATTTATCAGGTGGGGTTGTGCACATGCTAAAATTATCATCCTTAAACTTAGTGGAACAACATGAAAAATAAAAAATAAAAATCATATGTTTGAAAATTTAAGTCTCCACCAAGAAGGGACCTATGTAGCCCCTTTAATTACTAGTGCAAATTCTTTCACAATTTAAAGCATAAATTTGACAAAATTTTGTTCATATTAGTAACATGGGCCACCCAATGTTTTAACGTAATTAATGGTTAGGTAGGAAAGCCCATCCTAAGTCTAACGGCAAATTCAACCTCCCTTTGTCTCGTATTTCTTTCATAAATTTGAATTCCATTCACATTACCATTCTCACACCATTTCTCCGAGTACCCAAAATATTAGTGAGAGCGACGACACTAAGAACCTACCACTTAGCCGCCTCCATGCTTGTACTTTTAATTAATTTTATCTCAATGCATTATTCCAACAATTAAATATTTTAACACTAGTATATATATAGCACGCAAACCTATATATATATATATATATATATCTATACATATAAGGTCATTCAACAAAATTTCGAAATAAATTTTTAATGGGTTCTATAGACCGTAGTGGGAGAATTCACTGCAAGGGCTGCAGTGGGTCAATCAATGGTCCAGATGTAATTGTATTTTAATATGATGTGTCTTTTCATATTCTTCATTAATGATCTTCCAATTAAATTTTGCTTAACTTTTATTTTTATTTTAAATTTAATTTTATTACATTAAATTAAGACCATTAAATTTGATGCAATTATATCTGAACCGTTGATTAACCCACCCCTGCAATAAGATACTGTATTGGATTCTCCCACTGCAGCCCCCTGTAACCCATTTTTAATACTACAGCCCTTATGGGCACCCAATCAATTGTTGCCGGAAGTTTTTAATTTTGACTTTTGTTGTTAGTTCATTTTGTTATATAATCTCTCTCTCTCTCTCTCTCTATATATATATATATATAATATTCATCATTCAATTTATTGCAATTGTTATACATTCTAGGATTTTTATTGATAATATATATATATATATATATATATATATGTCCCATGGATGTGCTCATTACAAAGGCCTTCGTTAATTTTATTTTAGAAAATACTATTTTATCCTATTACAAATTGAAATTCCTGTAATTAAATAATAATTTGATTAATTTTTTTTATTTTGAATCAATTAGACCTATTGTTTTTTTTTAAATATTATAATAGTATCGGATTACTCTTTTATTTTTTTATGAATATACTATTTTATCCTATTACTCTTTTTTTTTTATGAATATACTATTTTATAAGAAATATTTAATGTGATGAGAAAATGTTTAATATAGCAATAATATCATGCCATTATAGTTATGTGGTATATCAAATTATATAAAGAAAAATTAAAAAACTTAAAATTCAATTAAATTTTATTGTAACACATAAACTTATTTAATTTATTTATAAAATTACATAAATATGATATATATATATGATATTACCTTTATATTAAATATTTAATTCCGAGGGAAAATGACTAAATTTTAATTTGTTAGCAAGCAAATACCCAGAAAGTGAAAGGACCCTACTGAATTTGTCTATTAGTGGCAGCGTGCAAATGTGGTCCAAAACAAGCAAAGTGAGGAATCTTTGTCCTCCCTGAATTTATATATATATATATATATATATATATAATATTATCATTTTTTTTAAATAACTGATAGAGAATTGCTCGAAAATTATAATTTCATAACTCAATCTTTTAATTTTTCTTTTTTACATGAAAGGAGCACACCAGAATATAAATATATATATATATATATATAAGGAAAAGAAAATAACAATCAATACATATGTTCATATCATGAAATTTTGTAAACCTTTTGAAGATGGATAAACTTAACCAATTTCCCTTTTTTTTTTATCAGAAAAAGTCAAAATAAGATTTTTTGTGGTGTTTATTTATTGTTAAAATAATATATTAAAAGAAGGTGGTAGACAAAGACAAAAATAATTTAATTATTAAAATAATACTATTGAAAAAATATATTTTATAATATTTTCTGTTCCATTTAAATATACAAATATATATACACACACATTGAAACGTTTACAGTGATAAAAAGTGAGATAAAATGAGATAATTTTAGATAATTTGTGGGTTCATAACTTGTACATTGAGATAAAAAATAAATAATTTTTAAAAATTTTTAGAATTTTTTTAATATTTTTCAATACGCCTAACACACCCGATGTGACAGAGTGAGAAGGAGAAGATAGAAGGAGAAGAAGAAAAGTGCTTAAAAAAAGTGAGCGCAGAGAGAGAGAGAGCGCTACAGTATTTAGAGTAATACTGAGTGTGTTTAGTTATATAAATTAATATAAATTTATAAAAGTTATAGTTTCATAATTCTTATTATAAGTAAAAAAATTTAAATTTTATTAAAATTTGTAGAAATTTATAAAGATTTTAAAAATTCCAATCGACCCTACTATTACAAAATTGATAAATAAAGGAATTTTTGCAATAACCAATACAGCTAATTTTTTTTTTCCCTCACTTTTGTACTTTATACTGTAAAATACAATACGTGTAGGTTTAACGCATTCGCTCTGAATACTCGCTCTAACTTTACAGGATTGTTTGACAAATTTATTCATACATACATACATAATATATATATATATATATATATATGTTATATGTATATATTTGTGAAGTTTGCGTGCGTAAAGTAATTTAATTAACAAAACTACTTTGAGTTCTATTAAGATTCGTTTCTTCCCATAGACTTGACTTGAATTTTCAAGCAAACCAACTTTGCAAAACCCAGGGTCAGACAATATGAACTACGAAGGTGGTGTTTAGTTTCTCAAAAGAAAATTAAAAATTAATATAAAAGTGGTATGACGCAAGATTTAATTAAAAATTAACAAAAATTAAATTATTATTATTTTTTTAAAAATTCAAACACCCTAAAAAACTTTGAAGCTATATTGCCTTGTGCAATATATGTCTACATTTATTTCAAAGGAAAATACTTTTTTTTTTGGCAAATGCACGACTTGTCGATTTTTTTTTTTTGGGTTCGTTTGGAACCCCAAAAAAATTCAAAAAATTTTAAATCATTCCAATTAAATTTTACTACTTATCATTTTTACATTACATCAACTCCGCCTTTTAATTTTATTTTTTGAGACTCCAAACACCCCCTTTATTTTATCTTATTATTGTTATTTTTTTAATGATTTTGCCATTGTCTATTTTTTCTCATGCCTCCAACCAAATAAAACGGAGAAAGTATATATACAGGCATGTTTGGATCTCAGTTTTTTTTTTTTTTTTAAATCTCCACAAATCTTTATAATTTTTTTAAAATAGTTGTAATTTTTTTCACCTCAAATTATGTGAATCTCTACAAATCTATGGAAATTTATATATCTCTACAAATCCTAATAAATCTTTATAAATTTCAAAAAGTTCTAACACAAAAGACAAAAAGTATCTATCTGAATCCATTTTTGAATAAACGAAAATTCATTCGAACGAAAATATTTATATCTAATTTTTTGTAGTTTACACTCTAAATACTAAAACATAGCCCAAACCAAATTGTATTCTACTTTTTGACCTTCTAACGGTTCCTATATGTATATATATATATATTTTGTAGAAATGGAAAGTTTATCTACATTTTTCTATCCGCCCTTTCCATTCCTCTTACCAAACACACCATAAAGAAAATGTGCGTGAATTTATTTGTCAATAGGTCCAGCTCCTAGGCATGCGGGTGAAGCCACTTTGGGGCAAAAGTAGAAAAGCAGGGTTCATGAAATCTGGGGAAATAATATGTAACCACCGTCCGTGGGTTGCTGCCATTTGAGCGTGGGCTGTCTGTATTTGTTACCAAATATTCTGCTTTATGTGCACAAAAGTCATCTCCGTTGAAATGGGCTTATCTTTGTTGACTACTTTAATTTTGATCGAGCTAGATTCTACTAGTGGTTTGGTTTAAAGTGCGTTGGAAAGATTAAAAAAAATGTAGTATGTCAGTTATTTATCAACAATTAAAAAATTGATTCAAATTTTTGACACAATTTATTTGAATGTGGTCGATGCATCTGTTTAAACGATTTTAATTAAAAAAAATTACAAGAAAATTGATTAAAATTAATAAAAATTTGTAAGTTTTTATAAAATTTGAGCATCCACATGCCTTTTAGCTATACTTCAGCCGTTGTCTTTTCATTTCAGCATTTTTATGTTGAATTTGAAATAATAAATATATATATATATATATATATATGTATGTATATAATTGCATTTAAGAAAAGCATTAATCTATAATTATAAATTAATTAGAATTAACTTGGGGAGGAATTTGAAGTTGCGGCCTCTTATGTTTTTACCACCTAGACTAATTCTATGATATATTTATATTATATTTATTATATTAAATATATACATATATTAATATATATAATTTTAAATAGTTATATATATATATTAATATATAATTTTAGATAATTTAGTGATTTGGATGGGTTTGGCTTTATTTTCTTTTCTTTTTTTTTTTTACACCAATTTGAAAACCAAAAACAAATAATTTCAAAATGGAGCCAACCAATTCAATCAAAATAACCAGATCATTTTAATCAAATTTAAATTGTAATAGTTCAAAATGAATTTAAGTTTAATTAAATTTAAGTTTGTTTTATTAATACCACTTAATTTTCTACAATCTCACAATTAGAAATACTTAAATAAAATTATAATATTCAACTAACAAAACAACAAAATATTTATTATTTGTTATTTAAATGTTATATATCTAACTTTCCTTCATACCTAACACACTTAGATTGAGTTTAGGGAGAAAAAAGTTAATTTTTTTTGCTTTTAACTTTAAACCTTTTTTTAAAGTTTTTTACTTACTAAAAAAAGAATTTTTAAAATTTTTTATTAATTTGATATTTTTATACTTCAAAATTTAATAAAAATTTAAAATATAAGAAGATAAATTCAATTATTTAAGAAAAAAATAAAAAAACTAAGGTATTATCTTTTTGTTATCGAACGGAGCTTGAATTTACAGCCTTTGATGAAGTCTCTGTGGCTGGGTTGATCAAGCAAGCTCAACGTCAGAGGGTGGGTGAATATAACAAGAGCGGGTCTTTTAACCTGGTGCCCGAGAGATCGGTCCCACATAGCATCCTCTATGGAGAGGACACCTACGAAAACCAGTGGGGTCGCGCTTCCACTGTCCCCTCTGCACTGAGCATTAGGACAGTCCCCTAATCTCTCCTCCTAACCCCTAAACTGCAGACCAAAAGCATGTTTCTCTCTCCACCTGCCCGTAATCCGACGCTTATCCCCTTATCACACACACACACACTCACTCTCTCTCTCTCTCTCTCTCTCTCTCTTTCATCTATCTAAAATCATAATAATAAATTAATTAATATAGTTAAATCATTTTTAACTTATTTCAAAATAATATGTAATTATCAATGCAAATAATAGATATTTTTTTATGACAAAACAAAAGGTAGAAAGTAAACATCATTTCTTAATATTAAATTGTAAGAGTAATTAATTACTCGTTACCCGTTTAAAATTTTATAAAAAAATAAATGATGACTTTTAATTTAAAAGTTAATATGTAACTTTTCTTAATTTATATTAAATTATAGAATTAATAAAATCTATTAAATTTAACTGAGTTTGAGGCCCACTAATCAAAATTAGTTTGAGTAAAAATATTCATAAAAAGTAAATAGATAAAAGATTATTATCATCTATTTTTTGTTAAAATAATATTTTTTTATTTTGTAAAGAGATTCTATGCAAATTATATATATAAATTTGTATTTATTTTTTAACAAAGTTTTTCTTTTAACAATTACATCAATCAAATTAAATAAATTTTGTAAATTTGATACTTCAATCTAAATCACAAAAAATGATGTATTGGTTTTTATACCAAATAACATCATACATTTTTTTTTTTTTGTCAAAATTCAATTTGATGAAATTTAGTTTGCATTTGGGGTGATATATTTTGCCAAAAAAAAAAAATTATTCACTTTCTTTAAATTTTTCAAAAATTTCCATCTTTTCACATTTTTGAAACACATAATAATTTAAATTTGCTATAATTATTTTTTTAACAAAATTTGACACTAAATAGGAACTTAGTTACTCTTAAAATATAGGGTGTGTTTGTAGTGATAAAAATGAGGTAAAATGAGATAAAATGTGATTTAAAAAAATTTTTTGTATTTGGTGTACACATCTCAAACAGTATTTTTTTGAAAATGAATAGTAAAATTTTTGTTCTAACGGATTGAATTTTCATTTGGACGGATTCAAAATTTTGTATAAGTCATTGCTTCTTTGCAAACCAAATCAGATTCGAAACATTTTCTACAATCTATTTGGACAAAAGTTGGCTGTGTGAATCCATCAAAACAATTTCTATAATCCGTTGGAATAATTTTTACAATCCCAGAGAAATTAGTTACAGTGAGTGTTATTCGATAGTTTGTGAGTCCGTGATGAAAATGTCAAAAAAAACTTTACTATTTGATTAATCAAATTTCAGTTACTGACTTATTTTTTTTAGAATGTATTAAATTTTTTCTAAATTTTAAAAAAATAAGAATATATAAAAATATAATAAAAATTTTCGAAATTTTTCACCAAAATTTGATAACGGTCCGATAATAGGTTATACTTTAATGCACCTTCCCAGAGAAAAAAAAAAAAGGGATTATTTATGCTGTCACTGACCTGCTAAACTCCCCCGGCAGTTGTTCCGTCACCATCGTGCACCCTTCCACGTCACCATTCGAGCTCCGGACACCAAACGGGAGTTGAATTTGGTTTTTGACTTTAAAAGAAAAAAAAAAAAAGTTGCCCGAGATCAGACGCTTTCCCGAAACTGCAATGGCTAATCGCCACGTGTCTCGAAGTCAGTTTTCTCGACACGTGGCTTTCGCACAAGACGCCAGAGCGGCTTTTGGACGGTTGGCCTTTTTTGGTTATGTCCTATCACGGGGTTTGCGTGACCACAGGTTTTTATGAGAGAATGGAACGTTACGGGGACTGACGTCATAAAGATTAAAGAGTAAAGTCTAATTTATGTACAGATATTTGCACCCCTCGTTACTTCTAAGCGTGTTTAAAGTGATAAAAAATAAGATAAAATAAAATAAAATAAAATAAATTGTGAGATTGTAATTCGTGTAATAAAATAAAAAATGAATAAATTTTATAAAGTTTCAGAATTTTTTAATTTTTTTATTTTTTAACGCACCAAACAATACCAATATAAAGTGAGAAAAATTAATAAAAAAAATGTATTTATCGTTTTCGCTTAATATTGGTTGTTAGTTAAAATTTCATTTAGAATGACAAAAAAAATTTAAAAAATTAAAAATTTTTAAAAATTATTTATTTTTTATTATATTATATATAATATAAATTTATAATTTATTTTATTTTTTCTCATTTTTTATCACTCGAAACCGACCATAACTAAGCTCGAAATGAAGTATGGGAATAGGGGTGTATTTATTGAATGGAAGGGGGCATCGTCTTTATATATCTATGTTTTGATGGGTAACGAGGGATCAACATCATCATGATTATGGAAAAGACTATCAATCTCCAGATTGAATCGTCATAAAAAATTAATTAATTCATACTTGTAGAATAAAGCATTCGAAGACTTTTAGAACTAAATTAACAGCTCCACCGAATCATGTATATTATTAGTGTGTTTGGAGTTGTATAAAAATATATAAAATAAAATAAAATAAAATTATAAAAATAAATATTTTATAATTCGTATAATGAATGAAAAATTTTAATTTTATTATCTCGTAATTCATATTTATAAAATTTTATAAGATTTTATTTTATTTAATTGAGAGCATATATATGTATATTATCTGCACGGTTCAGATAGTCAAGATTTTGGGGCTGTCCCTTGTTGGAAGACCAAAGTTTTTATTTATTTATTTATTTATTTTATTTTTTAAGGCAACTCTCAATTCATAGGTACTTGCATTACAAATGGTTTGGGAAAAATCAACTGTCTTGTCCACGCGTGGCGTGGCATGGTGCTTCAGTGGCCGCACTTGAATAATTAATTTTAAATGTCTATTTAAAAATAAATTTATATTTTATTTAAGTTAATTCAAATTGAAACAACATTTAAATATGGCAATTAGTTAAATTCCATTGGATAATATTTAAATTTATTATTTTAATATTTATTGGTAACATTTACATAATCCTGCAACATGTCCACTAAGTACGCCTCAAAGGCTCACCAGAATTTGGATCAACGGCAAATTCTTCGATGGTATGAGTTCGTGCCAAATGACTAACCACCTTCTTTATTTCGGTAATAATTTATGCTGTAGATTGTTCACCCGATAGTCCAAAACTTTCACGAGTAAATTAAATAAAATTTATTTTAGAAAGGTCATCTCACGTTATCAATAAAAATAAGTTAGACTAACAATCAGGCAGGGGCGGAGCTATGTTGGGGTAAGGGGGGCAAGTGACCTCCTCAATTTTTTAGATAAAATTACTAAAATGCCCTTCTTATTATTTTAATTTTATTTAAAAATTAAGATATTTTGATTTTATTAAAAATTTAAAATTAACTCAAATTTTTTTAACATTTAAAAAGTTTAAAAGAATCAAACTTGGTATTTTTTGTGAAATAAAGTATATCTTTTAATATATTATTACATATTTTTGTTTATATTATCAGTAAATTTAGCATATAACATAATAAATTCTATAGATAATAAAATTTAATAATAATTATATTTTTTGTAGTAAGTGATATCTCTAATAAACTTTAGGTGCTTGAACCATTAACTGTGATAAATATATTCACTAGTTAATACTCAAAAATAATTTATTTTCTCTCTAAAAATAATATCATTTTCTCCTACTTTCAACTGAAAAATAAGTCGATTGTTATTTTTTCTTGGGTGTTCGGTGCCCCTCTTGGCGCCCGATGCCCCCTGGCGCCCGGTGCCCCCCTGGACAAAAATTCTGGCTCCGCCCCTGCAATCAGGTGAACATAAATAAAGTTAAAATACATTACAGTGGATATTAAGATATTCATGTTTATTTATAAAGATTTTTAGCGAGCATGAGTTTGGATTTATCGAATTTAAAATCTTATATTTGAGGTTAACTCTTAGTTTGTCAGCAGACTTAAACTTGAAATTTTGTATTTGAGCTAAGCTCATTAGTCTATTAGCTAGGTGCAGGTCTAGTGTTTAACGTTTATCTGAGATGAATAAAGAGTTTAAGGATAAATTAGGCTGAATTACAAAAATTAAGTTTGAATAAAAGATTTAAAGACAAAATAAGTTGGGATATAAAAATTTAAAGCAGGTTAAATTAAAAAAATTAATAAAAAAATTAGACCAAATTACCCAAATCATAATACGAGAGGGTCAAATCATGCATTCGTCCTTACTTTTAGCAAACTTAAATCCGACCCGATAAAACAAAGAACCCTATTAGCCAATTTTTATCAAGATTGCTCGCGAATTTTAATTGTCAAGCCTATTTATAAACCTTTGTTTTGGGGGCCCCCCCGGGGGGGGGGGGGTTCAAACTTATTCATCAATAAAAGAAGTTTGAAACCCCATCCAACGCCCAAACACACCCTAAACGCTAAAGCTGTCAGTTGCACAAGTTAGGTTCGCAAATCATATACCTTCCGAAGTCCAACCATTGTAGATAAACTATTTGGAAAGCCTCAAAAACAGTCGATGAGTACGTATTCCTCATATTTAACTCAGCTGGCATTTCCAGCTAGACCCGTACTGGATCCTTTGACTTTTTTTTCCTTAAAATTTTTGGAATAGGTGAACTGATCAAAATTATATTTATCAGCCTTTAATTTTTTATTTGATAAATTACATGTTCCTTTTCCTCGATCATTTTTCAACTCAAATAAACAAATATATATATATATATATATATATAAAATCTAGAATTCCATTCTTCTCTTTTTCTATTTTTTTACACACGTCGGTATTCAAATATTTCAAAATTTAATAATCATGTTAAATAATTAATTTTTTTCATAATCCAATTTATTTCTTCTTAATTTTTGAATTCACGTATTTGTACCACGGGAGATTCATACCAAGGGTGCATTTGGAGTGGCAAAACGCGAAATAAATTGAGATAAAATAAGATAATTTGTAGATTCGTAATCTGTGCAGTGAGATAAAAAATGAATAACTCTTAGAGATTTTCAGAATTTTTCAACGTTTTTTAGCAAACTAAACGCACCCCAAATATCACTAACCCTATCAACCACTAAGAAATTTATTTTTCTTACAAATGCAAAGATCATAGGCACACATGTTGAAACTAGTAAAGATGAATTATAGGTTTTACTATTTTTCTTAAATCATAAGATTCTTTCTCCAAAAAAGAAAAAAAAATATCAGAATGATACGAAAAATTTGGTGTAATTAATTTTAAACAAAAATCATAAGCTCGTCAAATTTATTTTTAATTACAAAAATGTTGTACATATATATATATATATATATATATGTATAAATAAAGGAAAGAATAAAGAGGCATGGGCATGAGTGTGGTGGGAAAGAGGAGTGAGGTTGTCAGCATTGGGATCCAAAGTGCTTTGGTTCAAATAGGGGAAAAAAAAAAGAGGTCATGACCCACAGGAAACATTGGAAAGTGTAGTACATACCTTGCCCAATTCAAAGACTCTTTTAAGTCCAAACATATCCACATGCCCTAGTGTCACATTTTCCATGTGCCCACTTCCCCATAATTTTATTTTTCCAAAGTAGTTGAGGAACTTCATGACCAATTCAAATTAATATGATAAATACATACATGCATGCATCCCTCATATATATTTACACACACACACACACATATGTAATCAATTGGGTAATTCTTGCTTGTACTCAACACAAAATGACCAAGACCAAGGCCAAGGGGGGAGAAAGACCTCAAATTTGTGGAAAGATAAGCTTAAATATGCTCACAGAAACACAATGCACGTCTCCTTTACCCATTTGATTTGTATTATCAAAGAGGGTCCATGTCTATGTGTCTCGAATTTTGTTATGATTTGGGTTTATTAATAGCCACCCATGACTCTTCCTATGGCTGTGTTTCACCCACTATGCAATTAATAAAAAAAAAAAAAAAAAGAAGGGTTGGCTAAATTTTATAATATGAGATTGAGAAAAATATAATAATCAATCATTTACATACACACACATACATAGTTGTGATAATGAAGTGAGATTAGTACATGTTTTAGGAATATTCATAGAAGAACCTACTGTGGTGTTGCCAACGACATGTTTGGCAACGAAATTTTTTGTAAAAAATTATTAATTTTTAGTTTTTTAGCGTTTAGCAAATCATTAACTTTTATTTATTTATTTATTTTTTGCTCTGTTACAATAATTTTTTAACTCATAAGTTATTAAAATTGTCAAAAGTTATCAAAAATTTACTAAAAACTTTACCAAACACTCAAAAAAGTTACAAAAAATTATTAAAAATTATGATTTATTTCATCAAATATATTAAAAATTACGATTAACAACTTTTGATAAACAACACTAGAATTATTAAAAATTACACCTCCAAACGTGCTCGAAGTATTAGGGGTGTTTTCGTTTTCACCCATACGTGAATCCGACCGCCCCTATGTTAATTTTTTATTTTGGTAGGTATTGTGGCGGCCGCCTTTCACTTAAGTGACGACGGAACAACTCAAATAATAATAACAACAAACAACTTGTTAATCATTTGATATTTTGCCTATTAAGGTATTGTTTACGGGAGTAATTTTTGGTATAAATTTAATACTTTTTGAAATTTAGATGTTTGGTGAAATATTGAATTTTGCTACTCTTCTTCTACTCGGCAATTATAAGTTGTTCAACTCAAAAATTATCAAAATTTTTTAGTAAACACACAAAAAGTTATTAAAAGTTATTAAAAATTATCAAAAATTTTATTTAATACCCAAAAATTACCAAATTTTGTTAAAATTACTACATATTTTATTGAACACAAAAAAAAAATTTCAATTACTAAATTTTGGTAAAAAAATATCAAAATTGTTAAAAATAAAACTTGCAAATGACCATTCATTATTTATTTAAAAAATAATAATAACACAAAAGATAAGACTGCTAGTAATTAAATTTGTTGCACTTTACATTATGGAGTGTTTGGATGATAAAAAAATTAAAAAATTAGTGTAAAAATGATACATAATAAAATTTAATTGTACAGATTTTTTTAATAATTTTTGGTGATGTTTGATAATTCAAACACCCCGTATGTGTATGTGCGCCCGTGTATATATATATATATATATATATATATATATATATATGCGCTTCGATTCTAAATCTGTTGGACACGTGGAGTTCAAGCTAACCTCAATTCATAAGCTTCCCTAAATCCAAACACCCTTTTTTTTTTTTAATATTTCAGAAGCCCCAAAATCATCAATTTGCTTTTATACATGTGGCTAGAACTTGTTTTTGTTACCTGTATAGAGTACAAAGTGTCTGATATTCTTGGGTTGAGAAAATTATTTAGGCCCTGTTTGGTATGTAATAATTTGATAAAAATCTCCAAAAATCTCTATAAATCTTTGTTAATTTTATATCACATCAACTTTTTTCTCTCACTGCACGCATTACGAACTCTCCCCAAACCACAATTTATCTCAATTTATCTCATTTTTTTTTACTCCAAACAACCCCTCAGTGTTTTGCTATCAAACAAATACTTAATTTGGCATCAATAACAGTTTTGTTTAGATTGAAAATTTATTAAAAGAAGAGGAAAATAAATTCAAAATTATTTCTTCTATTTAAAATGAAATGGTGAATAAAGAAAAACATGGGATTTGATGCTAAATGAGAAACAAAATTAAAATAAAAAATTGATTTATCTATAAATGCATTTCCTTTCCTTAATACTTTTTTTACTCCAATTAAATAAGATTTTTTATTTGAAATTTTATATTTTTTCCTTCTCTTTTATTCCTCACCCCCTTTACCAAACCATTGATTCAAACACAATCTTACATACCTAACACCCTTCAGGGGCGAGCATTTGGTTTTAAGTTCTAAACTTTTTTTTTTTTTAATTTCTAGTCCCTTTTAAAAATATAAAACTAAATCAAATTAGTTCTTGATTTTTGGTTACGGGAGTGTTTAGAATGACAAAAAGTGAGATAATTTAAGATTATTTGTAGGTTCGTAATTCGTACAGTGAGATAAAAAGTGAATAATTTTTAGATATTTTCAGAGATTTTATAATTTTTCAGTATTTTACATCACGCCAAACGGACCTTAAATAATTAATCCTTAGCAATAAATATTGCTTATTTTTGGCTCTATGTCACATGTATCTTTAATTTTAATAAAATACTAATAGATATTGTATCTTAAAAATTTATTTATTTATTTTGGCTGAATTGAAAATATTTGAACTGAATAAAAAATTGAAATGTTATAAAAATAAAAAAATTAAAATAAATTAAATTGACCAGACACCCTCAAATTATTTAGTTGAATTTTGTAGTTTCAGTTTAATTTTGCTCACCCCAACCTAGAAATGATTTTTATTTTATTCCAATAGCTTTCAATTAGGAATTTGGGGGGCTGATAGCAAGTTTTCTGTCCACTCTATGACACCGTAATTCGAGATTATTAAATTAAAATTTAATAATTTAAACATATTTATATATTTTTAATTTAGAAAAATATGAATACCTGTTAACAAATCTAATGACCCAAAATTATTATTTTCTGAGTTGACGTCTCCACTCCTCCCCCCCTCCTTGTGAGCCCACATGTACCATAACCCCGTGATTAGAACAAATGAAGTGCCCCCACTAAGTCTAAGCAAATTAGCATTTACAAGAGTAAAACAAACCATAATACAAGCTTTAGGAGGAAATTCGCTACGTTATCTCAGAGTAGAAGGTCATTAGCACTTGCAATTGGATTAATTCCCATGTTTGGATACGAAGAAAATAATTGACGTCGGATGGGAAATAGACACAAGTCCTTTCAATCAACCAAAAAAGTCTAGCACTTGGAGGGCCCTAGCAGAGCTTAGTACAAGAGAAGTGAAAGCTGCACGAGGCCACAAACAAAAACAGTGAAACTCTCTCTCTCTCTCGCTCTCTCTCTATCTCTATCCCTCTCTATGTCTGAAAAGGGGCATGGGTCAGGAGACTCATTTGATTCATGACCATCACTAGCCATTCACCCAATGCACAGAGTCATTCCTGTCCCCTCTGTTGCAAAGTTCTGTTGGGGCTAAAAAGATTTGCCAATACAATCCACACTTTTTTTTTTTTTCTTTTTGGGTCCACAGTTTGAAGGACTTGTGAATGGTTTTTGTGCTTTGTGCAGTGAAGTCCACCACACTGCAATGTGATCAGATCAATACAAAGGGGGGACACTAGTGTTTGTCATGAATGAAAAATGTGTTATCTGTATGTTGCATGATGGTTTCTGTAAGGGATCTGTGGACTTTTGAGTCAAGTTCATTGATATATATATATATATGTATATATATATAATTCTGTATCCCCGATTCATTGTACAAAGGAGAAATGAGGTAGCTACAAGAATAACTTTCAACTAATAATTATATGTTAATCACTATATATGTTCTGAATGGCACATCAACGAATTACCAAGTTTATAGAGAAAACTTGTTTTAAAACTAATATGTTGTCTTGCGATTGCTCAATGATTTGATTTCGTTCGTTACGTTAAGTTATTATCAAACTTCATTGTATTTTTAGAGGTGATCCATGACTTTATTTGCACTTCAAACAGCACTACATGTTCGTAATTATCTGGTACAACCATATTAGCTCTCCTAAATTTATGAAATAAGAATGTTGGATATATCTGTTAAGAAATGAGATCCATAATTATAATTAATCCGATTTTACAGTTCAACTGTGTACAAAATGTATATGTCACTTATATTTTTATTATGCTCTGTTTGGAAAATGAATTTATCGAGGAACAATAAGAGTAAAGGAAAATATAGAATTACGTACTAATTTTTGTGAATTTTTTTATACTTTATCAAAAACAGGAAACTTTTTTTTTTGGTTAAATATCGATTTATCTTAGTATCATTTCTCTAAATTAACCAACAAAAATAAAATAAATTTGATGTCTTTTTACTTCATTTTGCACTTTTGCAATTTTCTGCCACTTTTACGCATCATATTTACAAATTTATGTTCCGAACATAACATTATTAATGTGCTCAAATTACATAAATTTATCATTTTATTCTAAAAAATACATGAATTCTAACCATATTTTTTAAAGAAAAAATGTATTGAAATACACGTAAATTAATTTGAATATCCAAAGTGTAAAAAAAAAAAAAAAAAAGGAAGGAAAAAAAATCTACCTCTGTCAGGGCGCTGTTAATGAGAGAATTAAATAAAATTTGACATTTAAATATGTACTCATATTCATATTTAATATATGTGTATCGGAATTCATGTAACAAAGGGACGGGAAGCTGTGAACACGCATAATTGATGGCAGGGTGGCCTGACTAGCAATCAATTGGTTTTTATATATATGGTCCCTGCAGACTGGGAATTACTGCTAGTGGAGCAGCGGACAGTGTCACAGATTAATTGGAAATGGGTAGTGAGTTAAATATTGCCATCTACCCAGAAGGGTCCTAGCCAGCCAGTAGCGTGTATATGACTACATTTATAGTAATAAAAAATTTTAAAAAATAATAAAAAATATTAAAAAATTTTAAAAATTATTTACTTTTAATTTTACTACTTGAAATACGAACTCACAATTTATCTCATTATTTGTCACTCCAAAAGCACCCTATATCTATATCTATATCTATATCTATATCTATATACACTGGTGGGGGATGCTTGGTTTGAAATGTAAAATAAGTTCAGCTTCTTTTAGTTAGCAGCCCTTACCTAGTAAAAAAACTAGCTATTTTTATGTTTGGAAGAGAAAAAATAAAAGTTAGTTTTTTAGATTTTTGTTAATTTAATATTTTTATTCTTCAATATTTAAAAGCAGTAAAAAATGTAATAAGATAATTTTAATTATTTAAAAAAAAAGATAAAAAATTAATAATTGATAGCTGTATCTCAGTTACTACTGCCAAACGAAGCCTAAAGACTCAATAATATGCATACATTAGCTTTTCTTACGGTACAATTTTGATTTCGAAGCACATGTATCATTGCTGCTGCACACCAACACATGAGCCTGGAGTCCTTTTGCCAGTAGGCATGGGCTCCAGAAAACTCCCCCCACATTTTCGCTGTTTGATTCCTTCCTATCTCTTCACGGGTTTGGATTATTTTCCTTTCCTACTTGTAATAATCGCATTGTTTGGCATCACTGAAAAATAATTTTTTTTTTAATTTTTAAAAACTTCTATTATATTAATTTTTTTATTTCATTACATGTATTACGAACTCATAACTTTTTTCATTTTATTTCATTTTTTATCATTCTAAACACACACAATAGAGAGTTATATATATATATATATATATATGGAGGCTCTAAAAGCCCCTGACTGGATGCAAGGAAAATCATATGAAAATTTAAATACATAATAATATGCAACGCGGTTATGAAAATTTAAGGTAACATTTGGATGGTAAAAAAGTATATAAAAAATAAAAAAAAAATTAATATAAAAATAATATATAACGAAATTTGATTAGAAAAATAAAAAAAATTAATAAATTTTAGTTAATTTTAATAAATCAAAGGGGCACTAAATACATAATAAAAATTGCCAATAGCAAGGCCGCTTGTGCCCAAGCCCATGCCGAGTAAACCCGGCCCGAAAAAGTGCAAGCAAACTGCAAATGCGCACTACATAGGCTGCGTTTGATGCTATGGATTTATTGAGGTAAAAGAATAAACTGGAGATTCAAAATTATTGTTTTTTTATTTGATGGTGTGGTAAAAAAGTTTGGAACTTAAGAAATGGAAGGAAAAAATATTATTAAAAAATGCATTTCATTTTATTAATATTGAATTTCAACTTAGGCTTCGACTTTAGCCTCTGCGTCAATTCGTACCTCTGGCGTTGGGAAGCAGATATTTTAAAACTTTAAAAACAAAAAAATAAAAAATATTCTGTTCTCCTTATTTTAAAATTTTAATATTTTAGATTTAAAAACGTTCAAAATAACTTTTTTTATTATTTTATATTTTATGTGTCAACTCATTTTATATTTTTTAAAATAAAATTTGAAAATACAAGTAATCAAATGCGTTTAAACTGTTTTTCTTATTTTTAAAAGTGTAAAAAAAATGAAAAATAAAAATAAAAAATAAAAAATAGAAAAATAAGCTAAATTACATCTTAGTTTTTTTAATTATTTTTTTTTAAATCATCAAAATTATTCTCTTACATTTTAATTATTTTTTCCCAAACCATGAAAAGCAAAAGTCTCAAATTAATAAAAAGGTAAAACACTAGCTTTGTTCCCTGCTGAACAAAAAAAAAAAGGAAAATAGCTTTTAGTAGTAAATTACAAAATAATTAACTTTTTTCTCCAAATTAAGTCTAAGTAAAAACTTGTATTTAAAATTATATATATATTTATACTTTTTATTTCTTTTTCCTTCGCCAAAATCTCGATTTAAACGCCTGTATATATATATATATATATATATAGCAATTTCATTGGTTTTCAGTAGGTTTCGGAATTCATTTCCGAGAGGGGAAAAAAAAAAAAAAAAAAAGGTAGATTTCGGAATTGGGCCTTGGACTAGCAGCTATAGCTCTTGTCCAAGCAAGACCTGAATGGGTATATATAAAGGTTTTTGGAGGCCGGTCACTATTTATGGATATATAAGGATTTAAGTCATACTCAAAAAATTTGTTTGTAAATAAGTCACACTTGCAACAAAAAGACAAAAAAGGACATCACGCGTTTTTCACCACATTTCAAAACTGCCAGTTTTATCCGAAAATAATGTACACTTCACTCATAACTTCCGTGACTTTCCATCTTCTTTACAAAGCAAGCAAAATCGATTTTTGGAAACAAAATTAAAACTATTTGGGAAAAACTTAATTCCGCGACTTTCCATCTTCTTTACAAAGCAAGCAAAACTGATTTTTGAAAACAAAATCAAAACTGTTTGGAAAAACCTAATTCCGCGACTTTCCATCTTCTTTACAAAGCAAGTAAAACCGATTTTTGGAAACAAAATCAAAACTATTTGGGAAAAACCTAAATCGATCATCATTCCTAAGTATATTTATTTTTTTTTTTATTTTGAAACAGTATCGGTACTGTTTTGAAGATATCTCAAAATACTAATCAACTCCATGGATTTCTCTTGTCCAAAACTTATCATCTGCTTATAATTCATGATGCTATTTTGAAAACAGTACCGGTACTGTTTTGAAAACAGTACCGATAAAACAGTACCGGTACTCTTTTGAATCGATATTGTTTTCATACTGCCTAAAAAACATCAACCGATACATCATACAAACCAACGATACGAGCCAACATCATCATATTTTTTGAAACAGTACCGGTACTGTTTTGAAGATAGCTCAAAATGCCAATCGACCCCATGGATTTCTCTTGCCCTTAAAACTCGTCATCTGCTTATAATTCATGGTGCTATTTTGAAAACAATACCGGTACTGTTTTGAAAACAGTACCGATAAAATAGTACCGGTACTGTTTTGGACCGGTACTGTTTTCATATTGCCTAAAAAATATCAATCGACACATAACAAAAACCAACGATACGAGTCAATATCATCATATTTTTTGAAACAGTACCGGTACTATTTTGAAGATAGCTCAAAAAGCCAATCGGCCCTATGGATTTCTCTTGCCCTTAAAACTCGTCATCCGCTTATAATTCATGGTGCTGTTTTGAAAACAGTACCGATAAAACAGTACCGGTACTGTGTTGAAAACAGTACCGGTACTGTTTTGGACCGGTACTGTTTTCATATTACGTAAAAAACATCAATCGATATATAACACAAACCAACCATACGAGCCAACATTATCATATTTTTTGAAACAGTACCGGTACTGTTTTGAAGATAGCTCAAAACGTTGATCGGCCCAATAGATTTCTCTTGCCTTTAAAACTCGTCATCTGCTTATAATTCATGGTACTGTTTTGAAAACAGTACCGATAAAACAGTACCGGTACTGTGTTGAAAACAGTACCGATAAAACAGTACCGGTACTGTTTTGGACCGGTACTGTTTTCATACTGCCTAAAAAACATCAATCGATACATAACATAAACCAACCATACGAGCCAACATCATCATATTTTTTGAAACAGTACCGGTACTGTTTTGAAAATAGCTCAAAACGCCAATCGGCAAAATCAATCCATGAAGAAGATAGGCCAAATAAGTTCTATCTTCTTAATATCTTCACGACTAAAACTGTAAATAATGAAACTGAAAACAAGGAAAGAAAAAAAACGGAAGAAGCGTGATTCTTGGTAAACATATCTTCACGTGATTCCCGGAATTCCTGGAAATAATTTGTGTAACTTTGTTATAGAAATAAAGGATATTATCGGTATATTAGAAACTATATTTAAAACAAATTCGTGGGACCCATTCAAAAGTGTGACTTAAATACAAAACTTTCCACATTAATGTGACTTAAAAGCAATACTTTTTTTTGGGTGTGACTAATAGTTTTAAAAGATTACAAAGTATGACTTAGATACAATTTTCCGTATATATTTAGTATCGACCCGGAACTTTGCAATTCTAAACCATACTAAATTGACACAAATAAAAATTTTAGGATCATCCATTTAATTTAATTAATTTTTTTAGTAAAAATATTTTTATCAGAGTTTAATTTGACAAATGGTTACTTAATTAGGCCTTATTTGGTACTAGCCTTTAACTTAGGTGGCATTTGGTTTACTTTTTTTATTTTCTGTTTTCTATTTTTGTTTTGTGTTAAAAATCTCAAAATGAGGAAACAGAAAATACTCAGTTTTCTTTATTTTAAGATTTTTCTCATTTTTTGTTAAAAATTCTCAAAACGACTTTTTGCTATTTTTCATTTCATGTGTAAAGTTTTTTTTTTTTTTTTTTTTGTTTTCGAAAATAATTTTTAAAAACACAAGTAACTAATTGCGTTTTGACATGTTTCCTTTATTTTCAAAAGTACAAAATGAAAAATGAATTCAAAACATAAAATAATAAATAATAAATAGAAAAATAAACCAAATGAGCCTTTAATCTTTAAAATTTTTGTTTTAAAAAGTTAAGTGCGCTTGGTTGTTTTAGATTTTGGATCTAAACTAACTAGTTTTTTTTTTTAATATATATAAGGCGTAAAAAGCTTAAAAATTAGAGATTTTTCAGCTTTTCGCGAACATGCAATGTTTGAAGTTTTTATTGACTTTTCAAAAACTCTTGCCTAATCACCCAAAAATCATATATATAAAAAAATTTTAAAACTAAATTTATTCAATTTTGTTTAATAAATTAAATTTAAAAAAAATTATAAAACTAAGAAAATTATATTTAAACGAATATATTTTTAATAAATTATAAAATTATTAATACATTAATTATTGCTAAATTTCTAAAATTATCATTAAAAAAATTAATTTTAACTTTTTTTAGTTACTAAAATTAATTTCTAAAATTGTTGAATTTTTTTTTATGGATTCTCTGACACCTAATGAGATTTCGTGGGGGCATTCCCTACTTAGCGACGCACTGTAAGGTCTAAGTACAGTGTTAAATAAGTAAGTACCGCTGCATCGGCGCTTGGGTACAGTGTTAAATAGGTAAAGGTCCTCATACTTTCCTGGACGAGAAGGGGGCAAGGAAGCTAGTCTAAAATAGAAGGCTGCGATTAGGTATTTAGAATATTAAGAGCTGAATTAATAAACTTATGGAAGTGGTTAATATAATGGAAAGGAGAAGAATCGCAATTACTTACTTGCAAGAGACGAAGTGGGTAGGACAGAAAGCTAAAGAGATTGAGAGGACTAGGTATAAGTTATGGTATACGGGACTTAACAGATCGAGAAATGGAGTCGGCATAGTAGTAAGTAAGGACCTAAAGGAAGATATAGTTAATGTAAAATGCTGTGGAGATAAGATTATTACAATTAAGTTAGTGTTAGAAGAAGAGATAGTAGACTTAATTAGTGCTTATACCCTCCAGGTGGCCTTAGGAGATGTACATAAGGAAATTTTGGGAAGACTTGGAATGAATTGTATTAGAGATACCTCAAGGAGAGATGGTCTTCATAGGAGGAGATTTGAACGGTCATATAGGACGTGACGTAGATGGATACATAGGAGTACATGGGGGATATAGTTACGGTAATAGAAATAAAGAATGGAAGGATATTTTGGAGTTTGCAGTGGCTTATGATCTCATGGTGACTAAACCTTTTTTAGGAAGAGAAAGGAACGTTTGGTGACTTATAAGAGTGGCTCCTCAAGGACACAGATTGACTTCTTCTTAACTAGGAAAAGAGACCGTGTAACTTGTAAAGATTGTAAAGTTATATCGGGGGAGAGCTTGACTGCCTAACATAGGTTGTTGGTCATAGATGTGCAGCTTCAAAGGTGGACTAGAAAAAAAAAGTTGTATTGATGCTTAAAGACTAAATGGTGGAACTTGAAAGGTGATAAGCAACCAGCATTCAGGGAAAGAGTACTAGAGGAAGACGTTTGGACGGTAAATGAGAGTGAAAATATTATGTGGGATAAGGTAACAAAGTGTATTAGGAGGGTAGGGAAAGAAGTCTTAGGAGAATCCAAAGGGAGTGCTCCGGCATAGAAAGAGGCATGGTAGTGAAACGAGGCCGTCCAAGACAAGATAAGAGTTAAAGGGGAGTGTTTTAAATCTTGGCAAAACGATCGAAATAAAGCGAACCTGGAGAGGTATAGAGAAGCTAGAAGAGAAACCAAAAAGGTAGTTAGTGAGGCTAAGGCAAAGACATTTGAGGATTTATATAGGCGACTTGACACTAAAGAGGGCGAAAGAGAGATATTCAAGCTTGCTAAATCCAAAGATAGACGGACTAAGGATTTAAACCAAGTTAAATGCATTAAGGATGAGGATGGAAATATATTAGTAAAGGAAGAGGAGATAAAGGAGCGTTGGAAGAGTTACTTTTACAAGTTATTTAACAAAAGTAGTAGTAGTGACATACAATTGGGGTAGTTTACCACTTTTAAGGAAGAATTAAATCTTATGTTCTATAGGAGAATTAGTAGGGAAGAAGTAAAAGAAGTATTAAAAAGGATGAAGAATAGGAAAGCGGTTGGGTCAGATGGTATCCCTATAGAGGTTTTGAGGTGCTTAGGAGAGGATGGTATAAATAGGTTGACAAAACTTTTTAATGTAGTGCTAAAGAGCAAGAAGATGCCTGATGCATGGAGGAAAAGTATCCTTATACCCATATACAAAAACAAAGGAGATATTCAGAACTGTGCGAACTACCGCAGGATTAAATTGATGAGCCATACGATGAAATTATGGGAGAGAGTTATTGAGAGAAGACTAAGAATGATAACAAACGTTTCAGAGAATCAATTTGATTTCATGCCTAGAATATCAACCATGGAGGCTATTTTTCTCTTGAGGAGGTTAATGAACAGTATAGAGAAGGTTAAAAAGATTTACAAATGGTATTCATCGATTTAGAGAAGGCATACGATCGGGTTCCTAGGGAGATTCTATGGATAGTATTGGAAAAGAAAGGAGCGTGTGTCGCATATATTGAGGCAATAAATGACATATATGATAGAGCTATGACATCTATACGAATGATTGGTGGAGAGACTAACGAGTTCCCTATCACGATTGGTTTACATCAAGACTCAGCGTTAAGCCCGTACTTGTTTGCTTTAGTTATGAATGAGATTACAAGACATATTCAGGATAAGGTGCCGTAGTGTATGCTATTTGCAGATGATATTGTTTTCGTAGATGAGACGAGAAAATGAGTGAATGCTAAGCTAGAATTGTGGCGAAAAATGTTAAAGACAAAAGGGTTTAGGCTAAACCGATACAAGATGGAATATATAGAATGTAAGTTTAATCAAAGTAGGATAACGGGTAGTACAGAAGTAAGTTTAGGCATACAAAAGATTGTAGAGAAAGATAGATTTAGGTACCTTGGATCTATGGTCCAACAAGATGGAGGGATTGATACTGATATAAGTCACAAGATTCAAGCCGAGTGGACCAAATGGAGAAGTGTTTTGGGAGTCTTGTGCGACCGAAAAGTCCCTCTCAAGGTGAAAGGAAAGTATTATAAGGTGGCGGTTAGACCAGCGCTGCTATATGGATTAGAGTGTTGGGCAGTAAAGCATAATCATGGTCAAAAGATGGCATTGCGGAGATGAGGATGCTAAGCTGGATGTACGGGATTACAAGGAAAGATAGGATTAGGAACGAGAAGATTAGGGACAAAGTAGGAATAGCATTAATTGAAGATAAAATGAGAGAAAATCGATTAAGATGGTTTGACCATATTAGAAGGCGTCCAGTAGAGGCACCTGCTAGAAGGTGTAAAAGTATGGAGATTGTTAGGAGTAGGATAGGTAAAGGAAGACCCAAGAGAAGTTGGAAAGAAACTATTAAACATGACCTGACTTACTTAGATCTATCGGAGGACATAGCCCTAAACAAATCTAATTGGCGCTGACAAATTCATATAACCGACATCACCTAGTGGGAAAAATTTTGGTTTGGTTTGGTTTAGTTACTAAGTATAACATAATTAACGAGTTCCCTATCACGATTGGTTTACATCAAGGCTCAGCTTTAAGCCCGTACTTGTTTGCTTTAGTTATGAATGAGATTATATGACATATTCAAGATGAGGTGCCGTGGTGTATGTTATTTGCTGATGGTATTGTTTTAGTAGATGAGACGAGAGAATGAGTGAATGCTAAGTTAGAATTGTGGCGAGAAACGTTAGAGACAAAAGGGTTTAGGCTAAGCTGATGCAAGACGGAATATATGGAATATAAGTTTAATTAAAGTAGGATAACGGGTAGTACAAAAGTAAGTTTAAGCATACAAAAGATTGTAGAGAAAGATAAATTTAGGTATCTTGGATCTATGGTGCAACAAAATGGAAGGATTGATACTGATATAAGTCACAGGATTCAAGCCGGGTGAACCAAATGGAGGAGTGTTTCGGGAGTCTTGTGCCACCGAAAAGTCCCCCTCAAGGTGAAAGGAAAGTATTATAAGGTGGCGGTTAGACTAGCGCTGCTACATGGATCAGAGTGTTAGGCAGTAAAGTATAATCATGGTCAGAAGATGGCAGTTACGGAGATGAGAATGTTAAGCTGGATGTACAGGATTACAAGGAAAGATAGGATTAGGAATGAGAAGATTAGGGGTAAGGTAGGAATAACACCGATTGAAGATAAAATGAGAGAAAACTGATTAAGATGGTTTGACCATATTAGAAGGCGTCTAGTGGAGGCATCTGCTAGAAGGTGTGAAACTATGGAGATTGCTAGGAGTAGGAGAGGTAGAGGAAGACTCAAGAGAAATTGGAAAGAAACTATTAAACATGACCTGACCTACCTTGATCTATCGAAAGACATGGTCATAAACAGATCTAATTGGCGTCGACAAATTCATATAGCCGACCCCACTTAGTGGGCAAAAGGGTTCGTTTGGTTTGGTTTGGTTACTAAGTATAACATAATATTATTCAGTAAATTATGAAGATAGTATAATATAAAACAACTAGTTTTATTTTAATTGATGCTAAGCAACTTATCACCAAAATTTGATGAAAGTTAATTTTTTTTTCTTTTTTTTCAAGTAGCTTTAAAAAAAAAAGACTTAAAAATTAATCCTAAATAGGCTTAAAGCTTAAACACAATTTTTGAACAAAATTAAAATGCTACATATTTTAGTGTTTTACAAAAGGACACATAAATTAAAAATAGGAAACATAACAAGGGTGTCTGGACCTCGTTTATTATCTATAAAATTCAAAAAATTTAATTTTAAAAATTTTTATAAAATTAAATTTTTTTACTCACAGTACGAATTACAAGGCAATAATTTCTACAAATTTATATTAATTTATACAACTCTAAACAAACTAATATTTAAACATGAGCCAAATCTATGGTTGAGAATGTTCATTCCAAAATCAAACCTAAGTAAGATCTAAATAATTTTTGGAGCCTTGCAATTTAAAAGTATAGAAAACCGAGCCAGCCCAATCTTCTCGAATAGGGTTGATCATTCGATTTTAGTGAAGAGTCTGATTCGATTCCATGTCTATAATATATCAACCCAAATTATTCAGTTTTCGGGTCGACTTGACCCAATACTGTGGACTTAACACCGTGAATCGACCTGACTGGAACAAAATTAATTCGGTTCAGTTTTAAGAGGGTACATTTTAAATCTGATCGAACCGAACCTGAACCGGAACAGGAACCCAAGTGATTCAAGTAATCGCTATCAAGCGGGCCAGCACTACAGCCTACTGGGCCAAACTCCGTTTCTAGCCCAACAAGAATATGGATAAACTTCTATGGGTTAATGCCCGGGTCTATCCCTGGACCGGACAAAGTCCACTAAGAATACCGGACTCGGGGCACGCAGGAAACGGTGTCGTTTGACATTCTTCGCCCAAGCACACAGACATACCATCGTATCGATGAATCGCCAATGCAAATATATATATGTATCTACACCATCCATGAACCGATTCGCGACGGCAAAAAATTGCAAACGATGAAGGCGTTGTTTTCACAGAAGAAGATCATCATCGTATACACAGATCGACATTTGATCGCAAGAACAACGGTCGTTTCTCTCAGGTCCAAGCTCTTCCACAGCAGCTCACAGATCTCGAAAGAAAATGAAGAAACAGTTCGAGAAATCACTGCAATTCTCCGCCACAATAACTGGCAATTCTTCTTGGAGTCCTCCCACTTGCTTCGGAAACTAAACCCAGATGTGATTCAATCCATTCTTCAACAAAACAAGAAGCTGGCCGACCCCAAACGCCTCCTGGGTTTCTTCGACTGGTCCAGCCGCCAAATGGGTAACCCTCAGAATTTGGATTCTTTATCAATTCTCGCCTTTGTACTTTGCAATTCCAACGAATTTGGACACGCGACTAGTATTGTGGAGGGAATGATCGGAAATCGTTGGTCTGTTTCGGCGGTTTTGGATTCAATCGTTAGATGTTGTAGAGATTGTAGCGGCTTTGTCTCGAATCATGTGGCTTTCGAGATACTAATTAGTTCTTATAAGAAGAAAGGCATGTTGAATGAAGCTGCTTCTGTATTGTTAGCTGCTATTGTAAATGGTGAATTTTCTCCTCCTCGCTTAGTGTGCTGTAATTCTCTGTTGAAAGACTTGGTGAAGGGTAATAAAATGGAGCTCTTCTGGAGAGTGTATGATGCTATGTTGGAGGCTAAGATTAACCCTGATGTTTATACTTGCACCGCTTTGATTAGTGCTTATTGTAAGGTTGGGAAGGTTAAGGAGGGCAAAAGGGTCCTCTTGGAAATGGAGGAGAAGGGTTGTAGTCCGAATCCGGTTACATACAATGTGATTATTGGAGGGCTGTGCAAGGCTGGGCATGTTGATGAAGCATTAGGGCTAAAGAACAAGATGACTGAGAAGGGATTGGCACCTGATAGGTATACTTACTCTATACTTGTTGATGGGCTTTGCAAACAGATGAGAGCAGAAGAGGCGAAATTTATACTAGGAGAAATGTCCAGTGTGGGTCTGAATCCTGACCACGTTATTTATACTGCTTTGATTGATGGGTTTATGAAACAAGGTGATGTTGACGAGGCTTTTAAACTGAAGGATGAGATGGCTGCTCGTCGGCTGAATTTGAATCTTATAACTTACACTGTGATTATAAATGGGCTTTGTAGAGTTGGTCAGACGGAGAGGGGAAAGGGTCTTTTGAGTGAGATGATTGCGATGGGTGTGAAACCTGATGCCCGGACATATACATGTTTGATTGAGGGATATAGTCGAGAAAATAAAATGGATAGGGCTTTTGAGGTTTTGACTGAGATGAAGGAGAGGAACGTGGAACCCACGGCGTACACTTGCAATGCGATAATTAACGGGCTATGCTGCTCTGGAGATCTCCAGCGGGCTAGTTTTTTTTGGGAGAAGATGGTTGAGGGAGGCTTAAAGCCAAATGTTGTTCCCTACACAGCTCTCATAAAACATCATGTGCACGGAGGTAAAATTGATGAGGCAATCAAGATTTTGAAGGGGATGATGGAGAAAGGGATTTCGCCTGATGCCTTCTGTTACAATTCTCTCATAATTGGCCTCTGCAAAGAACAAAGGATGGAAGAAGCAAGGACTTATCTGCTTGAAATGTTGGAAAGGAGATTAAATCCGGATACATATACTTACGGGGCTTTCATTTCTGGATATTGTATGGTTGGGGAAATGCTGCTGGCAGACAGGTATTTCAGAGAGATGCTCGACCGTGGTATCAAGCCAAATGGTGTTGTTTACACAGCCCTGATTGATGGGCACTGCAAAGTGGGGGATATAGCAGGAGCCTTCTTAAAATTCAGAGGCATGCTTGAAATAGGAGTGCTCCCAGATGTGCGAACTTACACCGTGCTTATTGATGGCCTCTCAAGGAACGGAAAATTGCAGGAGGCTATGCATCTTTTATCCGAACTATGCGACAGGGGTCTGGTTCCTGATGTTTTCACTTATAGCTGTCTCATTTCCGGCTTCTGTGAGCAAGGTAACACAGTAGAGGCTTTCAGACTTCATGATGAGATGTGTGGGAAAGGTATTAGTCCAAACATTGTGACTTATAATGCACTGATCAATGGGTTTTGCAAGGCAGGTGACATGGAAAGAGCTAGGGAACTGTTTGATGGAATCGCCCTGAAGGGTTTGGCTCCCAATGCTGTTACTTATGCAACGATTATAGATGGATATTGCAAATCGGGGAATCTAGCCCTGGCATTTCAGTTATTTAATGAGATGCCATCAAAGGGGGTTCTTCCAGATTCTTTTGTTTACAGTGCACTAGTCCACGGGTGCTGCAAAGAAGGAAACACAGACACGGCCATGTCTTTATATCTGGAAATGATGCAAAAGGGCATTGCTTCCATACTTACTTTCAACACCTTGATTGCTGGGTTCTGCAAGTCAGGGAAAATGATTGAAGCAAACCAGTTGGTGAACGACATGGTTGGTAAGCAGGTTGTTCCTGATCATGTCACCTTTACCATTTTAATCGATTATCACTGCAAGGCAGGGATGATGAAAGAAGCAGAAGAGCTTTTATTAGAGATGCAGAAGAGGGATCTGATGCCGACTATTTTAATGTATACTTCACTTCTACATGGCTACAGCAGAATTGGTATTAAGTCAAAGATGTTTTCACTTTTTGAGGAGTTGGTGTCAAGGGGTATTCAGCCTGATGAAATTGCTTACAGCACAATGATTGATGCGTACTGTGAAGAAGGTAACCTTGAGAAAGCCTTTGTGCTTATGGATGAAATGTTGGACAAGCGTGAGAAGTTAAGCAGCAGTAAGGGAGAAGAAATGTCTGATGTTTTGCAATTACTTGATAAAAAGGGAAAGCAAGGACCTGTGCTTAGTCCTATTACATGCGGCAATCTAGTCCGTGGGCTGCACGATGCAGGATACAAGGATAAAGCAGCTAGAGTTCTGGAAAGTATGGTAAGATTCAAATGGATTCCAGATTCCACAAGTTTAAGTGACTTCTTGAATGAATATCAGCCGGCTGCAAATCATGAGAATGTTGGTAATCTCTCAAAGCAAGGAGCCTTATAAGTTGCTCATCAGGCAGAGGCCTAGTTGCTTAAGAAGAAAAAAGGAGCCTTTGCTACTCTTTGCTACTAGATATCTGTAGGTCAATGAAATCATTTACTGATGCTGACCTGAGCAAGGTGCCCGACTAATCTTCTCTCTCTCTCTCTCTCTCTCTCTCTCTCTCTCTCTGTGTTTGGTGTTTGGGTGCAATGCTTTTAAATCTTGTGTGCAACAGAAATATAATTATTCTGAGGGCATTTGACTAAACCTTTTAGAAGTGATTCTCAATCTGAAACGGCCTTTTGATGCGGGATAAACAAGATTAAAGCAAAGAAAAGTAAGAAATCAAGCTACGAGAAGAAGAGAAAGAGAAAAGTAAAATAAGAAGAAAGAAGATTAGAAGAGAGGGAAGAACAGTAGCAACAATGTCATTCAATATTTTCTTAATTCAAAGTCTGCCAAATTCTAATAATCTCAAGCCTTTAAATAGGCTATCCTTAAGATTACTAAATATCAAATCAAATTAAAGATAAGTATCCTATAAAATTTTTAACAAATCTTACTTAAAATAAATCCTCAAACAAAATCTTCCCTAATTCTCCCTCGGCTGAGAAAAACTCGACACCGGCGAGTTAAAACCATGAGCTTTGCCTTCAATCTCTGGGCCACGAACAGTGCGGATGTTTAAGCTACTCCCAAAGCTCGTTCACTTGCATAAGGGGAGGTAGAAACTTGATATCTCTACCAATTCTCTCAAGATGGAAAAATCTCAATTTTGATGAGAGATCTTGTCAAAGTTCAAAAAAATGCCAACTAAAACTGGATTAAAATGTTAAAAGAGGTACTTCAGTGGAGAGGATGAAGACCAAAACAATATTGTAGGTCTTAGGCATTGACTGAGACACTGCATTAATAGGAACCTCGGCGATACAAGCTTTTTCAATAATATGATGCAAAGCACAACTGCACCAAATTAGAAATTTGTTCATCTTGATTGCCATCAATAGTCTCTTCCTCATTGATCTGGGTAACCTCTTTAGATGTTGTAACGATGCATGACATCTCATCATTCAAAATACCAAATTCATCTAAATCATGAAAGTCTGTAAACAGGCATGTTCTAAAGTTAAAAATTTTTAATTGTTAGTTTGGCTTTTCAATATATAACATTATTGTTGTGCTCTTAATTTTTTTCTTAAATTTTCTTTATTGTCTATTTTTTCCTTCACCACTTCTCTCACTAAAAGTAAACTTAACACAACTCATTCTCTCTATATGATTTGGTTATGTGATAAGTTGTAAAGTTTTGTAATTGGCAATCTATGAACAAAATGTATTATATACTCTACCCCTAAGTGCATTAGATTTAGTTTTAGATAGAGGTAGGGGAGAAGCAGATAAGAGGGGGGAAAAGATAAACTTTTAAGGGCATAACAATCATTATATGTAATCGAATACAAATTTGAAATTAAAAATTTAAAATTGTGGAGGATATTATTAATGTGGATAATTACATATTACCCTTTTAGGGTTTGATCTAAATATACATAACCTTTTTTAGTTTAAAAGTTAACCTCCTTGTGATTTGAATTAAAGTGCAAAATTAATGAAATATATTATATTTAACTATATTTGTATCTCACGTGTCAGGAGTGCTCATATACAATTGTGCAAAAGATACTATTAAGAAAATTACAGAGACAAATTTGTTTATGGATTTTGTATTGGGTACATCTAAAATATGAAAAATATTCCATTTTAACATAAAATTGTAGTTTTATCTATCCATTTTGTGGAAAATTTTTCCTCCAACTAATTTTGACTAGTAAAGCACAAATTCTATTAATTTTGCACCTGAATTCAATTTTTAAGAGGGCTATGTTGACTTTTAAAATATATGAGGGTCGTGTTTTCTGACCAAATCCGAAGGGGATAATGTGTATTAATCCTTGTTAATTTGGATGAAATTAAAGACAATAGCATTGTAGCTCAAAACATATATAGAATGGCAAAGGGGCCTCATTTTTGGACTAAACCCCAAGGGAGTAAATCCTTAAAAAGTTTAAATCATGGAGTTAGGCCGTTCATGTTGCGCTATGTTTGGTTTGGGGAGAAGCAAAGTGGAAAAGAAGAAAGAATGAAATTTGTCTCCCTTGTTTGGTTGTTGAGTTTGGAGAGAAAAAGAAAAGAAAATTATAACAAAAATTTAACACATTTTCTCTCCCTTTCCCTTATTTTCCACTTCTCTTCTTTTAAGTTCGAAAAAGAGCTAGGGGTTATTTGTTTACTTTTAAGCTACAAGGGGTAAAAATATATTTGTCCTTTATTATTACTACTATTAAGGTATAATTAAGTTATTTTTAGCCAACTTTGTCGTGGAACCTTTTCACTTAGATGTACTTTCTTTGAAGAAACTGGCTCTCCATTGTATTGGTTGTGGCCTTTTGACTGTTTATTAGATTAGTGTTTGTAAGGCTCGGAAGCTAGAACTGATGCCATTTCATCATCCTGCAGATTGGCGTGGTCAAATCTGCCCCTCACTGGACCTGAAACTAGAGAAGTTTCCTTCTGTACGACAGCACAATTGAGCTGGGATATGTAACAGCTCATCACAATTTGTTACATGTATATCGGTTATTTAGAACCTTGTACCCCATTTATAGGAAAGCAACACCTCTTACCTGTGTATCTGTTTCCTTTTGATGCAGTAGACATAATTTTTTTTTTTTTTTTGGGGGGGGGGGGGGTTGCTGTAGTTCCAAGGTAGATTGTTGGACATTTTTGTTTGATGATAATTTTTCATTATCAAGGTTAATTTGGTATGGGGATCCTCTTTGTCCTCAACTACTACATGTGCAGTTTAATCTCCCAATTGTTGCTGTTTCGATGGTGTCTGGTATTATTATTCTTTTGCAGTTATTTACTTAATTACCACTGTCTCTCTCTCTTTCTCTCTCTTTAAAGAGGTTGATGTTCACACTACTAGCTAATATAAAGTTTCATTTAAAGAAGTATCAAGAGGATGTTGCACAAAAAATGTGCTTCCGAGATAATGTTGGTATTTATAAATTGTAAGATGTGCTTCCGAGATAACGTTGATAGTTATAAATTGTAAAATGTTCTGTTAGTTCAAATGAATAGTTTGCTCGTTATAATAATAATAATAATAAAGCGTTCTTACTTTTTATGGGAAAAAAGAATCTTATAAAATGCCTATGTTTAGATTCCATTGAACTTTATTTCAAATTTACGCAATATTCTGTTATGGTAGTTTGCAGCAACATGCAATCCGAAGCATTAAAAGTCTCTGACTCTTACCAAATGAGAAGTCAAATTTGGAGCGAATTATTTCAAAATTATATTTTGAATTTGACTATGCTGTTGAAAAACTAGTTGAATTTAAAATGTTCATCACGCTAGTTTTTATAGGCTTGTCAGGTTGGGAATCGCATTTGCGATCGATGATATTCCATTACGACATAAATCCTTGTCAAACAAAAAAAATAAAATTCTACTACATGGATCAATGGTCTGCCAAGCCACTAAGCAACATTTCTACGCCTGTTTTCCCAAACTAGTTATTGCAATTACATAGCCCACCTAAGAAACATCGATGGGGGAAAATGCCTTGTACAAAATTGATACTCCAGGGTTACATACGAGTCAGGTAATAAGCTGCTTACATTAGCTCAAACATTCATAAGCCTAAAAAGATAAAAATAAAAACTATATATATATATATATATATATATAGAGAGAGAGAGAGAGAGAGAGAGAGAGAGAGAGAGAGCATTCACGAATTTCAAATAAACCAGTTTTGAAGCAAACAAAATATTTCTGCAACAATGGGTGATATTACATTCAATATTTTAAAACACAACAAAAAACCTGTTTCTGTCATCCAGTGTCTAAAAACAGAACATTGAAGAACAAAAATAACGGTGCTTTTTACTCTAAATAATTTTGTTTAGTAAGCTAATAAAAGCCAACAAATCCAGATACGAGCTTGTGCCTTAGGGCTAATTATAATTAAATTTTAGAAACCACATTTCAACTTCATTATACTGTATACATTCATCTTCTTCAAGTTCAAGTTGTGCTCTCACTTGAGAATTATGATCCAAATTTAGCTTCCCGTTCTCAGATCTAAATAGTTTGAGACTTATATACAATTGCAGAACAACCTACCAGCTACATCCTCCCAGAAATCTTCATCAGGAAAAAGAATAAATTCAATGTAAGACAAGCTAATGTAAAGTTTAAAATTGGAAGATTTAGCAAATTTTGGGAGTTTGAAATTGGAAGATCAACGCAGGTGACCGAGGAACAAACCAGCCAAACGCCTCTGAATCCCGGACTAGTATTCGGCCATTCTCTATGATGGGGTCGAATGCATGATAAGGAAATACTCCACTCTTTTTCTATATCATCAGCCAAAGTTACCTCGTAAGCAATGCTATCTGTGTGGGTTTTTTAAGAGAGTAAGGACCTCGACATCATCACAGATTCCCCTGGCAAGCTGAAGAGGGGTTTTTCCTTCTTTATCAAGAGCTTGTGGATCAGCTCCCCTGCACAAAGTTGGTAAGATTATTTAGATTTGCAAACATGTAGTATCAAAATAACTGCTGATAGTGAAACCATATGAAGTTTTACTCAAATCTGGGAGGTCTTGAACAGATACAGATGGAATAAGATCCTGTTTGCTACCTCTATAAATATTGACATGCTCATTAACTAGACATATTGGACACCTGTCCTATTATAACCTAATCCAAGCGTCAAGCCTTCGCCATGGATATTTTACAAATTTAGTAGACTACATATAATATGAACTGTCCTGTCCTGACATGAAGGTATTAAAATTAGCGAGAGTTAAAAGATAGAATCACCTGGTGAGTAGAAGTTTTGAAATTGCATTTCTTCCTCTGATAATACTATGATGCAGTGGTGTTTGGCCTCTTGAATCAGAAGCATTTATATTTGCGCCATGCTGTAGGAGCAACTCTACCATGCCAATATCAGCAGTATGGCAAGCAAGGTGAAGCAGGGAACAGCCATCAATAAATTCATTTATAAACTGATCTTCACTTTCTGCAAGTGAACTAAAAGAGCTTGAGGGCGTTTCCATCAAATCTGCTAAGCAGTCAAAATAGTGATCGGGACTTTGTTCCTGCTCTTGACATTGCATTGCTTTGGACATATTTAATGACATATCAGATGAAAGTAGCCCACGTAGAGCATTAACATCTGCTTCATGAGTGATAATAAGGCTGTAAGCTTCTTTCTTGTTATTAGCAAGTACACTTTCCCACAACTGTTGTGCCACTGAAAGAAGATTCTGATTGTCCTTTCCTATGTGAACAAAGCGTTTCTCTGCATACTGCAGCAAGAAGAAAAAAACACTAAGGTTCCCATCAATCAAACCAATATTCAGATTTCAGACCAATAGTTACCATTATAAAAAATAATAAAAACACTCCAAATACGGCTGCACAAGTAAACTAAATCTATACACATGCATATTTATATAAATATAAAATTACAAATCTGAGTATGTATAAATGCATGTGACATACAGGCATATAACTCTGAGAATTCACGAGTACAAAGGTATGAATGACGATGTTATATGTCTTGGTTGAACAAAATTTCCTAATCATATAAGGGTAAATTCTAACCACCCAAAGCTTCTCTCTATGGAAGTGGGTGATAGACCTCAATGTACATGCCTATTTGGTTAAAGAATGTAATCTTCTATCATGATAGACAGACTGTTGAAGATGTGGTAGGAGCTGGCCACATCATAATAGCCCCTTGACCAAATCTTCAACCCCATTGCATGTACTTTAAGCCAAAGTAACTCAAAGGCTACATGAAGTGTCAACCATATTCTTTCTTTCCAGAGAAGACAAAACCTTTGATACCAAATTTTCTTGCTTCTCCATTTGATTTGATTGCAACCAAATATGGCATCTTTGGCTGACAGAGAGATGTTAATCTGTAACTGAAGCCCCGTGATAGCATCAATTGTAGCTACAATTTTAAAAATGACGCTGTAAAAGAATCACCTTTACAATGACCAAGATTTCTAGAAATCTTGGAACCTAATGAACAGCCTCTAATTTGAGTGGCCATCAATTGGTGCATAAAAATCCCAATAACACTCTAAAGAAGGTCACCGCCATCATTCAAAGATGATTTCTTTAATTTGGGGGACAAATTGCTCAGCCTCAAGGAGTACGTCTATCTCTAAAGATCCATCATGCATCAATGCACAGCTCATAGCCTCCGTATCACTTGAATTACACTGACGCAAAGGTAGTGAATTTTGTGTAGGTCAGGTATTCCAACTTAGCAAGGAGGAGGAGAAAAGGAAAGAAGCTAATCTGGCAAAATGTTGCATGAAAGAACAGAAGTCAAGAGGAGTTGGTAAACGGGAGAAAGTAAATCATTTGAAACAATACCTTTTCACAAATGAACTTCTCCTTCACTGAAATATGAGCGTCATGGCTGGGCTTGTTAAAGAACTGATTGTGTTTATCGGATTCAAAAAGCCTACATCACGAAAGTAAAAAATTTGTTCAAATTCAATTCAGAACACTGTAATGATACTTAAATCTTTCAATTCTTACTCGGTAGGTATTTCATCAGCCTGAAAAGTTCTTTGTGCATGTAACAACCTCTCCCATATTGAGTTCACGAAGGCATTACCCAGTGCCTGAAACAAATTGATTACAGAAGGCTCCCATACTTTAACATCAAGTGCTAGAGACCTTACCTGCATTGACAGTGAACAAAATGGGCTGTGTGGATAAAGTAGGAAAACGAAGTACTAGCCATGTCAACACAAAAGTTTCAATATATAGGATGTCATTGGGAGGAGGCATGACACAAAAGGTAAACTAGAATCAACCATTTATGATTAGGCCTAGCTTCAGCATACTCCATTATTTAGAAGTTGTAACCGCATAATGCTTATCAACAAAATAAAAAAATAAAAAAGAAAATGATGTAATGCGCATTTCTTGATTTAAGCATAAATGTCAAAATGGGTGCATGAGGATGGTGTACATTGCACTCTTTAAATTATATTGCAATTGCATTGGCAGTCATTAACATGATCAATTGAAAGAAATATTGCAATATATTTATCAGACTACTAGTTCAAGGTTGAGTACTAGCTTTGGTAAAAGCACACTTAAGAGCACAATAGAATAGATAGAGCTAAACGAAGCCCTTTCATCTTCACTCCAAGGTATTGATAAAAAGTTAAATGGTAAAGCTGAAATTATTCCTACCAATGTGGACTGCATGCGGAAAAAACTAAAAATTGGTCGCATAAAAAAAATATAATAAACATTGTTAGAAAAGTTTTTTTTCCCCCTCATCCATTAATACAAAAAAAAAAAATTAAAAATACACTCCTGTCTTAGCTGGGAACTTGTTCTCTCACACAAGAAAAAATGGAAAGAGAAAGGGAAATAGATAGGAACATGGACAACAATAGGCCAAGACTTGGGCCAGGACTTCTCAATGAAAATGCAAGAGAAGAACTGCTCAAAGGAGGAACTTCACTTGAACCTCAGATAAGTTAATGAAAAGCAGACCATATACCAAAACTGGAACGGAAAAAATAATTACCAGATATAACAGCCATTGGGGGGGGGACATCTCTAATAAAGTTCTTTTTCAAATGGTTATGATCCTACAACAGGTCAAGGGATTTGAGGTCACTGACGCACTAGCAGTTCATTCTCCATGAATTGGCAAAGAATATCTCATGGTGTGAAATCCACAACATTGGAACATTTCACTCCTATTAGTTTCTAACATAAGGACAAACTGTGTATGAATTATACGTTATATGCAAAATCTTAACCAATCAAGATTTTTCCAAAAATATTTTCATATGGTGAGTTTGTTTAAAAATTAGGGCCTCAGTGCATTCATCACACCTTAAACTTTTGGCCTCAAAAGTTTAAATATCCTGGTGCATACCCTCAAGCCTTTCTTCTAAAATCCCTGAAATGGACTTGAAAAAGTTGATCTGTGCAAATCAAAATCTAGATAACTTACTTTAGATATGTGCACCCCAAGATTACGGTGAACACCAGAACATTCAATGCAGATGAGCACACCAAGGTTTAAAGAAGCCCAGTCTGGTTCAGGTGCATCACAATCGGCACATTTGTTATTTCCAGGCAATTTTTTTAATGCATCTACTGACTCATCACCTTTTCCAGTGTACTGTAGCCGTTGTAAACTTCTAGATGCACGCACAAAATTCCAAGAAGGAAGGACCTTCCCGGTTGTATGATGTCCAATTGCCCTGTGATCAAAATCAGAGGAACTTCCGAACGAACTACCATCGCTGGCATAAATATGATCACCAATTGTTGTCAGGCTAGCAGAGACACACTGAAAATAATTGAATCATAATTATGAATTTTGACAATAAAAATCAAAGGCTGCACACAATCTAGACATTTTAGAATTTTACCCTCTCAGGTGCCTGGGAACTTAATAATGAAGCAATCACTCCAGTTATTTTTTCAATCCAGTCCATTTGTTCCAATGCACTCTCTGCCTGTACAAGTAATTGCTGATTATTACTAAAGATATGCTGACAAATATTGGCCAACCACCAACTCACTATTCAATGAGAATATCAAAACCATAATAAGCTGTTTTAGCATGGGAATAACCAATATTTATACTTAAAGCTGACCTTTGAAAATATACCTGCAAGGTATAGTTCTTTGTCGGTGAAATTATCCTGAAGCAAAATCTCAAATCCAACTGATCTGCATCAACCTTAATTGTTGATGTCAACAGGTTCACAGGGTGACGTGCAACAGATTTTTCATCATGTACACTACCATGGTAATGAGAAGACAGCCACCGACTCAGCAGGCCAGAACCAGGTTCCACGGAATTGCTCCTGTGTACAGGAAATTGACTCCCACCTGCCTAAAACAACATACTAAAGATTCGATCGGCAGTGATAGTGAAAAAAAGAAAAAAGCATTTAAACACAAAATGTTCAATGTTATCTTTTGTGACTTACAGAGGTCCTGCTCCATTGTTTGCGATAGTAGTACAACATGCCTCGATTATCAAGAACAAAAAATCTTCTCTTCCAGTCACCCCTCAAATTAGAGGAACGTTTTGAGAGGTATCCTTGCTTGATGGTTTGAACCTAAACTATTTACGTCTTGGTTATGGATGAAATTCAATACTAGTTCAAACAGAATAAAGCTGAATGAAAAAAGTCATATAATAGTCACAGCACAAAAAGATCATATTAAACACCTTTCCTTCTGCAGCAGACTGCATCACTGCCTCTATCTCTTTATGGGAACTTCTGGGGAATTGTTGTTTACCATCTCCACTAGGAAAACCCTTAAACCCATTCAATGACTGCCTCTTTTCTCGATCAACCTGCCTCTTATACTCTTGCATCCTTTCATTAAGAGTTGCCTGTTCATACTTGGAATTTTCTCTTGATTGTTGTGCATAAGCCAAAACCTGTTAAAACGACCTTAACTTCAATAATCACCCAACAAGAAGAAACAGATTTCAGAAAGTAAAAAAAGGATTTGACCGGATCACTCCGTAAGTAGCCTAAAAAAACATAATAGTCACTGCTGGATCAAATGCTAGATTACACCCACATGGCATCTACAAATTCAACCAATGATAAAAATTTTGTTTCCATAGGTTCCTGTCGAAATTCCATGGATTCGTTAGAAATAGTTTAATTTTGCTCTGCTTCAAGCCTTCGACCAAAACTCCATAATTTTGATGCAAACAACTAGGTGTCGTATTGCAATTTTAATAAATTACTATTCTTTTGATTATTTTAATTGTAATAGCTAAATTAACTATAATTGGTTGTAAAATTGGAATTTTAAGCAGAAAAATATATATTGATGCATAGTTACACAAGTAATTCCCATTATCTAAACTTATGACTATATCTTTTTTGTTTTTTTCTTTTTAGTCTAATGATCACACAATATTTTAGTTAGGGTTGTATTTATTAGTTTATATTGTAAATAGATTTATTAACTTGTTGTTAATAAATTCAATGAATTTAGCTACCTAATAAAATATTTCTGAATTTTTTCCATCAGGCATTTTCTTTTCCTATAACATCAAAGGCACAAAAACAAGATTGATACAATAAAAGAAGGATTATAGGAAAAGACTTAGCCTTTCTATGGCACATCAAAGTCACATCAAAATTATAGAAGGCAGTAAATTATTAGCATATAAAAAATGATAAATATAATGAATCTCCAAATTAGGGGACATTTGAAGTTCCAAAAAAGTTAAAAAACAAAAAACAAAAGTTAGTGTTGGAGTGTTGTAAAAAAGTGACACGTGCCGAAATTTGATTGGAGAAAGTTGAAAACTTTTGAAGTTTTTTGAAAATTTTGGGGCTCCAAATGGAGCCTTAATCAACATATTTTGATGGGGCTATGAATTGAAATCCTTGGGTGAAAAGAATTCACCATCACATTTATAAATATCAGAATATATTATTTTAAATGTGATATATATAAGCCTCCTATGGTATATACCACATTTAGAATATGTGATTTATCATGTTCCCTCTTCCCGGTCCTGGTTTAATTACTGAAATGATCTCTATCTTCAAGTAAATTATTATGGGGATAACAATGCAATAACTTTCTCGTATTCAAAAGGATATAATTGGAAGTGGTGATTGCACTTATTTAATTTCATTGTAAGAATTGAACAATGAGCTCCCTAACTAGAATGAGGGAAGTAAGACGAGAAATTTTGCCTCAGTTTCAGGTGCAGCAAGTAGCACTTGAAGAACAAAGAATTTTCCTCCCTTTTCAGCATTGCCTGCCAAAGTGCTTTGGTGAAGATCTGAAGGACAAGATACAGATAGTCTCTGCCTCTGATATGTAGAGAACCAGAACAGCTAGGATATCATTTACGTTTTAGAATAGTTTTTGCCTCTGATATCTAGTAAACAGAACAACTAGGATAACATTTTAGAGCCTCTTGCAAGTGTCCGCGTTACATGTGGGAGGGAAAAGTAAACACTAATACAAAAAGAATTTCCAGCAGTGACTACACAGGTGGTCCTTTATTTTTCATCCCTCTAATGGATGCTTTAGTTGCGGTCATATGCTCCGCGCAACTATTTTCATCACTATACAGTAGGGGTAAAATGAGCTCAAATCAAGCGCTATTTGTGGCTCACTTAGAATCGAGCTCAAGCCTAGAAAAGCTTGGCTCGAAAGCCCAAGAGCCCGCTTGATAAAATAATACATATTTTTTTATAATATTTTATCTATTATATTTTAGACTAAAACGACATTTTGATTTAATTGAACTATTCAAAAACCAACCTCGAATCTAAATTCTTCTTTCTTGAGCCAAACTCGAGCCTATATAAAAGTTCGAACTAAGCTCGAGCTCGTGTCCAGTATAAATAGCTCGAGCCGATCTTGAATAGCCACTCTCAAATAAGTTAAAACTCAGTTTGGCTCGTTTCCATCCCTATTGTACAGCCATATTATAAATCCTTATAATGGTCTAGCTTAATTGCTGTACAAATTAGGTGTTCTATGTGTTAAGTCAAAGAATAAGAAGCAATCAGTTGGGTTAGCAAAAATCAAAGAGTTCACTCCTCAAAAGAAAAAATAATTTTGAAACTCAATGCTTTTAGTTATTACTAGGAAACATGGTACAAGGAAGTATTAGAAACTTCTGTGGAGAAATCAGGAAACTTCCTAGCGATATTATAGATCTTTTCAAGGGTATGAGCAAGAGCGACTAATTAGGAATGCTGTCTAATATGTTCATCTTGTTTTATTGCTCTTGCTTCTTGTGACTTCTTTTCTTTATTTTCCCACAAGATGTGGCAAATTCAATTTATGAAAATGTGAAAATTCTTGAACAAATAGGCAAGGATATTGAATTACAGTACAATCCTAAAAACAGAAAATAATACTAATACTGAATATGTACCTCGTTGATACAAGGCTCCAGTTGATGCAACAGCTCAAATCCCTACATAAAACAAAACATTAAAGCAACACTGCAGAACCAAACTAGCACAGTGGAAGGATTGGAGTTACTTTCATATTATGCACCTGTTTGAAGTAACTAAGGTGAGCACCCATTATCCCACTGACAACATCCAAAAGGTCAAACCTCCTTTTTGCCTCAACTTTAGAAAGAGCACCAACCTGAGTTTTGGATAAGGACAATTTTTAAAAGACAAGTTATTTCTGGGTTGCATCTCTATCTAGATTTCGTCATACTTTTTTTTTAAAAGCAACTCTTGACTTGTATAATAGATCATGTAAAACAAATTTATATGTGAAAAGCTAGATATGGCAAAGATACCAAATTAAAGCGTGCCTGCTCGAAAGTCAATCTTGCATTATGAAGTTCCTGGAATGACTCATCAAATTAGAACTTAAAACAAGTGACATTTAACACCACCAGCACCCCCAACACCCCCCCCCCCCAAAAAAAATATATAAAGGAAGGAAAAAGTAATGCTCAAAGTTTCTCAGAATTCATGGCATCTTATTTAAAGGGCGAGACTAATACAGGATACCTCTTCTGTGGCAGCAGCTATATCCATCCTAGTGCTTTTCCGCAATGCTAGATACTTCTCACGTGCCTGTGGGGCAAAATGGGTATGAAGATTAATAAACCATAGAGTAAAATATCAACAGCATCTAGTTTGTCTGACAGCATGTCTTAAATTGATTACAAGTACTTGCAGAATTCTTACATGTGATTGAATATGCATAAAATGTGTAGCGTGTGACTTGGGTTAGAATTCATGCCTGTGATGTATAATCATGTAAATGTATAGTTTGTAGGGGTATTTAAGTCTGTACAGTTTTATCACATCAGTATAAATACAAGTCTAGAAATCCCTATTAGGTATGGTGTCATTCAGTAAACCTAGATCTATTGATATGGTATTAAAGTAAGCAGAGGTCCTGATGTTCAAACCTCCTGCCAGATCAATAATGAATAATTATACATATTTGGCTCCATCAAACCTAGTCACACGTGAGTGCAGTATTTCACAAAAGAAGGGAGGACAAATTGCAGCCAAAGTAAAAGGTCCAAGCCAAAGTCCAACAAAACACCAACTCTGCAAAGCTCCACCAGGAGAGTTCTTGCTAGTCGCTGGCGACTCTAGTTGCTCAGTACCGTCACTGTAAAGCTTTTCCCAATCACAACAGAGGGCCACATTTATAGCCAAAGTTCCAGCTGGAAGTGAATCCTTCACCCATTCACTATCTGACAACAGTTTCGACTAAGCACCACCACCAGAGGGTTAGCCAGTCACCAGTAACTCCAATCACTGAAGCCTTATTACCGGAAGTGGTCCACACACCCATTGTTTGCCGATGTATGAAGTTTACACTGAGAAGATCTGCCAGTGCATTTCAGAGTGTGAGATATCAAACCAACTCCGTTCATCTGGCATGCTGGCCCACTTCCTACAACCTCCTAGTACCATTACATTGTTATTTTAAGGATCCTCGAGAAATAAGAGTTAACTTGGTTGTTCAAGTTCAGATCCATAGACCAAATTCACTGACAACCTTTCGCATACACTTAGTTGGCCATTTTTGAGGATCTTTTTGAAATCTTAGAGGGTGTTTCTTCCTGTTTAGGTCCAACTTTTCATGTTCGAGCACATTATATCTCCACCAATGGTTTAATTGGTATTTGAATTCTAGTTTTGTTAACTATACCAGTTCCTTGATCTTTATATATCAATAGAGTCCAAACCTTTTGATTCTACTGTTGTTCCCACCCAATTGACTTCACGAAAGTCGAATAGGAGTAATTATATCCAATTGTCTAAGGCTATTAAAATTGCCATAATTGGTTGTGGGAAACAAAAGCATCTCAGCAAACCTACTTCTGCATCAACATATAAGGGTTAAGATACATGGATCCAAGAGGATGACCATATTGTCAGTCTTTTATGGAACCTCATATAACAAACGTGCACTCACCTTGATAAATGCACAAAGATCGAGGACATGGATCCAAGAGGATGACCATATTGTCAGTCTTTTATGGAACCTCATATAACAAATGTGCACTCACCTTGATAAATGCACAAAGATCAAGGAGAATGTTCGATTGTTGTTCTCTAGTGACCTCACTCGTATGTATGGTTTCTCTGAGTTCTTCCAATTACAATGAACAAATCAAACACACAGTCACTAAGGCTCTGTTTGACGAAGTTTTTAGTTTTCAAATATCAGTTTTTGTCCTCATTTTTTTAAAAATTGAATACAAAAAATTGTCTAGTAAATTTGTTTCCAATTTTCAATTTCAAAAAAAATAAAAGCTATTTTCAAAAATTGTGGAACTTACGGAAACATAAAAAGTGTTTTCCCAAGTTTCGATTTCCCACGAGCACTACCACCACCACCGCGGACCAAGACCCGCTAGTCACCACCACACTGACCATCACCAGACGCCAACCACCGACTACTACTGACCACCCTCTGAACGTTTCAACTACCAACTAAAAACTATTGTCAAACGTGTTTTTAAGTTTTTTTTTTTTTTTTTTCCCTAACTATGAAAATAAAAGCTAAAAATCAAAAACTGAGAACTAACACAAAAACTAAAAACTAGCAGCTTTATCAAATGAGCCCTAAGTACTTTGATTCACTCAAGAATGTCTATGAGGAATTAAATATGCTCAAACCACTAACTGCCAATATAAATAAAATAAGGAAACAACATAACAGATAGTAGGCTTGAAGCCAAGGTTTGAGCCAGTGCAAATCCTTGGAGGAGCTTCAATTGCCTCATTTGTTGAGACATACTCCTGGGTTATGTGAGCCTCTAAAGATTCTACCTCTTGTGAATCTACCAGAGTTGACTCACGACTCCACAATGTACTAATAATCATGGTAGTCAGGGTGGGGGATCCAAACCTAGGTGCACTTCTTGTAGTCATCTTGATCGTACTAGGGAGCAGCGCTAGAACATTAACATACAGCCACTCTGACTCATCTACAGACGTACCAACTAGTAATAAGAAACCACAGACTGCAACTCTATGCAGTGAGTATTCCAAATTTCTACAATATCAAGCAGCAATCAATCACTTCCCCCAACTTCCCTTGTTCATCAACCCAATCCCAATACTTGTTTTTCTTTAGTCCATAATTCAAGAGCATCATATCATGATCGGTACATTCCAGTAACAGAGACATTTGAAGTAAAAGTCATCTGCAGACGTCGGTCGTGCTAGCCCATTGGTCTTCAATACTACATACCTCTGGACTGCAGCAATTTGTTGAATGATATATAAGGACAAAAAAGGAAAAACAAAAACTAGAATCAGTCCCATGTGGCTAATAGTTAAGAAGCATATCAAGAGGCACCATATTAAAAGTACATGATACCACTTCACAATAATACATATCTAACAAGTTGGTTATATCCACATTACTTTATAAATACTTCTATTTTTCCAAAAGGGAAGTTGATCAAACAAGTAAATCCATCCACAGGGAGGCATAATAATTCTTTTGCACAATGTTCTCCTTTTGTCAAGGGTTCGGAATCTGAAATCAGCTTTTCTACTTGCAGAGAAGAGACTGCCTGGATCTGACCCTCCACAGCTCCCGCATTGTGCACTGGATTGCTTTTTTTTTTTTTTAATGTTCTTGCTTTACTACTAATTATTTCTGCAATCAGTTTCGCCTTTTTTTTGCTACCAAAGGATATAACTAAAATATATACTTTTTTTTGGCAATTAAAATAGTGTCTTTTGACTCCTCAATCGATCAATTTAGTGAATATTGAAAGGATTAAGAATGACAAGGCACTAACTATTGAGTAAAAAAAGTAGTGCAGTAACTACATATTCTACCAAAGATATCCCAACTCCAATAAAACTCCATTAATTTCCATGAACAAGTAAAAATCAAATGCAGTTGAATCATAGAAGAGTTAATGTACATGATAACTTTGAAAGTCATCTTGACCTAGAGAGATATAATATGCACCTGGTCATATATAATTTCAGTTTTGTCAAAACGTTTCCGAGCTTCCTGCATGGACATAAAATTCCGCGTGACAAAAAAAAAATGGAACACACTTAGAAATGTGATGGTAGATTATTTCAATGACAGAAACTAAAACATTTCATAAATATTTTGGGAGAATTTCAAAAACAGCTCAAAAATATGAATATATATGCATGCTTAAAAATATAAATTTCTATCCATCTAAATGTATGAAAATCTAACAATAAACAAATTAAAGAATTTATTATTTTGGTGTATCTTGCTATATTTTTGTTTGTTTTACCATATTTTAATAGAAATATTAGAAGTATGATTTCACTAATAATATTTTGTTCCTTTGAGGAGAGAAGAAAGTGCACAAAGGGTCACAAACCAGACAAGTGAATTTTAAACTAAGAAATAATAAAAGCAAAATGACAAGTGTATTCCAATCTGCGGTACTTTAATAAACGAAAATGAACTCTTTTATGAGCAACACACAAGCATATTCACTATTTCAAATATGATTGCAATGCAAAGCTTCTTTCAACTTTATAAAAAGTAAACATGCTATGACTAAAATGAAAAACCAGGCGGCATTAAAAAGGCAGGAACATCACCATATTTTGCTGGCACATCACCATTTAATGCCAATAATGAATCTGATGTAATGTAAATAATACCTTGACATAATGCAGGTCAACATTGACGAATTGTAACAACCTGTCATTTAGCATGTGCTCTACCTGATAAAGAACTTAAAGAATGTTATACAAGGACGTAAAATAGAGAACTAGTGGTATCTCCTAAACCATTATAGTAAAAACCCATCTAGGAAGTTTATTGGTAAACAAGAATAAAAAATAGTTTCACCATCAGATCAAGCAACAATTAACTATTATAACAGAATAATCAGGCATATTGTTGAAAACAGCTATGATTCATCATAGCATGTGGATAAAGTAATGGGAGTCAATCACTGCACAGCAAAATTTTGGAGGTAGAATACCAGCTAACATACAATTACCCAATAAATCATGATCATTATAAAGTCAATAATAAAGGCAGGCATGCAAAGTAAAGATTCAAAAATTCTAAAATGTTTGATGACAAGCCAAAAGAGAAATAAACAGAATGGGCAAAGCGTAGACAAATCTAATGACCAAGTTACTGAAATAAGCAAAATTTGTGGGACCTCTAAAAATAAAAAGCGGTGTTTATGAGATCAGGGAAACTGGCTGCCAATTTAGGTAAGTTGGGGCTGTATGTCTCAATTATTGCTTTTGCAATTACTGTTTTGGGACCTCCAGAATCTTTGACAGCTTCTTACAAATTTTGAAAGGTAAATGCATGTTGATCATTTCAGAAGTTAGAGATTATTTCAGATATAGTTAGCTAACAGTATTGGAGAGAGGACAGCCAACCCAAAACAGGGAAATACAAAAGTGGAAGCGCCTAAATCACACAAAAATCGTCCGCAAATATTCCACAAATTCAAAAACCTCTAACATTGAATGCAAGTTCCAGAAAAGGATGTTTAATGTAAAGTATGGCAAATTTAAAAGGCAGCTAAACTCTGAAAAAAAATGGTAGTTGCTCTCTCCATGTGATGATAGTACAAAATACATTGTGTGGTTTATATGCACAGGAATCATAACTAGCCACTGGATCTTCAGAGCAAATCCAGTGTTCTGCCATTTAGTTGTGCCTATTGTGTGATGGCATATATTGCTTCCACAAAAGCAAATGAAAATATGCAAAGAAGAGACTAGTTCTCAAGCAAGCAAAACAATAAAAGTCACAGTTGTTGCATATGAAAATACTACCTTCAAAGAGCTCTGGAAAAAAATATCTTAAGTGGAAAATTAAATGTCTAATGGATTGGATTGGGAACGTGTACAACCATCATGAAAAATAAATACCATCAGTGTCTATTCAGCATTATCATCTGAGTAGAAATCTTCCTAGGTGCAATCTGAAGAAATATGCTTATAGCTGCCAGCGAGGAGGAAAAAAAAAAAAGAAGTCGAATTATAATGAGTTGGTCAAAAAGGTAGAAAGTGACCTGCGATCGAAGAACTTCTTTGTAGGTTCCAATTTCTCTCAAAGCAATTGCAAATTTAGTCATGATAGGACCTGAGAAAACAAAACAAAAATTATTTCTAAGTATCAACAGACAAAAGAGCATGTAGAGTTATTTAAAATGTTGTTGGGTGTTTCAAAAACTAGGGCTGTATCTAACAAGCTTCCTAAACAGAGCAGCATGAATGTTTGGAATCCATGTTATTGAAGGTGATTACTTTTGCTGCTTAAGTCCCGCTAAGAAGTGAAACACAAATGGGATGGTTTATAAAAAGAAGCACACAGCTCAACTGCAACCTGTTAAAGTTTAAGCTCACTCGGCAGGCTATAGATGCTGAGCTCAAGCCTTAGCCTGATTAGGTGTTTATGAAGACTGGAGTTAAGTTTATATATGCTTGACTTGACAGGATGCAGGTCACCATGTTGATCTAAACATACTAATAACTGACTTGTCCTTTTTTTTTTAACAAGTAACTTAATAACTGATTTATTTAAATTACAATTTTCAATTCCAACTGAATTCGTGTTGAGTTGATGGATTTTGAAACGAATGAATGTTCAATTGACTAGGGACCATATCCAGTGGCAACCATATTGCTTGTAATTAAAATCCTCTGTACTTATTGAAGATGCTAACAAGAGTTGCTTACACAAGGCCGATTCTTTTACCAAAGCATGATCACACAAGATGAGTGAACATTGGCTCAAGCTCAAACCTCAAAATGCTTTTACATATTTAGTCAGGAGGGACAAAGCACCACTAGTCTTGGTAACTTAAAAGGACAAGCACAGTTTGTCAAGTGTTTTCTTGAATATAATTAGTGATATCCAACAAAACTAATAAATTTTCAACATAGATAAGACATAAGCACCTGGTTGTTTTCATGCTCAACAACAGGTCAGGACTGAATTGGAATGGCAATGCCTTAAGGAATTCACAACCCATGGTTTCGTGAGCAAGATGATCAATTAAGAAAGTAAGCCAACAGAATTATAAATAACTTTGTGTCTTTAAATCCACATTAGTCAAAGTTAGCATGACAAGTTTGCTCAATTGATAAAGAATTTTATCTCTCTTAGGTAATAAATTACACACTGTCATAATGTCACAAGCATTGCAACCATCTGCACTTTCCAATGACAGGGAAAGAAAAGACATAAAAAATTTGAGAACTCTGCTCAGAGGAGGGGGACTCAAACAGGCATACCTCCAAAAGCAGCACAAATTGGACCATTGTACCTTCCAAAAGTTTCAAGAGCATTTGCAAATGCAATGTCCCTATCATATCCTTCTCCAAGCCCTTCCCTATAAGTTTGAAATGAAAAATGAAGTATAAACTTTAAACAACAGAAGGCCATTGAGAAAATTTATGACAAAGTACTATGGTTAGAAATTTAAGTGAAACTTCAAATATCTACTTTCACCTATTCTCAGAAAGCATATCATAAGGTTCAAAAAGCAAATAAAGTAATTAACTGATACCAACCAAAAAATTCTCATTTTGTCATATTAAAACATTAACAAATCAACATGTGAAGATTTTAGCTAATTTTGAGTTCAACTCCTAATTGTGTAGATGACATGCTTTAGACAATCTATCATTCATCCTTATGTACATTAACTAGCTGAATAAAATTAGATTACATGATTGCAACAGAAAGTACAGGGATATTGTGATTCAAAAGGAAGAAAAGTCTTGCAGTACATACAAAAAAACCAGATATAATTTCTTAAAATACTGTGTCAATGAGCACAACAAATTAGCAAACCCAAAATTCACTTGAACACAATAATTCCCACTAATAAATACATAAGTGATTGCTACAGATAAGCAGCAGATTCACATGTCTGAAATCCATCCGATCAACTATTTATAAATTCAAATCCCCTATAGAGGAGGTGAAAGCTGATTTGTTGTGTGCTTCTTGGTGATCACCAGATACACACTTCAAGACCTGGCACATCCACACAAAAGTACACAGACACAAAAGCACCAATATGACATAACTTTATTCAGAAAAAGGGAAAGGACAGGACCATGAAAAACACCAACAGTGTCCTACTGAAAGATTTAACTAGCCCAACTTATAAGAAACATCCATCTCCATTTGCCTTGAATCATCTGGCATCGACATTACATGGCATTGCATCAAAAAATTTGCGTAAACATCAAATTTTAGTCAATTACAACTTCTCTAGTGTCCAGTTTGATTTCATTCAAGGATGCTTGAAGGAGATAATTATGGGCTGCCACGCATCAAAATTGATACAGTGCCCCCTCCACCCCACAGGGGCCCAACCAACTATACATGTGTGATAAAAATAAACTTTTCATTCTGTGTATAGGCATCTCTATCCCTTAAAAAGTCCTTCTATTTCTTTCTTAATATCAACCAAAATAAACAAAAAATAGCTAATCATCAAGCCTTTCTCTTGCGCAAGCAAAAGGCTTATGACTCGACCAAGAAGATAGCAGCTCTTTATGACCTTAGGAAAAACCCACATCACCATGAGCAGTGAATACAAATATGATCAATGGATTCCTCATAGCCTTTACATTGACAGCGCCTATTTAACTAACACCTGGCTTTCAAACGTGGATTTCAATGGTAAGAATGCTCCCATAAACAGCACACCAAACAAAAAATGTCACTTTAGTGTAACACACATTTTTAGTAGTTCTTCCTACAGAAGATCCATTTCTCTCTTCAATAGGACTTTATAATAAAATTTCACCTCAAAGCCACATTTCTTTGCTGATAGCCACTTAAGAACATCGTTGTCTTATACTCTCTTGATGAATTGTAACAACTCAATAAAAGAACCTAACGTCTCTAACTCCCAGTCAAACAAATATCTTCTTAGTGTGACATTCCACACCATATTCTGGCCACGAAAGACAAACAATCTTCCGCAGAAGCTTCCCTGTATACTGCCAAAATAAAGATGTCAGCAAAAAAAAGCCCTTAAGCTCTCCATCAGGACTCCATCTAAAATTCCAAATACTAATCCTGTCACCCCAATGGACCTACCCACGTGCCACATGATATGTTCTCTGAACCCTATCCACGCATTGGAATACCTATCCACAAGTTTACTTCTTGTTTCCCAATTGTAATTGAAAACCCCCCTGATCCCCAAAAAAAGCCAACTTTGCAAGTGACGAGTCCTAGGCTGTGTTACTCGGACTCGGCACTTTCGGTAGTAGTACCTGTGTCGACACGACACGAGTTGGGTGCTGGTACGAGATCTGTGTCCGCCACTGCATTTGTATCTAGAACACGGTTGTGCTTCGCCTGGAACGAGTTGGTTTTTTATTCCGCCATTATTGAGTAGAGCAAAGCTTGGAAGATGTTCAGTATCAAATGGAGAAGATGAGCTATTGATGTTTTAATTTAAAACTCACTGATTACATAAACATTAACTTAACTTCAAACTTTTGTCTTCTCTGTACATACAAGTCACAATCCCGAGCAAGAAAAATTTATTACACTAATATGACTTTTGTTCTCCCATTTGTGTATTAAATATAGAAAGAGTCACATAGACTTTTGCTCTCCCAAGTATTAGATATATATAGAGAGAGTCCTAGACTACACCAAACTAGCCTAATAAATTATTATAATTATTTTAATATTTTTTTCTTGAAAAAATTCATCTGAATTTCATGTAGCTATGATTTATGGTTAATATTAATATATACAAGTTGTACGAATGATTTAATAATTATGATAATGAAGGAATTCTTTTTTTAAAAAAATAAAAACGACCTCTCATAACAAAGGAATAAAAATAATTTATTTACTTTCTCTTTCATTTATTATGTAAAAATTAATAATTTATTTATTTATGTTAATGAGAAACTAATCTATTTATCTCTATTTAGATATACAATAATCTTAGTTGTACTTTCTAGATAAGCCTTATTTTTAAACTTTTATGTTTTTACATACACTTGAAGATGTAATTTCTTTTTTTTTTTATGTCATATACCCATACCCATATCTACAATTTGGACACTTTTTTAACCGAGTTCTCGTATCCTAAAATATAGATATTAGGCGAATCTGACATCCGGATACATACCCAAGTTTGACTCTAAGTAACATAGGTCCTAGGGTTAGATATGTAGTTCTATAATTGTCAAGGTAAGTCAAGCTCCATAATTTGACTTAACCCCGACCCCACCGTGCTTTTCAAACCTACAGTAACTACAATAAATAGCTTGCCAAAACTGTCCAAAATAAATGTGAAGTTCTATAATTTTGAAGGTTATTATTATAAATAATCAAATCAGCATAAATTAACTTTTGCCCTAAATCTTTGCGTAAGGCTTCACCTTCCACCCCTTCTCTCAAGCCCACTTCAGCCAAATAAATAGTTCCCCAAACCCATCTTGGTGGTGGATAAAGACCATGATGCACTAAGCATATGAAAGAAAGAGCAAAACCAATATGAAGGATAATAATCTAGATTTAACTATAACAATAGCTTAATTTCCCACACTCTATCCCACAGAAAATGATAGATAGATAACAAGAATTTTATTCATCGAAGTCTGTCCCAAATGCTTACAAAGGCTCCTATTTATAGGCTTTCTGCAGCCCTAAAACATTCAAAATGACAGCCTTTTCGACTCCTAAATAATCTGGCAGATTCTTATACTTCCAATATCTTAAACTCCCCCCCCCCCCCCAACACAAAAAAAAAAAAAAAAGACTTCTAATCTTACAAAAGACAGACTCTTAGACTTCCAAAAAGAAAAACTTTTTTAAGTGTAACGAATAATCTGATCTGCATCAGTCAACCACACAAAAAGGGTGATCTACTGCTATGAATTGCGTATTTGTAAAGTTTTTCTATAAAATATAACAATTTAAAAAATTATTACCCTTCCAAAAATTTTCAAAATAAAAAACTGAAAAGCACTCAAAGTTAAATTTCTTAATCAGAAATAAAATGGAATCACAAGAATATAAATAATGGCATTTCCAACATGAGGATAGAATATGGAGAAAAACAAATACTGTGTAAAACATGAATTGATGGAACCATGCTCTTCAAAAGCAACTTTAAAGTGAAGTTGACAGATCAACAAATATGCGGGAAGCATAAAAATACAGACTTACGCGTACTTTCGGCATCCTTTAGAAAATTTTGAAGTTTTCTCTCTCAATGCCTCGGCAGTTTCTTCCAAAACTTGGATCTATTCAGCAAATAACAAACTCAAATCATAAGTAAACATATAGCAAATGTATCTATTAGCAAAATAATAGATACTTTCATGCTACATTTGAAGTGAAGAAATATGCATGGATCTTGTTTATTCATTATAGTCTATTTACATTACACTTTCCATTGAACTATATGTGAAGTTTTGTATCCATGTAGGCCCTCAATTTCACACATTCAATAAAAATCATTTCACTCCTAGAGTCAGTTGCAATAGTCAAAGCATCCTTCTATTAGCTTCTTATTTTGTCCTGGACAATGCTACCGCCAAATTTTAACTAATAAATTAAATTTTGCATTTGTCTTATGTTGCCAGTTGCCAATCACCCATTACATATCCAAATTTACTCGTACATAACAAAATTGTGAGGATTGTAAACCTTGGCTAGCAGTAAAACTTTCCTTAAGCCTAAAAAGAAAAGGATGCAAGATCATTTATACTGGTTAGAACATCTTCACTTCCACCAAACATAAATCCAAAAATTATTATCTAGAATTGGATAAAAAACAAAGGCATAAATTAAAAAGTAGTGATTTCAATAATTCTCGAAGTGACTTATAATTAAAGAATCTCAACATTAGCCATGGCACAAAAAAAAAAAAAAAAAGGTGCAGAAAGCTCACTGACTTTGTTGTATATGTGTTTGCATAGATATTTTTTTATTTCTCTGCTAGCTAAGTAACAAGATATAGGAAGCGTAAATTTATAGCATAAACAAACCGTGAAGAAGAAACTGGCCAAATTTCAGTGTGTTGCTTACAATATGTTCTATCATTATCACATGCAAATATAGATTTATGGATTTCAAACTTGAAATGAAAGCTTGCTACATATCCAAGTTCCTTAATCATTAACATGATTCTGGCTATAAGCTACTACACTTAGTGGCTCTTGTAGTTTGAACTTTAACCATCACATGAAACCAAACTTATGGCTTTTGTTATAACATTTCGTGTAATACTTAGCTCGTATTTTCTTGAAACAGCTTCTACGATTAGATTTTTTTTTTTCATTTCAAGAAGATATGCCAAGATGAGAGGAACATGCTAATAAACAATACGTTGGGTGAGGAGGGGGGGGGGGAATGCTAATAAAATGAATGTAGCTAATATGAGAATGTAAAAGTAGATAGGTAAAAGAGAAAATATAGGATTAGGAATGATCGGATCTGTGAGATGGTAGAGGTAATAGTACCAATTCAAGATAAATTGAGGGAAAACAAATTAAAATGATGTAGTAATATGTAACGGAGATTGGTAGATGCACCAATTAGGAGGAGTGATAGCATCTAAATGATGGGTAACATGAGGGGGTGGAGTAGACCAAAATTAACGCAGTTACACAGGTAGAAATAATGAAGAAATATATGGTTCAATGTGGTTTAACAAAGTTAATGACCCTTAACCAAGCAGAATGAGGAAGAAAGATTTGTATGACTGAGTACACCATGAATACTACACTATTCCTTTGCATTTTACTAGTTTTTAACACTCATTACTTCTTTAATTATATACTTTCAAGTCAATTTGGTAACAAGAGTTTGTTTGTTTGAATTTCAAGAATCTATGGATAAATAGAGTTTTTGAAGATTCAAAGATGAGTTTTAAAGCAGGGAGGTGTTAAGAAGTATCCCGAGAAGAACAAAAGGGTATTTTGGAGGCTCAAAGAGACAATTATCGAATGAAGGAAGATGATGGAGTTAAGGAAAGATCACTATAAGTGGAAAAAAAGCAAAGAAGTCCAAAGACCCTGCTGGGTTCTTCGAATCCTAGTCAAATGATCTAGGGTAACTATGATGACACAATGATCTGGAAAAAGTCTAAGTCTGATGTGTTCAATGTAAGATCCTTCTACAATGTCTTGAAAGGAGATGAGGTTGATACTTTTCCATGGAATAAGATCTGGAAATCTGCGGCCCCTACTAGAGCTATTTTCTTTGCTTGGTGTGCAGCTCATGAAAAAATCCTCACTATAGATAACCTCAAACTTCGAGGTTATTCTATGGTAAATCGTTGCTCCTTATGCAAATGTAGTGAAGAAACTATAGCTCACTTATTCATGCACTGCTCTTGGACTATTGAAATCTGGTACTCCGTGCTATCATGCTTCGGTGTTCACTTATGCCATACTAATGATCTCAGAAGTTTTCTCTTATCCTGGTGGGGGCAACCTTTAGCAAAGCATAAAAAGAAAGTTTGGAACCTAGTTCCACTTTGCCAAATGTGGTCAGTTTGGAAAGAGCACAAAAGAAAGGTCTTTGAAGCCAAGGAAAGTAACGTGGAAAGAGTCAAAAGCTTATTTTTTAATTGTTTATTTACATGGGTCAATGTTGGTAAAGAGGTCGAACTTTCTTCCGTAATGCACTTCATAGATTCTTTAGGAAAAGCAGGAAAATAGTTTGTATTTGGTCTTGTTTGTGATGGCATCTTCTGGATGCTGTTCACAACATTTCTATCAATAAAAGCTTTACTTATCTTTTCAAAAAAAAAAAAAAAAAAAAGAAATGGAAGAGAGTTGATTTTTAGATCTGATACTATTCGAACCCTATTTGAATGCGACACCGGTTGAAGTTCTAAAATTTTGGTTTTAGTTTGGGGATAGTATGGTCTTTGTATTGGGAACGAGACTTAATGTATATAAGGTCATTTTATGATCTATTGAGGGAAACTTCTACATATGAGACCATAGATACATTTCTTAGTATAGAGAGAGAGAGAAAGAGAGTACTTTCATGTTTGGTGGCCTAGAAAATACTTTTAATTTTCCTTTGTAAACCTTTGATTTTCAATATGTAGATATGAATTTCCTTTCTACAATGAGTGTGTATCCTCTTTCTTGGCCTCAAATCAAGGACAGTGGTTGACACGTGGTTCTTCAAGGTAAAGTTAAATTTTCTGATTTCTTTATTGGATGAATTGTTAGAAAAACGTAAAGGACAAATATGGAGGAAGTGATATATATCATTTAACTAAGCATGCCTTTATATAGGCTTACAAAAAACAACCATAGAATACTAATGGTTAAAAACCATAAATGTCACCAAATGCACATAACTTCTAAAATAAAGAAAACTCCCAAATTAACTCACACATAATTCCCTATAACTCAAAAAGCCACTACCGGTTATACACATCAAACCACAACCGGTTACACAAAAACCAAAAGCCACACATTAATACAAACTAAATGCCACAAATAAAGTTTAATAATAAAAACCTTTTATTTTCTCAACACCCCCCCTTAAACTTGATTTGTTACACCAAGTAAACTCCTCATTTTGATGAAAGTCTCCAACTTGAGGGGCTTCGTGAAAATGTCCGCCGCTTGGTCTTGTGACTTGATATATTTGAGTTCCACTTCTTTCTTCGTAACGCAATCCCGAATGTAGTGAAATCGGGTATCGATGTGCTTGCTCCTCCCATGAAACACCGGATTTTTGGCTAAGGCAATGGCCGATTTGTTATCAATAAAAATCTCCATTGGACCTTCCATTTGAAACTTCAACTCCTTCACTAAGTTTCTTAGCCAAATTGCATGACATACACATGAAGTTGCCGCGACGTACTCCGCCTTGCATGTTGATAATGTGACTATGGGTTGCTTTTTTGACATCCATGTGAACGCCGTTTCACCAATAAAAAATACAAACCCCGTAGTGCTCTTCCAATCATCCAAGTCACTACTCCAATCACTATCACAATAACCAACAACATCAAAATTGCTAGAAGAGACATAGGAAAGACCATACCCAATCGTCCCTTTGATGTAGCGAAGTATCCTCTTTGCCATTTTGAAATGCGTTGTTGTCGGCTCCTCCATAAATCGACTAATGATTCCAACCGAATAAAGAATATCCGGTCTTGTGCATGTCAAGTATCTCAAACTTCCAACCAAGCTTTTGAAAAGTGTAGAATCTACCTTCTCTCCTCCATCTTGCTTGGTGATTTTGACTCCACATTCCATCAGTGTTCCAACCGGATTAGCATCATCCATGTTAAACCTTTTGAGCACTTCTTTAGCATAGCCCTCTTGGGATATAAAAATCCCATCTTCACCTTGTTTGACCTCGATCCCAAGATAGTAACTCATGAGACTAATGTCCGTCATTTCAAACTCCTTTGCCATCTCCCTTTTGAACTCATCAAACATGCTAGGATCGTTTCCGGTAAATACTAAATCATCAACGTATAAACAAATGATTAGTATGTTTTCACCTTGCATTTTGATGTAGAGGGCATACTCATAAGGACACTTCATATACTTCTTCTCTTGAAAGTACTTGTCAATCTTCGAATTCCATGCTCTCGGTGCTTGCTTCAAACCGTAAAGAGCCTTCTTCAATCGAAGCACTTTGTCTTCTTTACCCTTGACTTCATAACCCAACGGTTGCTCCACATAGACCTCCTCCTCAAGAATTCCGTTCAAGAATGCCGATTTGACATCCATTTGATGTATCTTCCAATGATTATGGGTTGCCAAAGCAATAATCAAACGAATAGTTTCAAGGTGAACAACGGGGGCAAATACCTCATCATAGTCGATGCCATGTTGTTGACTATACCCTTTCACAACTAGTCTCGCCATGTGCCTCTCAACATCGCCATTGGCATTTTTCTTTGTCTTGTATACCCACTTTACTCCGATTAATTTGTGCCCTTTTGGAAGCTTGGTCAACTCCCATGTGTCGTTTTTCTCTATCGCTCGAATTTCTTCATCCATTGCATCCTTCCATTTTTTGTTTGCAATGGCTTCTTGGAAACTAATGGGCTCACAATCACCAAAAAGACAATAGAGAATTATGTCATTTTGATTTTCATTTACCTCATTAAGTTCCCGTAGACTTCGGGTTCCTCTTAGGCCAATTTCGTTCTCCGAATCACTGGAAAATGCTTCTGTTCCGCTGGACAATGCATTGCATGACGCTGAGCCTTCAGATGACGACTGATCGGTCGACTGGGGTGACGCTGAAATGGGCAAAACTTCACTTATTTCGTCCCTGGTTGGCTCGTTTTCATCGTCTTCTTCAAAGTATGGAAGGAAATCATACTCCTCCTCCTGTATATTCCAATCCCAAGAGACTTCCTCATCAAAAACAACATCACGACTAATAATTACCTTCCCATTCAAAGGATTGTAGAGGCGATAACCCTTTGAACTTGCGTCATACCCGATGAAGACGAGTTTCTCGCTTCGATCATCGAGCTTGGTCCTTTTTTCCTCCGACACATGAGCATATGCAATACTCCCAAACACCTTGAAGTGACCAATTCTGGGCTTTCTTCCGTTCCATGCTTCTTGAGGCGTCTTAACAAGCACACTTTTGGTTGGTGCTCGGTTTGTCAAATAGACCGCACAAGCTACGGCCTCCGCCCAAAATTCCCTCGGCATCTTCTTCGTCTTCAGCATGCTTCTTGCCATGTTCAAGATTGTCCGATTCTTCCCCTCCGCCACGCCATTTTGTTGCGGTGTCCTTGGCACCGTTAACGAACGTCGAATGCCTTTTTCATCACAAAACTGTTTGAACTCATTTGATGTGAATTCACCACCTCGATCGGTTCTCATAGCCTTGATCGTAAGGTTGCTTTCATTCTTCACACGCACCTTAAATCTCTTGAAGATTTCAAATACTTCCGATTTTTCCTTCAAAAAGTACACCCATGTTTTTCTAGAAAAATCATCAATAAAGAGAAGGAAGTATTTACTTTTACCATGAGACTCCGGTTTGATCACTCCACACACATCGGCATGGATGAGTTCTAGAGGCTTCTTGGCTCTTGTCATAGACTCCTTCGGAAAACTACTTCGATGATGTTTTCCGAGTAAGCACCCTTCACACACTTGGTTCGGCTTGTGAATGTGCGGTAAACCCCGCACCATCTTCTTTTTCGACAAGTCTTCTAGACTCCCAAAATTGAGGTGCCCGAACCGTAGATGCCATAGCCAAGAGGGATCCTCATAACACGTCTTCAAGCATTTCGGAACATCATTACATACATTCAAAGGAAACATTCGGTTTTTGGTCATGGAGACTTTAGCAACAAGTCTCTCATGATTATCTCTCAAATACAAACAATTGTTTTTCATTTGAACTTCAAAACCTTTCTCTAACAATTGTCCTACACTCAATATATTGTTTTTTACATTGGGAATGTAATAAACATTTGTGATATATTGATGTTCTCCATTTTTTAACCGAATGAGAATTTTACGTATTCCTTTGATGGCGGCCAAAGAATTGTCTCCAAAGGCAATATTACCTTTCGCCATCTCGTTCAACTCCGCAAACATCTCGCGGTTCCCACACATGTGATTCGAGGCTCCGGTGTCAAGATACCACATGCTATCTTGACTCTCTTCTTCTCCCTTTGAAACCATGAATAAGGTCCCGTTCTCCTCCGCATAATTGGACTGCCCTTGATGGGCGTTGGATGTGCTGGCGGTTGACCGGTTCTGATGCTTCCGGTCAATAGGCTCTGTTTGGAATGAGTAACACTCATTCGCATAATGTCCATATTTATTACAATTATAACATTTTACCTGAGATTTATCTCTCCTGGACCTTCCACCACGTCTTCCACGACCTCGGCCTCCTTTTCCTCTTGAAGATTCACACGAGTTTTGAGAAACGTCGGTGTTGGCTTCACCTCTTCCACCATGGCCTCGACCACCGCGACCTCTTCCACGTCCATGACCGTTCTTCTCCTTGAGTTTGAGTTGGAGAAGTTGTTCAATGGTCTCCGTTTGCTCCATCTTCCTTTTCTTTTTCTCCTCGTAGGCTTGCAACGAGTCTATAAATTGTTCAATCGTCATGTTCTCGAGATCCTTCGTCTCCTCAATTGTCGTGGTGATGATCTCGAACTTAGTGTTTAGGCTCCGTAGAACCTTCTCCATGACACGAACATCGACGATTTCTTCACCGTTCCGTCTCAATTGGTTGACAACGGTCATTACTTTTGTGTGATATTCCGCTATCACCTCCGTCTCCTTCATCTGTAACGATTCAAACTCACCACGTAAAGTTTGCAACCGTACCTTTTTCACACGATCAGCTCCTCTATGAGTCGATTGGAGCTTATCCCACGCCACCTTTGACGTCTCAGCATTGGCGATGGTCTCGAACGTGTCTTCGTCCACCAATTGGTACAAGATATAGAGGGCCTTCTTGTCCTTCTTTCTTGTCTCCTTTAACGCATCTCTTTGCGCTTGATCGGCTCCAGCTTCCGCCTCTTGGAAACCGTTCTCCACGATCTCCCACACGTCTTGTGCTCCTAGTAACGCCTTCATCTTGATGCTCCAATTGTCGTAGTTGAGCTTGGTAAGTATCGGTAGTTGAAGCGGACCCATTCCTCCACCGTTGACCATTTTTCTCTCGGTTTTTTCTGCACGCTCTGATACCACTCTGTTAGAAAAACGTAAAGACAAATATGGAGAAAGTGATATATATCATTTAACTAAGCATGCCTTTATATAGGCTTACAAAAAACAACCATAGAATACTAATGGTTAAAAACCATAAATGTCACCAAATGCACATAACTTCTAAAACAAAGAAAACTCCCAAATTAACTCACACATAATTCCCTATAACTCAAAAAGCCACTACCGGTTATACACATCAAACCACAACCGGTTACACAAAAACCAAAAGCCGCACATTAATACAAACTAAATGCCACAAATAAATTTTAATAATAAAAACCTTTTATTTTCTCAACATGAATGATTACTTATGGTTTAGCTCCATTACAAATCACTAAGTGATGTTGTAAGATTGAACATTAGTATGTATGATTCATAATAGATTGTATGTCGGTTGCTTAGTTTAGAGTTCTCATGCACAACCTTATGGGTTTTATATCAGAATTGCCAAATTTAGAACTCTCATGCATTCTACATGAATCATGCACACCATATGTTAGATTTTATGACTTATTCATGTTGAATTGAATTTCAACAACTAAACTCGGTCAATCTTCATTCTAAATGAGTTGTTTAATGCTAAATTCTCCGATCTATTACTTTGCACATTGGTTCTTTTTAAAGCACTTTTTTTCAAGTTTTTGTCACTAAATAAGTTTCTAAAATAGCTATCCATGGACATAACCCGGTTCTCACCAGTAAATTTTATTATTCCTACTACTTCAAACACCTTGCACTCAGGGTGTAAAAAGTAGACAAGCAATCACCAATCCCATTTAGTTGAGTTGAGTCGATTTCAAGAACTGGCCAGGAATGCAACATTGAATGCCAATCTTGCCCTAAAGCATTTGAAGAAGAATCAGCATCTACATAAAAGCATTACAGCAATTTAAAAAGGCAGGGGCTCAAGGCTATGGGTGCCATATAGATGATGTTGAATATATATGTATCAAGCAACTGCATTGTGACAAGTGACAACCATAAATAAATTCAAGCGAGATAGCTTCAAAACGCTTCAACTAAGATTTGAAAAAATATCTATTTTGTGAGCACTTGCAAGAATGTAAAAAAATATAAATAGATAGCTAGCAATATAACAGAATTCGTCTACAAACCAAAGTTAAATACGCAAATTACATATAAATGTGATTCTGTTCTGAAGTATTAACGACAGTCAATAAGCAAACAAGCAGCTAATTATCGAATGGACTTCTTCAAATTCACCGACAATTGTAACCCTCACGCGGGTTGTTTATTGCGTATGCAAATAAATTCTAGTTCCACGATAATCTACCGTACACTGTCGTACATCAATTTAGAAGATAGTTAATACAACGATTAAATGCAACATATACGGCATCGTCCATTGATCGATTTAACAGGTAAAATGTCGCGAATAAATTGAGAATGAAGACTTACCTGTTGACGGAACATGGGCGAGTCATCGAGTTTTGCGAACTGCAACTTGCTATCATGTTGCAGAAACATCGGCGAGCAGTCCGCATTCTCGAAATGCATCTTCCTTCGTTCCTGAATCGGATGCCAATCAACATCAATGCATCAACTCGTGCAAGTGCCTTCCGATCAAAACGAAACCCTAGGTGATCGTCAAGAACGCGATCGAAACGGATGAATCTTTGAATAAAGGAATGCCTGACACAGCGTACGCCGGGGAGAGAGAGAGAGAGAGAGAGAGAGAGAGAGGGAGGGAGAGAGATATGTATAGGGACGTGAAATTGAGCGGAAATGGAGGGGGCAATGGGTTGTAGCTCAATATAGGGGACCTCTTCCTGCGTGTTTTCATGGCTGTCACTGACGCCCCTCTCTCTCTCTCTCTCTTTCTATCTGTTTCTCTCTCTCTATATCGCACTCTACACGTCAGTCACTTCTCTTTCGTTGCCATACCATGATGCCGGCCCCATCGGATCAGACAGGGCCCAGGGCTGTAAATTTTTTATTATATTTATTTTTATTTTTCATTATTGGTAAAAAGTGTGCCCCTTATGGCAATTCCCCCCCCCCCCCCCCCCGGAATTCAATTAATTTAATTCATTCATCCTATATTTTTTTCAAGTAGTTCGATAATTTCTTTACATAATTGACAAATTTCACTTAAAATTTCAAAAATAATATTTTCCTTCTAAAATCTTAAAAATTGAAAACTCATTATTGAAAAATGTAACATTTTCAATAAACACGTGTTGAAATTTTACAATTGTTTCGGAAAGAGACTATTAAATTGTTATATGATAATTGAAAAAATATCAAAATGATAAGAGTCTATTAAAATGTTTTAATTTTTTCAATAGTCAATTGCTGAAATGTTTCGTTTATTTTGGTGTGAAAGCATCGAAAATTTACGTGATAAATTACTAATTTTTTTCAACAACTGATTGTTAAAATTATTTGATTTTTTCAGCAAATACCTGTTAAAGATGTGGAGGACAAGAATGCCATTTTACATTAAGACATTTTTGTCCTAATATGAAAAAAATTTAGCTGAGTTGTGGGAGAAAAATAAGACTACAAATAGCAGCACCCATTAAAAATAATTGAGAATTAATTGTGCGCTGTAAATTCAGTAATTCCACCAATTTGTTCTATTGTTAATATTTAAAAAATAAAAGTGGTGACTAGTTTGAGAAAAGTACAGATATTATAAGAAAATTGCTTAATTAATTACACAAAAGGAAAAAAAAAACAGTGGGGAGAGGAAACTTGTAATTAATTTAGAAAAAGTAAAAAAAAATCATTAATTATTTTTATACTCGTATACTAGATATGAAAATCATTATTAACTTTTTTAATTTCAAAAAATTAAATTCATAATTTGATAACTTCTATATTTAAGACTAAAATGAAATCTTGAATGATGCTAATTTTTTTAAATAAAAATATAAAAATGTCCATTCAAAATAGTGAATTTTAGTGCATGTATGACTGATATAAATATTGTATTTTGAAGTTAATAAAAGCTAACAAAATTTATCATATTTTGTGAATATAATATAAGGTCTATCAGTGATTCTTCACTTTTAACGTAGAAGGACAAAATAAATTATCCAATGGTATACATGCATACATACATACATATATATATATATATATATATATATATATATATATATATATATATATATATATATATATATATATATATATATATTATGTGGGATATGCTATGTGCAGTAGCGGAGAAAGAAAAGATAGAGGGTGGAAGATAGAAAAGGCAATGGGTGAGGGTAGTGTGGCTTAAAAATTTTGGGGCAGTGATATTTGATAATGCTTATTTAAAAAAATTGATAAGACCTATTTAAAAAAAGTAAAATTAAATAAATGATGAATAATTAAAAAAAATATCTAAAAATGATAAGTCATATAAAAAAAATTTGAAATCAGATAAATGATAAAAAAATCTTAAAAAAATGATTAGTTATCTAAACAAAAAAATATGAAATTAGATAAATGATAAAGTTAAAATTAACGAGTTTTTCAAAATTTTAATGATAAATATTTGTGTAAAATTCTCAAATAAATATGTTGAAATTCTGAAGATGGGAGGCAATTGAATATGGATGAAATAAAAAAAAATAAATTAGAATAGTGGACAAAAAAGTGAGTGAAGACAACTGTTCCTATAATCTCCGTCCTCACCATGTGTAATTGTGTAATTAGAAATTTTAAACACACTAATTTGGCAAGTAGCCATATTGAGAGAGGAATTGTGCGTGAAACGTGTGATCAAGATAGTTATAACAACTATATATTTCAAATCAATATAATATTAAATAAAATAAATAGTTAATTAAAAAAATACAAAAATTGGTTAGCTCACCCCTTACAACCATGCATGTTGTGTCATAAAATGCCAAAATTGGCAAGATTTTATTATTTAATATTACATATTACAAATATAATATTCTAATTGACTATATTATCAGGGTCTAAAATCTACTATTTAAGTCTATTGCCCAATATGACAACGAGGATTGTTCGTTGAAAGCAAATTTGTCGATGAATATGCTGCCCAAAAACTGATGCGTTCAATTTTAAATTAGCAATATTAAATTGTTGGAGTAATGGACATTTTAGATACAGCATAGCAAGTCGGCCTCAAAATGACACGTCCGTTTTATTTTTTCCAATTTTAGGTTGAGCATGTTGGCCTGATCTCTGGCTGAAATATTAAAAAAAATACATTTTTAGATATTGTATTTATATATTATTTTAATTTATATTTTTCATTGAAATTTATTTATTTAATACTAAAGTACATACTTGTATAATTTTTTATAAATTATTTTTTATCTAAAAACTAACAATAATCCGAACTTACGGCACTATAAATAAAATTAGTATTAAGTTTCTTATATAGTTGAAACTTTAAACAAAAAATTCAAATAAAAAAAAATATAATAATTCATGAATTTTAATTTTTTTTCTAAAACTTTAGACCTTAGTATGTATTACATGTGCTTTGGTCGCTCTCTCCAATTAATTTTTGATAAACACCATAAAAGATTCACCTTCTACTCTCCGAGAAGCTAAGAAATCAAATCTGGCCTTTTTAGATTATTCTCGCCTTTCAATTGCCTCCCAAACATCTTTCTCTACAATCTTTACTTTATTCACCAATTTCCCATAACTCCTTATTTTAAGGGCAAAAGTTCGAGATTTGGTAGAAAGCTCAACTTCTTACTGGAATCTTTGGTACTTTACACCTTCTGTTTGTATCAATTCTAAAACAAATCTAAATAATACAGTAAATTAGACTTCATATTCTGCGACAGACATCTTTCCTTGTCTCAGAATAATAAACTCTTTTTCTTTTTCATATCTATATGACTAGGAAAAATACTTATTATTAAAAGTATCAGTGAATTGATTCCAAATCATTCTAGTAGCTGACAACCTCTTTGTAGCTTCTTGATATGATCAAGTAATAATGACCTCAATTACCCTTTTCACTGGGTTTAGTTGGTTCTGAACTAGAGGCTAATTCCCCTGACCCTCCTGTCGTCCTGAAGCCTGTACTGTTTGTGGGATCTGACCAACTGAGCCTTCTTCCCCCACTGCCTTGAGATTATGTTTAATATCAATATTTCAATCTAACATCAAACTCAAGGTGAAATGTAAAATATAATTTTACAATATTTTATAATTTCATGATTCTTAATATCCATGCAAATAAATACCACACCGCAATCACCTAACTCTATAACATTTCTCCTATAATTGGTTGCAAGTACTAGACATTGACAAGTTTGTAGAACCCTCTAACCCAGGCTCTGATACCAAACTGTTGCACGCCTATATATTTAATTCCTTAAATAAAGAGGACACCTTTATATCATTTATCTATAATATATCAATAATCACAAATCATATAAAAACTCACATTAAAATAAAGCACAATCTCTCAGGTTTATATTATAACCTTGGTAAAATAAACAGAAATCTCCCAAACACTTAAATATGTACAAAATTATAATTTCTAAAACATTAAACCAAACCTCAGCCTGATACCATTGAAACTCTAGATTTATTCATACAAATTCTAAATACTAACATAAGGTTGAAACATGGAAATAGACAACTCAAAGGTTTCTCCAAGTACTTGCAGCCACTTCTAAAACTTAACTTGAATTGTGTAAGTTTAGGTATGAGTGAAACACACTCAGTGGAACTGTTATACTTAAAAGATAATAAATATACACTAAAAATAATCCATAGTAATTGTATAAACACCTGTGTCACAATCAAATAATAATTAATTTAAATGTATCTTAACTAACAATGATAAAAATATCTCAACACACAATTCATCATCACTTGTCATTTATCAACCATCATCATCATCACTAGGCCCCAACGGGCCATCTCATGGCATATTTGCATATTAAATGATTTAAGTAATAATGCAACACACGTTTTGCCTCATCTGGCCTATAAATTGATAAGTTGAATGCTCAACTGTGAACAGTGGCTTTAATTTAGCATAACCCATTAGCCCTATCTGGCTTAGCCCCATCTAGCCTAATCATTGGTCCCATCTGACCTGGCCCATCTGCCTCATTGTTTTTTCTTTTTTGGGGCCTGAATTGGCCTCGTATTTTTTTTTATTTTCTGGTCCTATATGGTCATAATGCAAATATAATGCACACAATTCATACTGATATACAATAATATTTTTTTCCTCAAATAAATATATTATTCCTTAAATTTATCATTCCACAATAACCACAATTCACCGTTAATATAAACAATTCATAAATAATCAATATTTCTTATCAACACGAATAATTAATAAAAATAATAAAACACAGTTTATCAATTCACATTTAATTTCCTTCACCTTTAGGTTTAATACACCCATATGAATAGTAGATACTCTAAGAAAATCAAACTATTGGGGTGGTTGCTTTTAATTATCTTCAGGTCCTTATTTTAACCCAAACAAATTACACAAATTAGATATCGAACAGTTAAAATATAAACCAAATCAATTAATAATATAAATCTAATAAATAAAATACAACCACTTTATTTTTAACATACTTAATTTATTTAACCTTCTTTAGAATTAATTTTAAACTAATAAAATAATTTACCTCAATAATCTGACCAAAATCTCTAATTTTCTCCCTCGCTTCTCATTCTTTCTCACTGTTCATTCTTTATAGCGTTTCCTTGCTACTTTTTTTTCTTACCGTTCTTTACTTCAACCTTTAACTTATATATATATATATATATGTTACAAAAACCTTCTTAAGCAATTAGGTGATCATCGCCTCAAATCCTTTTCTTTCTTTCTTCCCCCCTCCCAAAAGTTAGCACGAGGCTTCACAAACCTTACACACCAAAACCTACACATGTAATACATAGCTGCCCACTCTCGCCTAATCAAAGTATAGGCTAGCCATAATTAATATCTTAATTGATATACTAATTAATTAACTTAAACTAACTAATATATTAATGAATTAATTAATCCACTAATTATTTAAATTAAGGCTAAATAAATTTTAAAATAATACCAAATTAACACAATTGAGATTCCTAAATATAAAATAAAAATTAAATTAATAATGCATTTAAAAATTTAGGATGTCACTTTTTTGTTTGTTGGCCACCTCAGGCTGGGCTTTGTTTGAATAGAATAGCAACAAAAGATCAAGGCCCTATTGACTAAACTGGATAAAGAAGGAATACAAAGATAACCGAGCTGAACACCAACTCGAAATGTGGACATGCCCTAATCTGAAGGTCGATCCCAAGCTAGGAGGCATCTAATTTGCTTGTCTTCATCGATCTCCCATTAGCAAAATTCCCAATCATCGCCGTACATAAAAAAATTGATCATTCCAATGTTTGATTGATGAAAGGTACCCAATCACCAAGTTGAAGTCCCTTGCCCAAGCAGAAAAGTAGTACCAACCCTTGCTGGCCTCGACTATCCGATAACAATGGAGAAATACATTTACTGTGATGTGCTTCTTGGTGGCAGCCTTCCATATCACCGCACACCCGACTAGGATCTTCCAATTGTAAGTTGGGCAGGGTTCAGATCGAATTTGGCCAAGACTTCTCTGAACGGCCTAGCGAGAGGAAATTTGAGACCACTCGCCTGAGCAGCCTCGCACATAATAACTACTTCGAACATCGGAGGGGAACAAGCCTAGTCGTTGGGGGCTGGCCAACAATAAGAAAGATGTTGTGGAGGTTGATAGGCTATTAACACTTGCTTAAGCTTTACCCTGTTAAAGAGCAAGCCAATACATATACAATCTAATGCTAGATTTTCCTCCCTTGACACAGACGCTTCCTCAGGGCAAGAACTGACGCTAAGTGCAGCACTCTCAATCGGAGATTCTAGAGTGGGGGCAGAAGCAAGACGGGGGGCATCTCCTCTCAAACGGGACTGTTTAAGGGTGATTCATCACTATATTAGGCAAGACTAGCCTTCGACGCGGAGGTATATTTTCTAAGGAGGTAAAGGATTGGAGCCTAATGAAATAACACTCAAGTAGAAGAAGACGATAAATGGCTTTAAGAAACCTAGGGTTTGGGAAAAATCCTATAGGAAAGGATATTTGTCCTCTCTCTAATAAAAATGCGAAATTTGAAGAATATACCAGTGCATAAGAGTGAAATAGAACGCAGGAAAAATAAGAGTGTACTAGGAAAAATGAAGAAGTTCTCTATAGAAGTTTCGTGCACGCAGAAATGATAGAAGTGTTTTAGGTGAGAAAAAGATGAAGAAGTTGGGGCGTAGGAGCAAATAAATAAGAATATCGTTTTCAAATCCACGGGCTAAATAAAGCCACATGGCACCCATCGAGAAAGCAAAATTGCGATATGTTTAAGAATTAAAACTGGAGATGACACATAGCTAGGAGGCGAAAGGTCACTTTTTTTATGCAGCAGCCCTGTGATGGTAGGAAGTATGCATTAATTACATGCGTGATTCAATGGCACATAACTGGGATTCCCTTAGGTCTATTCCATGACTTGGGGAATCAGGGACAACTGATGCGATGGATTCCTGAGCCTGCTTAAAGTACATATAAGCCCTTGGGAATTGTGACTAAGGACGAGCTAAACCTAAAGGACGAGGGTTGGCCAGGGTGAGGCCCTCCATACTCCAAGCTGTTCCAGAAAGACCAAGCCAAAAGTAAGTAGATCGGTATATTAAGCTTAGGATATGATTAACCGAATTCCGAGATTCATGCCTGTGATATAGTAATTGCCGCCTTCTTGAAATTATTAACGAATCCAATATGTATTAACCTAATATTTTCTTTATCCAAATAAGAATATCACGACAAATTAGGAAGACTTCTAATTTGGCTCCATCCCCAAATCTGCAAAAAGTTCTTATAAATAAGAGACGAAATCGCCTACACAAGTATGTAATTTTCATCTTACCGTTACTCTGCGAATTATTTTCTCAATATTATCACTGACTTAAGTATCGGAGAGTTCTTAGCAAGCACCATACCAGTGTTTGCGGTGAACAGATTTCCATTATCTCTGACAGATCAAGGTTTGGATTAAAGGTTTGAATTTTCATTATCATTAGAAAAGATTGTAAAATAATCATTATATCTTTACCTTTTAAAATTAACAAATATATATGTATTTATTTTTAAGGATATTTTTGTCAATTTAGAAAATAAAAACTCTATTAAAACTACCTCTTTATAAAAATAAGAGTTTTGCTTGCTTTATAATAGTATAGATAATGCACAGGCTGAAGGGTGATGTGGTAGGTTGCTTTTGACCGTTATCCAATGACTAATCAATTGAGACATTGGGAAATGAGACTCTCAGCCCTACATAAACATCAACTATACAATAGTATTTATTTGGTGTAACCCTATGCATGCAAAATTTGCATATATATAAAATATTGTTTTAAGATTTTATTTATTTTGAAAAAAATACCAAAATAGCACCGAGCTTTCTTAAAACCCTAATTTCATCTCAAGGTTTCAAATTCAACCATTTGAAATGCCAAATCAAAATAGAAAATAAAATATCAAACCCTGAATTATTTAATTTAAACGACTATGTAGTATTAACTTTAATAAAATTAATAGTAAAAAAATATGGATTAAAAAAATTTCTAAGTCTATAAGTATTATAATTCTAGAAACATAAACGAGAAAGGTACTTTTAGTCACTATAGGCTCCACTAGTAAATCATTATATGATATAGCAAAAACTCGCCCCTAAATTTGAGCTACTAGTAGCCTACCACCCCTCTTATCTTGCTGAGGTTCATCCTGAATCCTCTTATACTACTAAGATCCACCTATAACACTCATTTGATACTGTAATGTTTAACTCTAAGTGTTCAATCCTGATCACCGTTATGAAACGGAGTCTACATTGATTAAGCTAGCTACGGAAATCTCATAACACTACTACTTTTCTGCCTCTGCGGGCAATATCTCTACACATGGCCCTGCTAACCACGAGTGAAATATGACATTATCCCGTTCCTTTGTTTTGGCCTAACTATTCTATCCTTCGTTGGATACTCGAACTTGTGATGACTATGTTGATTATCATTATGACAGATAAATTCTTCGTACAAAAACTCATGTGACTACAAACTATAATAGAGCTGCATTGTTAAAATTGCAGAATCGAGAGCCCATAAGTATTACCTTTCAGTTTCATCAGTACTCCTAGTTTATTTTCTCTTATTTTGAGCTATGGTTCAAATCATTATCAACTAGCATAGCTCAGTTGATTAGGATCTTGTAATCATCAGGTTCCAAAGTAACTATCATACTTCTAACTACAAGCCTCAATCATTTATCGAAACATGTGCACTTAAAGTGCTTAGTATATATTAACTTTGAAGCATGTTTGGGCAAGGAAAAAAATTTACGTTCATATTCAAACATTGTCATATGAATTTAATTTATTAAACTCGAATTATTTAATTATTTTACATATAAATTTAAGTTTATCAAGTCAAACTTAAAACTAACATAATAATAACAAAATATTTGAGTTTAACTTGATATTATAACAAACTAATCTTAAATATGTTTTTTTGACGAATCTAACACAAATTAAGTTAGTGCCTATATTTGGGAAATAAGTTAGAATACATGGAAAGATTTATAAAATTCATTTTTCTTGATAATTTTGTTTTTCTAAAAAAAAGACCAAAAAAAAAAAAAAAAAAACAAAACAAAACAAATAAAAAGGAAGAAAGAAGCGAGAGAGAGAAATGAATGACAGAATGACGATTTTACCTTTCCCATAACCAATTTGTCCTTTTCTAAAGGAGTTGATATCACCCCAAATTAAAATACAATTTTAAGAGTTAAAATTATATTTTTAATCCTTAAAACTTTTATAAAAATTCATCAAACAAATAAAAATATTTTAACTTTGAGACTCAATCTATTCTTAAACGAGTAGTTGCTCGTGCCTAAAGGCAAATAAATATAATTTGATATATAAATAGTTCAAAATTAAATTTATAAAGTAACTTTACATAAAAAATTATAAAAATAACTTATAAAATTAAAAATCACGAATCAAAAAAAGACTAAGGTATTCATACAATATTTAATAAAGGTATAAAATTTTATTATTTATTACAATTATTATTATATTTTTTAAAATATTAATTTAAAAACGTTTATATATAAAAAGTATTTAAAAAAATATATGAGAAGAATGAGTGATTATATTTTCATGTAAAGTGACCGAAAAAATAACTAAAGTGGAGAGAGAAAGAAAGAATTCTGACCAGTGAATAATTTTAACAGTTAAAAATATATAAATGTGAATTCAAAGAGTTATATTGTTATATAATAATAATAATTTAAAAAAATTCTGGATGCCCCCGGAATGTCACGTCACGGTTGGCAACCAGAGTTACACCAGTGTTTGGATGTGTCACAATTGCATTCCAAAAACAGTAAACACTCCATTAAAAAAAAAAAAAAAAAACAAAACAAACACACAGACTACTGAGAAATTTAACTCTACTTCTTCGTATATGTTTTACTCCTTGTCCTTGCTCTTTCAGGACCTGCCTCATTTGCAAGCCCGATCGCAGGTTGTGCTTTCTTCTTCTTCCGCAAAGCTCTCTCTTTCTATCTGAATGAAGATTTGGAGCTCCAAAAGGGTTTGGCATTTTCATCTACATTTGGGGTTTTCACTTTGAAAGGTACTTGTTTTTCATCTCTTGCGCATGTTTAGATTTTAGACTTTCAATTGGTGAAACAAATAAAAGTGTGAATTTGATAATTTAGGTCAAAGATTGTTGGACTTGTATTTTTTAAAAGAGCATTGATCTCGTCTGTGTGTTTGTGTATATATGTAGGTTTTATTGCTTCCTACTTTTCTAATTAATCAGTTGCTTGCATTAGTTTTTCTTTTTATTTGAACTTCAATCGCTTCAGAATTCTGAATTTGTGAAAGGAAAAGAAAATAATGAGTGAAAGCACAGAGGCTCAAAACCGCAGGCAATGCTAATTATAACTCTTTTTTTACTTGGTCTGTCAGTTTTCACTTTCTCCTCTCAATGTCGGGTGATCTATGTGTCTTCTAAATTCATCTTCTTTCTCTTCCTGCTCAGAGTCGTTCTCGGTTATCCTTTCCCTTGCATGTATTTATTTATTTATTGATAAGTCAAAAATAATTATTGAAAAGGCATCAGGAGATGCCTCCCAAGTAGTCCCTTGCATGCATTTATTCTCTTAGTTCTTTCTATGTCTTTTTTTTTTTTTTTTGGTTTTCTTTCCTCTTCTGCATTCTTATTTCATTAAAAATTGGTGATTTTTGTTTTCCTGCATCATTCACTGTTGGTAAGCAGAAATAACATTGGATGCTTCTTTATCGTCTCATTAGACCATTTAACGTTGCTTTGCATCAGAACTCACCAGTTTTCCCAAAAAATGAATCTACTAGAAAATGGGATGACAATATTAAATAGTAAACTATCTTAACACTAACTTACGAGCCCGGCTTGGTTAGAGAAACAAGCAAATTGGGCCAAAAAATGTGCACCAACATTTATGTGACAATGTATATTAAGCTATCGTAATACTCGCCTCACATGCAACCCTGACTCGTGTAGCACAAAAACGAGCAAATTGGAACACAAAAGGTGCACAACAATTAGTGGGAATAAACACTGATAATGAGTATAATGACACTTAAACCAGGACCTCCTGGACCATGCTATGTACCAATTGTCCTAAAAGTTTAAAGCTATTAGGAAATGAAATGTGTCCAACAATAGATATCAAGCTATCTTAACAAGTTATTTATTCTGCAAAAATTTAATGCCTAGGAGGGACCTTGAATAAAAGTCGGATCAATTCTTGAGTATCCATTTGCAAATAACTATTTGTTAATGTGCAAGAAGCTTTGAAAATGAAGTAGTATTTCTTTACTCACCTGAAGCTCATAGTTACCATTCAAGAAAAATGCTATTACCATCCAATTGAGCACCCATAGGAGACTGGAGATTTCTGGTTGTTTACCTATATTGTGGTATGATCTTTGCTTTCGAACAGTCTAATAGGCAAAGCAAGAAACTGGGAGCAAAAACAGCGTTTATTGTATTGTGATCTAATATTACTGTTTTTATAAATATTCTGTGACGTGTTTATTATTTGAGTTATTGGCCTATTAATATTGTTAGTAAAAGTTTATTCCTTTCCTTCATTATGTTGTTTCCCTAATAGGGTATGTTTTTCTGTGTCTCCTTGAGACTTTACGGTCATATTATTCATTTCTTCTTCTCTTTCTCTTCTTTGTGATTTCCTTTGTTTAGTCTATGCATCAACGTACACAGTACCATAGCATGTTTCAGTCTCAGGTTTTCTCTAAAAATACAAAACTGATGGTTTCAGGGAATCTGAAACAGTTCAGTGTTTTCACTTTTTTCTGATCAAACTCTTCATATTTTTTCCCACCATGTCATAAGTTTGAGTGAGGGTATTACAGTTATTGGTGTACAAAAATTGTTGTGGTTAGTTTAGTCCTTTTTGTCATTATGTTGTTGCCCTAATAGAAAAGGCTTGTTTCTCTTTTTCTCATTAAGACTTTTCCGACCGTCATTCTTCTTCTCTTTCTCTTCTTTGTGGTTCCTTCGTTCAATCTATGTAGACAAGGTCTTTCATTGTTCGAGCAATGGTCAAAATCAATACTTACCACATCAATTTTCATTATCTCATTAGTTGATCCGGTGGCCAATGGGCCTGTCACTTTTTCAGTTTGCTTAATGGTCTGTGTTTTAGAACATTGCTTGGAAAGGAGGAGCAAAATTGAAAAGAGAAGGGGAAGGAAAAAGAATGGGAAAGGAAAGAGAAAAAATAAAATCATGAGATAGAGGGGGCAAAAAAGGAAATGGAAGTGTTAGAAAATCATTTTCTTTTGGTATTTTACATCCACATTTACAAAGTATTATATGAAAGTTATTTATAATATGCCTATAGCTAAAACTTAATGTTTCTGATCAATTATTTTCCCTTTTTGTTTCAATATAATCAGACTTGTAATAATAATTTTCTTTTATGGTTTCTGTTCCTTTTCTGGTCCAGTCCTCATTATGGGACTATTTTTGACATTATTTTATTAGTTTTAGTTGCAGTGTATCTGTTTGGTTACATAGCTTCTCTAATTTGTTTAAAAATTTGTTCTGTGATCGAATTCTGAGAAGGCCTGGAGGTTTGGCTGTGGAATATTGATATGCTAAATCTGGAACTGGAAGTTTTGTAAACCAGTTAGTGAATTGAAGACAAAAGAGAAGTGAGATGTATTATAACAAAGAGATGGCGCTTCGAGAAAAAGAAGTTGCTGAAAAGATGATTATTGGTAACAATTATGTCAGTGCTAGAGACAAATTACAAAGAGCTCAGCAGCTTTTTCCAGGACTCGATCACATTGCTGCTATGCTAGCTGTTTCTGACATTCTGTCGGTTTCCAAAAACAAAATTCCAGGTTATGGCATTGATTACTACTGGATACTTCATCTTATGCCTTCGTCCAGTTTTTCTGATATAGGAAACCGTTACCAGAAGCTTCTCGGTTTACTGCTTCCTATCAAGAACAAGTTTGCTGGCACTGAATTGGCTCTTAAACTCATAAAGGAGGCATTTTCTGTGCTTTCAGACAAAGACAAACGGGCTGAATTTGATTTGAAGCGCAAAACTAGTTGGGATGGAATTCAACCCCTGTTTGGACATGATATGTCAGGTAAGGAGACGGGAATTAATCCTCTAATATCTTCTGGCTGTGATATGACTTCTTCTGGTGAACTTTTGGTAGGTAAGAATAGAGTAGGATTGGCAACAGACAAACTTTCAGAGAGGGAGAAAGATTTGGGACCTGAGCTATTAGTTAGTCATAACATTAACAAACAATTTGTTACTATTTGCCTTCAAGAACCCAGTGCATCTTCTTCTAATACCAATTCTGAAGGAAAATTCGGTGAGGAGATTGACATGCCCGTGGATGAAACAAACTTGGCAACGGGACTGTATCATACGAGTTTGAAAAAAACTCCATCTTCGTCTTCTAATGCTGCGTCTCCAAAAAGGCTTGATCAGGATTTTTACAACTTTGGGAAGGATAGAAAACCTGAGTTTTTTGAAGCAGGACAAATATGGGCAGCACACTACCAGTCAGATGCACCTAGAAATTGTCGATATGCTCAAATTAATTCCAATGTAACATCTACTGTTGGGGTGACATGGTTGAAACCAGTCCCCATCAGTGATGGTGAGAGAAGATGGTGTGCTGCAGGCTTGCCTGTTGCTTGTGGATCCTTTTGGCTGGATTTGGAGAATGGTGAAGCAGAATGCTCCTCAGCGGTATTCTCCTACAACTGCTTGTGGCTTCATGGAGTAACAGAAGAACAGTTTGAGATTTATCCCAAAAAAGGTGAAATCTGGGCACTCTATGAGGATTGGGACCTTGACAATTGGTCCTATAATCCTGAAACTGTCAAGGGATGCAAATTCAAATTAGTCGAAATCATCTCTGATTTTTCAAAATATTTGGGCGCAAATGGTGCATGTTTAGTGAAGGTCGATGGTTACAGGAGCATCTTTCAGAGACTAACAGAGGAAGGGAATCCAGTCATTCTTCACATCTCCCCGAGCAATTTTTACATGTTCTCTCACAAAGTTCCAGCATATAGGTTTACCGGTGGAGAGATCAATGGAGTTATGAGAGGGATGTTTGAGGTTGACCTATTTGCCTTGCCAAGTGATATGGATGACCAAAATACATCCAAGTTGGAGAATTCAGACACTTCAAATTTTACCGGGCCTGCTGCACAACTTCCTTCCCTTCCTCCTGTGAATCCATGTCCAGAAAGCAAAATATTGGAGCCAAGTTGGTCACCGAATGATTTTATTGCAGGCCAGGTGTGGGCTGTGTATGGTGGAAAAGATTTTAAGCCTCGGCAATATACGCGGATAAATAATGTCAACTCAAGTAGCCAGGTATATGTCACATTTTTAGAACCTCAACCCATTTTTGATCACGAGTTCACCTGGAAAAAAGATAACCTGCCCGTTGTCTGTGGGATATATCGAGCTACTGGGATGAATGCGAACCTGGAAATATCAAGATTCTCCCATTTAGTTAAATGCCATCAGAGCACGACAAATTCCCTGTACAAAATTTATCCAATGAAGCGCGAGATTTGGGCCATGTACAAAAATTGGAATGACAAATGGAACCACCTTAATTATAAAAATAGCCAATGTGATGTTGTTGAAATTCTATCAGACTTCTCAGAAGGAAGTGGAATTATGATCGCAAGGCTGACGGAGGTGAAGGGTTTTCTGACTTTCTTCTGCAGGCAGCAATTTGATGGGTTTGATCTGACTCGCGTGGTTTCAAAAACTGAGTTGTGTGGTTTCTCTCATCGAATTCCTGCTTTTAGGGTGCCGGGGATTGGACAGCATGGCATCCCAGAAAGTTCTTGGCATTTGGAACCCAAAGCTTTGCCCCTCAGGTTTGAATCCAAACCTTGCTCCACCACAGAACCTGCAACTGTGTAAAATGCAGGGATGATTCTTTGTTGACTACAGATTTAACGCAATTACAGAAAGAAACATTTTGTATGATTCCTAATGTATTAGGAAGTGACGTATAGCCTATCCTAAAAGGACTTAAACTAAAGTTGTTGTAAATTTCAAGAAATGCTTGGCACCCTGTAAAGTTAGCTTTTTCTTGGTGAAGAGATCTCTGCTAAAATTCTGTGTGGCAGTAACTCTCTTCACCCTCGGAGCTTAGAGTTCTCTGAAATTTTGCTTGAACTACAGTTGTCTCACAGACATTTGTGTTGACTATTATCCCAGAATCAAAAAAAGTTGTTCACCTTTGTTTGTTCTGTTTTTTAATTCAATCCTTTTGTATGAGCAATGGTCCATTTTGTTTACGGGCAAGGAACCTGAGCTAAGTTATGTGGCTTCCAATTGTCCCCATCATTTCCAGTATATTGATTTTCTTCAGAAGACTCATCCAGCCTCTTTCTTTGCTGGGTGGAATTCCCTTAAATTTTAAATTATTATTATTATTATTTTTGTTTATTTATCAAATCCCATACTTCTCCCCCCCCCCCCAAAAATTATCTATTAGAATCAAACAAGAGAATAGTTTTGAATCCCTTTTCCTTTCCCTTGCATCTAAACTTGGATTGCCAAAATGTTAAAAAATATTACTTGATATGTTTTCTTTATCAGCTAAGCAAATTTTAGTTCAATCTGAACTCGAGTTAAAAATTTTGCTTATATTTGCATTTTGGGATGAGATTGAGAAGTATTCTTCAACAAGCTTCTTATCAAGATAGTAAATTTTGTATCTATTAGAATTCAAGCAAAAAATTTACCCCTAGATCTTGTTTTGGGCTTAAATTAACAACATGGGTTTTAAATTATTGGTGATTGAGAAATATTTTTTTAGCATTGTTTTTTTAAGTTAAACAAATTTCGAGCCATTCTAGTTTAGATAAAAAATTGATCATTTTATTGATGGTTCTGTTTTATGTCAAAATTGTATTATGGCTTCCAAAAGGATGGTAAGAATTATAAACATTCATTTACATGGTTTTATTGTTTTTTTTTTTCTTGATTGTTAAAAATTATAAAAATAAAATTTATAATGGAATGAAATAGAGATGGGAATAGAATAGACATCCTGATTCTCATAATTTAATTATATATTTTAAAATGAATGGAATGGATGTTGTCATTTTCAAAATTTAATTAAATAATTTAAATATGATATAATAAAATATAATAAAGTAAAAAAAAATATTAAACACAAGCTAACAGTGTTTAGTGTGGTTAGATATTTGGATTCATAAAAGGAGAAAAAAAAGAGAGGTAGAGCAGAATGAAATTAAAGACATTGAAATTGATTTTTTTTATTAATTAAATTAGAGTAGTTTAACTATTATATTTAACCTTGGTTTATATAAACATCTATAAAATAATTAAGATATATATATATATATATATATATATATATATTTGAATACCTGGGACATCAGAACCAATTTGCATGTATCTTAACTAATTACTAGACCTTGAAATTACTAACCAGTTAAGCTAAGAGATTTAAACTAGTGAAAAAATAACCAAAATGCTTAAACTAAACCTAATAAAAACATATTTGAAATATTTTATAACTCGATAAATTTATTTTAGTCAAAATTGAACAAGTGCACATGGTTCCCTCTTCCACTTTGTGGGTAAAAAAATGAGTAAAAAAATAAATAGATATTTATAAAAATAATTTTTATTTAATTAATTATATATATATATATATATATATATGTATAAAGTAGAATCTGGCAACGTCATTGCGTCATATAAGACTTAACTTGTACTGCGATTATGATACGTAATACCTAACTATAACTATTTTAGTTGATGTGGAACCTAACAAACACTCGCTATATGGAATTGTTTGCTGCTAAAGGTTTCATAAATCAAATCAACTGAATACTTGGTCTCCATTTAATTGACTAGCTTATCACATATCATTTTCACATCTTTTTTCAATAAAAAAATAATAATAACAATTATAATGAAGAATTTGATTTCTTCCAAACAAGGGAAAAATTGCAAAATGGAGTTAAGTGGAAGGAGGGGATTTACAATTACCAACCAACTTTTACACTTATTTATATAGCTCTAGGTTAAGAAGATGCTTTTTTTCCCTCCTATTCTTTTATTAGATAATTAACTACTAATTAATGTTTATATCAATTGTGACACATGATACCTAATTATAATTATTTTAATTATCTTATAAAGAAATTAGTATTTTATACAATTACTACTTATTCACAATTTTTAATTTTATTCAAACTAAGATGTTCATGAATATCACTTAATATTTTTATTTAATCTACACTTCTATTTATCATATAAATTTTTATTTTTTATTTTTATTTTATTAAAATATTTTCTTTTTATTTTTTATTTTAATAAATTATTATTTAAAAGATAATAAATATTATTATTGTTATTAAACAAAATAATGCAAAAAAATATTGACTTGGTTTTAATAATAAATATTATTATTAAATAAAATAAAACAAAAAATAATTAGCTTGTTAAATAAAGAATTTAACTTAATAAAAAATTTATAATTATAATTATCTTATAATTTCTTATTTTTTATTTTTTATATTTTATTTATTAAAAAATATCAAATTAAAAAAACATATCATATTAAATATATATATCATATCATATTATATATATATATATATATATAAAGCAAAGTTCAGCAACATTGTTGCGGCACATAAAACATAACTTACGCTACAATTGTGACATGTGGTACTTAATTATACTAATCTTAATTATCTTATAAAGAAATTTATATTTTACATAATTACTATTTATTCACAATTTTTATTTAATCTATACTTCTATTTATCATATAACTTCTTATTTTTTATTTTTATTTTTATTTAAAACATATTCTTATTTTTTATTTTTTCTATACTTTAATAAATTATTATTTAAAACATAATAAATATTATTATTGTTATTAAACAAGATAATGCAAAAAAATATTCATCCTGTTAAATAAAGGTTTTAATAATAAACATTATTATTGTTATTATTAAACAAAATAATGTAAAGAAATGACTAACCTGTTAAATAAATATTTTAATTTATTAACATAAATTTATAATTATAATTATCCTAATTTAAAATTATATAATCTAAATGAAATTAGTATGGTACATAATTACTACTTATTTACAATTTTATTTAAATTAGAATATTTATAGATATCACTTGATATATTTATTTATCGACATTTCCATTTAAGTATCATATTTCTTATTTTTAATTTTTTATAGTTTAATAAATTATTTTTAAAAATAATAAATATAATAATAATTATTATTAAATAAAATAATGTAAAAAATTAATTAACCGGTTAAATAAAAATTTTAATTTATTAATAAGTAAGATGTCCTTTATTATTTTTATCATTACACAAAATAAGTGATATATCTTAAACCAAATTATAATATTATCTATTAAAATTATATATATATTGTAATATTATTTACTCAAAATATCAAATATTATTAAAAATTAAAAAATAAAATTGGCAATGAATAAATGAATCTAATTAAAGTGCCACTCAAATTTTTTTTTAGATTTTGACTTTCAATTCGATCAAAATAATATTGTAATCAGAATAAGATAGGATTTAAAAATGGTATTTTAATTTAAATAAAATACTACTCTCATGCATGCAAAATCTATAAACAGATACGAAGTCTTTTTTTTTTAATTTCTTGAAAACTTTTATTATAACAATTTTCTCTTCGACTTGTTAGGTATGTACTTAAATTTTAATTTTTTAAAGTTTTGATATATAGTCAATATATATTTTGTAAGTTTTTGTATGTAATTGATATATATATATATATATATATATATATATATATATATATATATATATATATATATATATATACTGTGGTAGGAAGAATAGAGATAATAATTATAAAAATTATTTAATTATATGATTAAGTATTGTTATTCTTCACCTTTTTGATTTTTTTCTTTTCTTTTATTTATTAGAATTTGAATTTAATTGAATCAATGTTATTAATGATATTAATATTTTAATTTGTACTACGTTTGCTATTTGATTGAATTTACATAAACAACAGTATATTTCTGTAACTTAACTGTTTTATTATATGATAATAATTTAATCATATAATATGTCAAATCTGTGCATCGCACGGCTATCATCACTAATATATATATAAAGTAGAGTCTGAAAACGCCGTTGTGCCACGTAGAACTTAAATCGTGTTATGATTGTGACATATGCCACCTAATTATAATTATTTTAAATAATTTTATTTATTATATAAGTCTATTTATAAATATTTATGATATCCTAATTTAAATGGAATAGACCTGTCCTCTATTTTAACTAACCAAATAATTTTTAGTTGTGTTATATATTAATTATTTTAAATAACTTTACTTATTATAAGAGGAATTCTATTTATTTTATAAGTCTTCATATATCTTATTTAATTTATAGTTATTCATAGTGTCCTAATCCATTTGGTTAATTATTTAAAATTTTTTTTTTATTATATGAGTCTACTATTCTAAATTTTCATTTATATTATTTAATTTATAATTATTCATGTTATTCTAATCTAAGTGGAATAAAATTCTCACATATTCTAATTAATTAAAAATATTTTTTATTTAATTTATAAATTAATTATTTCAAGATAACAGTATTTTGAAATAAAATATAATATTTATTTTGTTTAATGATAATAATAAATAACAAATGATAACACCAATAAGATATTGAAGTCGATCCATATGTAATTCATATATAGATGATCATTGGTGGTGCCATGATTATGTGTTTTACATAGTTCTTCATTTGCTCCTCACATTTTTTATTATATTTATTTTTATTAGAAGATATTTCTTTAAGTTAAAATTATTTTTTGTTCATGTATTTATTTTTTGTTTTATTTTTCAATTCCTTCATTCAAATATATAAGATCTAATTTTTTTTATACATTTTATTCTATTTTTAATGTAATTTGTTAAATTGATATTTTAATTTTTATTATATTTTTTAATATTAGAAATTTTTTTATAACAGACGTCAGGAAAAACATTTTCTTTACCTTATTTTTCAAATTGCTTATTTAAAAATACAAGGTATGATTTTCTTATAATTTTTATTATATTTTTATTGAATGCAATTTTTGATGTAATTTTTTAAGTTTTATTATAATTTTTCATTATTGTTAAAATTTTAAATTTTATAGATTATTCTTTTAATGATTAGATTTTGTGTATTCTATATAATTTATTTGTGTTTTAAAAAATAATAATTCTACTTTAAATATGACACTAAATTTTCAGAAATACAATTATAGCGATCGATTGTAATACGATAAATTTTATTTTTCTTTAATATATTATTATTTTTTTAAGTTTAAACATGTTTTATTCTATTTTATATTTTAAAATTATATGATATAAAAAAACTGTACACCGCACGGGTATAATTACTAGTGTGTGTGTGTGTGTATATATATATATATAAAAGAAATTATAAACTTTTCGCTATGCAAATCCTTGCTTTGAGAGAAGAGAAGAATAGCGGACAGAAAAAAATAAGAAAGTGAAACGAATTAAAAAAAAAAAAAAAAAAACAGGCATTCATATCCGCAACGAAATCTAAATTCTATTCCATGCAACAATAGCCAGAGTGACCTACACATATGAAGAAAAATTATCAATCTCATTTCAAACTCTGAAGAGTTCTCACCGTCAAATAATTGAGAAAACTTTTGTTAGTCCCATGGCAAAATCTTTGTTGTCCGCAGTCTGGTAAGCCAAAATTGTCCATTTCACAAAAACATTCTCCCACGTTTGAATCCCCCATTTGGTAGTAGGATTCAGAATTCTTATCAACGGGTAAAGCAGAAATTATATATCCGCAAATACATATTGATCAAGATCTTGAGTGAGCAAAGAGAGAATAAATCTCTCTGGCCACCTAAAAGGATCCTCTCATCCCCAAAACCTACTTATGAAGCCCTTTTTATCCTTTTTCACCCTGCTTTCAAGAGACGGGAATTCGATTGAATTATAGGCAAGGTCCAAAACAATTGGATTGCGAGGGATTGATCGGAATTCCGGTGGGAAGGCTTCGATACGAGGAGCTCCTCTCGCGTTGGAATCACCAACTGCGGATTCATAGTCGTTCAACTTGTCGGTAAGATATTTTTCCGGCTGAAAAAAATAATAATAAATAAATAAAGTCAGCAAATCACCACCATATATTAATAAAATTAAAATGAGCTTGTAATGAAAGGACTTTAGTCAGGATAAGCTAAAAGAATGTTCCCGATGATAATAATAACAACAACAACAATAATGAAGTTCGATATGTGTTCGGCAACATATCGACTCAAAAGAAACTATAGTTGTAATAATATATTTTTGTAAACTATTGTTGGGAGATTTTTAAACTTTGGAGACTTTTAGTGGGTGACAATAAATGAAGCATATATGGGACACTTTTTAACTCGAAAAAGCTTAAGCCCATCAGATAGGGCCCATTCCATGCTATATTAACTACATATAGATCTCTTAATTTTCCAATGAGGGACGAGCAACTCGTACATACTCAACAACTACAAACATGCAAGATTAACTAACCAAAGAAAGCAGCTGAGAAACATATTCGCAAGGAAGGCTGGTTATTTAAATGAATCTGGCATGGAGCAAATTAAATGAATAGTGGTTGTAGAGCCAACACGAAGATGGCTGATGCTTGATGGTTGACTTAGAAGAGAAGGTTGGTTAGGAAAATATATATATCTATATATATATATATATGGGTGTTAATTGTGCGGAAATGTAATCAAGCATTAGGATCACCCAAATGGTCAAGTAAGACTTCATAATCCAAAATATTGACATTATGTTTACATGGAGCAGCTTGTGCATGATCTACTTATAGAAGACATGAATTTTCTCTTCCCAGAAATGAAGCACACAAGGAGGTCAGGATTGCTTATGCATACCGAACCAATGCTTCTACTGATTTTACCATGAAGCCTGTTTTCCAGACACTGGCCCGTATAGCTGAACTAAAAACCAATGTGTTTTACACTTCAAAAGAAAATCGGTTTCCACATTTTAATGTTGGAATTTTAACTACCTAGCATATATATAACCTTTACATGCTGGCCAATTGTTTGGATTCTACATAAGCCTAGATAATATGCGTGAGTTGGGATGGATGTTGCCATGAAGCCATTAAAGTCACATATAAGATAACTTCTCTTACCTTCTGGCCATGCTATTTGATTTATTTTAGGAAGAATTGCTTAAAATTTATTTTCTGAGAAAAGCAAATAGAGAACCCTAAGCAAAATGGTACCTTCCTATCAGCTCCAGTTAATGATATTGAAGAGATCTTTTTCGAGAGATTCTCTGGAGCCTTCTCTTCCTCTATGATTCCTGTTGCATGCTCTATGCAGCTGTTAGACCTACTGTCTTTGTACAGCATCTTCAACTGCTTGATCAGTTCCTGCTGCAGGAGGAGGAAATCAAATTTTGGAAGCCGGGGGGAGGGGATGGGGTGCAGCATATTATACTTAGGGATAAATTTACAAGTACTAACATGCTGATAATCCTTTCATCACAATATTCTTCATAAAATTCTCCCAATTATTCTATTCCTGCCTTATGGGCAAATCCACCAATCGAATAACTTTTCGAGAAATATGAGACATCTAAGAAAAATATACGTTCTACTAACTGATTAAAGCCCTCTTATTAGCTTTTCCTGACGTGAACTTGAGAACCATTGTCAACGGCAATCACAACATGTCAGAAACTACCCACTGTGCATCAGATGCATAGAAATTCCATTTAGAAACTTTATATAACCCAAATAAAACAGTCACCAAAATAAATATGAACAAACCTGATCAGCAGTAGGTAGAGGCACAATTTTTCTAAGGGCATTATCAGCTAGAGAGCTGGCATGGCAGTATAATGCATATGCTTCTGTCCTCTTTCCAGCAGAACTGTAGGATTTAGCTAAGTAAAAGCACCTGTGAACAAATTTAGAAGCCTCTCAACTCTAAATTAATATAATCTTTTTTATTGGGGGGGGGGGGGGGGAAGCAATTTCACTAAATTGTCAACTAGAAGCAAAATTCGACCCAGCAGTTTCTTTCTTTTAACTTCTCATCAAAGAAGAAAATCACAGCAAACAAGGACCATCAAATTGCAATACCAAAATTGTTAAGATGAAACCGTTAGAAGATCAGACATCTATGTAGTGAAATCTCCTTCAAATGGTCAATGAAAAGTAAAGCAATCAAAGTGCAATTAAATCTTTTTATATTGCCTTTCTATGTGATTTATTATTATATTTTTGTGGACACTTTTTTTTTTTATTTTTTTGGGCACGGGGGTGTGTATATGTTGAGCCAAGGGAGGGGTTTTAATCAAACCACAATTTCAGTTATCTTTAAATTTTACTTTTTTTTTGGGGGGGGGGGGTATAGCTCATGGGAACAAACCTTTCTGCTCGGAAAACCAAACTTTTGAGTGCACATTCTTCTTCAAATGCCAATTCTTCCGGTTTTCTATCTCTTCCAGAACTAACTAAATCAGTAAGATCGGCAGTATTCTGACAACAGCAAGAACAAGTAATGCAGTATTACTGTATCGTCAGATGTAATGCAATGAAAGATGCTAGTGCTGATGGCATAGTTTAAAGCATCTCAAGTTAAATAGTAAGGTCAAGAATAGAAAGAGCACAAGGAGCACGGGTAGTTCTTCACCTGCAATAGGAGATCATATAACCTTACAAGCTCCTCAGGCTTGGTTGTTTTCTCATTTTTGTCATCACGGAACTTGGAAAGTTTGCCTTTGGCAATAGTCACCAACAACTGATTCCGTTCTATGGTTCGCTGTCCTAAAACAGCACTAATAGCTTTATCAAGCCCACTTAAATCATCTTTCCTGTTTTCCGAATTACCTGCAGTGACCTAAAACAAACAGAACACCCAAATCATTAAAGATAAAAATAAACCAAAAAAGAGAAAATCACCAAACAATTCGCATACAGCAGACGGTAGAAACCCAACCCAAATAAAAATTCATGCAGAACTCATTTATAATGGATAAGTAAGATTGAAATTTAGTTAGACTCTGTAGTCCATACCAAGTCATTACGGATACAGCTCCTTGCTTCATGATATGCAGCAAAGATTTTGTCAAAGATGACAAGTTTTTTCTCCGCTGGAATGGAATCTGCTGTTGAACCATGAAGCTCTTTCTCCAATTCCTGAGCTGATCAAATTGTCAAGTCAAAAAGAAAAGCTTGAGACTGGGTTCGATTGATCCAGCATACAATGAAACATAAAACTAAACTTGCATATATTTCAAAAGCATATAGTAAGATGTAAAAATTAGGACAAGGGGGAAAAAGCACACTCTACCCTCATTGTATTAAATCTTAAAACTACCAGATTTCTTAAAACAGTAGAAAAAAAGTTATAATTTTAAAAAATTGTTTGATGCTCATTTGAGGAAAAATGAGTTGAATTCCTGCAGGAAGGCATAAAAAGTAAAACATATAGGTTGCAGCAAGAAATTATTTGTCAGCATAAGCTCAAAGGATAAAGGGGTTTGAAACAAGAAAAAGTGGAAGACAATATTGCACAATAGATATATACATAAATGGTACAACATCTTTACAGATTTGCACACTGATTCACTTCAAATAGGTAGCATCTATCTAGCTACTTCCTTGATTTAAATAGCCAGAGAGAGGTTCATTTGGCATTTCACCAAAATCCAACGTCCAAGTCACACACTCCTTTGCAAGTCTTAGGACAAAGATCCAATGCCAGCCTCATCTAACTATACTGAGATCCATATAAACACCCAAGTGCTTTTCAGCCTTTTCTAAATCTGTTAAGTTTTCATGTTAACAGTTCTTTAGAAGTAAGAATACCATACAATATTAGCCAGCCATTGCTCGCATTAAGTGATGAGCTAGTTGCTCCAATTCCAGATGGTAGAGTAAACAACACACGTCTTACATGCTTTTCGTAAATGAAAATCAATAAAAAGTTCCCTTACTATATGATAGCCAAAATAAATTCATTTATAGCTAAAGTGTTGAACAAGAAAATTTATCTGTCAGCAAGTCAAATGAGATAACCTGTAATCTTGTCTTTGCTAAGCTTCAACGAATATATGGCCTTTGGGATTGACACCAACTTTAAATGTTTCACAGAAAACCAGCATGGATTATATTTCCCAAGGGTAGTGCTAATTAGCATCCACATGTAAATAATTTTGACAACATCTAATTCTTCCGGTAGAATGTGGAACTCCAACATCAGAATTATTTTGCATGTCTATGTATCAACTAAGCTAGTCATCAAGGCATGAAAGATTGAACTGTAGATAGGGAAGGAGAAAAGGACAACAGAGTGTGGGGTCATATTCACATATCAAAACTCATCAGATTGTGAAAACTATAGGCTTGTGTCCACTGTATATATTTATCTAGGGCAAATAACGAAGTTAAGAGACACACTTGCACATACAATACAAGTGTTGATTATTGTATAGTGCACTTTTGTTTCATCCTAAAAAGAGATTGGCACCAGACCTTTCAAAATGGAAACTCGTGTCTTTGCATTAGATATTGGGAACTTATGACCGAGCCAATGGAACTCTGTCATGGATGCAGCCTGCTGAGATCTTGCCTCAGCCATAACAGCCTGCAAATAAAGATGATACAAAAGATAAGATAAACAGCAAGTACTGTAACACTCATCTGGACATTCTTTTCCAACTTTTCTGGATAACTGTAAATAAAAACTAATTACTACTATAACACCAAACATAAACACACCTCGATCATGACTTGAGGTTGGAAATAACAAAAATTACCTCCAGTTTAGCTCTGAAAAGATCCAGTGCAGGTCCCTCCATTTCACCAATGTGCATAAGTTCAGAAGTTTGTAAATTTGACTCGCCAATTTTGTGTAGACAGTACCGTATACTAGGTTCTAGTTCCTCAACACGCTCGCGGCACAAAACTTGATTCTCTAGGTCCCCATATTTCCCAAGTTCCTCATAGACAGCCCTATTAGTTTAGCAGTGCCAGTCACTAGCCAGCAAATATAACTACTAAAAGGAAAGGAAAGAATCTCCTGACAGCAATGACAATCTCAATGACCAAATGACAACTAGAACAAAGATTTTTCAAGAATCCGAATTAGAACATGTATAAGGATATGCCAAATTCAAAGAACAAATGTTTGGTCTAGTTTCTAGTTTCCTTTCCCATTATCCTTTGAAATTACTGATATACTGTCAGTTTACTTTTAGCATTATACAGCTACAAACATTTTCAAATATTCAAGGAATACCTGGCATTCTTGAAACTTTTTAATGCAACATCCCAATTCTGATCTTGTTCAAATAACAAATTCCCCCTCATATAAGAGGCATAGGCCTGCAAATTGGATACCATGCTAAGTTAATTAAATTAAAACTGGTACTCAAAAATTGCGTCAGGCAAGTCAAAACTCTTAAAAGCTATCAAGCATAAAGCATTTAGAATCCCAACATCAAAGTTCACAGAAATATATGGACATGGACTATCCAATGGCTGTCCAAATCATCTAAAGGCCATCAACATGCAAAGCTCCTTCAATCAGCATGTCTTTACCTGCTTATCCCCTTTACCCAGCAACTATTTCAAGACAGATAGCTACATCCATTATTAAGAAAGCTTAAATTAGCATCAGAATCAACTGTTTTGATAAGATTGCCATCGAATTCAGTGACATGTTCAGATAGAATATTAAGTGAATCATTCTTAATAAGATCATACTTGGTTTTCTTCTTAAAAAGTTATAACTCTTACCATTTTTTATTAGTAGATGCTCACATGTTTTGAGATTGCAGTTGAAACTATATTAATGACTTTATTGTTAGTGCTTTAGTAAGCAAATGGAGGGTTTGAAGATGTTAACCATAGCATTTGAGTTGAGTGGTTAAAATGGAGAATCATTTCGGGTGTTTTATGAGAATACTTATCAAGTGTAAAGAAAATTTTATAAGATAGTTACAAGACCAACTATGCTTTATGGTATCGAGTATTGGGTCATTAAAGAAAACAAAACTCTCACAAAACAAGTGTAGCATAAATAAGGATGCTAAAATTAATATGTGGTGATATAAGAAAAGATAGGACTTGAGTTAGTACCAATAGAAGAGACACTGAGAGAAGGCCGATTAAGATGGTTTAGTCATGTTCAATACAAATCTAGAGATACACCTAAGAATGAGCGAATCCAAGAAAAAGGGATAAACAAGGTAATAATTAATTTATATATATATATATATATAAGAAAGAAAAAAGAAAGAAAGAAAGAAAAGAAAAGTAGACCTAAAATTACATGGATTGACATTGTGAAAAAAGACCTAAATTCATATAACCTTGTAGAAAAGATACCCCATGACATAAATAAATAAAGGAAGAGAATTAATGTAACTGAACCCAACTAGTTTGGAACTAAGATTTATTGAGTTGTTGTAGTAAGCAAATGTCTCAATTTATAATCAAATTGAAGATTAGATTCTCATAGTCGATATAAAAGATACTCAGAAGTTAACTCCACTAGCGGACTCTGGTAAGAGTATTGACTATTGAGTGCGATGCATCTAGGAACCACAATATCTTAAACCCTTAATTTAAGGATACATGCATGTGTATCCAGAAAATTGGATCCACGTATGTGAACTCATATTTAAACATATTGTTCAAATGGAAATCTATTATTTAGAAATGTGTTTGATGTTAAATATGATTTAGAAGAAAAAAGGATTTCTATCTACCATCAATATGAGTGGCTACAAAATTCTCTTTGCTCTCAGATGCGAGCTCCTCCTCCTCTAAAATCTGAGAACTCAAGTGCCTAATTTGGGTAGGTGACAAATATACAAGAACCGTACCTTTGTCATATCCAGTGACATATACAGTGAAGGGAATGGATGAGTCCACGTGAAATTGACCTCCAATCAACTAAACATAAGAAGAATTACTAGAAGAGGAAAAATGGTGACTTTACAGTTGTAAGTGAGCAACAATCTCACAGAAGATTGTCGCTGATTGCTAAAACGATAATTTGAATAAAGTTAAAGATATCAAAATAAATGATACTACAAATATATAACACACAAAGAACTAAATAAAAAACTCACCTCAGCTTCTAAAGATGTTCTTGAATCTCCCTTGATTGCACACAGCTCTGCAAAAAGATTAGCCCATTTTACTGCCTTCCTCAACCTACCAATCAGGTAGATCCGTTGGCGTGAATTTGGACCTTCTGGCAGCTGTCTTTTCTCCATGGCATGGCTCCAGGCTCTTTCTGCCGTATAAAAAACCACATGGAGAAACCTACAACATATGTCACAACTATTAGAACTACAAGCTTGATAGCTTTAAATCTGGACACCTATGCAGTTGCATTATAAAACCAAAAATGCGCATTGGAAATAACAATCGTCATCTTCATTGCAAACCACTGCCGAGGCAAAATTGATGTTGTTCAGATTTCATAAACAGAAATTAAACACACACATGCGTGCAAAAGAGTTAAAATGGGAAGGCAGCAATATATATATGTATATATATAATGTCATTTTTATCATCAAAAGTTGAAAAATAAATAAATTTACGGTCAAGAAGAATATGATGGTGACCACGATGCTGGGAACGGAAACACACACACAGAGCACTTTAAGCCCGCATCATTTAAGTCAATATCAGATCCTAAAGTATGAATACCGAGGCATTTCCCTCTTATTATTCTCCTCTTGCTTTTCTTCTAAATCCATGTCCAAACCAAAATATTTTGAGCCATTCCTTGTTCTAATGCCAGAAGTTAAAAGACCATAATCTGAGAAAAACAATTGGAAATTAGGACAACCTGTATCCTATAGCACTTTCAAAGGTTCTAAATCTTTCAGTTCTTTATCTTAAGTCTTCACAGTAATCAAACAAGTTTCACTGCATTGCATCCTCCTCCCATGACACAAGGACATGGCCAATGAAAATTATGATAACATATCCTCAATTTGAGAAATAAAGTCATTAATACAAATTTTAGTCCCAGCATCACACGTGAATAAGAAAAAGTATAAATAATGCACGTGTTATCAAAACATTCATTTCTCAAAATTGTGACAGGCCAAGACATACAAAAACACACCTCACTTCAGTGACTGTAGTTGCAGTTATAGCCCTCTTGGTGTATTTGCCACGCCCGTGTGTGAACTTCAATGACTTGTACAATCTCCTTAATCGAGCAGTACAATACCTCCTGAAATTCCGGTAAAATTAAATCCAACAAAAAAATCAATTTCATGGTCAATTCTACAACGTTCATAAATAAAGCCAAAATCTGAATGTTCAACACTCAAAAACATCTAGATTCAATGCATCAACATTTTCACAACCGCGCACACATCAAACCATAGATACATGAGTTGTACCGGTATCGAGTGTAATCCCCAAAACGTAACCCGTGCTGCATCTGAGAAGATTTCAAAAGTTGCAACACTGCACGCCCAACGGAAATAAATTCAATTACATAGGCATATATATACAAAAAAATGTGGACGCATATAAACATATCTATGTCTATTCGGCAAGAATTTAGGGGTGAACCGTTAATTGAGAACTTGGGGTTGTTGATCTGATCAGAGCCATTTGGTTTCGAATCGTCGATTTCCATGGCAGACGCGCCGCTTTCCTTCCCCATCAATCCTGGAAACAAGAGCGCGATTGCGACGTTCATGACAACATAGATCTTCAAACCAAGTTTGTTTCGTGTAATAAGAAGGCGGAGCAGGATTATATACCTGAATTTAAGTCTCCCGCAGTTCCGAACTCGCCAACGGAATATTCCAGCAGCTTCCAAACTGCAACCCGGTGCACCCACGGCGGCGGCGTTAGTCCTCCCACGTACCGGTGGCTTGGAGGATTAACCTTCTCTGCAGACTCCTGTCCCGCTGTGAAAATAGGAATGAATTTAAGCGGGTCGAATTGTCCGATTACCCACGTAAAGGTAACCGTTGGTGTTGGGCCGGATTTTTGGTGTTGCCAGCCCATTGTTCTTATAATCGTTCATGTTGTTTTAATTAACTTCTATTTAACGGCACCATTTAGTATATTTATTTTAAGCCCATTTAATATTTTATATTTTTTAAAAGAAGAAAAATAGTTTAAAATATATTTGATCACTTATCTTTTCAAATTTTATTATTAAAAATAAAAAATAAATTTACACATGAAATGTAAAGTGATAAAAAGTTATTTTGAGAGTTTTCAACCCAAAATAAGAAATTTTTCGAAAGATAGAAACAGAAAATGTCAAATTAAATGTATTTTTTATTTTTCTTATTTTGATATTTTCAAAACATAAAACACATCAAACAAAAAATAAAAAATAAAAACAAAAAATAGAAATACAAAAATTATGTCACTTAACTTTTTCAATATTTACATTTTACATATATTAAAATGTTAACATAAACAAGGCACTATTCACTCGAAATTTAAGAAATACACTAACACTCCGTTTAGAAATATTTCATTATTAGAATTAATTTCATTTTTATATAAAGAATTGATTTGATTTAATTTAGTAAATAAAATTTTATGTTCGAAACACATTTTGAATTTAAGAATAAAATTGATTTGATTTAAGTGAAATATCAAATTTAACTATGTGAATAGGAAGTAAAAAAACATAATAAATATGATTCAAAAGGATAAATTTGTTCGCTTCTTTAGATTGTTTAAAAAAATAATAAATTTTCGTCGAATCCTATTATTTTGCATTGGATTTTAAAATTTATAGAAATATTAAAATTTAAGTTATAAAATAAAATCAAGTTCAACTCATAAAATTTTATTTTAATTCCAAACATAAGAATTAATGAGTATTCTCATCAAATGAAATCAAATCATGTCAAATTTAGCATTTCAAACGGACTGCAAAGTTAATTGGCAATGGATATTGATTAACCACGGTATGCATATTAGAAAGACGGAAAAATTTAAAAGATGAAATTGATATATCATGAATTAATTCGTGTCACCGTTTTTACTTATTTTATGGATTAAAAATTATACTGCAAATATTTAATTTTTTTACCATTTATTTATTCATGTATTATAATATTTTTTAGAAAATAGTTTGAAAAGATGATGGAAATTTGAACTTTTATTAAAAAAATTGGGAATTAGTTAAATGATATAAATCTTGAATATCTTATTAACAAATTTATTAATTAATTATGCAGAGCAGCAAACTCATATATTAATCTTAACATTCCGGTAAACTATTTTATGAATTATGTCTAATTTTAAGGACACCTTCCGCATTTCTTAGAATTCGTTGATGTTAATTCTGGTATCCATAAAGAGATTTGTTTTGGAGGTGACAGAAAATAAAATTTAATTAAATAATTTTTATTTTTTATTACATCGGTTTGGATAACAAGGATAAGAATTATTCTAGATTAATAATTACCCTATATGGGAGTATATTTTTATTTTAGGGGAGGTGGATAATGGGGATAATAAAAAAATTTTACCCTTTTTTCATTATCTTGTAAAATATTTCTTTACTTCCATATAAAACCTTAAGCAACGTTTCCCTATAAATAATTCTAATAAATATTATAAAATAATAATGTATTTAATCAAACTAAAATTAATTAATCATTAAATTATTTTATCAAATTAATATTTAATAAATAATAATTTATTATTAAAATAATTATTTTATTTTATTAAAATAATATTACTGAAATATTAATTTATGACTAAAATTATTTATTTTATCAAATTAAAATTAATGTTTAATAAATAATAATGACTTATTAAAATAATTTACTTTATTAAAATATTTTATTAAATAAAAATTACGTCTCATAAGTAATACTATACTAAATTATGTATTGTATTAATATAATTTATTAAAATCAATAATATATTTAAATAAACTAAAATTATTTGTTTTATTAAATTTTTTTATCAAAATAAAAGTAATTTTTAACAAATAATAGTTCACTGTTAAAATTAGTTACTATTGAAATATTAATTTATGATAAAATTATTTTTTATAATTAATATTTTTTAAAAGTATATATTTTAATAATATATTTTTGTTAGAACTAATTATTATTAAAATAACAATGATTATGATTATTTATTTTGTTATAATATACTATTAAAATTAAATATTACCTTTTATCCTTGGCCAATTTATCTTCATTCCAAATACAATTAACTTTTACCCCTTTAAAATTTTTAGCATTCCAAACATAATATAATTGTTAGCCAGTAATATTTACTCTCTCATTCCAAACATAAATATCACAAACTTGTTACCCCAGTAATCATTACTAAGGTAACAATTACTCCTATAATCTTTTATCTCCAAATTTTTTACCTTGTACCGAACATATCCTTTCGAGATGTTTGTTTTGGAGGTAACAACGGTAAATTTCACTAGAATAAAATTTTACCCTCAATTATATTAGTTTGGATGAGCGGGTAACAATTACTCCCATATAGAAGTAAAATTTTACTTTAGAGGGGGAGATGGGTAATTGGGGGTAATCGAAAAATTTTACCATTTTGTTATTACCTCGGTAAAACATTCCTTTACACTCATATAAAACCTTAAGCGACGTTTTCCTATAAATAACTATAATAATATTGTAATATTTATTTAATCAAACTAAAATTGATTAATTATTAAATTATTTTATCAAAATAATATGTAATAGATAATAATTTTATTATTAAAAATAATTTATTTTATTTTATTTTATTAAATTAATATTACTGAAATATTTATTTTTGACTAAAATTATTTATTTTCTTAAATTAAAATTAATGTTTAATAAAAAATAATTACTTATTAAAATAATTAATTTTATTAAAACATTTTGTTAAATGAAAATTATTTTTCATAAATAATAATTTACTAGATTATTTGTTGTATTAATATAATTTATTTAAATAAAATAGAATTATTAATCTATGATAAAATTATTTTTATAGTTATATTTTCATTTAAAATCATATCTAATAATATATATTTTATTAAAATTAATTATTATTAAAATAAGAAATTATTACAATGATTTATTTTATTATAATATTTTATTAAGATTAAATATTAACTTTCATGTCATAGTCAATTTACTTTTACTCTAAACATAATTAACTTTTATCTCTTCAAAATTTTTAATATTTCAAACATAATATAATGATTACCAGATACTGTTTATTCTCCCAATTCAAACATAAGTATAATAAACTTATTATCCCATTAATTGTTACTGGTTAACAATTACCACAATAATTTTTTACCTCTAAATTTTTCACCTTGTATCAAATATTCCCTTAATAAAAAAATTATTTCTTTATAATTTATTAACAGGTAAATGATACTTACTTTCTCTTAGCATTTGAATAATTACATTATACCCCTCAACATTTAAAAATTATATTTGTCTCATTTATTTTGAAATATTGTTAATATTAATCTCCTTTATTAAACTAGTTGTTAAATTTAACAAAAAAATGTCAAAATAATCTAAATTTTAAGTTTTTTTTTCTTATTTTAGTCTCCCTCTCACATTTTCTTTAGTTCTATTTGCAAATTTTTTTTTTGGTGATTTTTGTAAAAAAAAAAAAAGGTGTAAATGCGAGAGATTGAAAGATAAAATAAGAAAAATACTTAAATTTTTTATTACTTTAACATTTTTTTGTTAAATTTTAAGAATTGATTAAACGGAAATGAGTTAATGTTCACAATATTTTAAAATAAGGAAGGTAAATATAATTTTTAAATAATAAGAAACGTCAATCTAATTACTCAAATATTGAGATAATATAAGTGTAATTTATTATTTATTAAGTGGCTTTAAATATATATATATATATATATATATATATATATATATATATATATATATATATATATATTTTATAGTAATCTTGAAAATTAAGTTAACCATTATCTCATAATATTAATTGGACAATTTGAAATTTTATTCTAATACAAAAAAATAAATTAAATTAAGCACTATTTAAGGACTATATAAGGAGATTATTTTGACCGCTTTTTGAGTTCTGAAAAATTTTAAAAAATGATAAATTGCACCTATCTTCTTTTTAGATTTAGGCAATTATACTTATACTTACAATATTTAAAAATTACACTGGTCTCTCTTATTTTAAAATGTTATTAATATTGACCCGCTTATGATAAAATCAATTGTTAAAAATTAAAAAAAAATTGTTAAATAACAAATATTTTAAATATTTTTTCTATTTTACCATTATATTTCTCATATTTTTGTCAGGTTTCTCTACAAAAGTTCCAAAAAATTTTTTATTTTTACTTATTTTTTTACTTGTTTTCAGAAATTTTTGTTAAGAAAACTAATGAAAATGTGATAGAGTGAAGAGTGTAAAAAAAAAAAAAAAATTTAAATTTTAGTTACTTTAATATTTTTTGTTAAATTTTAACGGTAATTTTTATCAAAAGAGAATCAATAATAATAATATTCAAAAATAAAGAATAGAAGTGTAATTTTTAAATATTATGATTAATAAGTGTAATTAAACGAATACTAAGAAAAAATAGGTGTAATTTATTAAAAAATTAATTTAAAAGTGACTTGTAATAAACTTTAATTGGATAAAATTATAAATTTGTTGAGGTCTTTGTTTAGATTTTTTTTTTTTAATTTGAAGCCAAGCCAAGTGTTAACCGAACATCTATTTGCAGTAACGAAAAAAAAAATTCTAAAAAAGATTAAAAAATTTTAAAAATTTTATATTTTTTATTTTATTAAATTAATTATTAACTTAAAACTTATTTCACTTGGCACTTTCATTTCACTCTTTCTCTCTCCACGCAGCAAACGTTCTACGTTGCCGTGGGGAAGACCCTCTCACTTTTCACCCCACAAAGAAGGGGGGAGGGGGGGGGGGAGGGAAGACCCTCTCACTTTGCAACCGCCATTAACAAGAGCAAGCACACTGCGTATGAGGCGAATCATACAATTACAAGTTCATCATTTCGAGGCGCTGAACGGCCGAATCAACCTTCAAGCTCTTGGTTTCTACTCTGGAAGAAGCATAACCGTCGGTTCAGGAGAAGCCGATGATGATCCTCTCTACGCGGATGTACCCAAGCCCCGTAGGACCAAGTCCGAGAGGAAACCCTACCCGACCCCCATGAAAGTTCTGATTCGGAGAGCCAAGGAGGAGAGAGAAGCCCGAAAGGCCAATCCATGTCGATTGCTCGCAGAACCCCCCGATAATGGCCTCCTCGTCCCCCGGCTCGTCGAGGTGGCTCACCGAGTCTACCGAGCTCGCGAATCGGTTCTGTTTGGGATGTCGAAGCTCGTCGATGTTATCCCTGTCCAACGATGCAGGTGCAAAGATTTTCGTTTGGCGCAGAAGTTTCTTTCTTTTTTGGCTTTTGTGAAATGGGTGTTTTTAAAATTCTACAAATTGAAGTTCTCGGCCGTTCGTTTGAGCTTTTTGATTGAATTGGAATTGTGGTTGGTACTGTGATGGAATTGTACTTAAAGGGGCTTAAGTTTTGAATATTTGATACTGGTTATAACTTGTAAAATGGAATTGACCATGTATTTTGTCTTAATTGGTTTTGATAAAATGGGGATAAGATTTTATATATATATATATATATATATATATGTTGAAGCTCTGTAAGCACCACGCAATAGCATTATTTTGCTATCCTTCAGGTGTAGTTGAGCAGTTATTTCCTATCCCTGTTAAATGAGCGTTTGAGATGGCACTGATGTCCATAGGACTGATGGAACTGCCAGGTGGTTTTTTTTCTTTTTTTTTTTTTCCCGAAGGACTAAGTAGTTTTAGGCTTTTGCAAATATTATTATTTTTACTTGGTTTCTCGTAGTTGTGGTCATGGCTTTCCTTGTGAATTTGATCTTGCTTGGCGAGAAAGTTGAAACAAGTCGATTTAAACTGTGGAAATTGCTTGGCTAAAAAGAATTAATACTTGAAGGTTGGAAGTTTTTTCTGCATGTTATCTCCAAAGCAGGATAGAAGGGTATATTTAAAGAGAAAATATTTGTATAACAATTAGAAGATGAGGCACTAAAGGAAGATGTATATCAAAAAAGAGAAGAAACAACAGATCCAGTAAATAAACCCAATTAGCGGGCATGAAATGTAGGACTTGTTTTTTTTACCATCAGTTGGGGGGGGGGGGGTGTGTGTGTTTAAACTGCTACATGCATTTGCGGTAGAACGAGACATCATAGCAAACGAAATATTTGATATGCTTAACTTTTATGATGTTTGCTGAGCAGGTACTGCTTTGAGGTTCATATTGGTTACACGGGCCATGAAATCCGGACGTGCACTGGCCCCCAGAGTGGTCTCAGAAGTGCTACTCATGTGTGGAGAAGGGGAGGAGTCCAAGATGTTATTTACTTTCCCAAATGCTTCCATCTCTACGACCGTGTTGGGAAACCAAGAGTTGGGCATGATGAAAGGCATTCTGTCCGACAAATCCCTGCTCTAGTAGAGCTCTGTATACAGGCAGGCCTGGACCTTGAAAATTACCCTGCAAAAAGAAGAGCAAAACCTGTTTATTGTGTTGAAGGTAGAATTGTTGATTTTGAAACAGAGACAGAAAAGGAAGTAGATTGCGAATATCTGTCAGAAATTAATTCTAGGACAAAGAATGAACAATCCCGTAGTGTTACAAATTCGGATAGTTTTATCAACTCTAAGGATCAATCTCTTTTGGAGGAAGGGAGAAGTTTGAGGGAATTAAGCATTGTGACATTAGAGTCCTGGTCTGAGATGATATCAGGAGCTAAGAAGATCATGGAGAAGTACAGTGTTCAGACTTGTGGGTATTGTCCCGGGGTTCAGGTTGGCCCCAAGGGACACAAGGTAAGGATGTGCAAGGCATCGAAGCATCAGTCTCGCAATGGTTTGCACGCTTGGCAAGAAGCCACCATTGATGATCTTGTGGGTCCTAACTACGTCTGGCATGTGCGCGATCCGCATGGCCCTGCTTTGGACAACAGCTTGAAGAGGTACTATGGTAAGGCCCCGGCTGTGGTTGAGCTGTGTGTACAAGCCGGAGCACCCATTCCAGATCAGTATAGGAGTATGATTAGGGTAGATGTGGTTCGTCCTGCCCGTGATGAAGTTGATCTTGTTGCTTGATTTTCCTAATCTCAATGCGTCAATGGGCTGAATTTTCTATGCGGGTTAACTTTTAGGGGTGAGTTCATTTGTATTCCATTCAAGTGTACTGTTGGTATTTAGATTTCAGAATATGATGAATAATACGCGTGACTTGAGATGGAAGTTGGCATGGAGCCATTAAATTCACATATAAGATAAAACTGTTTGGCCATGCTACTTGCTTTGCTTGTTGTTCATACTTTATGAAGAATGTTTTATTGAAATGCTAGGTAGCGATTGCTCGTAATGAGATGGCTTTATTGATTTTTTCTAGAAATTTCTCGACTTTTTGTATTTATTTTGCAATCATTCGCGATACTCCAGTGCCATAAGAACAATTGATCAAAATAATGGTCTTCCTATTTAGACTACTGGATCCAATTTGTTAATTTACCACGTAATTTATCTTAAATAGAAAAGTTGTATTAAACTGAAAGTAAAAGTGTCTGTGTATTTAAGAAAACAAAAATTATAGGGAAAAAAAAATCAAGCGCAAAGGGTACACATACTGCTCTTTTTTGGATTTGAAATTAAAATCATATTTTTATAACTTGATATAATTTATATATATATATATATATATATGTAACACATTAAAATTTCAATACTGTTAGGGGCTGTTTGGTTGGCCAATTTTGGCCAAAAAGTACAACAAAAATGGAAAGATGTGACATAAAGGTGATAGGTGTTAAAATTTAATTGGAAGAAAGTACAAAAAGTAGTTAAGATTTGGTGACTTTTGATTTTTTTTTTTGTTGGCCAAACAGCCTCTAACCTGTAGACTTTTTTCCCAAAATTAATAATAATTTTTTTTTTAATTTTCATCAAGCAAAGGGAGAGCAAAATTTTCCCAAGATCCAATTACCGTTGCGTCTGATTAATTTCACCAAAAAAAAAAAAAAAGTTAATTCCACAAAACGTTTAATTTATCCTCTTTCCAAAATTTTCTAACAAAAATTTGAGCATCTTTGGAGCATAATAATCAACTTTCATGTGCAAGAGCAAGCACAACTATTGCTAAAAAAAGCCGAGGCAAAACGAATAATGCTATGCAACCAGAAAGTATTATCAGAAAAATCTATACTTTATGAAAAATCTATCAGAATGATGTGAAATAAATGGGGGTTTATCACTTCAAAATAAAAGGTCTATTAAGATGCTCGTTATTTACAAACCTGCCACTGTCGCATTATTCGTAGTGTCTCTTGGTAACATTTTATGTTAGGGCAGCATTTTCTAGGAACAAAACAAAACAGCTTATTTGATTTATTCAAGCATTAACCAAATTTTTGTTTTCCTTAAATAGTAACATCAACATGAGAAGTGGGATGAGGTTTCAAGGGAAGAGATTCAGCAGAGGGCTTTCCATCTGGAAAAAGTGCAAAACAGTTGAGCTTCTGAGAGTGGCTCCAATGGACACAATCCAAAATTTGACGAACCCATTTGCGAGCAGCTTATCTGAACCACACAAAAAAAAAAAAAAAAACATTAATCCTTTCTGAAATGCCCGAGGATGTTGTGATTCTTATGAAATGATTCTTACCTTACAGCATCAGACCACTTCTAGTCCAAACTGATAACAAAGAGAATTCAATAATGAAGGTGCGAATTTCCATCGGTGCAAGCTCCACCACTTGCTTTACAGGATCAACCGGTCCTCCTCTCGGTGCTATGGATTCTTCCTTGGTAGAGTGAGAACCTTGCACTTTCCAAACCAATCTTTTCTTCAACATCTCCTCTCTTTCTTGGTTGGCAGATAAGCTTGTCTCTGTAATTTTGTTTATCTACACAGGAAAATGCTCAAGCATGACTAAAAGAGCTTTGATGAAGGAATTACTGAATCGCAGATCAATTGCCATACATATATAATACTTTTACCTTCTTCTCTGGGAACAATTTTTTCAATTCCACACTTGTCATAACTGAGAGATCCTTGTCCTCTCCAATCTAGAATCAGATGAGCAACAAGAGTTGAGTTTTAGAAAGGACATGTGAACTTAGTCAATTTGTTCATAGTGGAAATTCGGATTTTCCCCATTGGCCTACTTAAAATAGTAAAAGTTTTTTATTTTTTTCTCTATTTTGATACCTATAAAGAGCAGATATCAGAGCTTTATTCAAAATTAATGAATCATTGAAACTAACATAACAATGAACCACTAAAAACACAGTTAATGCAGTGAGTTTGACATACAGCACAGACAAAAGTGTCATCTAAACTGTAAGTTGTACCCACAATTACATAAATGGTTCATCAAGCAATGTTGGCTCTGAGATCAAAACGTAAGGAATGATTTCCGATACTCGTTATTCTAAAAGAAAAAAAAAATGTTTGATGAGCTGACCAATTTGTGGACTAACTAATGATGTTTCAACAACAGGGTAACATACAAACGGACTGTAAATGAATAAATGCTGGAAAAAAAAAGGGGAAAAAAAGAAAAAAAAACAAGATTGTAATTGTCAAGGATCCGATTCCAACTCGCTCGGCATTAAGGCTTTATTGAGTTGAGTTGAGTTGTGTTGTAATAATAGTCAAGGATACTTGACAACTTTTTTTTCCTATGTAATTATATGAAAAATTAAAAGACCTCGTATAAGTGAGCCAACCGAAGGAGTACTTTTCCATCTTCAAGCTCCTGCAATATTCAAAAAGAGAGTGGAAGGAATTCCAGGAACTAAGCATTACGTGCTCGAGAAATGTGTCAACTATCCAGAAACAAACACGGTTGCTATGCAAAAGTACAGGAAAATACCTGGAGGGTAATCATTGCAACATTATCAGGGAGGCTATAGGAGGGGTCCATCCCTGAAAATACAGGTACTGGAAAGTTTCTCCAGTTGTCTCCATCCTGCAAAAACATAAAACATCATATATTGATGTTAAAATTTTACATCAGCAACAAGACCACTTTAAGTGCTTTCAGTTACCTGCTCGGAGAAGGCCAGCAGAAATGGAGAATATATCTCCTGACCAAATGACCGACGCCACTTAGCTCCTTCTCCCAGAGGATCAATTCTGAGATAATACTTTCCTTGGATCTGTGAGAAGAGTGTTACTAAGCAAATGATTTGTGATTGTTGCATGCACTCAATTTCATAAGAAGATTGGTGAAGGTACTTCACATTAACAAACATAAGCAGATGATATTGATTATGAAATTAGATAAGTGAAAATTCACTAGTCTGTTAGAAACTAGACCACTGACATATAACCCAAAATGTAAATAATAGAACCAACTTAAGAAATTCCAAGCCATTAGCACATAAGAAAAAAATATTAAACATGTGAATATTTTGCCATGTCATTTTATTTTTAGGCATGAAACTTAGATGGATGTGACATTCAGATTTATATCCCATCCCACAATTGTACCCTAAGACTGAACATAGAAAATTTACAATTCCTTGAGCAACAATAGACAAGAGGCTTAATTTCAAATTCAGTGCCACGGAAAGTTCTTTATAACCTTGCTGACTCAAATTCAGTCGAAGTGGAAATCAAGGAGTCCATAATGGCACCCTTTCAGGAACAACACCCCCCCCCCCACCCAAAGCGCACACACGCACATACAAATTCAAACACTGCACTTGATTGGAAATGGGTGAAAACTTCAAATCCCCGCCATAGCTGAGAACAACTAGAAGAAAACATAAAAAACTTGTCTCCGACAGATTCAAATGAGTACTAACAATATACATATCAATGACGCTGTTTGACTTTTTACAGAATTCCAAATATTTGTTGAAGTACTTATCAATATGAATATAGATATTTGGTGAAGTAACATGTAAGCCGCTTGAAGTAAACATTTAATATAGCAAACAACTGTAGCAATAATATTTCACATAATTCAATTTGGCAAAAAGAGAGAACAAAAAGAAGTGGGTCCAGCATTCTTGGCAGAATGTCTTACTGTTAATCCAGTGCATTTGTCAGGAATGCAAACTGTTTCATTTAATGCCTCCGCAACACCTCTAGAATCATCCTTAAGCAATCTCCTATATAAGGGAAAACAAGATTATTTATCCAAGAACTGATGTTGTTAGGGGTACTAATTATCCTAACTCCTGTTTAATGAAAATATTACGAAAAATTTTGAATAAGAAAGAAATGGAATGGAAAGAAGAAACCTATGGAGCATCAACTCCAGTTGCCCGTCAACAATGCTGGATCCACCCACAGATCTATCAACCAAGATAGAGAGCTCTCTGCTGTCATCTTTCATGTAGATTCCAAGATTAATCTGTGAGTTATAAAAATTAAATGCTAATATGTCAATTCCAAGTAGTCTAATCAATTTGCAAGATAAACTCCCAAATAACAACTACAGCAGCCTAATCTTTTCAACTACAAAAAATATGATGCATAACCCACAAATATGAATGATTGTAAAATAAAGCATGAGCTAGGCTTAAGCTCAAAAGCTTATCATCAAGCGTATGGGTTGAAATACTGATGAGATAATAATGATAATAATATTAGGGAACCAAGCTCCCACGATTACAAAAATCTGTTTCACTGTTCTTATTTCAAATTTCAAAAACAGAGGTTAAAAGTGAAATGAAATTCTCTCTAGATGAGTAATAGGCCCACAGGCAACTATAAGCAACAAGAAAGCGACAGAGAAGCAACCACTAACTGAATTGTTGCATCATCCACTTTGTTATAAAAAATTTCTAGAATCTCCTCAGTTGACTTCCTCTTCAACTACAATCACTCCAATGTGATCCCCTCGGTTTTACTTATTATATAAAGTCTCTCTCTTAAATTTGCTTCCAGCACATGCACATATGCATGTATCCAATAAGAGTTTCCCCAAACAATTGTCACTTAACGTGACAAACAATGTTATTATCATCAGATACGAGCAGGTCAACACGCTTACATCAGTTTCTGAAATCCCATATCTCAAAATTGTCTGTTATTAATGCAAATCATTTTCTTTCGACAGAAAATTCATGTGGTCTAGAATGCCATAGCCAAAATTTGAATTCTCTCACTACAGTTTCACCATGAAAAAATATAGCTTTAAATCCTAAATGATTTATCGAGCAAACAAAATTCAACTATTTCAATTATACATACAGGGTAATAGTTTCCTGCAACAGGTTGGTTTACTTCAAGGTTCCAGTCAGCTCTATAATTTCGAATCTGCAAAATACAATCATTTCAGTTAACACAAATTTGTTAATGCTGGCTAGAGTGTAAAGGAAAGCCAGACTTGCTGGTTGCAGAGTCGAGAGATGAATAAGGCATATGTTTCATCAGTAATAACTAATGTTAGTACAGAATGTAAAAAAGTCCGACAACAGATAAGAGCAACCTTAAAATTTAGATGTTAAGGTAAGGGAAGTCCATATCTTATATGAGAGAAATAATTTTTATAATGGGCCAATGTGGGACAACCCCTCACGCTAGCCTACATAGACATAGGCTTAACGTGAACTATGATGAGATTCAATTGAAAACCCGCTCAAATATCATGTAAAGAAACCTAACAACGTATAAGAGTAAGGGTCTCAATCTTAAAACTTAGGTGTTAAGGTGTGAGGAAAGTCCATCTCTTATATGAGAAAATTTTTATAATTGGCCAATGTGAGACAACTTCTAAAACACAACTTACCCTTTCAATAAAATCACGTCCATTAGAATCAGTATAAAATGTCATATTGCTTTTCATGGCTGTTGTAATCTTGGTAACAATCTCTTTCCCAATTCCATCATCAATAGGTATGGGGCCAACCTGAAATTCAGTATGAAAAATTTACAGGTTTCCTATTCTTAACACCACGAATAACTCGTGCAAACACAGGATGATGGCAACAGAAGTTTACTTACAGTAAATTCAACTTCAGCATGCTCCTTTTCCTTGTACACTCTAGTGATCTGCTTATTCAAGAAGCATTATATTAATAGGAGAATCAAGAATAAAATGTTCAGAAGATCATGGTGCTGACATGATTACTATTAAGTTTTCTATTATTTAGAGAGCATAAATCTGCACTAGACTCTGCTTCTTCTTCAAGCTCTAATCCATTTTCCAAGTACCAACCCATCAAGTTCTATCCGCAAAGGGAGATGGATGAACCAATCACACTTTTTTCACTTAGGTTGTGTTTGGATCAAGGATTTGTCAAGGAAATAAGAAAGGGATAAGGATTTAAAATTCCTTCTCTTGTTTGGATGATGATGGAAAATAGAATGAACAAGGAATGGAATTTAAGAAAGTAAAATTAATTAGATTAAAAAATTAACATATTGATGAATGTAAAGTATTATATTTTTTGAATCTGTTCAGACAAAAGTATGCATTTAGAAGTTTATGTTTCCATCCTCTTTCATTTCGTCTTCTTTACCCTCACCAAATCCTTGCTCCAAATATAACCCTAAGGTATTGGCTTCTTTCACGAAATATACTTCTTAAACCACCAGCAAAAGTTGAACATGATGCAACTCTATAAGAACTTTGAATGGTTAAGTTATATGACATATGCACGAGGATTTAGGGTGGAGGGTGGCAACGTAATAACCTGATACACCCACGGATTAATACTCTGATGAACTTCATCAAATAATGGTCCTTGTATGACTGTAAAGGGTATCTGCAGTTTCAAGAACAGCCCCTTAATTGATCATAGCCATTGGATATTTCATGTGCATGCATTAAATACTTTGAAAGGAATTATATACCTGCCCTTCAGATGTGATGGGGACTGTGCCGTTTGGACGAAAGATGTATGCTCCAGAGGCCTTAAAATCAAAATAGGTTAAAAAAAAAAAATCAACTTTTCATGTAACTCAAAATGATCAGGTGATCCATATGAAACAAGAAACAGTAGCAAAGCAGGTCTACAAACAATGACACAAGCAGATTGAACCAAAAAAACGAAGTTTTAAGTTACCTGAAAATATTCAGGATCCTGACTTCCGTCATATGCAGGATAATAGCTGTACAATTGCTCCACAGATGCTCGGACCTTCAATTTTTAACATTTATGCTAAATCAAATGCATATCAATAAACTAAAAAGGAAAAAGAAAAAGGTGGCATGTTTTTCCAGGCATTTGAAAAGAAATAACACAAATATTTTCATTTATCTTATCATAGAAAAAAAGACAGTACTGATCAAAGAAGAAGAAGAAAACGAAAATAGGAGAGTGAATTCAAGAGATGGAGGAGTATAGCTTGGAAGACTGGTGGGAATGTCAAAGAAAATTGTCACTTCTGAATGCCCACCATAATTTAAAGAAACAGATTAAAGTTTGACAAAGGAAAAAAAAAAATGAAGTACTTCAATTTTGGAGCAAAGGACCACATTTTTTTTTCTTTTGGGAAGCAACCCAACAACCACCTTAGCTTCAGTGTATATATACCCTATATAAAAATGAAAGATCTCATGAATTGCAAAAAAAGAAAGGGGCCATACCAAGCTTCTTCTATTAACATATTCAGTAAGTTTTCCTTTGTTGGCAGAGTAAACAAGCTTCAAATTTCCTGGCCCTACTTCTATAGTGTCATCCTGGTTTCCCATGGACTCATATGACATTTGTGTTGCTAAACTGGGGGCTGCATTTGTAAAATAGGAAAAAGGAAAGTACAACCTCCAGCAACATACCAAAGATATGAACTAAATGATTTCTCGACTTTGCATAAGTACTTAAAAATATGGCAATTAGAATGTTAACCTGCCCGTTTAGCGGTTGAGATGACGTAAGTGCTGAAACCAAGAGGTGGGACAGATGCCGTAAATGCAAGCCAATACCTGGGGGTCACACTCGGTGATGTACCCACGTATGCAGTAGCATAGAAGTTTCTTATGCCTAGAGTAGCATTAAGCACTGGTAGAAGCTGTGATTCAATTTCTTTTCCACTGGAATCCTGAACAGTGACATTGCCATTGATCACCTGTTGCAACTTTATGAATTAGAATAGACAATGTGTAGAAGTTCACAAGCAAATTGTTAATAGCGTTTTCCTTTTGGGTAGTGTTTTCCATTCAGATACAATGATTATCCATTTTAAAGCACATGCAGAGATGAAGATAGCAAGGAACTAACTACAAAAGAAAGTATACAAATGTTCATGCACAAACATTTGATATATTTATACATATACACAAACTTGTGAGTATATTGAAATTTAACTGAATTATAAATTACAGGTCAGAACAGAAGAACTTTATGCAAGTATTGTATGGACAAAGTCCTATGCTTCTTCAAAGTCATAGCCAGTAGCTCTATCTCTAACAAAAAAAGTACAAAGATGTTACTTACCAAAAAAAATACAAGGATGTGATTTTCTCATAATCAAACTGGATATAACAGCTTTACATTTTCATGTTATCCATATTCTTGAATCATATTAGCTTTCTACAGGTCAAAAACTAAATTGAGAAAGTATAATTTGGCTCTCGAATATTAAAAACACAGCAACATGCTGGCACACTAAAGCATATAGCCTCCTCCCCTTATTGTGTCTACTGATGTTGATTTGTAGGGATATGAACAGTATATATATATATATTTTTTTTTTTTCAGCTAATCGAAGTTATACATTAACATGTCAAACAAATAATTTCAGATGTCAAGCACCTACTCAGAATTAGTATTTAACAATTTTGAGCAAAGATATACAATAACATCAATAAGGACACCAGAAGCATCAAAAGCAACAAAGACAAAAGAAAGTTTTATATGACTTATTGCCTAGGATAATAGTACAGACTGGCTGAATATCAAGGCATGGAGAAACCAAAAACAACTTACAGGAAGTCGTACAACATCATCTCTTTTCCACCCCAGGGAATTGTAGACAATAACAACCTACATAAGAGCAGACAATCCAAGTGTTCCACTTCCAAGTAAATTAGTCTATTTTCATACATAATGTAAAAGCATCAAAGAAAACTTTTTAAATTATTGTTAAGATATATTCCTTACCAATTTTTTCCCAACAGATAGATCAACTTCTGTTGCAGGACAATAACTTATGTTCAAAAGCGGACACTGGAATAATAAAAGAAAAACTAAATGTCAAATCAACATTTCTTAACTACTTCAGAATTAAAAAAAAAAAAAAAATTTGATAAATTGATTTCATAAGCCGATGTATGAGACAAAGTCAACAGCTCAAGTGGCAGGAGGAAAAAGAAAAGAAACAAAAGCCACACAAACAACAAAAATTGGAGATGATCTAATACTCAAGAGTCCCTTAAATTGCTAAGAGAGTGCAACATTGCGTTGCACATGTATCGGTGTATGAACCTTAATGTTATCCCAATATCATTTGGCCACCACACTACTGTAAGTACAGAATAAATACCTTAAATTAATGCATTTATTATCCATCTGAAAACTCAACTAAGATTTTCATATCTCAAGGCATGAAGCCCACCGTTCAAAGTTAAAGTTACAACTTATTGACATGCTAATTTGGAACCAAAACAAATATATATTTATACTTGCATAAAGTAAATAATAAAAAGAACTGTAGTAACTCCTATTATGGCTTGAGTTGATGTGTATAAACATCTGGACTTTCAATTTGAAGTTACTTTTAAGCTTGACCTAGTGACAAGTATTTTGGTTGGATTTTTACACAGCATCTTGCAATATCCACGTGGTTATGCAGGTTAATCTAAATGAACACATCCAATTATTGAAGTATTATAAGGTCATTATTTTTTGCCTGCTGAAACTTGGTCACAGGACTACTACATCCAGATTTTGATCCCGATTCTACCATACAAGCAAAGGAAGCTGCAACCAAATCCTCAGCCTGAAGGGAAAAAAAAAAAGCACACTAGATCAGGGATAGTCACAGCATAAGCATAGACTGAAAAAGGAAGTTGACTAAGAGGTAATACTGGGATTGGTGGAACATGTCTTCACCTCCTTGTAGCCTATTGACAGCCGTTTCGCATAATCATTGGCCACATGCTGCTTTTCAGTGCCACTAACTGCATCATGATGTTGAGCAATTGCCAATGCATCAGCCAAACTATCAGTCGTGGGCCTGCTTTTACTCCTTCCTCTGAAAAACTCCAACTGCCTTGCAGCCTAATCAGAGACCAAAATGCATTGCAAAATTGAAATTCTATGAAATTGTAAAAGCATAAACAATTTGATATCAATGAAAGACAAAACAATTGTATAACCTACCAAATAGTAGCCGCTCATTATTCTCACATAGCCTTTCAGAGCAGGTCTGCTTGTAAAATATCCCGTCCAGTAAGCATTTACACGGTCTGCATATCTGACAAACGCAATCCAATCCTTGATATAATACAGTTGGTAATAATAAGGACATTTATTTCAAACTAAAAAATGTCAAATCTGAACTCACGGGAAGAAGTCATCCGTCTTAAGTGGCCAGTATTCATTTTCTCCATATTTTGCATCTGTATAAATCGATGGGGATGAATAGAGTGCATTGACACGCCCATCCTACAAGAGCAAATAAAGGAATACCTAGGTTAGAAAAAGTTCAATATCATAATATCAAGTCAACAAAAGATGAACCTAAATCATGAGCAGATATGTTTCAAAGGAAAAATCTTCGTGAAATGTAGGCAATATAGCAAGCACGGGATGTCAGCAACAAAGCTTAAGTTTGTTCATGCATGCAGTCATGTACAAAAACAGAAATACATTGGTACGTGGTATGAGCTTGTGTCATCACTCTCAGCATGGACCACTAAACTTTATTTTAAAAAAAAATACAAAGAAGGAACAGCCAACAGATTAAAATAAATGATACAATACAAGAAGAAACGTATACTAATTCAGATAGATATGGGGAAAAAAGCAGCAATGAGCTTGAAGAAGAAAACTGACTTGATTGACATAATGTATTAGCTTGTCCAAATTCCTGAACCATGTCAGAGCATATTGATACTTGAAATCTGTGCCCATGGTCCACATTATATGATTTGTCCGAGTTATGTTAGCCTGAAAGGAAAAAACATACACAAAATTGGCATTAATCCTCGCATCATTAGACTCACTCTTGCAAATAAGTCTTCAAGCCAACCCAAATTGTAAGTTGTAACAACATAAAAAGGGAAATCAACTTGCTATATTTTCTTCAAGTCCTTCAAACACATCTTCAGAGTATGACCCATCAAGATCTTAATTTTTATGGTTTACCTAGGTTGGTGGCAGCATTTGGTACAATTCATAACTGAAATAAAGCTTTTCACCTTCAAGAAGAACTAGAGTAGCTTTATGACTTCCATTTGTAATGGAAAAGGATACCTTTACCAGCAGAGATTTTTCATTAACACATCTAGATGGAATCAGCATCTTAACCAAACTATCTTGTTCTGTTTTCAAATCGTATAACTAACGATGGCTAGAAAGTAAGCACTGCAACTGTAATAGGGAGGTGAACATACTTTTCATATGTAGTAAGATAAACAACCATACACAGCTTACCTGTGCTAAAGCAGCCGCTACAAAATCATTGACGCGCTCTTGGACATTGTAATCAAACAAATCGATGTCATCCTTCAGTGCACAAAAGAGAAGCCAAAAGATTACCATATGTACAAGTAACTTCAAGAACTATTAACATTCTTTATCCATGTAGTTCACCTGGACAATGGGGGAATCATCATTAACTTCGAAGTAGAAACCCTTTGGAGGTTCATAATTCTCAGGGAATGCGCCAGCAAAAATCTAAAAAAAAAAAAATTAGTAGTTACAAATGTCAACCATAAAAGAGAAGCACTAGTACAACTCAACTCAACTCAATGAACCCTTAGTCCCAAATGTGCAACCATAAAAGAGGATCACTAAAAAATGAAACAAAAACAATGATTTCAGTGCTCGCAATATCTTTATTGGACAAACTGCAATATAAGGTATATAACCCAATATAAACCACTTTGAATTACTTACCTGTGCAGATGAACCAAGACTCTTAGAACCCTGCCAGACAACCTCAAGACTCTTTTCATTTTTCCGCTTAGCTCTATCTTGGTAGTCAATACGGCCAAAGAAAAGAGAGTCAAATCCAACCTAAATCAACACAAGGGCTCAAGTCCGATTAATCAGCAATGCGTGCAGTACTAAGGACTTGTGTGAATCCTATTAACTTTTTTTTCACTTGAGATCCTACAATTTTTATTTCCGTTTGTGTAATTATTTATTTGATACCTTGATGGTTGATGACAAAATTAAAACTGATAGCCAATACAAAAGCCAAGGAATAAAAATACCAAGAGGCCATACCTCTGCCCCTAATAGGTAAGCCTGCACTGCAGAATGTCCGAAGGGATCAATTTGCCAACCAATTCTCGGAGTCACATTGAACTCTGCTTTGATAAACCGGTGCCCAAGCGTCGTCTGATCTATCATGTCGATATAATGTGGGGCTGCCTCATCATGCATGCACATCCCCCCATTTCTATGCACCCCAAAAACCAAAAAGAAAGATTAATTCATCACAAGTTCACAACTTTGGCAAAATGGACACTCCAAAACTTTTGACCAACTTGTTTAATCAAGATAGCCACACACACACATTGATCTCAATTGAGTCAACTCCCATCACCAACCAAACTATCCAAATTTTGAATTGCAGAATTAAAAAGCCCGAGCCAAATAAAAGAAGCCAAATTTTGATAGTAATATTGGTAAATGGTGGTGTGTACATGAGCTCTAGTTGACCCGAATTGACTAGTTGCTTGACTGTACTCTGGACTGCCTCGCTCTGGCCCCTCCACCAACGCTGGAAAAATGCCTGAATCACCAAATATAAGTACCTAATAACAATCTCTCTCTCTGTCTCTCTCTCTCTATAGATATACACACACACACACACACATAAATTATTACCTGTTCAACGTAAATGAATTTCCTATTTTTATCAGCTAACAGTGCCGGAACCAGTGAATCCAGTACGTTTTGCACACATGCCCCCTTCAAACAAATGAATTGAAACACATCAACAAAAAGCCAAGTACTAAATTCCTAATAAAGCAAAAAAGGCATAAATTCGGAGAGGTGTAGAGACCTGAATGGAGTTGTTGGATCCAACGTAGTACTGATCAACAGTCTTCAACCATCCAACATCATCGTGCGTGTGAGGGACCAAGTGAACGTTGAGCTTCCCTGGAACAATGCCCTGTGAAGTATGATACACCATATACTTTGATTCCACACACAGAACGGTCACAATCAAAGTCAACAAACACAGTCGAGACGCCATTGGTGTCGGAATCAGAACTCAGAGCTCAGCCAAGGCTTCTTAAAGAAAGCATCCGATGAAGGCCCACTGCTCCTCCTTGTCTTCGACCCCGTTGTTTGGGGGATTAGTAATTTATAGAAAATTTAAGATTAATGCGATTACGTCAACACCCAGATCGGGATAGCGATTACGTCTCTGCTATGATTGACAAAAGAGCGAGATAAAATAAAATAAAAAGAAGACAAGCAATTGTGTCGACTCTTTGACTTTCTTCGCCCACGAGCTCCACAGTCCCGCAGGGCCTTTTAACGGCGGAGCTTTCAAGAACTCGTTTTCTGTTCGGGTGGTCACGCGACTCACACATAAGGCCCCGCAACAAAACAAATTAGCAAATATTTTTTTTTTTTCCATTCACGTGAATTTGATTCAAAATATAAATAAAAATTTAATTTTAAGATATTGTCTGTAATCAATAAATTATAAAAAAATAAAAATAGCAGTAAAATTCGTTCGAATGAATTATATAACAAATAATTTTTTACTATTTTGTAAGAACTTTTTTAAATTTGTATAAATTTATTAAGTTAACATCTGATTTACTTTTCTGTTTTTTATTTTTTATTTTTATTTTATGCGTTAAAAGTACCAAAACGAGAGAATAAAAAATGACCTATTTTCTTTATTTGGATATTTTTTTATTCTAGATTAAAAACTCTCAAATTAATTTTTATTATTTTTATTTCATGTGCAAACTCATTTTCTATTTCTTAAAACAAATTTTAAAAATACCAGTAACCAAATGAAAAATGAGTTCAAATTAAAAATTAGAAAATAAATTAAATGACATCTAAAATTTATAAATATATAGAGATTTGTATATATTTATATAGTTTGAAGTAAAAAAAAATTATAAAAATTTATAGAGAACGATAGCTATTTGTAAAGATTTTTTTGTGTTTAATTGAGATAAAAACGCGCCCCTATGAGTTACATACAATATTTATAGTTATAAAATATTGTACTTTTTTCCCTTTCTTTTTTTATTTTTATTTTTTGTAACTGCTTTCCATATTTAGCTCAATTTATTTTTCACCTTGTCTCGTGAGATAAGCTCTAACAAATTTCTGTCCTTCAAAATCCACCAGAAAGGAAAAGAGTCAACTTTAACCGGAATTGTGATATTTAATTAACTATTTTATCGAACAATTAAAAATTAAAATCCCATAGCTTTAAATTTGTTATCAACATGATATATATATATATATATATATATATATATATATATATGTATACGGGCATTTAATATAACTAAAAATAATTTAATATATTTATACTCAAATGTAATATATTTTATAATATTTATTTTGTAATTAAGCATAATTTAATACATTTATACTTAAATGTAAAATATTTTATTTATATACTAATATTACGCGAAATGATAAATACACTCCACTTTTAATTTCTTACACTTTATCTACTCTCACGATAGATATTAATTTTTGAGTGTGAGAAGTTAAAAATAGAGTGTATTTATTATTTTTTAATATTATATATCATGGTTATATATATATACACATATATATTTTATATAATAAATGGCATTCGGGAGTTATGATGTTTTTCTATTTTTATTTTATCTTCTAGATATCTATTTTTATCTTTATTCTATCTATATAACGAGTGGCAATATTTCTTTAAAATTGTAACAGTTTTTTTTTGTTCCATTTTTTTTAATTTTACCCTTACTATTATCTACATCTACTAAAATTATCATTCGTATATTTTAAATATGATTCTTTACAATTTCAATAGATTTTTTTGGTTTATTGTTTTCCAATTTTACCTTTACTTTTTATTTATATCTACTAAAAATTATCCTTAGCATATTTTATACATGCACTATAATATTTATTGATTATATTCTAGATTTAGTTTTGTCAAAATTTTTTATAAAAAGAGCGTGATCTATATAACTCAGTGGTTAAGAACCTCCCCTACCTGCTCATGACTCAAGCTCGAGTCTTCCCCCCCTTTAAAAAAAAAAAAGAAAACTTTACTTTTCAAAAAAAAATTTATAAAAAATAACATGAAAATTAAACCAAAACTGTCATTCCATATTCATTTTTTTCTTTATCTTTCACTTACGTCTTTGTATATTTCTCTCCATGTATTTAAAAAAAAATGGATAATGTTTCATAATTCCTTCTTTTGTTTGGGTTATGATACAAAATGTAAAGAAAACTATTTGAAATTTAGAAAAATAAATTTAAAAAATTTTAATATATTAACTAATGCATTTTGTTTAATTTCTTAATTTTCTTTTTATTTTTTTTGGCACCAAAATCTTACTCCAAACATACCTTTTATTTTTTAGAGTTTAAAATTTTTTTAAGAAACTCAAATATTTTTTATTAATTATTTATCTCTTTCTTTTCATTATTTCATTTTATATTATCTAATTTTTTTTTTTATCTCAATGTGTCTCATATATAAAATACTGATTCAAAATTTATTTTCTTATTTGGGTTATGTTGAAAAATAAAAGGAAACATGAACGAAAGTTAAGAAATTAAACTTTAACAAAATTAAAAAATAAAACTAATATATTGATGAACATTTTTTTAATTCTATTATATTTTTTAATCCATTCAAATAAAAATAAAATATTTTTTATATCTTTTTATTTTTTATTTAATATTTGTAAATTTTTTCTTACTCCCTCCCGTCTCTTTCTTTATGTAATAATTTTAATATTTTTAAAAAATTTTTAATAAAGAACGAAAGCTTAAACTTGTTTTTACTTAAGTTGCGTTTTGATCAATAATTTGTCATGGTAAAAAAAATGAAATGTGGATTTAAAATTTCTCTTATTTAAATTGTGATAGAAAGTACAAAGAAAGTGCATAAAATTTGAAAAATAAAAAAAAAACTAATATATTATGAATTTATTTTTTTATTATATTATATTTTTAAATTTATTCAAATAAGAATATATTTGAGATTATATATATATATATATATTTCATCCTTTGTGACTTTTTTATTTATTTTCACTCCAAAAGAATTACCCAGTCCAATTAGATTAGCAGTTCCAACGAGCCGGTGACCTTTGGAGCGAATCTTACCAATTACTAACAATATAATGTTAAGTTGAATGTTGTCAAAAGTACTAATAATATCTAAGGAATCCACCTAGACTGCCTAAATAAATTGTAGACTTTACAACTTCTTTACTCATCTTCTTCAGACTCTTCATTCTTTGTTCCAGGTCCAAAGTCGTTGCTTCTTCAATTATATTATTTGATTTTGTAGTTTAAAATTTGTTTCATAATTTCTATAAGAATAATTCACGAATTAGAAGATGAGAGTATAAAAATATTAGAAAAACTAACAACATCTGGTACCCAAAAGGTAAAACAGGAAGAAAAACTGTTTTAGGAAATACTAATAGTTCAAAAAATACGTTAAAAACTTAAGAGACTAATAATTCATCCAATTATAACAAAAGGTGGACAAAATCAAGAACAGAATTTTACAAATTTTGAAAATTCCAAATGCCACATAATGTAGGCGTACAAACAAAATATTATCAAAACATATCTGTAAAAACCAATCATATATAATAAAAGACAGAAAAAATCAATAATAAAACCTTACAAATTTTAAAAATTCAAGATGTCAGATCATGTAGGTATGCAAATGGTATATTATTAACACATATATGTAAAAACAAAATATAACTTCAAATAGTTAAATAAAGCATATAAATATACATACATGTAGATAAAGCGAAAAGAAAGATAGAAATAGAGACTAATGATGTGAGTTATATTTTTTTCTTCTTGCGGATAAAATATAAGGAAGGCAAAAAAACTGGAAATTGAAAATAATGTTACAGTCATAGAATATGATAGTTTTAAATTATTAATGGAAATAAAACTTTCTAAATACCATTTAAATTTGAAAATGATGCTACGGTTATAGAATATGATAACTTTTAATTATTAATGGAAAAAAAGCTTTCAATTATTAAATACCATTTAAATTTAAGAGTTTTATAAATGAGAGATATAATAAGGCTAATAAAAATAAATTTACAATTATTTGACTTTTAATAATCTCCACTAGTGTTATAATTATGAAATATGGAAGTTAGGAAAGATAGCAAAAAGGGTTAAGGAAGAAGGATATTTTTGGATTTGTATATAATAGGATGAGGGTAAAATAGTCAAAAAAAAATTTACAATTACTAAGTTTTTTTTTTTTTTTTTAGTAGTAGTATTTATAATAGTAGTACAGATTGGAAAAATATGGATAAAATAGTAAAATGATGATAATAGAGAGATAGAATTGGATTAAAGCGGAAAAATGATAAAATAATAATATAGTCAACAGAGTGAAAAAACAAAAAAGGATTTGATCCCGAGAGATTCATTCAATATGTGAAACCCTTAGAGAGTAAATCTCCCTTAATTTGTGCTACACACACCAGACTCTCAACATGTGCAGTGGTAAGTCGCAGATTTGTGCAGCGGTAAGTCGCAGATTTGTGCAGCAGCGGGGATTCAAACCTACACCCAAGAACTGGGGGATTCGTCCGGTCAATGAAACTCGTCCTACCAATCTTACTATACTTTGTGCCTGGGGGTTGGCCCAAAAAGTTGCTCGGGAGAGAATTTAAACCTAAAATCTTAGGGTGGTAAGCTCCTAATTCCTAGACTAAAACCAACTCACCTAACCCCTTAGGATTAGTCAACAAAGTAAAGATAATGAAAGAACACAGTTAGTTTAAATTGGAAAAAAAATAGAAGAAATGGTAAAATGATAAAATGATGATAATAGAAAGACAAAATTGGGTTAAACGAAAAAAAAAATAGTAAAGTAGTCAACAAAATAAATATAATGAAGGGATAGAATTGGGTTAAATTGAAAAAAATAAAAATAAAGTAGTCAAAAAATTTTTTTTAAATATTGAGACTTTCTATAGTATATATATATATATATATATATAGATGTAGTCATTTCTTACCGTAATGATAGCATATGACATTTAATCCATTTATTTTTTTTAAGCTCTCAATTGATTGTAATTCATGTGATGAGATATTTTTCAACCGTATATACTTCTCTAAAATTTTTGATGAGATATTTTTCAATGATATTTCTATAAAACTTTGATTAACATGAAAATTTATATTTATACGTGCATTTATTATTTTATAGTCATTTATTACTGTAATGATGGCATATGACTTTTAAGGGATGATTGGTTCTACCGTTTATCAAACAAATAACAAAAAAAACACTTTGATTTTTACTAATTTTGTTTAACTTTCTTCAAATTTTGGTTTAAATCTATATATATATATATATATATATATATATATATTGCCTTTCAAACACCACCACCTTTATCTCTATCCTCTTGCTTTGCCCCTCCATTCATTGTAATTCATGTGATTAGATATATTTCAATGATATTTTTTACAAGGACTTTGGTTTTGTTTGATTAAAACAATATTTCAATTTCTAATGAAATTTGTTTCATTAAAATTTGAATTTTTCTTTCTTAGAAATTAAAATTTTTAGGCATATAAATCGCATTCGTAATAAAATAAAAAATTCGATTCCAATTGAGCAAAGTTAGAAAAAAATAGAAATGAGCTTTTATTTACTTTTTTTGTTAACTCAGACGAATGACTTATTCAAACTGATGTAGATTTTTTAATTTTATTTTTACAAATATAATTAACATGCTTAAAAATTACAAATTCTAAAATTAATTTTCATGAAAAAGAGTCAAATGAAACCAAAAAAAAAAAAATAACAATAATAATAACAAGAAACCAGAAACTAATTTTTTTCATAACAAAAACAACCCTTAATATAATTATTATTGATTTTAAAATTTAATGTAAGCAAAACGTATCAAACTTTGGCCAACTAAATACAAAATTAATAATTATTGTTTATTTGTGTTAATACGGATAAATATTTCAAATCAAAAAAAAGACCAATCAAAATCACTCGTACCCTCTACTTCACGAAAATGCCCTAATAGCTTCTTAAACTCTATACCTAATTAGTGAAATAACAAGACGTTATGTTATGTTAACGTGTAAAAAGGCCAAAATACCCTTTCTACCTCCATTCGGACAAACCCGACTGTGAAGTGAGAACTCCTTTTAGACAAAGGATCCATTCTATTTATTTTTCCTCAAATCATTTAAATTATACAAAAAAAGGTATTATCTTTGAAGGACAATTGCCATTTCGGGTTTCGTTTGGTTTGAAAAAAAATAATAAAAATTTTATAAATTTCTGTTAACTTTATATCACATCAACTTTTTTATTTCACTGCATGCATTACGAATTCTCAATTTATCTCAAAATTTTTCACTTTTTCTTACTCCAAACACACCCTTCATTAAGAGAAAAAAAACAATACGTTTTATTGTGTGAAACTTTTTCCAAAATAGCAGAGACAGGAAATCATTGAGAGAAAAATATATTGTAGCTTGGAATATGCTTTATCAAAGGATCTTTCCCCAAAGTAAAAGGGGGAAGAAGAAGATAAATAAATTTATTGAACATTGTCATTGTTAGTCTGCATGGAATCTATTACTAGGATTTTTGATGGGTTAGAAGTAATTAAAATTTATTAATTTTTTATTTTTTTCAATCAAAATTTGTTACATATTACTTTTACACCAAACTTTTGTATTTCTACTATAATTTTTGACCAATCAAATACCCTTTATGACCTTTGCATCCCACCATGACCCAAAACCCTATTTAGCCTACCGCGGAAATAATTTCTTTCTTCCTTTCTCCTTTATTTATAAAAAGTATACTTATTTATTTTCATTTTATTTTTATTTTTTTACATATTTTTAAATTATGTTAAAATTTTCTGCAATTCCTTTTTTTTTCCTTTCTTTTCCTATACAAAACTTTTGTTTGTTTTTTTATTATTTTTTTGTCTCATATCGCTAAAACGCTATAACTTCATTTTTTTTCAATATAAAATCACTAAAATTATGACATATAATTTTAATAGAAATGAATGAACTCATAAATTTTGAAAAAAAATGCATTTATTTATAAATTCAATATGAATGAACTAATAAGTTTCATAAAGGGATTCACTTACTTACAAATTTAATATAATTGTAAAATTTACATATTTTAAATATATTATGAATTAAATTAAGAAACGCAACAATAAAATAGAACTAAATAATAATTAAGTTATTTCTTGCATAACAACAATTTGTTTAAGTTATTTTTATTTCTCGCATAAAAAATAACTCAATAACTATTTTATAAAACTAGACAAATTTATTGAAATAATTTGTAATATATTTAAAAATTATGTTTTGTCTAGAAAAATATTACATAATTTTGTGCGTTACATATGTTAAAACTGGCGGGTAGAGACTGATTTGCATTTTTAATTTTAAAATAAAATTGCCAATTTTTAAATTAACTAAAATACGATAAAATAGGAACTTCAGGAAACAAACAGCCAGCAAATATAGCAGCTCTCACCAAACACGACTTATTATTCGAATCCGGGACCCACACCACGGGAACGTAGGATAGCGAATCCTATCCTTTCCTGGATTTACGACATCAACAACCAGGATGGCACACAATTGAGTCGTCCCTCGCCGGCGAAAAAATGGCGTACTCATCGGCCCTTTCATACGCAGTCTGTTTCCACACAAACCCCAGTCCTAACCTTAAATCCTCTCCGAAAGTGAACCGGGCGAACCGTAAAACCCTTACCGTATCCGCCATTCCGCCATTGTCCACAGCCGCCGATGTCTCCGCTGTGGGGGCCCCATTCGACGGCACAACCCTCGCAGTCATCGGCGGCGGATCAGTTGCCGCCCTCGCCGCGGCTCTCTCCATCGCCGACCCCGAGAAGCGCCGCCAGCTCCAGGCGGAGGAGGTCGGCGGCGGCGACAAGGAGGTCGTGAAGGAGTACTTCAACAACTCCGGGTTCCAGAGGTGGAAGAAGATATACGGTGACACCGACGAGGTCAACAGGGTGCAGCTCGATATACGAATTGGGCACGCGAAGACCGTAGAGAATACGATTAAGATGTTGAGCGACGAAGGGCCTCTTCAGGGCGTCACCGTCTGTGACGCTGGCTGTGGCACCGGCTCTCTCTCGATTCCGCTGGCCAAACAAGGGGCCATTGTTTCGGCGAGCGACATTTCAGCTGCCATGGTTGCCGAAGCTGAGAAACAGGTGAACACTGACTGTCAATTTAACTAACTTAACGGTTTTGAATTTATTCTCCAATTTCCTTCCCGATGATTGCCAGAAAATCCAGTTGCTAGAGTCATTTAGGGTTAAATTCGGATAATTTTATTGAAATTGCTTGCTATTTAATGAACTGTTTGTGGTTCGTGTGTGAAAATTAGATGCAAGCATGACTCAAACTATGCTAATAGTTTCTGAATTAGCAACTTCACTGTTGATTAGGGACTTCAAGCTTCTGAATTCCTTCAGCCTGTAATTAAGTTTTTTTGTAGTACGTTGCCCTAGTTTATATTGGCTACTCTTGTTTTTAATTTACTTGGTCAGCTAGTAGAACAGTTACGACCTGAATTTGAGTTTTTGCTTCCTTGCAGGCAAGAGAAGAGCTTTTAACAAGCGCAGATGAGAACTTACCAGCACAGGTGATGCCAAAATTTGAAGTGAAAGATTTAGAGAGCTTAGATGGGAAATTTGACACAGTGGTTTGCCTAGATGTTTTGATACATTACCCACAAAGTAAGGCAGATGCGATGATTGGCCATCTTGCTTCTTTGGCTGAGAAGCGGTTAATTCTAAGCTTTGCCCCAAAGACATTTTATTACGATTTGCTTAAGAGGGTGGGAGAATTGTTCCCTGGGCCCTCAAAGGCAACAAGGGCGTATCTGCATGCAGAGGCAGATGTAGAGAGAGCACTGCGCAAGGTCGGGTGGAAGATTAGGAAGAGAGGCCTAATCACCACACAATTTTATTTTGCAAGGCTGATAGAGGCTGTGCCTGCTTAGCTTCGAAGGGTTGTAAGGTCCATTCGTTTTTGCCTTAAATAATGTTTTTTTTTTTTTTTTTTAATGTAAATCCTGCATCTTTCCTTAATGTTTTCATTTGTTGCATGTATCCATGGAATTATACCGTGTATATTAGATGATCATGTATCCATCTTCTGATGACATATTTTCGAGTTTTGTTTGTTACATGCAATGACCTTCACAGGATATCCATGGTGCAGTTAATCACATAGATCCGTGACTGTATATCCCTGTATGTGTGGGGTTCATGACTTATGCCTCATTTTATTTTTCTAAATGATAAAAATACTTGACCTATATAGCAATTCATTTTCATTTAGTAAGCTAGAGGTCACAAAATTGAACTTTAGAAATTCACAATGGTAGGTGAATGCTTTTTTTTTTTTTTTCCTTCATTCGCCAAAGAAAGGAACACTGCAATCCATTCTACAATAGTGGAATCTAAATACTCATGTCTGAGGTTTAGCTCAATACCCAAGCAAGCTGTGGAATAAAAAACTTGACTTCACTTTAGTGGAGATGGAAATCATATTTAGCTGAAATTGCCCAAATTTTAAGTCTCTGAAATATAACAGACTTCCTGGAATCTCATATTCAAAAGCCCTACCCAATTATATGGTTTCATTTATTATGATAGAAAAGAAGTGTATGCTGTTAGCAAGTTGAAGTGGAAAAGGAAAAGGATGAGTTGAAAGTAGGTGAAGGGGATTTTTTTTTTCCTTTTTCTTTTTTTTTTGGGGGGGGGGGTGTGGGAGGTAGGAAAGGGACAGGATAAGTTCGAGAAGAACTTAACTTTGATTCTGGCCAACATTAATTGAAATTTTTAATTTTTTTTAAATAGTTAGCTAAGATGCAGGGAATTTCATGAAAATCCGTAACTATCTCCTTGACATTTAATCATAACTTATCGGCAATTCTTCCTAGAGTATCTGTAATCTTACTTAAAGCAGTAACAATGCTGTCATTGTGATCCTTCCGCTGCTGTCTGTCCAGTTGGTAATTCTTGTTTTGAGCTCCAAGTTGGGCATTTAGCATGCTACTGTTCTTTTCTAGAATTTTGATCAACTTTTCCTCCAGATTGGTGTCTTGACATCCATCTAACGAGAGTCGCCTTCGTTTCCATCCTTCCTGAGGTATAGACGCTGTCCAGAAATTCAAGCCTGGGTGTTTTTCTTTTTTTGAAAAAAAGCCTGGGTGTTTTTCTTTCCTCATGCCTGAAGGATAAAAGCAAAAGAAGCTAGTAATTTATTCATCAAAAAAAAAAAAAAAAAAAAAAAGAAGAAAAGAAACAAATGAGCTTCATCAAAGCATATCGTAGGAAACTGAAGCCCCCACCTTACAAAATATCTTACAATGGACTATGGGCATTAGGTGGCTTGATCTTTGAAATATAGCAAAACTACGCCTATTGCAACTAAGTACAATAAGAGTACCATCTCTATGGAATTTTAGGACTCTGGATATATGAGCTTGAAAATTTTGTAATAAAAGACGTTGATTGACCTTACCTTGATTGGAATATGCTGGATGAAAAGGTTGGTGTTTCTCTGGTCACAAAAGGAAAACATCAGGATTTTAATAGGCAGAAAAAAGGTGTAACAATGACTTGAATTTCCAAACTGAATCGCATTCAAAACATTTCATCAGAATCCTTCTCTATACATCCAAAAATGGGGGATAAAAGATTCTGTTGGTCTTTCTTAATGTACCAACATATTTAGTGCTATACATATTTAACACACCGGAGAGGAGGTTTGAAACAAAAACAGACAAATACCGATTAAGCCAATACCACCAGTTGTGTAATTTGTAGCAAATGTAAGATAAATTCATCAAATTTGCAATTGAGATACTGTAGTGCAGTATGATAAAAATTTATCTTTAAGGAAAACTTTGACGTAATGATATGCTACCTGAAATAGGCATTGGAGAGGGAAATGCCTTCGTTTGAGTGTCTGCAACACCTGCTGCTTTCTTCCCTAGGCTCCTATCAACCCGTTTTTGCATTAACTGTTGAGAATCTGACAACAGACCATTCTCTGTAGTGGCATGTCTACCATTGTCAAAAACTGCCTCAGCCGCCTCCTCTTCGTCTTCCTCCTCCTCCTCCTCCTCCTCTTCATCTGCAAGCACTGCTTCACCATCTTTTGCATCTGCAGTTACTGCCACCAGTTTCAGTGGATATGCTGTATTAGCGAATGCCCTCCCATCCAATACATCATAGACTTCCCTGTCAAAGAAGCCTGGTAGTTTCTTCTCCCTCCTTGAATCATTCCTCATAATCCAGAATGATTCAGCCTGTTCTTTTACTTGTGACTCCCATGCTTTTATCTTCCTGAAATCACCAACAAGATTACTCCATCTTTTCCTGCACTGAACTGGTCCTCTATTTACCCCATGTTTTCTGCAGAATGATGAGACAGAGTCCCATTTCGATTCGAGCTGATCTGAGCCAAAAACTGAATTGGATCTCCGACCCTTTTGACCCCGGTTCTCTGCAACTTGCTTGCCTTCTATGAGGACAAATGTTTCTTGTCTGCTCCAACGAGGGTGTCTAGTTTTAATTCTATCATCAGTCCCTTCTCCTGGTGCTTGCTGCTCATTAACTCCGTTAGTTGGTGAAGCATTATTTTCATGCATCTCAGTTGCTTCTGATGCCATTAACTAATGAACTCTATAAAGGCAGAGACTTCACAGTAAGAAAACCTTTGTTTTGATAAAGGGGTTGTTTACACCATAGGATCCTCAGCTCAACTGCATACATAGTGGGAGGGCCATTAATTAGGGAATCAACTATTAGTTTTTTGGGTGGGTAAGGATCATTGCCTGATCTTGAATGATCTTCTCAAGGGTCAATGGGCCTTACATTTTGCGCTATTTACCAAAAGGGGAACCCTGTGCTTCCTTTTTGCAATTCTCTGTCCAAACAGGGGATCATTTTCTTTGTTCAAGCACTGAAGGGCACCTCCATAAGGTACATTCCCCTAAAAAATCAGTGTGTGTGTTAATTTGCCTAATCTTTCATATATGATCCATATATAAAATCTCTTTTTTATTACTTACCATGAGGGGAACCCTGCACTTCATTTTGGTAATTGTCTATTTGACTGTCCAAACAAGGGATCAATTTCTCTATTCAAGCACTAAATTTGAAGGGCAGCTCCAGAGAAGGCTCACTGGCCTCATCCACTATGAAATCTCTGTGTTGAGTAGTTTTCCTGATCTTTCCTCCATAGTGCATATAAAATGTTTTTAATTACTGTCGACCATAAAAAGGGGAGTTACTGATTGTCACCTAGATATAATTATAGGGAAGTAATTAAGGGGCTCTCTATTTGTGAAAGGGTTAAAATTCTGACTCCTGTTTAAGAAATACTGGTGTATGTGGGATGAATCCCAAAGTACCTTATTGATCAAAAGAAAATCCTAGAATACCTTACTTTACTGCCTGTTTCTTTGAAAATTGTGTGCCTAATTATCTCAACCTAATTTAAATCTTCTATATATCTACCTTACTCATCAAATATGTGTATTGATTTTTTGCTGGCCAGAAATAGTTTTAACTTTTTTCTTAGAACAAAAAAAAAATCATGTTTGGTTATTAGTTACCAATTTTGTTTTCTGAAGCTATATTTGGTTGGCCTTTTTTTTCTTTTTTTTTTTTTTTTTTGTCTTGTTTTCCAAAATTAGGACAGAAGAAACCAAAGATCTGAGATGTAGAAGATGTTTTTAATGCTTTGAAACCAAATTTATCTTTTCTTTTCATTTTTTTTTTCATGTCAGTACTCCACTAAATTATATATATGCACTTTATTTGCATTTCAGTTTACTTTTTTGCTATTCTCTCTTTTTAAAATCAAATTTTCTTTCTTTCTTTTTTTTCTTTCCTTTTTTTTTTAATTACAAAATACTTTTCAAAACACTTTGTAAAAATATATATATACATTTTTTAATTAATTTTCTTGAAACCAGTAACTTTATGACTAGAAATAAGAAATGTGATTTGATTAAAAAAATGATTAGATTTGAACCTTTGGACATCGGTGGCCTGGGACTTATGGGATTAACAGTTTAATCCCCCTTCCCAAAAGAATAAATAATAATAATAATAATAATAATAATAATAGCCTATTTTTGTGGTCCCATCATCCCATACCCTCTCGAAGAGACCTCCCTATTTTGAGGAAAAAAAAGTCTTATGGGTAGGATGTACTGAAAATCACCCTTCCTCGACACCCCTTCCAAAAAAAAAAATAATAATAATAAATAAATAAATAAAGAAGTATAGCCATCCCATTATATCATATCCTTTGCAAGAAGTAATTACTCTATCGGTTCAGTCTATGTCTACTCTCACTATATCATGTCCTTTGCAAGAAGTAATTACTCCATAGATTCAGTCTATGTCTACTCTACCAATAAAATTTATTTATTATTTTGGGAGTAATTACTCCATAGATTCAGTCTATGTCTACTCTACCAATAAAATTTATTTATTTATTTATTTTTTGAGGGGACAAAAGCCTAGTAGGTAACATATAGATACCGTTTGGCATCTACAAAAAAATAAAAAAATAAAAATTCTAAAAACTTCTATCATATCAATTTTTTTATTTCATTGCACGTATTATGAACTCATAACTTTTCTCACTTTATCTCATTTTTTATCACTCCAAACACACCCGTAGTAAGATTTTTGGTACTCATTCATGTTACATTATGTCATGTTATGTTAGGCTTGTTACAAACATCATTTTCATTTTCAAATTAAAAAAAAAATAATGTTATAATTTCACAGGAGAAAATAATTTCGTTCTAACTGCTAAGACTCCATTTGACAAGTCTTTATTTTCAATTTTTTTTTTTTTTTTAGAAAAGTGAACACGAAAATTTGTTTGCTAAATTCATTTTTAGTTTTTTATTTATGTTTAATTGTTTATATTTTATATTTTTTTTATTTTATGTTGTCGTTTTTCTTTTTTTGAAATGAAAACTAAAATTATGTTTGGAAATTTAATTTTATTTATAGTAATTAACTTTTATTTTAGTAAAATATTTAATTTTATTAATTATTTTTAAAAATTAATTGAATTATTTCATATTAATTAAATTAATTATATTATATTATTTATTAAAAATAACCTTAGCTTAATAAAATATTTGAATAAAATAATTCATTTTAATATGATGCGACAAAATGGACAAAATGTTTATAACAAAAAAAAAAGAAAGTGAAAATATTTTTTTTGTTTACGTTTTGCTGTTTAAGTTATACTTTTTTAAGATAAAAAAATAAAAATAAATTTAATAAACACGCTTTTATTACTAATTTTTAAAAATTTGTATACGTAAATAAGAAAATAATAAACATAAACGTTACTAAATAAATTTTAAATTTTCATTTTTCTCTACAATTACTATCACCATCAGTTACAACCATCACCTTCTACCGCTTGACCACGACCCTTGTCGTGGCCATCAGTTACTTTCATCATCAGTTGTCATCTACCTGTGACCACTGCTACTAGTCACCATATCAAAATTATATCTATCAATTAATAATTATTGTTATTAAACGTATTTTAAAAAAAAAATTTACTATGAAAATAAAAACTAAGGATGCGTTTGGCGTATTGATTTTTACTGAAAATCTTTAAAAATCTTTAAAAAAAATTCACTTTTTTTCTCACTGCGCGAATTATGAACTCACAATTTATTTCACTTTATCACATTTTATCTCATTTTTTATCACTCTAAATATTCCCTAAATACAAAATTGAAAATTGAACACAAAGACTGAACATAAAAATTAAAAATTGATAGTTTTGTCAAATGGGTCCTAAAAAGTTAACTTTTATTTCTTTCCTAAAAACTCCTAAAAAATAATAAAAAATAAATAAATAAAGCAAACACAGGCGTATTTATTATTATTATTATTTTTTTTTATAGAAATTTTGTAAATGGCTGACTAGTTAAAAACCCTTTTCCCCCATTTTGGCCAAACACAGGGATATGATGTTTGAACTTTAATATTGGCTCCGAAGTGTTACTTGTTTGGCATATTTACCATAAAAAGCTTTAGTAACTCTCAATGGTAAACCTTCCTTGAAAATTTGCAGACTAAGTAACCTTCCTAGAAAATTTGCAGACTAAGTTTGGTAAGATTGGGGTTACTAAAATCGAAATGTAACTTTAAAAGTTAAAAATTGTATTTTTAATTTTTGAATTTTATAAAAGTTTATCCAACAATTAAGGTTAAATTATTTTCATTCCTTAAATGAACTTATATGAGAATCCAAATATTAAAAATGTAACCTGAATTCCTAAAGTTAAATTTCAACTTCAGATCCCCTCATTTCTTTTGTAGCTATGATATTAAAAAAATAAAAAAAAGTCACAAACTACTAATACAGGTCAATTATCACATAATTTCTCTTTAGTTGGAGGGAAGAATTATATTAAGGGGGCATTTGGAGTTTCAAAGAATCAAAAGTTAGTATTGTAATGATGTAAAAATGACACGCAATAAAATTTAATTTAAAGAAATTAAAAACTTTAAAAATTTTTTAAGTATTTTTGAGACTTCAAAAGCCCCCAAGTTGCAAGGGTCGAAAATGCCTCTTTTAGGGTCAGAGGCTACCAAGGGTAAATTTGATGGCAACAACAGCCTTCATTTCTTCTCAATATCATAAGAAAAACATGGAGATACGACAATCTTCAAAGCTGTCAAAATCTTCAATTAAATTCCAAAATCATGTCACAATTGGAAAGATATTTGATTTACTAATTACCTTTATCATAAAGATAATTATAGATTGCATCATCTCTCTCAGAGAGCACAGCAAAACTGGCACTTGAAACCCCAACAAAAATAAATAAATAAATAAAATAAATCCGTTGAAAGTTTGTGCTACTTAGAGCGTGTTTGGCATCTCAATAAACCTCAAAAAAACTCAAAAAATTTTAAAAGTTTTCAAATCTCTCCAATTAAATTTTGTTACATATCATTTTTACATTACATCAATCCCAACTTTTGAGGTTTTTTTGGGCTTTCAAACACCCCCTTAGGCATATCAAATTATTTAGGGCTTAAGGCAAAAAAAAATTTGAGCCTACAAAATTTTCATATTTATAACTTTTTGACCCGCAAAATCACGAATTAAGATTTTACATTCAAAATGTTTCAATATCGTATTCTGAAATCTATGTTATGGTATAGTTGGTTTTAAAGAAAATTTCAATAATTATAATTATGAAATATTATTTCAACCGAAATAATTATTATCGGTACTGTCAATAATATTCTATAAATAATATAAACATTAAAAGTTTATATAATTAAGGCAGCATTTGGTTTATATTTCTATTTTTTGTTTTCTTTTTTTTTTATTTTATGTGTTTTATATTTTGAAATTTTCAAAATAAAGAAAACAAGAAATGCATTTGGTTTAACATTTTCTATTTTTCATGTTTTGAGATTTTTCTTATTTTGAGTTAAAAACACTCAAATGATTTTTTACTATTTTGTATTTCACGTGTAAACTCATTTTCTATTTTTTAAAACAAAATTTAAAAACATAAGTGACCAAATGTGTTTTGAACTGTTTTATTTGTATTTAAAAATGTAAAATAGAAAATGAATTCAAAACAGATATAACCAAACAGCACCTAATATATCGATGGGTATATTAATTTTTATTTTTAAAAATTATTTTAATACTTTTAATTCCAAAAATAAATTAAAATAGTCAATTTTTGACTGCATATAAAGCGGCCTTCTTCTCATGTTGGGCCTTAAGCGACTGTTGAAGTTGCCTTAGGCGCAAACAGACCTGGAGTCTACCCATCAGACAAAGAAATATATTCGTTATAGTTGGATTTATTTGTAATAACATTTATTTTTATGCAACCGATAATAATAAATAAAATTGTTAGATTGTAGCCTGTGAGTTTTCGTTTTCCTAATAGATCAATCCCACTTTTGTAATAAATTATATTTTAGTGGGCTTTTTTATTTAGAGTGATTAACTCACCAGAAAAAGGTTGAATCATTCTAGTTGATTATTCTGATAAAAAAAATAATAATAATATTACATTACCCTTTCTGGAGATTGGGTATAGCAATAATAATTTACCTGCTCAAAATTTCTATCAGAGTTAATTGAATTCGAAGGAAAAAAAAAAAACAAAAACAAAAACAAAAGTGAAAGTGAGAAAAACAGAGAGAGGGAGAGAGAGGGAGAGAGAGAAGTATGGAATAAATATCGGGTGTGTTTGGAATTGTATAAAATTGTATAAAATTCTAAAAGTTAATGTCTCGTGTTTTGTGTAGTAAATAGAGAATTTAAATTTTATTATCTCGTAATTTGTGTTTGTAAAGATTTGTAGAATTTTGTATTATTTTATTTTAACTCTAAAGGACTCCATCATATTATTTGTGGAGTTAGAAATTTTTTTTTTTTTTTTTCACTCTAAGCTATTGCATGTATTAAAACAGCTATGGACTAGATATTAAATTGAGATAAAAAAATTTTTTTACTCTGAACTATAAACTGAAAATTAAACTTAAATATGATTTAGTATTATACTGAGTTATATGTAGTTGGATTAGAATGTCATACATTATTAGTACTAAAAAAATTTTAGATTAAAATCTTATCCGAATTACACCCCGCTAATGCCTTTGTTTCCTTTGCATTCAAAAACAAGTTCTGGTTTAAATCAAGAAGAAACAAAAATAAGTTTATTTTTTAGTTAATTACAATAAGTTTAATTTTTTTTTTAGAAAAAAAAAATTTGTAATTAATTTTTTAAATTTTTATTTATTTAATATTTTTATCCTTTATGATTTAAAAAATTTAAAACATAAGAGTCTCATTTTAGTCATTTTAAAATACTCAAAAAGAGTAGTTAGAAGTTCTTCCCAAATGAAGCCTCACTTAGTTGGCGAATGAGATAATTTGAGTAAATATCATAATAAGAAAAATAATAATAATTTATTATTATTTTTTTTGCTTAAATTTTGCTTTCTTCGCCGACTAATAACCAACGTTTTATGCTGTCAGTATAAAAATCCACCATAAAAACATTCGAGAGCTGTAAATAATTTTTTACTGATTACTTGAAAATAATCATTTAATTATGAAAATTTTAATAAATTATTATAGTAGAATAACATTTTTCATAAAAAAAAAATGAGGACGGATCTCCCATTTCACCCGTCCGCAAGCAGGGCGAGCATAATTCGATTTTAGTTGAATTTTCAAATCGAATTTCAGTTAAAACAGTTAAATTTTGATATTAGTCATGTTATGTACATTTACTAGCAATAATTAGTGTTTACAGTACTCTAAATAAAATTAGTATTTAATTTTTTTATATAGTTGAAACTTTGGATAAAAATTTAAAATCGAAAAAATTATGATAATCCATCAATTTTAATTTTTTCAAAAACTTTAGACCATAGCAGGTACTACATGTGTTTTGATCTTTCTTTTCAATTGAATTTTGATAAGCACCGTAAAAGAAAACACAAATTATGGATTTGTTTGAAACCCCAAAAAAATAAAAAAATTTTAAAAATTTTCAAATCCCTCCAATTAAATTTTATCACGTATCATTTTTACATCATATCAACCCCACCTTTTGATTTTTTTGGGATTCCAAACGCCCCTTATGATATTTTAATTTGAAATGTTTAACTTTTTAAAAATTATAATTGGGTAGAATTTAAGTTGGTAGTTTTGAAATAGATAATAGTGGGGTATATTAAAATAAAAATTAAGCGGGAAGTTAAAAATATAAAGATGATTTTAATTGTTGAATGAAAGAAAAAAATAATTTTTAATCGTTAGATCTTAGTTGGTGAGAGATATATTTTTAAAAATCGTTTTGTTTTATAATATAAATATATTAATATATTATATAAAAATATTAAAAGACATAATTTTATAAAGTATATCTGGAGTTTTGAAAAAGTTTAAAAAAAAAAGTAGAAGTTAATGTTGAAGTGATATAAAAACTGACACGTAATAAAATTTAATTAAAAAAATTAGAAGTCTTTAGGGCTCATTTAATTTATTTTTCTATTTTTTATTTTCTATTTTTATTTTTTATTTTTTATTTTGAACTCATTTTTCATTTTAGGCTTTTAAAAACAAGGAAAAATGTCAAAACGTATTTGGTCACTTGTTTTTCAAATTTTGTTTTAGAAAATAGAAAATGAGCTTACACATAAAATGAAAAATGACAAAAAGTTATTTTGAGTGTTTTTAATTAAAAACAAGAAAAATTTCAAAATAATGCATTTTTTCTTCCTTTATTTTGAGATTTTTAAAACATAAAATGAAAATAGAAAACTGAAAACAAAAAAATAAACCTAATGCCACTTTACAGTTTTTTGAAAAAATTTAAAATTCTAAACAAGGAAAATTTAAAACTATATATTAATGTAATATAAATATATTAAAATCGAAGCGAATTTGATTTACTTTCATTCTTTATAAAATAAAAATCAAATGAGATTTTGTTTAGAAAAAAATAAAATTTTTATATTTTAATTTTTGCGTAAATCAATATTTATAAAAACAAATTTATTCATTTCATGCGTAAAAGTAATTACTAATTGAGAAGGTATATTTATAATTTCAATAAAAAATACTTATTCCTGTTTTCCAGAAAATCACATTCACGAGGAAAAAAAAAATTAATATAAAAGTGATACGTAAAAACGTTTGATTAGAAAAATTTTTATAAAGTTATATTTTTTTTCGATGCATTTGTAACTTTTAAGGGGTGTTTGATTATACAAAATCAATTAAAATTTACTAATTTTTATATTTTTTAAATAGAATTTTGTCACATATTATTTTTATATCAAATCTTTTATATTTTTATTATATTTTTTGACTAACTTTTTCCGATCCAACACTCTCCAGCAGCTTTCGTATGCCAAACAGCACTGCCCGTAAGATCACATCGACTGCAAAATGGTAAAAGGCCCCAAGTTTTTTCGTTTGATTTCCCCTTTCCCGCTAAAAGTCAGAGTCCTCTCTCTCTCTTTCTCTCTCTCTTCGTTGGGTTGGTCCAGAAGACATCGAAGAAGCTTTAACTGATAAAACTTGAAGCTCCTTTCTTTCTTTCTTTCCTGTTGCCTTTTGTCAGCTAAAGCAGCAGAGCTGTACTACTGTACACCCCACGGGCCTCCGGAATTGGTAAACTCAATCATCTCTCCCGCTCCCTCTCTTTTCCTTGCTTCCATAACCCCACGCGGCACTCAAGTGCAGGCGCGTCAACGGATCGGATCTAAACAAACTAGAACTCAATCCTCGTCTGAGGAGGCGTTTAGTTGAAAAAAAATAACTAAAAAATATAATATAAATATAAAAATTTAATGTAAAAATAATATATTATAAAATTTAGTCAGAAAAAAATATAAAAAATTAATAAAAATTAATTAATTTTAATTAATTTTAACCAATCAAACACTTCTGAATTTGTATGATCAGATATAGGTAGGTACGCAAAGGTGCGCATGGATTGATTGGATTTGGTTTTACATTTAGAAATAAATCGATTTTTTAAGTTCTTAGAATTTGAATTCGAATCTAAACCTTGGACTAAATAACTTATTTGTTTATTTGTAAAATAATCAAATTTATTTTTTTATATTTTAATTTTTTTAATTTTTAAGAATAAAAATATCAAATTAACAGAAACTAAAAAGTTAACTAAAAAAAGTCACTTTTTTTCCTTCCCATACACCAAAAAAATAATTTTTTTCTAATTAATTAAAAAAAAGTCACATATTTTACTTCCTAAACCAGGCCTAAATCTACTTTAAATTAAAATCAAACTAAAAATTTTAGATTAGTCTAGTTTAATTTTAGGTTCAGGTCAATACAAGTTGAGTTGGGTCTATTTTTAGTTTATGCGAACTTTGGTCCAAATTTTAGAATTGTATGAATATTTTTATATTATAATATTATTTAATTTTATAATATTACTAGCAATAATATGTGTCTATGGCACTCTAAACAAAATTAATACTAAATTTCTTATATAATTGAAATTTTTAACAAAAAGTTTAAATTAAAAAAATATGATAATTCATGAGTTTTAACTTTTTTTTTTTCAAAATTTTACATTCTAACAGTTACTACATGTATTTTGATCTTTCTGTCTTCAACTAATTTTTGAAGAGCCTTATAAAAGAAAATACAAACTATGACGTTTTAATTTGGAAAGTTCAACTTCCTAGAAACTATGATTGAACGAAATTTAAATTGATAATTTTGATTTATATATTATCTTTACCATTATAATATGGTGAAATTTAAAATATTCAAACCGTTTTGTGACATAGATAATAGTGGAGTATACTAAAATAAAAATTGAGCAAGAAGTTAAAAATATGAAAATAATCTCAGTCGTTCATAAGAAATAAAAAATAATTTTTAATCATTAAATCTTAATTTGTAAGAGAAACATGTTTAAAAACCGTTCTATTTTATTAGACAGATATAAATATTATACAATAGTTATACATTATATATTTTATTTTCTGGATTGGTTTAAGTTCGGTTATTTTTTATTTGGGTTCAGTTTAAATATCAGCTAACTCAAAAACTAAATCAAAAATATTAGTTTACTAATTTTTTAATTCAAAATCAAACCAAAAATGATATAGATCTAAACCAAACTGAACCAAAATAATCGAAATAGTTGGATTTTCAGGTTTTTCGAATTTTTTGTACACCCTATAAGTATGAATGTAGCTTTATTAATATTTTTAAATATCTTTTGAAGCAATAAAAAATACTCATATTTAAATTTTTTTAAATTGTAATGGTAAAAATATCAAATTAACAAAAATTTTAAAAGTTATTTATAAAAAAATTAGATTTTTTCTTTCTTAAAAAAAAAAAAAAAGCTTGAACTAACTACTAAAACGTGCATTTTTTTCCTTCCAAAATTAAGCCTCAATTAGCATTCTGATCTAATTATTTAAAATTTAATAAATTTAAACATCCAATTAATTGATCTATAAATTTATAATATATACATATTATATTTCTTCATATATTAATATAAATAACTTATATAACATGGAACAACCTATATTTAGGTTGAGTTTGAGAAAAAAAAATGTTAGCTTTTGAACAGCTAAAAAATTAACTTTTTTTTTTATGTTTGGGAAGAGAAAAAATTTAACTTTTTAGTAGTTAGTTTTTTAGTTTTTTTTTTTTTGTTAATTTAACAATTTTATCCTTCAATGTCTAAAAGAAGTTTAAAATATAAATAAGTAAATTCGGTCATTTAAAAAAAAATAAAAAAAATAGTTGGTAACTCAATTACTTACTTTCTTTTCTTTTTTCACCAAACGGACATTTATTTTAATTAGGAGTTCATTTTCGCTATCTTTATAAATAAAATATAAGAACGCGTGCACCTATTATTGTTTTATATATATATATATATATAATTTAAATTCAAAAATAATTAAAAATATATTATAAAACTATCCTCTTCATCATGTGGTGAAATTATATAATGAAGGTATGTTTAAAGTGATAAAAATGAAATAAAATAAGATAAATTATGATTTCGTAATTTATGTAATAAAATAAGAAAATAAATTATTTTTAAAATATTTTATAAATTTTTAATAAAAATTAGTATGCTAAACGCACCCTAAAAAAACGGAACACATAATTTGAATTGAAGTTTTGGTTAAAAAAATGATGCGTTCAGAGTTAAAGGTTCAAAGTTCTATAATTCATATTAATTATTATTTGACCAGATAAAGTGATATTAGTGCCAGACCCAATTATTCATATGAATATATAAATTGTATATTGGATAGACTCAAACTCAATGCTTGTTTCGAGTGTCAAATTAAAAAAAAAAAAAATGGATGGTTGAATATTTGATGTGTTATTCGGAGAGTGTAGAAATGTTAGAGAAAATTGATAAATTTTGAAAAAAATTTAAAAATTAGTAAAAGTTAAAAAAATTAAAAATTTTGGGTGTAAAAAAATTAATAAAATTAGAAAAAGTTGGTAATTTTTAATCAAATTTAATACTCGAAACACACGCTCAAAATGAAGAAAAATGAGAGGTTGATATCGTATCTGTGACTTCAAGTTTTGGATTAAATTTCAATAATTTAAATTTATTCAAATGTTTTTACATTAAAAATATGTGAACAAATCTAAATTATTAAATTTTAATTTAACAATTTAAATATAATGTTTCTGCGACATCGGAGATAGCAATGTCACCTCCCCAAGTCCCAAAATGAAATCTAAAATTTCTTAAGCATGCCTGGATTTGGATAGACTTGTTAATGAAGTTGGTCTGGACCTCAACTCAATTAAACGGATTTGAATATACTAAAAATAAATAAAAATAAAAATTTATATAAGAAAATATTAATTCATGCGAATTAGAGAGTTTAAGAAGTATTGTTATGTTAATTTTGTGACATATAATCAGGACTATTAAATTTTAATTCAATTGTTCAAATACATTTACATTATTCTAAATTAGTCGGCACACTTTTTGCTAGATTGTGTCATTTTCGAGGCTGAATAAATTTAAAAAATAAATATTAAATAATAGTGAAATAAATTAAAGAAACTGAGGACTAACAAATCACTCGCAATCAAGATTCTTAAATTAAAATTTAATGATTTAAATATATTAATTTTTAATTAAAATAATATAAATATATCTAAATTGTTAATTTTGATTCAACAGTTCTAACATATTAGCATTATCTTTCTCCTTAAAAAAAAAAAAAAAAAAAAAAAAAGAGAGAGAGAGGAGGAAAGATAGCCGTCGGATATACTTACTAATCAAAAAAATTCTCAAAAGACCAATATACATTGGGAGAGATTATTAAAAGCTCAATATTTCTTCTCAATTCTCACTGTTAATTTACGTTAACTTCAAGATGTTCTCATACCACACAACTAAAAATTAAACGGTTGCTCGTCCCACTCGCCTTATTAAAATTTCAAGTCTGGAGACAGTTTAGAGTCACTAATTTTATTAAATTTGAAATTTTGTTTTACTTTAATTAATTTCATCGATTTCATTATTTATAAATTAAAAAAATAAATTAACTAATATTTATATTGTTATATAAAACAACACCGAAAATATTGGTGAAATTTTGGCGAGACATTTTCAAGTTCTATAGCATATTTCTGCCTCCAATCATTTTAAATTAAAAGGGTATTTAAATCCTCTAAAAATACCCAAAAAAATTTTAATTTTTATCATCTTTATTCAATTAAATTTTATCACGTATCACTTTTACATTAATTTTTGACATTTTTTTTTTTGAAAAAAAAAAGACATTCTTCCACCACCCTTTTTTAATATCTCCTTTATATTTTTCTCAATAGAAAAGTTATAAAAACATGTCTCAAATTAAACATTAATAAATAGAAATAAAAATAAAAATTATATTTTATTTATTTATTTTTGTGTGTTATTTTTCACTTTCTAATCTAGAAAATTATCCAAATATATATATATATATATATATAATATTAGGATATCTATTAGTTGGTTTTATATCCTATTCATCAATCGTGAATTGCCAATTAATGAATAGCCAATTAATTAATGCTAATTCTAGGCGGACAGTTGTTGGTTTAATTGCAGGACTAAAGCTGTCTACAAAAATTTAATATCATTAAAGGTTCATTTGGTTTGAAAAAAAAATAACAAAAAATTCTATAAATTTATGTTAACTTTATATCACATCAACTTTTTTCTTTCACTGTACGCATTACGAACTCTCAATTTATCTTAATTTTTCTCACTTTTTTTTACTCCAAACAAGCCCTAACTTGTTCAAAAATCTTTGCAATTAGTTACCGTTTGGTAAAAAAAAATTTAACATAAATTTATAACTAAACATAAATTTATTAATTTTTAGTATAAATTTATCAACTTTTATAAAAATAAAAATAAAAATTTACTAAAAATTGAATTCCAGACTGTCCACTGAAAAAGAAAGAATTTGACTCTAAGTCAAATTCTTAAAAAATGAATCTCTTTTAATTTATAATTTATACCACACGTACTGGGTCCTCAATAGGTACAACCGTAAGCTGCGAACTCTCGTAGCCACGAGGTTAGTCCATTCATTGAAGCGAGCTTTGTATGGGCATGACCCGATGTGCCTTTTGTTCAAGTTTTATAGACCCACTCGCTTGGTCCTTGTGTTGTTATGACGTGATGCACGCAACATCGGTATTGTTTGATGCGCCAAAAAATAATATAAAATAAAATAAAACTCTAATAACATTTAAAACTTACTAAAATTCTCTATTATATATTCACACATTTTCATTTTTATTAATTTTAAAAAAATTTAATATTTCATTAAAAAAATAGAAAATTGGAAAAAAGATTAATCAAGTACAAATTTTTTTTTCAATCACATTTCCCACGTTGAAAGTTTTCAAATGAGTACCATTGGGTTCGTTTTGAGCCACAAAAAAAATCAAAAAACTTCAAAAGTTTTCAAATCCCTCAAATCACATTTTGCCACCTATCATTTTTACATCACATCAATCCCATCCATTAGTTTTTTTTTTATTTTTTTGGGACTCTAAACGCACCCATTGTGCCCTAAGCCCACAAATTTTTTGAATCTGTTAGAATAAAATTAGAAAAACTGTTCTAACGGTTTACCACTATTCATATCCAAAAAACACAATTTGGAAAGAGAGAGAAAGAGAGAGAGATATTAGGGGTGTAGAAATTTTTTGAATTCGTTAAAAAACTGCTCTAACGGTTTACTACTGTTCATCTAAAAAAAACGCGATTTGGGGGAAGAGAGAGATGTTAGGGGTGCAGAGATTTTTTGAATCTATTAGAACGGATTGAGGATGTAATACCCCGAACTTTTGTGTAATGTAAATAGATGGTTATTATACATTTTGAGGTAATAGTATGTTGGTTAAGAAGTATTCATTTTTAGTAGTACTTTAAAGTGGATAATTTTGAAAGAAGTAAGCCAAACATTCAAGAGTTGGAATTTTGACACAAATGTAGGAATGAGACACCTTGGGCACCCAAGAGGTCAATTCTTGGGCGCCCAAGGCTCGAGCGCACAAGGAGGAACTCAGTTGGGCACCTGAGCTATAGCAGAAATGATAGATATGGTGTGTTCTGACTTGTGTGGCCGAACTCTCATCCCTACACACCTATAACTAGCTAAGGGAAGGGAAAATTTGGAGAATACTGTTGAAGGATTAAATATAATCAAATTTTTTATATGAAAAATGTGTGGATTGACGAAGAATAAGTGTTTTGGTGTTAGAGAAAGAAGGAGATCGGGAGAGGTAGAAGAACCAAAGAGAACCGAGTGGAGTTTTGGATGGTAAGTCCTTCTAGCCTTAATTAACATCAAATTAGCTTTGTAAAGATGCAATTGAGCACTCAAGGAACCCATCCATGTAATTTTTTTGTCATTTAGATTAAAGGATGGAGTGATTGAATCCATCAAAGTTGGGAGCTTGAAACTGGGAATAGACTACCTCTTGTTCTTCATCTTTATTCAACTTGAGGTATGGATTTTATGTAACATTCTTACATATATGATGTGTAACAAGTATTAGAGCAACATTTAAGTAACCTTTGCAAGCTTTGATTTCATTTATGGGAGAATATGGGAGTTATATACACATATATATGTATGTATAGGTTAATAGAGAGAAAATGTTGTTTGATCTATAACTTGGCCCATAGTTAATGTAAACTCAAATTGTTGGTTTCTTTTGATGCCTATTAGCCTTGTGGTAATGTTAGAAACAAGAGACCTTATGTATTTTGCCTTAAACATGGTCAAAATGAGGTTCCAAGTGTGATGGATGATAAACTCGGAAAACAGAGCATGAAACCTGTAATTCAAACCAATCTGTGGCCACATAAGGTGTTATCAGTTTGGCGCCCACCGCTTGGGCGCACGAGGCATGGGCGCCCAAGACCTTGGGTGCACGACCTATTGACAGTTGGGTGCCAATTGAGGCTAGTGTAGTTTCCTGACTTAGTTTATTTTTGGGCATTCTACCCTAAGTCCATAAAGAGTCTAGTGCTATGTTTTTGCATGACATTTTATTTGTCTAAATACATGAATTGAAAATGTATTTCATACTGCAAAATGTTTATAAATATTGTTTACTTTGTGATACAAGAATGCATGCTAGGCAATGTGAACTTTCATTGATGAGTGATGGTAAATGAATTAAACTTTGAACAAGTGAATTGGAAGAGATGAAAATGTGATGAGCTTTATGATGAATTGAAATGTGGTTATGCGTTGATAGAAAGCGTTTGATGATGAATGCGAACTTATGGTAAAAGAGAATTAAATGTGATGAAATGATTGATTGTATGTCGGGGGTCGTGGTGGGGTGCGGAAATAAGAAGGATTTTGAGGTTACCCTCAAGTTAAAAGTCCCGGAACCTGCGCAGGGTTAGGTGTTCATGCCAGTGGGTTAGTAGCCCACAACATGACGTGTGTTTTGGCTTCTCATGGCCCTGGACTGCGATCCTAAACGACGACGTCGGTTTACCATTTTCGTTGGGTTTTGACTTATAAAAGATGGTGCTATGTATGTAGCCAACCCCTGATGACTTGTGTGGAATGATGATGTGATTGAAAGATGGACAAGTGATAATGTGAATATGAGATGTGCTTGGATTAAATGTTAAGAAATCTCATAACGTGAAATAAATGAGAATTAAATGTTATATTATGATAGTATTGACTAGTGCCATAATTTTACTTAACTTGGATACTTGTTGATGTTGACGTATGTGCATATAAACGAGTATAGATGTATATTCAAATGAACGTCAATTTTTAAAATTTTTTATGAACGCGATTAATACGCCTAAAAGTTGCAGCTTTTAAAAAAAAAATTAATAAAAAATCATATAAGACAAGAAAAAAATTAAAAATATAAAATAAAATGAGTTTTAGAGGCCAAATGAAACCTTAATTAGGTCCATTCATGATATTAAAAAGACCATTATGTACAGAATCGATAACTTCTATGAGTATTAAGATCATATTACAGGAAGCAGAGTAGTAATTATATTGGAATAACACGTTATGACGGTATTATATAGTGTTACAATTTAGTTAAATGTAAAAATTGACAAAACTTAGAGAAATCAAAGAAGCTCGTAAAAACTAAAAATAAAAGGTTTAATTTGAAAGTCGCCATTCTTGTCGTTCATGTTTCATCTTTTGGCTTGATGGTTAACCCCAAAAAGGTATCAATCGTTTAGCAAATGAAGGGATTTGGGTTGATGACATAAAACTCCTTCAACGAATGTCTTGTACTAAACAAGTGCATTCCAATTGTCTGCCCACTAATTATATGGAAGGACGACTGCCATGGAAAACTCTTATTTTTTTGTTTTGAAGAATCAGTCTTACGTTGATAAATCATGCACGGACAAGCCGTGTTAGTTACATACATGTCAACTATCTACGTGAAAAATTCTCATCTATAATTGAAAAACTAATGCTTTGATGTCTCGTATATATGTGCGTATATATATATATATCTTTCCAAGAATTCATGGATTACTTGGATGACTTGCTAAAGGCGTTGTCTGCACCACCTTTTAATCTAGTTATTTATTTTATTTTATTTTTGTAATTTATTTAGTGATTTATCAACAATATGTACTCTGTTTACTTAAAAATTTAGAGATTTAATTAACTACGCTCTGTTTAAGGTCGGTCTAGTTGGCAAAAACAGAAAGAAAAAGTGTCAATTTTTGTCTATTTTGGTATTTTGTAACAACATAAAAAATTGTTAAAAAATTTTTAGTTTTATATCAATCAATTAAAAATTGCTAGAAGTTCTAAAAAATTCTCCATTTTTTTTTAACTAAACAACCAAAAATTATTACAAATTTTTAAACATTTTTAATTTTTACCAAATACATTAAAAATTTTTAATTACTAAAAATTACCAAGTTTTTAAAAAAATTTTACTTTTTTTTTTTTGGCGCAACCAAACAATTCTCGGGAACACCGGCAATTTATACAACTCATTTTGTAGTCAATAATATTGATGGTACAAGGTACGAGGCAAGAAAAATGTCGAAAATTATAATAATTGATCACATGGGCTTAGCCGCTTTGGTAGTTATAGGGAGCCCATGCTAAATGGTTGGGAGCTTTTAATTCGCGCGCAACTATGATTGTTAATGCGTGGAATCGAATTCGAACTAAATAATTAATTTGTTTTTTTATAAATTTTAAAGTTTCAAATTTATGCGAGATAACAATCGACTTGTGTGTGTACTCACGACATCATTAAGTTTTCTCACTTGAACGGAGTAGGGTCCGTTTGGAAGTTCAAAAATTAGTAAAAAAGTATTAAAAATTATATTTTGTAATTTTTGATGCGTTTAGTAGAATTATAATTTTTCTCACTTTTTTGATTTGCTACAGTAAAAAAAGAAAATAAAAATTTACCACTTTTTTGATTTGTTACAGTAAAAAATATACCAAACACACAAAAAATTATCACTTTTTTATTTGTTATAGTAAAAAGTTTACCAAACATCTAAAAGTTACAAAAAAAAAAAAAAAACTAAAAAATACACTTTAGTCTACCAAATATACAAAAAAAAAATGTAACTAAAAAAACATATAAAAAATTACTAAAAATTTTATTTTATTTTTTCTATTTTTGAAACTCCAAACAACCATTAATTGTAAATAAAGAAAACAGTCAAAAGCAAAAGGTTGGGAGAGGGTTCCCGGGTAAAGCTTTCGGACGATGTGGAGGCCGTTTGGTAACTCAAAAAAATATTAAAAATTATATTTTGTAATTTTTAGTGTGTTTGATAAAATTATAAATTTTTTTATTTTTTTTTATTTACTGCAGTAAAAAATACAATTTATAATTATAATTTTTTTGATTTGTTACAATAAAAAAATATATCAAACACTCAAAAGTTATCACTTTTTTACTTTGTTATAGTGAAAAATTTACCAAACACCCAAAAGTTACTAAAAAATACTAAAAATTCCACTTGGTTCAACCAAACATACAAAAAAGTACCTAAAAAACTACCAAAACTTAAAATTTTTTGAACTTTCAACAACCCCTAATCAATTGGAAGTTAAAGAGCAATTGTAGAGAGAGAGAGTTTTGTAGCCAATAGTAAGCCTGCTTTTGTAATTGATAATTCCGAGGTATATGCAGGCAAATAAAAAGTAAGAGCCAGTGGAACAGGTATTACACTCTGTTAATCTTATTAATATCTTTATTTTTAGTAATTATAGTGACAGTTACCGTATATTTAATGCATGTGAAATACTTTACAAAGCAATATACAAGATGTGATAAGATTAGAAAATATAAATAATAGAAAACCTAGTTATACTATTACTATGCCCCATTTGGCATTAAGAAAAAATTTTAAAAATCTCTATAAATCTCAAACAATCCCTCTACCTCTAATTTTTTCGCTATTACTAATTTAAAAAAATTATAATATTTCTCTTAAAAATAAAAAATTTGGAAGTAAGTTAACCGAATTTATAAATTTTTTATATATTCACATTTTTCGTGTCGAAAATTTTTAAACGAGTACCATTGTTGTTATTTTTTGTGAATTTTTTTGAATCCATGGGAACGAATTTAAAAAATCGTTCCCACAATTTACTACTTTAAAAAAAATACCAAAATTAATCTCAAATTATATTTTATCTCGATCTATCTTTGCGATTGGATTAAACTCAAAAGTTTTTTTATCCTGAATGCTATCCACGAGGCTGGGAAAAATCCACGAGGTTCGGAAAATGCAAACTAAGTGGAAAACTAAGGCCCCGTTTGGCATATAAATTTCTTCTATAAAATTCTATAAATTTCTAACAACTTCCATACTTTTAATTTTTCTGCCATCACTAATTTCAAAAAATTCTAATATTTTGCTAAAAAAATAAAAAAATTCTGAAAGTAGGCTAACCGAATATGTTAATTTTTTATACAATCATATTATTCATGTCAAAAGTTTTCAAATGAGTACCATTGTCACTATTTTTTGTGAATTTTTTGAATCCGTAGGAATGATTTTTCAAATCCGTTCTCACGATTTGCTATTTTTTAGAAAAAAAAAAGACGTCAAAATTAACTCCAAACCACATTTTATCTCAATTTATCTTATTTTTTCTTACGCCAAACGGAGCCTAAATTGATGAGGTCAGAAAGATTTGTGGTTAAGATTGTGTCACATGTCTAATATATTTTTTTATCAACAAAATTCATAATAAAACCAAATTATTTTAAATTTATGATTGCGTTGATAATTTTTAAATTCAGATTTAATCCCAACTAACACGACCCAATTGATTCGGGTTTTTTAATAAACTAGTGCTCCAAATGCCATTGGAAGAAGATTTCTCAACATATTTAATGGTAGCAAATTTAAATATTATAAATCTGTTGTGGATAAGATAACAATATCTTTTATATACAATATATATTGCGTATGTATATAACGTGTAATAAATAATGTGCATATTATATATATATTTGAAATTACTGAAAATTTTTAAAAATCTTTAAAAACCTCTAAAAATTATTCATATCTCATTGTATGAATTATTAATTTACAAATTATCTTATTTATCTGATTTTTTTGACTCTAAATACATTCTATATGCTATCTTTACGTTACATATATTGGCTCCGTTTGATTTACAAACAAATTCTAAAAAATTCTTATAAATCTCTGTTAACCTTATATCACATCAACTTTTTTCTTTTAATACACATATTACGAACTCTCAATTTATTTCTATTTATCTTACTCTAAACTCACTCGTAAGAAACAAAATCTAAACGAGTGTATGTTCTAGAAACACGTCACACGCATGTGGATCTCAATTACCACTAGATGGGATAGGGAGATTCATCACGATTTCTATATTAAATTATCTTACGCCCTATTTTCATTAAGAATTTATCAAAATATATATATAGAGAGAGAGAGATTTAAAATCCCTCAACGTATTTGATTTATAATGGTGTAAGAAAAAAAAAGTAGTATCAAATTTTAGAAATTAAAAATAATTAAATTAAGAACTAATTTAATAATAAATATTTTTTTATTTTTTTATAATTTTTTAATTTACTCAAACAGAATTCTGCATTTATGATTGTATATTCCATTTCTCCTTTCCTTTGCAATTTACTTATTATTTTTTTTTTCTCACTCTACATCTCTAATCCAAACACACCCTTAATGTTTGGCAAGAGAAAATAAAAAGAAAGGAAAAAATAAAAGAAAAAATGTAAAAAAAAATAAGAAGAAAATATAAAATTCTCAAATACATATTCTTACTTGAATAGATTTTAAAATATAATAAAATATAAAGAAATTAATTTTTGGTTTAATTATTTATAATATCTCAAGTATCATGCATTTTCCTTTTATTTTTATTATAAATAAAATATAAAAAATAAATTTGAATACTTATTGTTTTTTATTTTCTATTAGAATCCAAATACATTTTTTTTTTTAAGTTTTCTGGTGAATGATGCCAAAATTGTCAAAATTTCTCAACCAACACCAACCAATCAGACAACCCTATAAAAGTGCAAAGAGGGTTTAGTTTACCAAAAAATATAAATAAACTCAAACTTTTATAAACTTTTTTTAATATTTTTTTAATCAAATTTTTTCACATGTCACTTTTACACTATTTTTTTATTTATTTTTTGACTATTAAAACACACCGTTAAGACGTAATTTTGCTTATTCCAATTAAGAGTTTGTAAAATTATAAAAATTTCATACAAAAATTTGAAATCCTTTAAAATGAAATAGAGAATTGAAATCTCGTAAAGTAACCTCATATATATTTTTTTTTTGGTAAAATTCTAGGAAAATTTCCAAAGAAAGTGACCTTTCAACTAAAATTTTTATTTCAACTAACAACAAATTTTACATTTTAATTCTAAAGATATGAACTTTTATTACAAATTGGTTTGGTGTAGATCAAAAACACAAGTAAAGAAAAAGTTAAAGTTTTAGGTTTTTAGTTGACGTGCGTACAAATTAACATGAATACTTTAACTATTCAAAAATAAATAAATAAAATTAAATTCTCCCACAATAATTTGAGAAGTCAATTGTGTGTGTGTATGTTTTTTCTTTTTTTTTTATCTTATATAACTTTTTCCAATAAAATTTCATATTTTTTCAATTTTTACATAGATTTGTAAATACGTCATTTAGTTAATCAGACGTCCAAATTTAGAAATTTAGATGGGTTTAGATTTATTGAATATTTAATCCTTACATCTATACTCCAATTTGGGTATGAGCCTATATCATGATTTAATTTTATAATAAATTGAATTTAATATCTATTTATTTATAATTTAATTTTAAAAAATATATATGAGTTCATGTGTTATCAATTTTTAATACCCTAAAACTTTTTACTCTTAATTATAAATTAGTGAAAATAATAAATATGAATTGTTGAATGAGCTACAAATTTATGTATCAATACAAGTATATGCATAATTTTTTATATTTAAAAAATATATTAGATTGGATCCTGGACAAGTTGAATATAGGCATTATTGGATTTGTTAAGTCCTGAGTAATCAGATTTGGCTGTAAGGACTGACTCGAGTCTAAACTCGATCAATCGACATATCTAATTTAAGGCATATTATTAATATTCATAAAAAAAAAAGTTGCAAAAAATGTTTTGAAAAAGGAAAATCAATTTGCAACTAATATATATATATATATATATATTGCCTCATAACTCGATTGTCTTATTTAAGCTCAATTTGGTTGGTTGTAAATCTCTGAAAATATCTGAAAATTTTTAAAAATTATTCACTTTTTATTTCATTACACGAATTAGGAACTTACAATTTATCTCACTTTATCTAACTTTTTATCACTCCAAACACATCCTTTAAAATATTTATTTTATGAATATAAATAACAATGTCTAAAAACTATTCAAAAATAAAAAATAAAATTTTAATAAAAAACCATAAAATAAAATCCAATTTCTCTAATTGTCGTGGAAAGGAGCGTACAACATGTTTTTCTTTCTTTCTAATTCTTTTTTTTTTTTTTTATGGAACTAAGACTAATAAAGAAAATTTTGATACCATTTGAGATTAAAAAAATTAGATTTTTTTTCTGTTTTAATTGCTAGTTAAAAAAACTAGATAGCCCAGCTTGTTTTTTTGCATTTGACATGCAAAGAAACAGATATTCTTAAATATATATACATATATATTTAATTATGTACATTAATCATTTTACCTTTCGTGAAATGACCAAAAAATATATATATAATTTTGTGTAATAAAAGGGATAGAATAATTATTTCACACTAAAAATTAAAAATTAATTTTTTTCAAATACATAATTATTTTTGCTGGATTCCAAACTCCCGTTAATTTAAGAAGAATTAGCTATTTTTTTATATGTTATATGATTTTTCAATAAAATTTGATAGATCTTAGGTATATTCACATTCATAAAAAATTATAAAAAATTAACATATGAGTAAAAATAAAATTAAATTTTAGTAAAAAAATATAGGAGGAGAAAAACAAAAGTTAATAAAAAAAAAGTAAGTGGCTAAATTAATCGGCTTCGAGTCGAGCGAGCGGCTTAGAAGGTTTGACGCCGTTATAACGGCGTCAAGTTCGGTGCTGAAAACGACGCTCAGAATGGCGGACACTCACGCCGAGCGTGTTTCACAACTCAAAACCCGCCCATTTCTTTTCACCATTGTCTTTTCAAAGAGGAAAACCAAACTTCCTCTCTCTCCCTCTCTCTTTCTCTCTATCTATCTATCTATCTATCTATCAGTCTCTCCGGAGGGAGCTCGCCGGATTCCCTTTTTCCCCGCCGAGGAGTTCCATTTTCGCTTGCGACCACATGTGGAACGCCGACGACACGGACTCTTTGATTTCTTTCTAAATTTGCTTTTTTCTTCTTTTCCATAAACAAGGAAGTGGATAGAAATTAACTGGAAGAAAATTCTGTTTGTATATTGGTGCTTGCATATATGAAGGTTTATGGGAGGCACAACTCATGCCTTAATTAATATAATTTCTCTCTCTCAATCGAAATTATGACGATTGTTTACGGAGTGTGGTTGTACCGTCTGATTCGTCCCTCTTCTCAGGTTAAATTTGCGTCCTGATCGCTTAATCAATGCAAAGTGCTTGAAAATAACCTTTTTTTTTTTTTTTGGCTGGGTTCAAAATTATGTGATCTTGCTATATGACTTGTATATGCATATAGTGACGGTTGCACGAATTTATGCGAAGAAGTACTTCTGTTGATCTTAGTGCAGGCATTTGTAATTTTTTTTTGTGTGTGTTTCAATTTTGGAATTTGCAGTAATATTTTTGAATTTTTTTTCTTACAAATAGTATTAAATGGTACAACGGTATATTAATACACATATTACGGTTTGGTGGTGAGGGATTGCTCTTCGTGATCAATTATTGCTATCCCTCATTTGTTTTTCTTTCTTATTTTTATTTTTTATTTTTTCTGATTCTTCCTTACAGCATACACTTAATACCTATTTTGTTTGCTGAGAGAACCGAGAAAAGCAAAACTGGAATTGATTACTGAACCTCATTTTTTAGGCTTTTTAGATGTCAGAAGACTCAGAACTTCCCTGAATCCACTAAAAGGTTCAAGTGGGTTACCAACTTACCAACTTTTTCTCAAACAGAAAGTGCACTTTAATGTTTGGTTGCTGTTTGGTAAACAAGCGATTTTTCATTTTCATGTCCCTGTTTCTTGTAGAAGCAAAAATAAAAGAGACAGTCAGTTCATCCTGTGGTAAATCTGATCTAATTGTGTCTCTTCTTTTTTTTTTGGTTTTTTTTTTTTTTCCTTTCCTGCTGCAATCTAGGTGTTTTTATATAATTTCGGACCCTCAGGTTTCAAATGCATTTAGAAGGCGGTTATTTGGTAAATTCTCTTCCGCCATTCTTGGAAATTTTATGGCGAAATTGATTCTCATGTTTGTTTCCATTTGACTTCTGCTGTAGGATTTGGTGGTCTGCTACCTGTGCAGTTGAAAATCTTTGAATTCTTCAAAAAGTAGGCTCTAAGGTCTGGAATTAGCTGGCCAGTGAGGAAGTTAGGTTTCTTTTCAAGTTTCTGTTTCATTAGGCTGTGTTGTCTAAGTTGCACAATGCCAATTGAAACAATGGGTCAGAGGAGTTCATCTACATCACCTTGTTTCCTTGAAGAAATTTGCTTTTATTCTGAGGTATTTATTCTCCATATCCATTTAAAGTCTTTCCATTTCTCATTTAATGATAAGCTTTAATATGTGGGCTAGTGTTTGATAATTGTTTTAAAATTCCACTGTTTAAGATTCTTTATTCTTTTAATGTTTTTGGTCATACTTTTCAATCTGATGATGCTTACTGTGGGCAGAAAGAACTTGGATTTTGGAAGCCAAAAACTATGCATTATTGCCACGGTGAGCATCCTCACTGTCACATGATGAAGGCATCTTATTTTTGTTTTGCTTTTCTCCTCTTGTTTGGTTTATACAACGCAAGCCTGTAAATTGCATTTTTCAGGCTCAAATAAATTAAGCTAATGTATGGCACACTAAACTCAGCATTTGTATCAACTAGTGTTGTTTTAGATATTTATTGTTATACTTATGTGTGTGTGGATTTCTTCTTATTCTTGACTAATGATTATTAAATATAATTTGGTCATATCCAATGTAGACTTAGGGAGGCACAGTACAGAATGGCGAGTCCATTCAAGCAAAAAGGTAAAAATGACAAAAGTAAGCCTATGATAAGGAAAGACCTAATTTCATATAACCTCATAAAAAACATAACACATGATAAAAATGAATGGCAACCCTAACTAGTTTGGGATTAATACTTTGTTAAGTTCTATTATTGAGCGTGTGCCCATGTTGTTATATATCTTAAGATAACTCACTCTTAAAAATTAATTGATAGAGGTAGGGAACCCAAAGCATACAAACACCACACCAATATTGACACATGTATCCTATGCTACATATGCCTGTGGATTATGTCATTCCATCACACTTTGCATCCCTGCACCCATGTAGATAAGCTTTGCATTAGTCTTTATTAGTCTTGGGCAAACAATGCAATGCTGTTGTCACTCCTTGCAGCGAAGTGAATGGGAGGCAACATACAGGCTCTTATACCATGTGTTATATACTTTAGGAGGAGAACTCAATCCTAAAAGCTAGCTGATAGAGGGAAGGAACCAAAAGCATACAAATACCACACCAATATCCCATACTACATGTGCCAATGGACTGTAAGACATCATATTGTGTGCTAATAAAAGAATCAATATCTAACTGTCTTTTATAGCTCCTATGATTTTTGTTTACAATAGTCTCATGAATTGAGATTGGACCATCTAGATGGAGATTTTATAATCTAATTAAATATATATATGCATGTGTATAACTTTATACCATCTTTTAATACCCATGAGTGAGTATTGTCAATGTAATAAGAATGTTCCTATATATGCGCTCACTAAGGGTGGATTGCTTGTTCGCAAAGATGCCGTCGTAATTGGTTGGTTTGGGGTTTTACGGTTGCTTGCTTAATGTTGAAAAAGAAGGGAGTTAATTTGGAATTTCTCGCTGCAATTAGTTTGGTAACGCTGGAAATCAAGTTGGATACCAAGTGTTGTTAGTTTTCATCATATATGACTTGAGGCAAAATAAAGCCATGGTTTAGACACCATCTCTTGATATCAATGAGCTAATTCTGCTAATGCAATAAGATGGATTCCATATTATGCCCGCAGGTGGTGTGGGTTGCTTGGTGGTTGTAATAAGCTTATCATTGGATTGTAATCAGAGATGTTTCTTCTCTTCATTAGTTTTTGCCGATCTTCTCTCCTGATATTTTTTGTTGTCATTTCTCATTTAAGAAGAGAATGTTATCTTAAGGCCCCGTTGGGTAACATTTTTATTTTGTATTTTTCTGTTTATATTTTCAAAATTTTGTAAATTAGCAACAGAAACATGTTTGTTAAATCTGTTTATGTTTTTTTGTTTCCAAAAAAATGAAAACTTAAACAGAAAAACGTAAATAAAAAAGGAGTTTTCACTCTTTTTTTTTTTTTTTTTTTTTCTGTGGCAAACATTTTGTCAATTCTAATACTTTGTTCATTTTGTTATATCATATTAAAATAGATTATTTTATTCAAATATTTTGTTAAGCTAAAATTATTTTTAATAAATAATATAATTAAATTAAATTAATATGTAATATATTATTAATTTATTTCTAATAAATAATTAAATTTAATTAGTTAATTTAATTAATAGGAAATATATATTTATTAAATTATTTTTAATAAATTATTATGAAATATATTTTATTCAATTATTTTTAGTAAATAATATAATTAAATTATAATTAATATATTTTATATTTATTGGATTAAATGATATAATAGTTATATTTTATTTAATTGTTTTTAATAAATAATATAATTAAATTAATATAAAATATATTTATTAAATTCAATTAATTTTTTTAAAACTAATAAAATTAAATATTTTATAAAAATAAAAAATTAATAATTGGAAATAAAATTATATTTCCAAAAGCAGTTTTAGTTTTCATTTCAGAAAAAAAACGACAACAGAAAACATATACATAAACATATAAACGTAAATAGAAAAACGGCAGCGTTAGCAAACGGCTCCTAAGTATTTTTGGGCTATTATGGTTTAAGGACAATGCTTTTCCCCATGACATCATTTATAGCAAGTGGGCAAAGTTTTATCATCCTCCATGCTAGATTCTTTTTAACTAAACATTTGCTAATACTTACCAAAAAAAAAAAAACATTTGCTAATATGATGATGAAGTTCAATTTTTTGCCCAGTTTAGTGGGGGATTGTGTCAAGTGTTGCAAAATTGGCATCTCTCTGGTGGTGGAGTTTATGGTTTTTGTGGGATCAGCATTATTCCTTTTTATCTGGTTGCTTTTTGGATTCAGTTTGTTTGTGATAATAGTAATTGATTAGTAGGTGCTGTTGGTGTTAATGTTATATCTAATTATCGTGACAATTCTGTTTAAATGAAAACAGATGGAAAGGTTCAAATGCTTGATAGCAAGTCCGTTGACTCATTGCCATTGGAAGAACTTTTCCCTGTTGGTGCCCTAGCAGTGGATTGCTTGGAGTGGCCACTATCTCATGTGGCCGGGGACCATGAAGAAAAGCTTTACATTGGTGGAGAGAATAGAACACCCAGTTTTTCCATATCTTCAGGGGGATATGTAAACAACCGTAAGGAAAGTCCAAACCTGTATACGCAGGCTATTTCCAGAACTCCCAGTTTTTCCAGGGCTTCAGGGAGATATGTAAACGACCGAAATGAAAGTCCAAACTTGTACATGAAGGCTGTTTCTTCCAGTGTGGACACGAATAAGGCTGACATTAATGGGAATCAATATGGGAACTGTCTTTCCTCTAGCCTGCCGGCTGAAGTTTTTGGCAGAAAAAGTAAGCTTTTCCATTTACATTTTGAAAAAAATACTTACATATAACCCATCTCACTCCATCAATGGTAATATAATTTTGACTAAGTGATCCAAATTCCAAAACTTTGTTCTGGGCTTTCCTGCAGAGTTGTTCGTTGTTTTTCATGTCTTACTCGCTGCTCTACATTGACTCAATTATCATGAGCAGGAAACTACATTAATTGGCTTCATCTATAACTTTCTTGAACGTTTTTGTTGGCTTGTTTTGCATTCTCCTTTGCTGTTCCTTTCCTCCCTGTTCATCGGTGTGTTTGTAGAAAAATCACAACTTTGATTATGTCTTAAATATTATTATGAGAAGAACCTTCTGCTTGGTGAAACCTCTTTGTGAGGCTGTGTCATATTTTTTTGTTCCTCAAAACTCCCTACGATAATTTAACAATAGCTTCAAGGATATACCCTGAAATGTATTGGATAATAACTCCTCATTAATCCACTTTCTGATGTATGGTGGCTTTCAAAATTGATTAATACACCCATATTATAACCTTCACAGGTGGTTATCATGTTTATTGTGTGTACACCACATCTAGTGCTGCATGATACATCATATAATTTCTTCCTTGTCCGGTTCAATGCCAACAAGATTGGTTTTGAGTCTTTTGACCTCACGAGATCCTGTGGCATTGACTTTAATATTTCATATTGAACAATATATCTATCAAGACGTCGCATAAAAGTCTGAAACTCCACGTGGAACCGAGCTGATTCTCTTGCCCTTGAATGTGAACTGGTTGTGTTTGGACATGCACATAGATTTTTAGACAAGAAGGAACTATATTAATTAATGTGATTTATATACTAGCAGCAAACAGTGTCTGCAATCTGACACTATATCCTTGTTCTTGTTTAATCAACAAAAAATATATTCCTGTAAATCATCCATTTGTTACTTATAAGAGTTCAAATATTTCTATTCACATTTTGTTAATTTTTATTTTTTAAATCACATATCAATATCTTCGTATTGTTCAGGTTATTTTCCGTGGGCTTTGACATACCCACCCTCTCATATCAATATCCTTGTTTATGTGATTCTTGTCAATAATATTCTGTAAACAATTATTTGAACTTTTGGTTCTCACTGTTCAGTGGGCTTGTCAACAAATAATGTTCTTTTTCACAAATCTGCTGGTATTGTAGCCTCTTGCCATGAGGAAGAGGATTCCTCTGGGTCCACGGAAGCTATTGTGGCACAAACTATTGGAGATCTCCTTCCTGATGAAGACAATCTATTTTCTGGACTGATTGACGAGCTGGAATATATTGCTGATGCCAAGAGAGATGGTGGTGGTGAAGATTTTGATCTATTTAGTAGTGTTGGAGGCATGGAACTGGAAGTAGATGATGATTCATGTGTGAGCCGAAAAGATTCTGTCTTTACTGGGGGAGTTATCATTGGCCGGGGGAATTCTAATGGCTCACTTGTTAATGCCCTTCAGTATGCTAAGCACCCATCTAGAACACTTTCTGTGAGAAATATCAATAACAATATTGAAGATTCCGAATTAAGGGCTCATGCAGGTAGACCAGTTGGCAGATTCAATATTGGAACTGTTCAGGGCTTACATTCTGCAAGCCATGTGCCCTCTAATGCATTAACTGAAAATGCATTTAGTCTTGGGAGTTCTTGTGTTCTGAACTCCCTGCCCTCTCCATTGAGAGAAGCATCTTCTGGCAATTGCTTTGGCTTTCACAAGCCCAGCCACTCTATGGATCAAGTGGAATTTGGTGGCAAATGCCTTTCAAGCATCCATCCTCATTCCTCACCCGACTGTCAGGATAACTTTAACATTTTTATCCCGGGCAACTCTTCAGGTACTGTTGCAAATATGGCTGGAAAAATTGGTTCAGAGGTATCAGAAGGAATTAATGACCGGCAAACAACAATGGTAGGTTCAAACGGGCAACCAGTGGCACTTAAAGGAGGGGGTAAGTGCTGGACCTTTCAGTGCATGTGTTCAGTTAACAACCTCCCTCCCTCTCTTCTATTTCTCTGTCAAGTAGTCATTGGTGTATTTCTACAATGGCAATGGCTGGTAACAACTAAAATTTATACGCATTGTTGAACAGGCCTTGAAGCTATAATAGTGTCAACATCAGGTAGTTTGCACATTAGGGTTGCAGGGTCAGGTTAACTGGTATGCACCTGATTCATAGTGGTGTAACAAAATAATCAGATTGAAGTTGAGTACTATTTGAACAGTCTGAAATTGCAAGTAGATTGATTCAGAGTATAAACTACGTTTTGTCAACTATCACCGTGAACTATGCTTTTCAGTGAGCTTCTGCGCATGTTATACTACATTTATTGTGGTTCTATTCAGATTGGAACCACAATCAATGCAAGGAACAAATTTTGTAGAATTTGTACATTTAAACATCATTTGGGCTTCGGCACATATTGGACAAACTAAATGACCTTTGTTGTATCCATTCCTTGGACCATTGTAGCAGTTTAGTCTTATTTAGAAGGATTTCAGTGCAATTGGGAAACTTATACATCTTGAAGGTGTAATTTCACTACTTTCTTGCTAAAGTGTCGTTTCACATCTCAATTACATTTAACTGGTAGGGCGGGGATTCAAACTATGTGTGCATAATGAATTAATAGGTTACAAAAACTTAAAATTTGCATTTCACATAGCTTTTGCCTGACTCATTGCTTTGTTCAAATTGTGATTAAAAAACCATGCCATTTCTTCTAATATTCCATTGGCCTTTTCTTCTTTATGAAGCGGCAGTTACTTTATTTCTTAGGTTGTGTGATTGGGTCTTATAGTGTGGTCCAGTAATCTGTATTTATTTTTCCTTTAGAGGGTTTGTCACTAGATAGAAATTGTAGAACGACAGAAAGATTTTCAACAGGTGTTAAAGACTGTTTCGTAACCATGGATGTAAACCAAATAACCTATAACGTAATAGGCAGTAGGTTTTAAAAATTTAGTGGGAAAGGGTTTCTCATTTCACTGGAAGGGTGTGTTACCTTTGTAATATCTCCCTTTGACGGTGGAATTTTTTTGCCAGCTTGCATGCAGGTCAATTGGTGAAAATCTGGTGTATACTTCGTTTTTCTTATTTCATTATCAATTTATTGATAAAATTTATATGAGATACTTGTTGGTTCTGTCAGTTACTGGAATCAAGAAACTTTGTTTTAACACTTCGATTTCAGTGACCTGACTTACAATAGATTCTTTTAGCACTAGACATGAAAGCATATGTATTCCTTAACTAAGGTGTGCTTCAGATATCATCATATGGCCTCCTACCAATTTTTTTTGTATCATTATTTTGTGATCATGTTTGAAACCAAGAATTCTAATAACTGTATTTTCTCTGCAGTTTCTGGCCCTTCTGGGAATGTCACCTGCCCTGTTCTTGGACATCACTGGGGCAACTCCTATTCATTCCACAATCATCCCTTGAGTCCCACTATTTGGCCAAATTCTCCATTATTCTCCAGTGATCTTAATGCTCTGTGCTCTCCACAACTGCTTGGATATGCTAGAGTGCCACCTGATATGCTGAACCCACTTTCACCTCCAGACCATATCCATGTTGGATCAGCCCCTTCTTTTAGCCCCTCCCTTTGGGACAGACAACATGCTTATACAGGGGAATCTCCTGAAAGTTCGGCTTTTTGCTTGGCTTCCGTTGGAAATGTTGGTTTCCTTGGTCATTCTCCATTGCATCTGTTGGAAAGAGCTTCTAATGTCTTTTCTCATGCTGCTAGAAACTGTATGGAGAAGTCTACAAATGATGCATTGCACTCTCCCCAGCAGATGTCTCAAAATTGTCCTGGTTGTAAGCCAGTTACATCGCTGCCAACTTCAGTTGGTTCTCCTTGTGAGTATGGGAGAAACCTCTCACATCGGAGAAATCATGGCAGTTCCGGTCATGCTGACAAGAAGCAGTTTGAACTAGACATTGACCGCATATTGTGTGGAGAAGACAGCCGAACAACATTGATGATAAAGAACATCCCTAACAAGTATTTGATTGAACATGCCTTGCCTGTTCTTTTTTCAATTTTTGGTTTTATTCTTTTTATGATACTATTATTATTTCTATGTTATTCCTTTCAATTTCTTTTGTGTGAAACTTAACCTTTTCTTTATTTTCTTTCTTCTCGAGTAGCCCAGGAAATATATTAGTGTGTTTTGATTATGCTCTTGCAGTTGCAGACTGCAGTCCATCTGACATTTTGTCATTTCACATGATTTGGATACAATTCATCCACTGTCCTATCTCTTTGATTTTATGAAACAACAGCCTGAAGGATAGTTTAAATATAAAATTAAGATCTAAGTTGATTGGTTTGGTTATATTATCTGGCCATCCCTGTTACTCCATCAAAGTGAACTTAGTTGAGATGGTACAGAATTTTGCCAGGCTATATGTGCTGGTAAATTTTGTCTGCCTTCCCTTCTTTATGAATTTACTGACCATATAACTAACTGATAATTGATTAGTTTTGTCCTCCGGACTTTCTAATCTTTGATTTGGTATACTGATACGCGAGGAGTCTTTCCTTGTCTTAATTTAATATTATTTTAATTGTAGGTATACTTCCAAAATGCTCCTTTCTACAATTGACGAACACTGCCGAGGAACTTATGATTTTATTTATTTGCCTATTGATTTCAAGGCAAGTTACTTTTTTGTAGTCATTTTTTTATTTTTTTTCTTCCTTGGATAGTATCCAATGTGTGTGTGTGTGTGTATTCTTTTTTCTTTTGAACAGAACCAATGCGATGTTGGTTAGGCATTCATCAATTTGGTAGATCCATTCCAAATTATTCCTTTTTATAAGGTTTGATAAACTCTCTGTACCTTGACTAGCCTGTGTAAAGGAGATTCTTTTTTCTTTTGAACAGAACAAATGCAATGTTGGTTATGCATTCATCAATTTGGTAGATCCATTCCTAATTATTCCTTTTTATAAGGTTTGATAAACTCTCTGTACCTCGAGTAGCTTGTGTAAAGGAGTTTGTTATGTTTGTCTGCCATTGAATTTCTACTTCCATATATAGTGATAAAATCTGTACACATCTCCTGCAGGCATTCAATGGCAGAAAATGGGACAAGTTCAACAGTGAAAAAGTGGCTGCTCTCACGTATGCTCGAATTCAGGGGAAGGCCGCTCTTGTCGCCCATTTCCGGAATTCAAGCCTGATGAACGAGGATAAGCGTTGCCGCCCTATCCTTTTTTGCACCGATGGTCCAAATGCAGGTGAAGAGGTGGAATACTTACACTTTCAAACCCTTTTTATTTAGTCGTCCATCATTTCCATTTAGTGTTGTAAAGCAAATCAAGTTACTTGTGGCTAGCTCAAATTCAACTCGAAACGTAATTGAAAAAAACTTGAATCACAATTTTAAACTCGTTATATTATTGAATTCAACAAAAGTTCGGCCCTGTAAATATAGTGTAAATTATCAAATTATTCGAACTTAATTTGTAATCGATTCAATTAGATGGTCACTCAAGTTCGATTCCAAAAATAAACAAAGACCAAACCTAAACTAATTTTTTAAACTTGTTAAGATTAAACAAGCCTAACTCAAATACCTTAGGGCATCTTCAGCAGCTTCCTTACTTTATGAAATTCCTTATAATAGGGAAGTATACAATCTAGCTGATTCCCTATTTGCTTCCCTAAGTTGGGATCAACCAATATGAGTCCTTACATTTAAGGATCAATTTAGCCTTAAAAATTAAATTAAGAATCTCTACCGACATGAATCCCTGCATTTAAAAATTATTTTAATATTTTTAAATAAAACTAATAATTGACATTGGAAATTAAGATGAGATTTGGTTTATTTTTCTATTTTTGGTTTTTGTTTTTTATTTTCTGCTTTGACCTTATTTTTATTTTGAGCTTTTGAAAATAAAGAAAATAGTTCAAAATGCATTTGATCACTTGTGTTTTCAAATTTTATTTTAGAAAACAAAAAATGAGTTTACATATGAAATGAAAAATAATAAAAAGTCGTTTTAAACGTTTTTAATTCAAAATAAGGAAGATAGAGTATTTTTTATTTTTCTTGTTTTAGGATTTTTAAAATATAAAATACATAAAATAAAAATAAAAAATAGAAAAAAAATCAAATGTAACTTAAATTTTTGGAAAATAAAACAGCAAAGAACGATTTAAAAATTATTATATTAATGAGAAAGTGGACCGTTTAAGTGAACGGTTGAAGAGTCAATTGAATAGTGACACTGGAAAATAGGAAAATAGTATATTTTTAATATATTTTAGGGAATTTTGTGTAGGGAATCTGCTGAAGATGCCCTCACAACGAGATTCAGTTATGTTGTATTCATTTACACCCCTATTTCCTTCAATATTTAGCGTTATATAGTTTAATGACATTCCTTGTGAATATCACCTATATAACCAATATTGATTTGTTTACTCTCTCTGTAGGAGCCATTTCCCACGGGGACCAACATCCGGTCAAGAGCGTTCAAAGCTCAAAGCACTGTCAACGAAGAGAACCACCGCCAAGGGAGCCCGACGTCAAATTCTGTAGATTGAGTCGAGAGACGACTCTTCTCTTCTCGCAACAGATCTGACTTCTGTTTCTGCAAGTGGTTCGCAGAATTTTTTTCTCCCCCTAATCCATGCCAATTTTGAAACCAGAACATAACCAAATCTGTTTACAATTTTTGTGGTTCTGTAAAAATATTTTCGGTTCAGAGCCAGATTTTTATGCTGAAGATTTTGAATGTTTGTGCGATTACATTTACACCCCCAACCATGTATAGAGTTTCCAAGGGAGGATTCCGATAGGCAGCTTGGAGCTTCTTTTTTTTTTTTTTTGCTTTTCGTCGAGTCATTTTAACATTTCTTTGTCATCCCTTAGACTCTTTCTCAATGTGGATGTGATTTGTGGTTTTAATTTTTTGTCCAGTCGAGATGCGATTGCGAAGTGAACTCACTTCTTGATTGGTAAATAAGAAAGTAAAAGAGAAAATAAAAACAAATGTGCGTGATTCAGGATTAATTCAAGAGTAATCTTTCATTTAATTACAATTCTCTTTTATGTATAATATTTTTCATAAATAAAGAGAATTGTAAAGAAAAATATTTTGAAAAAATAAATATCTTTTTTGGAGAATTGTAATTACAATAATCAAACTAATTAATTAACTTGATATTATGATCTAACTAATTTGGATTCATAACAACTCTCACTCCTTTAAACTGCCAATGATGATGGCAAAGGTTCCAGAGATCGAAGACGTATTAAAGGCTGGAGATGACGATGACGATAATGGCGGCACCCTTGGCATTGCGAGGTAAAGCTTGAAGAAGCCTCTCTTCTCCACAAGGATAATGTATTCCTGAAAGGCGAGAAGTATACCAAGTGGTCAGCGCTGCGATGGGAGTAGCCTTGGTACAGTCGGGTTTGAGGTCAACAATTTTCTTGGTATTGGACAAAGCATTAGTATACTGTTTGAGGGAAGCGTAGGTGACGAATCGGTTGGCTTAAAGGGCATGGTTGTCCAGTGGGAGGTTGATTGCCTCTGTGATGTAGAGAGTCGTGCTGGCATGATTATGGTAGTGATTGTACTTTGTTTCGCTAGCCATATCGCTGTTGATTTGGAGATTTATCGCTTGTAATTTGCAACGATTTATAGACTTCTTGAGGTGGGTTAGGTTTTTGATTTTTTGAAGCACTTTCATATCAGTTCCTGTTATATTATCTCTATTTCTGAATCTCTCTCCCTCCCCCCCCCTCTCTCTCTCTCTCTCTGTCTTTGAAGCTCTTAATTTCTCTTAATTACTTTTATGTTGGATAGAACCCGTTAAAATAAGCTATCTAATTTATCATTGCTAGCTTTCATCATTTTCATTAGTTATTTTAATTGTGAATTAATTTCTTAATTTTAGTGCATTTGTTGCATATCTGTTTCTATTATAGTTGGATCAAACGGTTCTAATACCAATTAAAGTGAATTTACTTTTTGATTCGAGAATAACTATTTTTTCTCAAATGAGAAATTAATTTTAAAAAAGATAATTTTTTTTCATAATATTTTTCTTTGTAACTCTTCTTGTTTATAAACTTTACTATAACATTTAAACTAACTAACTAACTTGATACGATAATTCTAGCTAACTAATTTAGGATCATGACAACCTAATTTGGATTAAAAATAAAATAATAAATATTAACAAATCATAAAAGTAAGGGTGAATATGTAATTGTTCTCCAAATTACAACCTAACTAGAAGAATTAAGTTGAAGGGTATCACAATATTTTAATTGAGCTTCTTGTTGCCCTCCTAATTTTCATTTTCACTTTTTTCATGTAGCCACTTAATAAACTAACAACTCTGAGAAATACAGGAGGTTGTCGTTTGGACGTATATAAAAATGCAATTTTGCATATGGGTTGAGGTGTTTAATAAAAATTTATAGAAGTTAGTGAAAATTGAATAGAGTTGGTAAAAGTTTAAAAAAATTAGATAAAGTTGGTAAAAATAAAAAAAAAGTTAGAAAAAATTGATAAAAATGGGTAAAAATTAATTTTGTGTTTACTAAAAAAATTAGAAAATTTTGACAAAAATATAATTTATCTATTTATTTATTTTGTATGCTAAATGCCATCATAATAACAATAAATGAGTCGCACGAGATTTTGTTAATGTAGAATTTGTGGAAATAGTAACATACGCACTGTTTAAATAGATTATTTTGAATTTGAACTTTATAAAGTAAAAATACATTAAAATAGATGTCGTGTTTATATTTTATTACATGTATTCTCTGAATATTTTTTAAAATACGTGTTAAACACATCACATAACGTATTTGATTATTTTATCATTTATTTATTCTATATATAATTAAGCCAGCCTAGACTTATGTGAGTGTAATTTTTAAAATTATAAAATCTTCCATTTTTCTTCTTTCATCTTATTGTGTTTATATATTAAATTATGTATTGAATTAGTTTTATTATGAATGTTAGATTCATATATATATATATATATATATAAAATAAAGTTAAAAAAATAAAAATTTTATATTATTATATTTTTAACATATTTGTATACCTACCTTATAATTCTCATACCATAAACGAAAACCTTTCAATGTTCTTAACGAAACTGAATCACAACAAATAAAAGAATATAACTAAAAAAGGAAGTCAAAATTGAAAACGAAAACTCATGAGGCACGACATAACTCAGGCCCGTTTGGGACTCAAAATAGAGATTTTTTTTTCTTTACTTATTTGGCAGCATTTATAAAAAATTTTTGAAAATTATTAACTTTTTTTTATCAAACAACTAAAAGTTCCTAAAATTTTATTTAATTTTTATCAAATAACCAAAAGTTACTAAAAATTTTTAAAAATTACTAAACACATATAATTTTTTAAAAATTATTAAAAATTTTAAACTTTTACTAAATCATATTATATATATATATATATATATAGAGTAGAGATTGGTAACACTATTTAATCATGTATAACCTAACTTGCACTACGATTATGACATGTAGTACTTAATTATAACTATTTTGTGTCATGTAGGACTTAGCTTACTACGGTTGTGGCACATATATGGTTGTGATACGTGACATTTAATTATAGTTATTTTAATTATCTTATAAAGAAATTAGTATTTTACATAACTATAATTTATTCACAAATTTTAATTTTGATGCTCATAGATATCACATGATATTTTTATTTAATTTACACTTCTATTTATCATATACTTTCTTATTTTTATTTTTATTATTATTTAGAACACATTATTATTTTAAACATAATAAATAGTATTATTATAATTAAACGATGCAAAAAAATATTTATCATATTAAATAAAGATTTTAATAATAAATATTATTATTATTAAACAAAATAATGTAAAAAATTAATTAATCTGTTAAATAAAGGCTTTAATTTATTAACATAAATCTATAATTATAATTATTTTAATTTATAATTATAAATTTTAAATGGAATTAGTATTGTACATAATTACTACTTATTCACAATTTTATTCAAACTAAAATATTTGTGAATATCACTAGATATTTTTATTTGATCGACATTTTTATGTAATTATCATATAACTTCTTATTTTTAATTTTCTATAATTTAATAAATTGTTATTTAAAATAATAAATATAATAATAATTATTAATTAAAATAATATAAAAAAATAATTAACCTGTTAAATAAAGTTTCAATTTATTAAAAAAACATATTCTTTGTTTTTTTATCATTAGGTAAAATAAATAATATATTTTAAATCAAATTGTAATATTATTTATTAAAATTATATATATATATATATATATATATATTGTAATATTATTTATTAAAAAATATTAAATAATATTAAAAATTAAAAAATAAAAATTGACAGTGGATAAATTAATCTAACCACCACTCAAACTTTTATTCGATTTGAACTTTTAATTCGATTAAAACAGTATTCTAATCAGAATAAGATACGATTTTAAAATGGTAATCTAATCTAAATAGAATATGACTCTTCTGAATGCAAAATTTATAAATAGATACGAAATCTTATTTTCTTTCAAATTTATTTGAAACTTTTTATTACAATAATTTTGTTTTTAACTTTACGATTTGTTAGGTACGTATTTAAATTTTAATTTTTTTTAAAGTTTTTATAGGTAGTTGATATATATTTTGTAAGTTTTAATATATAATTAATATATATACATCTGTGGTAGGAATAGTTAAAATAATAATTATAAAAATTATTTAATTATAAGAGTAAGTATTATTACTCTTCAACATTTTTATTTTTATTTTTTTTATTTATTAGAATTTAAATTTAATCGAATCGATACTATTGATAGTATCAATATTTTAATTTGTTTTACGTTTATTATTTTATTAAATTTATATAAATAATAATATATATTATTTTTAAATAAATTTTTACAATTTAACTGTTTTAACATATAGTAGTATCATATAATATAATAAATCCGGCCATTGTACGGATCATATCACTTATAGATCAAAAAATAATTACCCAAAATTTTTAAAAATTTCGAATCCAAACGGCCCAAATCTCCAACCCTAAATTCTGGCAACCAAGTCGACGTAAATGACAGAAATAACCACCATTAAACTCTAATCAATCATATTAGCTATTACCCTCCTCATAAGCATAATATTGTTCATAACTTCATGTACAGATCTCCTACATGGTCGATTCCTGTTGGGTCAGCCTGCCGGAGAAGAATCCAGCAGATAGACTCCCAAACAAAGAGAAAGGGAAGATGAGTACGCCACCAGCTCTGAAGAAGCCCAAGGTGGAGGAGGGCGAAGAGCCGGGCGGCGAAGTGGCGGCGGCGGCCGACCACGAGAACGGAAAAGCGGAGACCACTGCCAGGGAAGAGCAAGAGGAAGCTCTGGTGGCTCTGATCGAGCACCGGACCAAAGAAGTCGAACAGCTCCGCCACCGCCTTTCCTACTACAAAACCCAGGTTGTAAATATATGCCTAAACTCACTCAATTGCTTGTGTGTGTTTTGCATGTATGTATCTGTGTACGTATATTTTTGTATGCATTGGTGTTCATCCGATTGGATTTTGTTTTTGTGGGTTGTTGAATTCTCTACGCGGGTAGGTGACTTTTAGGTGTGACTTCGTTTGTATTCTATTCAATTGTGTTTTTGGTATTCAGATTTCAGAATATGATGAATCTTGAGGTGATTGTTATTTTATTTTATTTTTTTTACAAATTTATTATTGATTAACTTTTGGTAGTGACCTCAGTCTGATCTGAACTTCAATCTTCATACCCACTGTATATGACAAAGTTGGGTTTTTAAAGGTTTGAACGCCAACTAACTGACCAAAAAAAGACTTGATTTCTGGGATTTGGGACTTTGTTGCTTTGATGATGTTTGAAACTGTTGGGGATCCGTACGCTCAAACCCACGAGCGTACGCGCACAATCAAAGACAAATTAAGAGCAGAAAATAATCACAAGTAAGAAGATAATGAGACAGAGATTTACGTAGTTTCGACTTAAGTTGATTGCTTAATTGTACATCCACAGTGTGCTGAAATGTTTCACTATGATGAAATATATATATAAAAGGTTACAGTGGAGGTAATTCTAGGCGTTCCTTTTATAGTCGCAAGGAACCCTGGCACATAAAAAAAATTTTAAAAAAAATCCTAAAATGCAAAAATATGTTGCAGCTCTTGTTTAAATCAGACTTCACACTTCACAAAAACCTTAGTTGTGGTTCTAGTGATTGCAAATTGGGAGGCTGGAGAAACTTTACCTATGATTTTTGCCAAGATTGATTAAATTATTTGTTTACAATCTACAGAATAGATGCCAAACTTGATGGAGATAGGTATGAATTAATGCGTGTGTAAGTCTATAGAATGTATATTTATAGGGCTTATGAAGAGTTTTTGATTTGTGGTGTTTGGTTAGATTTTTATTCCCCCCCCCCCCCAATACTTTGCAGTTTGCATGTAGGTACCTGTCAGACTTAATATGAATTGCTATTGGCTTCCAATAGCTTAAGCTGAAATAAGGAAGAATACATGCTTTTCAAGAGGATGTGGAAAGTGAGGAGCTGTATCTATATACATGACTCCCCACAAAAAAAAAAAAAAAAGCACACACACAGACAGAGGAACCTCACTGACTTAAAATATTGGTCTGTAATTGTATTATATACATGACCCTATTGAATGGTAATGAGTGTGCCTATTTTTTGAAATATAATTATTGCCATTAGTGTTTGCAACTCCACATGATATGATATACATACACTTGGTCTAGTTGTTTTGGTTTCTTTTCCAATGTTACTTGGAGTTTGGATCGTTTTGGTATTGGTATTGAAAGGGGAGCACAATATGATTGTACTCTAAAATGCGGTATGATGGGTATATGTTCCCATATAGTCGTTATATTATTAAGATGTTTTGAAGTGTAAAAGTGATTTATTTATTAAAAAAATACAGAAAATAAAATAGTGTTGATATTTATGAAACTAACTACACTTTCTATTTAATATGAATCTTTACTCATTATCATTACATAAAAGTTTGAATTTATTGGTTATTATTGTACAATTTGTTATCAGTCCACTATTTTTAGAGGTTTTTTCTTTAATGATAATATAGTATAGGTATAATCTGTTCCAATCGTCAAATTTAATGTATTGGAGCGTTAGGTTACCATGTTTTGAAACCTTCTTAGAAGTGTACCACTTTCTATTTGATACGAACCTTCTTAAAAATGGCTGTGCTTCTCAGTTTGCAGGGGTACTATTGATTTTTGATAACTATGTTCTTTACAATACTCATTGCATCGATTCGATTTCTTTCAAGTTCTATCTAGATTCTTTTGCTAGTGAATGGACCTCTTCATATTTCATGCAATGTAAGAGTTTTTATGCATTCACAAAATATCTTTCATCTTTGCTTGTTGTATTGTGTTTTTGTTTGATGTTATTATCATCAAATAACATATCTATCATCAACCCTTTTCGATTGCATTTAATAAACCTGAGAAGGATATAAACATATGACAATACACATGGGTGCTTTAACATCAATTATTATGCATGTATTGTTTTTATCGATAGCTGTCCATTTATTTATTCTACCACTGGTGCTTGTTAGCGGAAGGATGCGCTTGGTGTTTGTCAGAATGGAATTAGAAACTACATGTTAAAAATTAGTCATTCTCATATTGATGTTTGACATTATAGCTAATCATCTCCTTCGAAAAGGTGTGCAGCTTGATCAAGCAGAGAGAAGGTTAGAAGATTCACAGTCTAAATTGGCTCGACTTAGAGGCCGTGATAGTGCCACTTCAACTAAGAACTCTCAAGGAGATGCTGAAAATCTTGAAATTGAAGGAAGATCAGTCAGTCCTATGCAGATCAGTGAACATTCTTCTCAAAAACAACCTCAGTCTAAACCACAACTTGTTATTCCAGCTGTGAACCCAAAAATTTCACAGCCTATAAAAATGGTGGGGTCTGGCATGAAAACTTCTGGTGGTTCTCCGGCTCAAGCTAAGATAAGAGCTCCTAGTTGTCCTGATATTAATTTGAAACCAAAGGGGGACAAATCTCATATAACCTCATCCGAGCAGGAAGCTACTGAAATTCAAGCTAAAGGGACAAAAAGGAAGTTTGGTAAAAGTTTCACTCTTTCATGGGCTAGCATTATTGGTTTTTATGTGTATGCGTGTGCCTACTAATTCAGTTGCGATTGCAGCTTGCATCCCCATTTTCTTCCCTGCTTAGTGCTTGTGATTTAGTAATTCACCATAGCTGTTTTGTGAATTACAGAACAGAAGGAACACACAGAATTGATCCCATTTATACGTAGCTGCTCCTCTCCATGCTCAATCCGTTGTCAGACAAATTGTCTTATCTCTAGTCAACACAAGAGAAAGTTGAGAAGTCTGGTGCTTTGTCCAACAAATAATCAGCTATTTGTGACCAGGTAGTATGGGCTATCTTAAATTTTTGAATCATAGATAAGTGGAACCGTGACATTCTGATGCCCTTGATTTCCCTAACTCAACATACCCTTTGGACTAAGGGCTTGTAATTTGTGGTTTGAATATATGATTTCTAGACTACGTTATTAGACTGGATTGCCCTTTTTAGGCCATGTTTTCTTGTTTGCTTCTGGAATTGTATGGGGCAGATACTGTGTGGCTGTTGATGTTTGATGGAGGTGACAGACCTATGCATAAAAGGGAGCAAACATGTGCAATGTGAACTGAAAAGTTAAAAAAAAAAAATGTTTTTCATTTCTAGTGTTCTGTATACAGATGGGTGAAGGATTTTCCTTTCGAATTGTTTGTTTATTAATTTTTGCAACTGCTAAAATTTGATATTGCATGTGTTTAGGGTTTGGGTAGGCACTCACCATGGGTTATTCATGCATTATAACTGTTACATTATATAACATCACAATTTGGTATTTCGCTACTCTTTCGAAGTAGAGTTAGCTTCATTAGGTTTATATATATATATATATATATATATTATTGAAGTTGTATATTTTCAAGCTCTACATATTGCTGGTTGGATCTAAAGGAAAATTCCTACCGTGCTCTAATTCTAACAAATTTTTCTTTATTTACAAGCATATTAGTTTGTGATGAAACCATGGGTTCGACTTTCGAGGGGGACTTGCTTGGTGCATTTTCTTTGTTTCATCTACGAAGAGTTATATAACTTATGAAGCAACTGCTTGATTGACTTTTTAGTTGTTTCAATTTTCAAATAACTCTTTTAAGATCTAACTTTTTAGTGTTTTTGAATGGTTTACAGTGCTTTGGATGGAGTTATTAACTTATGGCAACTTCAGTCCAAAGGGTATGTTTCAGATTTTGATCCAAATATTTGTTCTTGTAATTTGTTGTTCTTTAAAGAAAATTGTTCGTTTTGTATTATGCATAGGTTCTATTTGGTAGCCTGTGGATATATTAAACATTATGTAGTCTCATTGAGGGATTGTTCTTATTTGAGGCGTTTTGTGACTATGCGATCACAATATGAAACTTGCTTCGTGGAGTAGTCTTGATCTTATATTCATGCTAGAAAATGGCGAATGCTGTAAATTTAATCATGGAAGAAGCCCCTATCTCGTCTTAGTTTTTTTGACTTTTTTATGCAAACCATTTTGAGTGATATAAATGCCAAATGGTTACCAAAGGGTTATGTTTTGTCTGAAAAGGACCATTGTTCATGAGTGTGCAACTATATATGGCACAAAGAGACAGGGCATGAAATCTAATCTTAGTTGTCAAACTCTCTCCTTGCTTACTACCCTTCATATTGACGTAGATAGAGAAATAATATATCATTTGCTATGCCAATTCAATGGTATGAGCCTGAACAAATCCATGAGTTCTTTTTTTTTGGGGGGGGGGCACCAATACTATTCTGTCTTACACACATGCCCTAATATATTCTTGTCTATCACTAAGTCATTTGCTGCGTCAATGCAATGTTGTGAGCCCAAACAAATCCATGATTTTTTTTTTTTTTGGTATCGCTTGCTTTGATACCGTTCTTGTGTAACACAAATGCTGTGATATATTATTGTCTAGTATGCATAATCGAGGGTTATATTACAATACATATATGTATTCATGAATATATCTTCTTTTAGAATAGGGCCTTGTTTACAATAGGGTTGCAATATTAAACAGGGCACGATACAAACGCGAAATTGACATGATTTGATCTAATTTTGAAACAAATTAATTATTTAACATGTTCATTAATTTTTTTTAATGTTTGAGCATTAACATGAATAGGCATGATGGTGCGGCGAAACGAATTCCCACCCCTTATTACACATTGGCTGCCTCAAATTATGAAAAATTTTACCTTGGCCCCTTAATGTCAAATTTCTGGGTCTGCCAGTCTCTGCATTCTTAGTCACATAATATGCCACCTTGGGCGGTGAATCACGCTGTAATACATGAATTTCCAAATTTGGGATGTAGAATCGCACTCATGCACGAAAAAGTTAAAGATTTATTTCTATGTTCAATGTTATTTTACACAAAACATTTCTGAAACTTATATTTATTAATATAAATATATATTTAAATATTTTTAAAAGACGCTCTGACAGAGCCCTGCATTTTTCAAAATTTGATGTTCCTGTACTTTTGCTCTCGTTCCGCTCTGCTTCCGAATTATGTAACACTGTGTGTGTGTATGTGATGAAAGTGGTACGCCAAAACAAATAGAAGTGTCCATTTCATGGTGAATGTATTGGTGTGATTCTTGCTCAAAAACAGATCAAATGTGTTGAGTTATTGGCTTGTCTCAACCCAGTTGCGGTGCAAAACCACAAATTGGTCCAATGACTCTTCTCTTAGCCAGGAGACATGTCCACTGTTGCTCAGTGTTGCACTAAATGCTAAACCAACTACCTTTCATACACGCTTGCAATGGGAGAGAAATAGTTATAAATAACTCCAGAATGTGTGTGGGTCTGTCGTATAAAGGCCTGCTCTCTTTCTGCATTTTATTCTTCTACATGGCATGTGGATCCCATAACCCCATTTGAAAAGATATGACCAATAAGTAAGAATTTTGTCTCACCACTTTAAAGGCGATGCTCTTTTTTGCCTTTGAATTGGGGAGAGGGGGTGAGAGAGGATCTTCAGCCTGATACACAGTTCAACTTCCAAGCAAGTATTGAACCAACCCGTTCTATCATGTATCCCTTTCAGAAATGCTATAAAAAAAACTTACTGATTTAATGTTTTGTGCTTATTGCCTTGAAATTGCAGATCAAATGCCACTCTTCTAGAAAAGATTAAAAGTTGCAGATTTAATGTTTTGTGGTTATTGCCTTGAAATTGCAGGTCAAGTGCCAATCTTCTAAGTAGTACTGATTCCGTATCCCCCAAACAGAGGAGATGGCCTGAAGATACAGCATGGCACCCAGAAGGGAACAGCCTATTATCTGTGTACAGTGCTGACGGGGGGGACTCTCAGATATCCGTCCTGAATCTAAATAAAACAAAAGGGGTGAGTGTCATGGTAAAAAGATGTTGGTTTCTTGGAGGTTCATATGCTTGTGCCATCAAAACATTTCCATGCATGCAAGATGTGCTGTGAGAGCACCAAATTACTACTAGTCATTTGGAGTTGCATCATTTTTTTTTGGATAAATATGTGGTGTTACATCTTAGGGTATGTCATTTATGTATGTCTATACATCTGGATTTATTTGAATAGAACTTGCTGATACTCAGTTGTCGGGTCTATACTTTTGCCATGTCCACTGGTGTTATAATAGATACTATGTCTGTTTTGTGCCAAATTGATTGAATATTGGTTGTTCTTGAACTGGTAAACTTTTAGGTTGTCAAGCATGAGAATGTATTCAAGTTCGATGGTGGCTACTTGGGGCAATGCTGAAAGTTAAGTTTGTGCCCCGGCCACCCATCCTGGCAGTCCACTCTTGCAATGCCAGTGCTAAACAATTGCCCTTTTTAGCTGTAAATAAGCCGTGCGTCAATCCTGAATCTCTTTTCGCCATTATGTATGGTGGTGATTTTTTGTTCTTATTTTGTCTCCATGCAAGATATCTGGCCTATTAGCTAATAGCTGCCCAGCATGTCAAAGGGTTTGGCTGTCGGTGATAACTTAACTACGTTTTTATTCTCCTTATCTTTTTTCTTTTGTTAAATATATCATCTATGACAATTGTCAGAATTCATATTTGCCTCCATAATATCTACTGGTTTGCCACTCTCTTCCTTGAGCTGAAAAGTAGTTTATTTATGAACCATTCAGGTGTAGCATGCCACCCAAGTCTAAATTCTTCAAAAAATTCCCACAATAGCTGTCTTCTGCAGGGGGAAATAAGTTGCCATCAGTGCTGGTGGCTGACCTGATGTAACATTTTATTTGCAATTGAAGCTCAAATGCTATCTCGTTATTATTATTATTATTATTATTATTTTAATTTTTGATATGTAAAAGGAAAATTATTATTTATAGTGCCAAGGGGGCGTTACCCGAATGACAAACGGTACAAAATGAAACCCAGCCAACCAAACTATAATCTAAAACTCCATATGTTAAAACAAATTCCCAAACAAGCTATACAAGTCTAGGTCATTTTTTTTATTATATAACTTTCAGATGTCATTTTTTAATAATGCATTTAACTACACCAACTAGTGGTCGTAATTCTCAACCATGATAGTGTCATTTTTTATTGTCTCCCTCATTTTCTTGACTTTATTTTATTTTATTTTTCATGTACGCTTTATATGCTTCTTATTATTGACTATTATGTCAAAAAAATTATAGAAGGAAAATAAAAAAGGAGATAAAGAAGAGAAATTGAAAAATATGAGTGTGAAAGCAAGTGCTTGTTTGATCGATCACCTTAAGGTAAAACTAAGTCATTTGAATGTTAACCTGGTTGTTTTTTAAATGCAGTAGTGACTGTCCTGTTGTGGTAACTCCAGGCTCTGGAATCTCTGTGTTAGTAATTTAAAAAAATGGTTAAAAAATAAAATTCCATAACGAAAGGAGCTTCTTTGGTAAAATCCATTGAAAGATAGCGTAATTCTAATATAAATAGTAAAATTTTGTCCCTCTAAATTTTGGGTTAGGGAAAATGCACACCTAACGTATATGCATCATCAATCATGTTTGGGTCCCATGCAGCCCCCACATTGATCAATGTTGCAAAAGCTTCAGTTGTGACTGCGTGACTGACACTAGCTGCATGACTGACATCAGCGGAAGTTTTAAGTTCAAACCTCATCACTAACCCAATAGGTAATAGTTCAAAAAACTCATTCTGGCCACATGAGGGGACATTTGATAGAGTTACTCTGATAGAAATAATAAAATTCCCCCCCCCCCCCCCCTTCTAACTACTAGAGATTTTAGGAGAGATGATAACAACTTAACAAAAACCATCCCATTGTAATTGGCAATACATCACATGGACAATCCTTCAAAGAAAGTTTACATTTCTACTTTATAAAAATAATACTTATTAATAATACCAACTTTGAATGTCATGTGTTGACAGGGAACGCGTGTATGTTTCTTAGAGGACAAGCCGCATGTTAAGGGTATTATCAACAACATAGTTTTCATGCCATGGGAAACTGTCTGTTTTGTTACTGGTGGCAGTGATCATGCAGTAGTACTCTGGACTGAGAAAGGCGGAGAAAACCTGTGGAAACCAAAAGCATTACACAGAAGTATGCATTCATCTGCTGTAATGGGAGTTGCTGGGATGCAGCAGAAGCAGGTTGTATTGTCTGTTGGTGCGGACAAGAGAATTATTGGTTATGATTTACTGACAGGAAGAGCAGACTATAAACATCAAATAGAAAGCAAATGCATGAGTGTTCTACCTAATCCATGTGACTTCAATCTATTCATGGTTCAGACCGGGTGAGTAGCATTATGTATCAATCAAGACCTTCCCTGTTATTTTCATTTATGCATCACTGATTATTACTGATTCCTGGATAATTTTTTCCACGTATTTTAATAGCCCTCTTTGCTGTTGCCTGTATGCCACATCATTCGCTTTTTTTAGTTCATAAAGATATCTTCCACTTAATGTTGCCTTTAAATTATTACTACTTTTACCTTGTTGGATGGTACAATGGCGGTTGAAGATATAATAAATGGGATAAGGAAAGATGGGGGGAAAAACATTGTAGTGCATATATATGAACAATTAAACATGTATGCTAAAAGAACTTAAAGCTTGGTTTGCGAACTCATCTAGCAAGTAATTGATGACTTAATTCTTAAAATACACGTTGATGTGGTTGGTGCAGTTAAGGTCCAAACGCCAGTTTGTAAATGAAATTTGTGCATCTTTGCTTCATTTGTTTCAATGTTAAATGTTTTCCTGAAAGCTATTTTACTTGCCTTTTAAAACAACCATTTTACATTGAAATAATGAAAAATGAGTAAAATGTTTACATGGAAGCAAATGGAGCCTTCGAGTGTTGCATTTTCCTGTCAAAGTAATGCCATCCATCTCTTTGATTTTTCCCCCCTCTGCATTTGTTTGTTTTCTAACTAGTAATCTCAATTTTTTTTTTTTTTTTTTTGGCTGATAGTTCTCCTTTTGGAACTGCATGCATCCATTTGTTTGAATTAGCAAGTAACCAATTTCCTCCTCGTCACTACAATTCGAAATGAGGAACCTGCAATATAAAAAAAAAAATACGGTTAATTTTGTGACAATCAGGGACAGAGCTAGAGGGAGGTTAGGGGTGGCCATGGCCCCCCTAATTTTTGAAAAATGTCATCTGTATATGTAAATTTTTGACTAAAAAAATTTATATCATGGTTTTGGCCCTCTTAAAATTTTAAAAAATGGTTGATCATAGTAGAAAAATATCACCAGTGGTACATATAAATTTTTGGATTGAAAAAATTTAGGTTATGGGTCAATGTTCCTAAAATTTAATTATTTTTTTCTTAATCGTTATATATATATATATATTCCAAAAATTGAAAGCCCAACTGATTGTACCATGTGTATATGTATATTAATTTATTTTTATTTATTAAATATAATTTATAGTATTAGTTATAATTTTTTTTGGCCCCTCTAGACTCAAAATCCTGGCTTCATCCCTGGTGACAATATTAAATTATTTATCATTACCATAAATACGATTAATTCTGTGATATCCAACAGTAATTTAGACAGTTTTTTGGGTCAAAGCTCAGAACTTTCAGCTATATTTTAGATAAGCAAACAAATCAAATATTTAATATAATACTAGAATGCAAATTCTTTGAGCCATTATGAAATTCAAATTGTATCCATGACTGGTTTTAGGACTTCCTGAGTCGTTGAATGTAATCTAGATTACGTTAGCGTTGCGGAATGAACCTTTTTTTTTTTTTTTTTTTTTTTGTGACGGGGGAAATCACTCGCTAGGCCCTTCGGACCCACGGAGCTACAAACCCTCAGGGAGATTAGCGTGTTCCACCACCACGGTCACCCACTTAATTATCTGGCTTGCTCAGGAAGGGATTCGAACTCGCGACCTGGATAGATCACCCAAGCCTTGAGCTCGACCCCTGCTTCACTTAACCAAGCTAGCGGTGGTGTTGCGGAATGAACTTGGTGGGTTCATGAGTCAAAATGGAATCCTTCAGAGCTCCGTGTTTCACAATAGCCGATAGCAGCAGATAAATTGATGGATCCCACAAATATTGCAGCAATGTAGTTCATTGGCTCCTATTTGTACTTTGGATGAAATTTGTGGCCACCAATCAAAATATTATTGCACAATCTTATGCCCAAGCTAGAAGCTGGTGGCCAAGATGGGAAATCAATCCAATCATATGATGCGATTTTCTGTTCAATTGCAGTAATCATTATTTTTAAGTATGTTTAGTGTCTTTGTGAATGCAAAATATTTCCTTGTGGTTTCTAATCTCATTTTGTTGCTCTAAAGTTCTGCACAAATGCTGTCTCCCTTGCAGTACTCCAGAGAAGCAGCTTAGATTGTTCGATATAAGATTGAGGCAGACAGAAATCCATGCATTCGGTTGGAAGCAAGAAAGCAGCGAGTCTCAGTCTGCTCTGATAAATCAGGCATGGTCCCCCGATGGATTATACCTTTCTTCTGGTTCAGCAGACCCCGCAATCCACATCTTTGATATCAGGTACAACGCTCGCAGACCTTCCCAAACTGTCAGAGCACATCAGAAACGAGTTTTTAAAGCCGCTTGGCATCACGCTCTTCCTCTCCTCATCTCCATATCTTCTGATCTGAACATTGGATTACACAAGGTCACATGAAGTTATTTTGATCTCTCTTAAGTAGCAGTCTGCCTAGGGGGGTGGTTGGAGAGTTTTGTATCTTGCCATGATGAGGAACTGGGGATTTAGTTTTGTATCTTGCCATGATGAGGAACTGGGGTTTTGTTGGGGAGGAATTATTGCCTTGAGGATGAGCGAAAACGTACCGAAGGGATGCATTGTGGAGGAGAAATTTTAAGAGGGAATCGAGGAGTAACTGGGAATAAGATTGGTGATGGCTGTGGAGCTTTGCAATAACGATGAGCTATTGAACGTTAGCTAGAGGAGGTGGTTCTTGATAAGCCATTTGGAGAGCTTTGTTTCTTCCGATATGAAATATAAGAGAACCCAGAAGGTGTATGCAACTAGGAAATAATTGCATTTAAATTATTTGTGCATTTTTTAGCATACCACGTACGTTGAAATGTACTTTGTTGAGATTCATATTGTGAAATGCGAAATGAGAGGTGAAAGAGTGGTTCGTTGAAATGTACTTTGTTGAGATTCATATTGTGAAATGCGAAATGAGAGGTGAAAGAGTGGTTCGCTTTGCATTAAGTTGGGCTTTCTTTGTGGAAAATAATAGGGATTTGGGGGACTGACGTAGTTTTCGATATTAGTACGGGAATAGTGCTATCTGGGCCGTTGGATTAAAAGAATATAAATGTGTCTTAGCAATATTGTCCGGAGCTAATATTAAAAGTGATGCCAACCTCCTCTTTTTCAAAATATGATGTTTTGTCTAAAATTCTCTTCCCTTTATACTGTGACTATTGGGATATGCTCTGACCGTGGCTGAAAAGGCTGAGACTTTGTCATTAACTTGTCTCTATGGCCTGACATGAATGCAAAAATATGCCAATAATTGTTCATGGCAAACAGATAAGGCAGCACACTGAGCCTTCCCCTTTTTTCTATCCGTCTGTTTTTGAAACTTGACCGATTAAGGTTACTACGACTTTTGCCGAACGTGGAGTTCATGGAAGTACGTAGGAAAATTTGCTTCTTTTAATATGTAATAATTTTTATTGGTTTCTAAAACTTGTTAATCAAGGCCTATTTGGTATAATAACAAAAATCTCTTACTTTTAACTTTTTCCGCAAAAATTTACCAAACACAACTTTTCTTAGACACAGAATTACCAACTCTTTTCAACTTTTATCAAATTTCTTTAGATTTTTTAATTTTTCTTTAACCTTTGCAATTTTTTTTTGATGAAATATATAAAGGAGCATATGTCAACTTTTGACTAAAAGTTGTCAAAAATTAATAAAAATTTATCGGGCCTAAGTATAATAAAAAGTATGAGCCATAGGTATCTTCTGAATTATTTATACAATAAATATATTTTTAAAATATCATATAATTGATCGGAAGATTTACCAGAATCACCTTATTTATATATATATATATATATATATATATATTATTATTATTATAATAATATAGACAAAAACATTGTATTATTGTTTATTTTCTTACGCTAAGAGGTCTATTTAAACCATGTTCTAAGTTAGCTTTTATTATTATTATTATTATTTCCTTTTAAAAAAAGTTTTGCGTGTTTGGTTATATTATTTTTTAATTTTTTATAAATCAATTTTTTAGATAAAAAAACAAAGCTCAAAATCACAAAATATTTAATATTTTTTCATTTTTTAACAAGAAAATAAGACGTTTTAAATTTTTTATTCATTTTCTAAATATTCCTCATCCAATATATATAATCTCCAAGATATCTTGATTTAAAAAAATGGATAAATAGCATATTGAGCCTTCTTTTTTTCTTTTTTTTTTTTTGATAAAATTTCACTTCAAAACCTAACTTTGTAATAGTAACAATTAAGGAATAAATATTTTAATTTATAATTTCAACCATACATAAACTTCTTTTAATAAATCTCTCATTGACTATCCACATAACTTATTTAAGACCCAAATATTTTAATTTGTTGAAACTTCAACCTTTTAATTAAGGGCCTACATAACCTTTTAACAGTAACAATTAAGGAATAAATGTTTTAATTTCTTGCAATTTCAATTCTACATAAGCTTTCTTTGACAAATCTCTTATTGGATAGGTTACATGGTCATTTAAATTTTAAATTGAAAATATTAACATTACAATACATTAAGTCTTTGTTTGGGAGAATGGGACAGGAGAGGAGAGAGAGGGAAGTAAAGTAAATAACGAGAAGGGGAATTGATGAGAATGGAGTTGATAATTTTTCCTTTGTTTGGAAGAGATGGGAAGAAGAGTGAAAAATATATGGTAAAAAATATAATCAAAAATACTATTATACCATTTAAAATATATTTATTTAACATACACATTTGTGAAAATAATAAAAAATAGTAATAAAAAATAGGGAAATCACTTTTTATTTAGTTTTTAACACCAATTTATCCCAAAATGGGGGTGAAAATTGGTTAGTAAATGTAAATAAGTCATTTCTATTTGGTTTCATCCACTTCAATTCACCTTCCCGCCGATAACGTAAATATTTTCACATCTTCTTATTTGCTTATTATCATTCTCATTCACCCCCCTCTCAATCAGTGGCTAAAAATTTAGATCATTAATTATTACGATTAAAATTATGAAGGCTTGCAAGCTATAATTTACTTTAAAAAATCTAAAAATAATTACGCTAATTTATTCAATAATTAAAATTTAAAAATTTGTAAAATTATGAGCCAGAAATTTATTTTAAAACAAATATATTTTAAATTTAAAAATCAATAATATTTAAAATAATAAATTAGATTCATAACATTATATTGGAACAAATAAGTTAATTGTAAAACTACGCCCATCGCTACTTTATCCCGCATAATTCACTACTCTGGGTGAGCATTGTTGATTTTTAAACAAGTGATAATATCTTACGGTTGTGATGGTTTTGGACGAAATATATCAGTGATTACTTGTAATTACTAGTACAAAATAGGCGAACGGTGATTGGTCTAAAAGAAAATAGTGGTGACGGTAGAATAAATCATATGTTGAAAGAAAATAGATATCTTCTAAATTATAAAGTATTAATAAATTAATTATTTCTAAATTTATAAAAATATCGTCACTTATGGAAATATTTTATTAATTTTTGTGTAAAATAATTAATTTTATTTCTATGAATATCAAATAACTTATACACAAAGAATTAAATAAATTTAAAATTTTTAACAGCTTACCAAACACTTAAGAAACGTTTGGTACATGGTAAAAATTTTGGAAGGTAAAAAATTATTAGGGTAATTGTTACCCTAGTAACAGTACTAGGTTAACAGGTTTATAGTACTAACGTTCAAATTAAGAAAGTAAATATTAGTCGGTAATAATTATATTAGGTTTAAAAAGTTAAAAATTTTGATATGATAAAAGTTACTTGTGTTTGGAATAATGGTAAGTTGAGTAAGGGTAAAAGTTTATATTTAATCTCAATAAATATTATAATAAAACAAGTCATCATCAAAAATTTTATTTTAATAATAATTAATTTTAATAAAAATATATATTATTAAATATAATTTTAAATAAAAATATAACAATAAAAAATAATTTTATCGTTGATTAATATTTGAATAGTAATTAATTTTAGCAATGAATAAATTTTTGTTAAAAATTATTTTTATTTTGATAAATTAATTAAATAAAACAAATTAGATTATTTAAATAAATAATTAAGTTTAATAAATTATGTTATTACTATACATAATCTAGTAAATTATTATTTATGAGAAATAATCTTATTTAAAAAAATATTTTAAAAAATAATTGTTTTAATAAGTAATTATTATTTATCAAACATTAATTTTAATTTAAGAAAACAAATAATTTTAGTCATAAATTAATATTTCCATATTATTAATTTAATAAAATAAAATAAATTAATTTAATAATAAATTATTATTTATTAAAAATATATTTTGATAAAATAACTAATTATTTTAATTTAATTAAATAAATTATTATTTTATAATATTTATTATAATTATTTAAGGAGAATGTTGTTTAAGATTTTACAGAGAATTAAATAAATATTTTACGGGATACTGAAAAAATAATAAAATTTTTTCATTACCCTCATTATCCACCTCTCTTCTAGAGTAAAAAATTACTCTCATTTAGGGTAATTGTTAATCAGGAATAATTGTTACTTTTGTTATCTCTAAAATAAACATCTTCTTAATATATGTGTTTAGAGTTGTATAAATTTGTAAAAGTTAGTGTCTCGTACTTTGTGCAGTGAGTAAAAAATTTAAATTTTACAGTTTCATAATTTGTGTTTGTAAAAATTTGTAGAATTTCATATTTTTTTTTGACTCCAACAGTGCCATCTATTTTCAAGACAAATTAAACACACAACATATTTTTAATTTTTACTTAGAAGTACCAAACATGCTCTAGCTGTAAGACATCAAAACAAATTAATTAATTAACAAACCAATTTCAGTGCTTCTATCCGTTTACAATTTTCTATGGCAAATTACAATATTATGGGCTCGTTTGGAGTCCCAAATAAAACCAAAAAATTTCAAAAAATTTCAAAAATTTTCAAATTCCTCCAATCATATTTTACCACCTATCATTTTTACATCACATCAATCCAATCCATTAATTTTTTTTGGTTTTATTTGGGACTCCAAACGAGCCCTATATTTTTTCTCCTCACCATACACCAAGCTGCTCCCCGGTGTATCTGGGACGTCCACGTGGAATCCATTACCACGTAAGCCGTCGATGCCATTTCGTAGCGCTCTCATCCTTTTTTTAAGTACTTCTATCTGCTAGGCTTCAGCGGTGCCCTCGTTCCTTCCTCCTCCTCCTCGCCCTCTGCACTTTGCGACGCTTCCCTCGCGCCGTTGGCTCAGGTATTCACTACTCTTCCTTCTCCTTTTCTGTCTCTGCTTCCCAAACCCTTCCGAGCATTTCCGGTTTAGCTAATGCTTTTGTTGTCTTTTATTCCCTCTCGATTTTTCATGCTTATTTAGGGTTTCATACATGCATCGACATGTATAATATAATATTTATGTATATATGTGTGTTTGTTTATCCTTTTGATTATAGGAGTATGATTTATACGAATTTGGCTGTTATGAGTCCACTATTCTGACGATTTTGTTTCTTTTGTAGGAGGTTTGGATACAGTTGAAAGGAGGTAAAGAACTATCTCATTCTGACGAATTTCTTGTTGACAGGAGTGTTTTTATTGATTTTGTTCATTTGATTGATTGATGTGGATTGGATAATTTGAAATTCAGTACTCTTGTATGAATGTGTTTTTTTTCCTTAATGCATGCTGGCGATTTTATTCTCTTGTATTGGTTATTGGTGATTTGAGGCTGTTGAGGTGGGCTAATGGAATGGTAATAGGAAAAAACTGGAGACAGGTTTTGTTAAAGCCATGAAAAGAGCGATGCAAACTAATAATGGAAGGATTACGAGTTTGGAATAATAGCCTGTTGGGTTAATGGATATTATTTTTGTGAATTATGTGGTGTACGGTGATTTTTTTGTTTAGAAATTTGTACCAGTAAATTAATTTGGAATGAAGCTTGGATGATATGTGCATAGATTCGTGGGAGGTGATGGTTAAGGTAATAATGTTATCATGCATCTAATTTGTAAGAATTTTCTTTGGAGAACAATTATCATTTGATTAAGAGAAAAAACAATATATTTTATTGTGTGAAACATTTTCCAAAATAGTAGAGACATGAAATGATTGAGACAAAAATATATTATAGCTTGGAAAATGCTTTATCCAAGGATCTTTTCCCAAAGTAAAAAGGGGAAAAAGAAGATAAATAAATCATTTGAATACTGTTAGTGTGCATGGAATCCTTTGTAATATCAATGATATTTGTAGACTTTGCTAGTGCTGTTTGATGCCATTACTGCTAACAAAACTTCACTGTTGAGGATGATAACTTGCCTAGTCTATTTTGCAAGATAATATTTTTCAGCAAACCAATTCCTCTATTGCTTTTTGTTTGCCATTTATTGTATTTTACTTGTGTTATGGTAAGTTAGCAATCCATGTTGCTGGAAATTTTTAGCATTGTTGTTGAAATTGTGCAATTCGTACTTTGAGCTTATGATTTGAGTTGATACGCCATGTAATCGATGCGAATCATGCCTCCATAGTGAATGGAGTGATGAATCAAGCCGAATCTATCTAATTCATAGAGAATTTTATGATTCTTGCGATTTTTGTGATTTAAGAAAATATCGAAGTGGACCAAGGTATGTGTTGGGTCATGCAGAACCTAATTTAAAAAGAAATTTATTTTTTCTATTTTATTTGCTTTTAAAAGTGAAGTTAGAGAGGCTTGTAATGGACCAATAATTATGCAATATTTTGCAAATCATCTTCGCATAAGTTATTTTGAACTTCTGGTATCCCATATATTTTGAAGACATTATAAGCGACTAAAATACTCCCTTTAAACTTCATAAAAGTAAGATTTGAATTAACATTTCTGGCCATACATGTACGGACCTACATGGGGTAATGCCTCCTAACTTTTAAATTTTATTTCAATTTAGTGAAGTTTGTCCATATAATTTCATATTATTATGTGTTAGCTCCCTAATTTTTTATAGTTTTCAATAAGATCCCTAAACAAATATCATTTTTGCCCCTGCTAAACATGATTTATGTGATCACTATTGTAGCCATAAGGCTAGATTCTTTCCTTTCAAGTGTTGTGATCATATTTAATTCTTAGTTTTTAAGCACAATAATGTTCATTGTTCACTATGTTATAAATTTTAATATATATGCTTTATTTTTTTTTATCATTTTTTAGTTCTACACCAAATTTTACAATTCATGATTCTCAAATTTAAGATAGTGGGAAGCAATTTGGGGGTGACGCTGATGGTTCGCATGATAATTGCGTAGAATCCAGATCTTGGGTTAAGGCCAGATTGTGGCTGTCAATGGGTTGGGCCCTAAAAGTTGATGGTATCTAATTCTATAAGTAATCTATACATGGCACTAGAAATAGATTTGGGTTGTTGGTGGATATTGGTTCAGAGTCTTCATTTGAAGCCTGAGAGCAACAACTTAATGAGGTGGTCCAAAGTAAGAAGCCAACTCAGGTTTGGAGAAAACTGGACAAGAGATCCTCAATAGACGGGCTCAAGTCCAGTGGGTCCAACCCTAATTTTGGGTTTTTTTTTGTTTTGTTTTTTTTTTTTTTTTATTTTATAAGGTGGGATGGCACTTTGAACCTAGGTAGAGTTTTGAATTCCTTTCTTCTACTCCTAAGAAGTCTTCTCTTTCTTATTCTTTGGAGTGCAAAGTGATTGTTGTAGGTATTCAATAGGTGGGGAAGTTTGGGTTTTGAAGGGCAGGGAGAATGGACACAAAAGGGTCAAAGGTGGCGGTCAGGAGGGCCACTGTGTTGGTCGAGGGAGATTGCTAGGGCAAGGAGGTTGGGGTGGAGCTGGAAATGCTATTGGTTTCTTTGGAACCATGTGTAAAAGGAGACTGCAACGGTGGAAAATAAGTGTGTTTGTGAGGAGGCTTGGACATTGGAATGGGTTCTTAGTAAAATGAAATTAGTTTGACATTTCTTGGTAGTATCCTGTGATGGATACAAGGAACTGTTGTCATCAATTAAAGGAAGCATAAGATAGTTTAGTAAGAAGGGTTTAAGGCCTAGTTTGGTATGATAGAATGAATTTCACACTATCATTACACTCCATTCTCTCAATTTAAGTAGTATTTTTAAATAAGCATCAAGTAACCTTTCAAATAATTGTACCAAACATGGCAATGGAATGAAAATACGGGAGTGACCATTCCATTTCCTTGTATTAAACGCGACCTAAGAGATTAGAAGAGTAGAGGTGAAAGGGAGCTAAAGAAAGAAGCTTGAATGTTCAAGAAATTGTGAAGGTAGGGATAAAAAGATGCTAGGAGGGGGAATAGGAAAAGTGGGGGATTACTTTTATGTTGTATTTTTTATGATTCCTAAAGTAGTGTGTTAGAATGTGAGGGGAATCAATGGGAGGGAGAAAAGAGTTATTAAAATGGTTCTTAAGAGATAGGTACCTATTGTAGTGTGCTTGCATGAGATGAAGCTAGTGTGGGTTGATAGAACTCCAACATAGGTTAATTTGGGTGGGGTCCATGGGTGAATTGGGTGGCGTTGGAAGCTGAGGGTGCTTCTGGAGGCATGTTGGTAATGTGAAGTAGTAGTGTGTTGGCTTTTGGAAGGGAGTGAGTTGGTCAGTTTCTCGAGCAGATGCTTCAGAGGAGTGGAGGATGAGGTATTATGGGCTTTCATTGGTGTTTACATGCCATTGTGGGCTTTTGTCTGAGGAAGACTTTGTGGAAGAATTGGAATTCGGATGCGAAGTTCCTTGGTGTGTGGGAGGAGATTTTAACATGGTTAGAAGTCCTCCTTAGGACCAGCTGAAAGGGTAGCAATTAGGTTATTTTTGTGCTCTTATTGAATGGAGAAAATTATACCTGGTCCAATATAATGAACAAATAAAAAATTGACAAATTTCTACAAGTTAGGAGGATCTTTATCCAAGATCTGTACAACTCTTGTTGACCAAAGTGTTCTGATTTTGTTAGATCGTGGGAGTGTTAAAAAGGGGCCTGACCCTGTTAAGTTTGACAATATTTGGACTAATGTAGAGGGATTCAAGGAGATGGTGGAAAGGTGATGGAGCTGCTACATTTTCTTTGGTTTTGTTTGATTTGTTTTGGTGAAGAAATTGTAAATGCTCAAGATGTACATCATCAAGTGGAACAGGGAGGACTTTGGCACAATAGTGGTTCAAAAGACAAATCTAATGAAGAAAAACAAAGTACTGGATTAAAGATATGAAAATGGGCTTATGTCTGAGGAAGAAGCTCACGTTAGTACGAGGAAGAAAATGGAATTTAGTATGGTTGTTAGGCTCGAAGAGATCAGCTAGATACAAAAAATCAAGGTTCATTTGGCTGAAGGACAGGGATAGAAATTCTAAATTTTTTCATAGAATGGCTAATGCAGGCGTAAAAACAATCAAATTGCAAAATTATGAGTTGAGGGTAGGCAAATTGAGCAGGACGATCAGATAAGTAGGCTTGTTTAGGGAGTGAAAGGCATGGAGTCCTAGACTAGACGAAGAGGAGCTTGAAGGTAACTTTATGGAAGAGGAGGTATGGATGGTTTTAATATCTTCAGATGGAGACAGCTCAGAGACCAGATGGATGGTCTCTATAGCTTTCTTCCAATTATGTTGGTATGTTTTTAAAAATGTCATAATGTATTTATTCAGAGTTATTGTGAAGGGAGAGTCTGTAAAGAACACAAATGCTATTTTCATAGTTTTGATCCCGAAGAGGAGTGATGTGAACACAAGGGATTTTAGATGAATTATCTTGCCGGGTAGTATTTACAAGCTAACTACGAAGGTTTTGGCCAATCAAATATGGGTCTCAAAATGTGTTTATTGAAGGGAGGCAGATTTTGGATGCTGTATTGGTGGAGAATGAGGTCATTGGCCCTAGGTTGAAGGGTAATGATCTGGCGATAATTTGCGAGCTGAATAGATAAAAGGCTTGTGATCATGTGAATTGAGGATTTCTACTTTATTTGTAAAGATGGTGTTTGGGGTTAGATGGAGGAGTTCGATTAAATGGTGCATTTCTACTGTGTGGTTCTTGGTATTGATCAATGGGACTTAAAAAGGTTTTTTGGATCTTCAAGAGGTCTGTGTTAGGGAAATTCCTCGTCAGCTTAATTGTTTATTTGGGTGATGGAGCATTTAGCAGAATGGTGAAGAAAGCATTTTTGAGAGGTTTAATTAAAGGTTTCCAGGTATGCAGACGAGATCGAGAAGTCGTTGGGGTATCCTATCTTTTTTTTTTGGATATATACGGTTCTATTGTTTTTTCTGCAGTTGGGACATTTGAGATGTTTGCTGTTATGCTTTGAGGCAGTATCTGGGTTGAAGATTAACATGACCAAATTCAAACTTATACTAGTTGGGACAAATGGAGAATTTGGGGACTAACAGTGGTGTTGGTTTTCAAAGTCAAGTTCTTTACCTATTTGGGAATTCCATTAGGGACAAACTTTAAAGTTAAACAGGTTTGGGAATAGGTGAGTGATAATTTTCATAAGAGGTGGTTGGGGTGGAAGAGATATTAAAAGGGGCAAGGGTGACCTTAATAGAAAGTAATTTCTCAAGTTTGGCTACCTATTTTATTTTATTCTTCACGACTCCAACTTCAGTATTCAGAAAATTAGAGAAGTTGGAAAGGGATTTTTTATGGGACAGAGTAGGGGTGAGCTTTAAATACCATTTGGTTGACTGGAGGACTGTATGGGCGGAGTAGGGGAGAGCTTTAAATACCATTTGGTTGACTGGAGGACTGCATGCCTTCCTGTGAGTGATAGGGTTATCGGAATTAGTGTGCCTTCCTGTGAGTGATAGGGGTATTGGAATTGGAAACTTAAAATTATTCAATGAGGCGTTGTTTGGGAAATGCTTATGGAGGTTTGCTATAGGAAGGGGTAAACTATGGATCATCAAAATTGGGATTGAGTGGAGTGGTTGGAGCTTGTCTTACGGGCTTGCAACACATGGGTCAAACTTTGGAAAGGTATTCATTAGCGTTGGGAAAGGATAAAGGAACATGTTCTTTGGCAGGTTGGTACAAGTGAACTAGTTTATTTTTGGGGATTTAATTGGCTTTCTACATAAGGCTTAAGGACCTATATCCTAATATCTATGAATTAGCATTGGATAAGAGGTCCTGTATGGTATATTATTTCAAAAATCATTGTAACACTATATTTTGGAATGTCACCCTTCAAAGGTATTTATTCGATGGGAGCTAGAAAGTTTCACATTGTTTTTTAGAGGTGCTGTAGTCTGCGAAGTTGGGAGAGGGGGAAGATGGAGCTGGAAAGTATAAAGGAATTGATTTGTGTTGGGAAAGGATAAAGGAACATGTTCTTTGGCAGGTTGGTACAAGCGAAATAGTTTAATTTTGGAGCCTTAATTGGCTTTGTACATAAGGCTTAAGGACATATATCCTAATATCTATGAATTAGCGTCTGGATAAGAAGTCCTGTATGGCAGATTATTTCGAAAATCATTGTAACAATATAGTTTGGAATGTCACCCTTCAAAAGTATTTATTCGATGGGAGCTAGAAAGTTTCACATCGTTTTTTAGAGGTGCTCTAGTCTACGAAGTTGGGAGAGGTGGAATGTGGAGTTAAATGTAATATTTCAAAGACAGATGTTTGAGGTTAAATGTAAGTTTCTGGTTGGGAGAAAAGAGGTGGACTTTGTTGAAAAATAATTGGAAGGCAGGAGTTACTTATATGGCCTTTTTTTTAATGTGTTTTGAGGGAGGATTCTTGCTATTGATAACATACAGTTAAGAAGGCATACATCAATTAGTAGATATTGCCTGTGCAAAAGAGGAGGGAATCTGTATATCGCATTCACAATTAGTGTTTGTGGACGTTGGAGTTGTGGGATTTGATGTTATATAGTTTATGGTTTAGTGAATGTTTTCAAAGGATGTGAATAATTTGTTAATTTCTTGGTGGTTATAAGTTGGGTTATGATAAGAGGAAGATATGGCTTGTGGCTCCTTTTTGTTTATTTTGTTTAATATGAAAAGAGAGAAATAGAAGTAACATTTGGAGTAATGGTGATGAAGTTATATAGATTGAAAGGCTTGTTTTTGTCTGGCTTATATAGTTGGTTAAGGGAGGGTATAGAGCCATATGTGAATTCGTTTTTTGATTTTTGTTGAAAGTATCAGTTTAGTTTAGGCATAGTGGTTTTATGTAGGTTGGCATTTTCTTAATGCTATTTACCTTTCTTTTCTTTAATAAAATTGTCCTAATTTAATCCCCCCCCCCCCCCCCAAAAAAAAAAGGGGGAGAGAGAGAGATTTTGATTCATGATACAAATCTCAATTTGACAATTTTGATTTACACATCAGTAATGCCCAGTAGCTATATCAAAGCTTAGTGGTATTACTAAAACATCTGGAAGTTTCCCCCAACGTTCTAAGCTTCAATTGTAGCTGACAGACTTGGATCATTGGTTAACAGTAGTTGGCTTCATATCCCAACTGTTTGGATTGTCAACACCTGTTTGGTCAAAGGTTTATATCCTTCACAGTTCTTATTAGAGATTGGACAGGCTCGTTTGGCATGGACGTTCAGTTGCCAGTAACCTGTATCTGATACTGGCAACCTTTCTTGAATGCCCAATGAATTGCCACAATTATCGGTGAGCTTGCATATTTGTTTACTAGTGGCAGCAGACAGGTTACAGAATTGGATGGAAACATAGTTGTGAATACCATACTGGTAAATCCATCATTTTTTTTACAACTGGTATGTTATATACCAGTACCAACACATTTACCAGTACCATTTTGTATTAATTGCTACAAATTATGTATATAAATTTGTTAGGTTTATTGCCATTGTAATTTTTGACAAATTTCCCCATGAACAATATGAGCTTATTTATATAAAGAAAGATATTTGAATATTATCATTTATAGTATAATACTAATAATTTTTAATTTTTGTATTTATTTCTTCTTACATTTAATTATAAATTTAGTGGTCTTAATAAGTAACAACTATATAATAAAAATTATATTTGATATTGCACCTTTTTTTTTAATTAAAAAAAAGGCATCGAGAGGATGCCACCCCTACAAGATTACATAGCCAAAAACTCAACATAAAATAAGAAACTATACCGGTCTGGCTCTTTCCCTAACGACCATACGTACAGCATTGCGAAAAACCTACCTTTCAACTTAAAACAGGGTGATTCTATTTTTTTGAATGTTCTTTTATTTTCCCCCTTATACAAAGTCGAATTAGTTTCTACACTTTCAGATTCTAGCTCCCCAACAAGTGCTAAAAACAGGCTTTGGCATTAACTGGAATTGCCCGTTGCATCCCTATTGGTGAAAGCTGCCCGTTGCATCCCTACCGGTGAAAGCACTAAGTCCCATAACTCCTCAGCCCTTGAGCACTCACAAAAAGGTGGTTGATTGATTCACACACTTCCTTGTGGAGGGGGAAAAATAAGAAAAAAAGCATCGGTCAATAATAACATGGCCTCTTTTCCTCAGATTATTAGAAGTTAAAGACCCCTCATTGACCAAACACCAACTTTTTGGGGAACCTCACTCTTCCACACACAATCTTAGCATAAGTCGACCTCCCCTTGTACCCACTTGAGACTTATAAAAAGATTTCACCTCAATGTTTCCAGATTTTGATAACTTCCAGTTTATCTTTATCCTCCCGCTAAATGCCAATGTTGCATGGCTGCAGATCCCAAAATTATTTTGTCCCCTCACAAGGTATGAACATGTGGTTAACAGATTCCCCCTAATATTTATGAAAACAACACCTATTGACGGCACTTGTCCTCTCACCTGAAGATTGTCAGTAGTTAGAATTCTTTCTCTAGTTATGCGCCATACAAGGAGAGCCATTTTTGTCGGCAAACCTGCTTTGCAAATCTTCGCCCAAAGGGAATCCAGACCTTTGTTACCTGCCAAGCATTTGAAAAAAATATTTCACCTCAAATCCCCAAGACCTTGAATGAGTCTATGCCACTTTATCATCCTCCTCACCAACCTTTGTGAGCTGTAAGACCTCCAACATAGAAGTGTACCTTTCCAGTTCCAAATAAAAAAAGGTTCCTATCTACGTCGTGGGATATTCCAACCTCAATTGTTGCTATGAATCTCCAGATACTCTGCCACCAAAGCATCACTGTTCACTAAAGCAGAAATGTCCAAATAAATGTCCATTAGGTTACCTATGGGGATTCAATTAAAACTTCAAAATCCCCCCCCCCCCCCCAAACAAAATAAAGATATTCCCTAAATCTGTCGCATCACCTCTACTTCCCTTTCCACTTGCCCATCCTACTAAGTGCGTTTATCACCATTATGAATGGATAGGGAAATAGGGAAGGAGAGGATCTCCTTGAGAGAGACCCCTAGAATATCACCCCAAAAAAAAAAAAAAAAAAACTTTCGTGGCCCCATTAATAATCATTGAGAACCTTATGGAGATACACCGTTGGATCAATTTACTACATTTGTCTCCAAACCTTATCCTTCCCAACATGTACAATTGAAAATCCCAACACATGATCATAATAATTTTCAACATCCAACTTACAAATAATACCTCTCTTTTTGTTCTTCAATCTAGAGTCAATAGCTTCATTAACCACTAAAATTGCATTGAGGATTTGCATTCTTTCAATGAAAGCATTTTGATTATCAGATATTAGAAGGGACAACATCTTTGTGCGATTAGCCAAAATTTTTGTATAATTGTGTATAGGCTCCCTACCAAGTTGGCGGGTTTGACATCTCTGATATTCGCTACTCCCCTTTTCTTTAGCTGGCGCTATAAATTAGTACTTATTACAAATTACTCATTTTGAAAATGTTCCTCAGACACACTTATGACAACCACCCTCCCCAATAGAAAGCTATAGTCAACCCATCACATCTTGGGCCCTTATCCCTTTTAAGGATTTTGGTGCCTCCCACACCACCTTTGTGAAACATCTTTCAAGGTCCTTTTTATCTTGCTTGGAGATGCGATTGAACTCCAAACTGTCCAATGTTGGTCTTCGCTACTCATTTTCTGTAAATAAGTCTTCGTAGAACCTCTGCCATTCTTGATAGGGTCCTTTTGCTCATTTTATCTTCCCTTAACACACAACTTCGCGATTTGGTCCTCTCTTTTATGGGCATTTGTATCTGTGTGAAAAAATTTGGTATTTTAATTTTGGGTAAATTGCACCTAGACCCCTTAAATATTTGAGTAATTACACATGAATCCCCTCAACATTTAAAAATTACACGTAGACCCCCTAAACATTTGGATAATTACACATGGACCCCTTTCTGTTAGTCTGCCGTTAAGATTTCTATTAAAATGATGACGTTAGCCAAAATTTTTTTTTCAATATACCAAGTTTACTCTTTAGTTGGGTAAACCCTACTCTGTCTCTCTCTTCTCAATATACCAAGTTTACCATCACTGGCGGCGCCTCCTCGTTGGTAGCTCGATCTTCTTCGTTGTCTACACCATGCTCAAGCCCTTTCCATGCTCGTTCTCCTTTTGGTAGCAACAAGAATATCAATTGTGATTTTGTGTGTGTGTGTGTGTGAGAGAGAGAGAGAGAGAGAGAGAGGGAGATCCTCTAAAATCAATTCTCCTCCACTTGCTTCTTTGGCTCTCTAAAGCCTGGCTCTCGCAAGGGCGGCGACAAACAATGGCGGCACTAGGGTTTTGTCGTTGGAATTGTACTTGACAGATTGACAATGCTAGAGTTAGAATCTAAATCATGTGATGGTCGAGGATCAACCATTGGGGCATACATGTAATAATCAGATGTCAGGTACACCCCAACCTTCTCAAGCAATTTCTTGGGTTTTCCTCTCTAGATTTCCTCGTATCATCATCTCCTAAAAACAAAAATAATTTTCAATGGAGGCAAAATTCAAATCCCAATTATAACAAAGACACAGCGCGAAAACCTACCGAGGAAATATATGCATATTAAACAATTTCTTCTTATTAGTCTCAATTCTTGACAATAGAATGACATTCCAATTGAAGGAAAGTCCAAATCCCAATTAACAAGGGCACAATTCAAACAAACTGAAAACCTAATACATGAACATATATATATATATATATATATATATTATACACGTACACAGGATTTCTTGCAGGAGAAGTAGAAAGTGTGTTTGAAGGTGGGAAATCAGAGGATTGAGAAGAACAAACCAAGGGAGCAAACATGTAAGAATTTGACTTGAGATAGTCAACGACTTTCTTGAGCAGGGCCTTCTTCTTCTTTTGGTTTTGTTTCTTCAATCTCTTCCTGTGAACACCCACTCCTTGAGATGCCACCCTCGTTTCCATTGCTATAAAAACCCAAAATTTTCTTGGTTCCACAATTTCAGAGGAGTCTCTATTTGAGGTTTCGTTGAGAAGGGGCGAGGACGGTGGCTGTGACTGTGGTTGGACGCTATCAGTAGGTTGGTGGATGATGAAGAAGACTACGGCTTCATTTCTGAAGCAATTGCAAACAAGTTGCAATGGGTGGTTGTTATGCAAAAGGGTTAGGTTAGGATCCGCTTGTTATCGGCATTGTTGCACAGGCAGTTGGCAGTTGCCCGCTGCTACTACTTCTCTACTTATATATATATATATATATATATTATAATGTATAAATTTATATTTATTTTATTTATAATGAACTTAATTAAGTTGAGGGTAAATATGTCTTTTTAGTAAAATTTTAATGGAGTTAAGGAGCGAAATTAACGGAAGGGGTTTGGTGTTACAAACATTTCAAAATAAGGGAGGTGTCTGTAATTTTTATATGTTGGGGGGTCCAAGTGTAATTATTCAAATGTTAAGGGGGTTTAAGTGTAATTTAGACTTTAATTTTTTTATCCTCCTTTAACCTTGGGACCTAGGATTTGTCTCTTAAGTGATATCTTCAAGATTTTCGATCTAACTAAACTTCTCTTTATACTTTCTTTTGAGATGATTTTGTTTCATTCAAAGTACCTTTTTTTGGGTGTTCAAATTTAATAAAATACTCGTATTAAATCACATGTTAGAGCACAAATTTAAGCATTGTTGTAATTCAATCAACAACCCCCCCCCCCCCCCAAAAAAAAAACACATTGAGCATTGGGTAATAGATCATTTAACTGCAATTCTACTGTTCATTTCATCCCTTTTGTTTTTGACCTTTTTCCTTCTTTTGGGACTATGTTTTGTTTAGTTAAGTGTTGCCATGTTTTCAATACAACAGTTTTTTCTCGATGGCGAAAAGAAAAGGTAAGAAGAACAACAACAACGAAGGGAAGACCATAAACCACCCGGATGTGAACAAAATGATACAGAAGAAGAACAAGAGAAAGGCTATAAGGTCACCAGATGTGAGCAAAAAGTTAAAGGAGGAGGGGGTTTCTAAAGAGAAGGCTACTAATTCTGTTCCTTCTGCTCTTGTGCCTGTGTCTAACTCTTCTCAAGCCCGCGCTTCTTCTCCTGCGCCTGATGGCAATAAGGCTGCTTCACGGGGAAGGGAGAAGGCCAAGGACAAATTGGAACGAGCTTCTGGATTTATATTTATGTGTAATGGCAAGACAAAACCCGAGTGCTACCAATATCGTGTTTTTGGATTGCCTGCAGGAAAAAGGGAAGTGGTTGAGAAGATCAAAGCAGGCATGAAGCTTTTTCTGTTTGATTTTGACCTAAAGCTTCTTTATGGCATATACAAGGCAACTTGTTCTGGAAAAATGAACTTGGAAACTTCTGCTTTTGGAGGAAGATTTCCTGCACAGGTAATTCCTATATTTTTGTCATGTTTGTTTTGATCTTTAATAGTTTTTGTTTAAGATCAAATGCTAAGAAAAAAAGTAAAAATAGCCAGAGGGCGAAGGTATTCCACATTGGGCTCTTCATATCGTGTAGTTTGGGTTTCATCGGTCGCGTCTACCATGTAGCCCTCCCAGAGCCTGGTGTTATGTTAACCCTAGAAGATACTAGTTGTAGAGCTTTTCCAAGCCAAGTAGGCATCCATGTCCGTATGATTGAGCAAATGCCTCAGCCCACGTGATTTCTTAATGTTCTAAAGATTTTATGAACTTTGGGCTCCAAAACACGGAGTTATAGTCCAACAATTCACCATTAGAGCCTCCAAGGGTATTCTGTCACCATGCAATTTTGAAAATACCACTTTGAACATGTTTTGGAGAAGTGAAACATCCTATTACAAAAAAGACACTTCTCCATTGCCCACCTTAAGCAGATGGACTTGGAGAAATTAAAATTGTATCTCGTTTTCATGATGCTCATGCCGTGGTGTTCCATAATGCTGTTGTAAAAGTACCCACCATTTCCATGATTGCGTTTCTTGATGAATCCTCCTTTTACGATGTCTCTTGTTCCAAAAACAAACCTTTGTTGCCCTTGTGAAGTGTACGAAAATTGTCTTGTAAATCCTTAATTACACTTTGTACAAGCAAGCAAATTTAATTTGAATAGCAAGTGGGATGTTGCTCAAAATTGTAGCCGATGCAATCATTTAGTTGAGGTTAGTGGGGGTGGCTTGGAGCAGAGGCAAAGTTGTTTCATTTCGAACCTTGGGTATGATTCGAACGTAGAATTAGCCTATTTGGCTATAGAGGAAGGTTGTGTATGTCTGGCCCGCCTGAGACTCCGCAATGCGTAATTCTTATGCATTGGATTGGTCTTTTTAAAAAAAAAAAAAACCGATCAAGCTCTTCTTCTTCTTCTTCTTTCAAAATTTAAGACTTGTATTGTAACTATAATACAAATGTCTACTTAATTGAATATGATGCTCTTAACCCCTTAAGGGGCCACCCCATGGCCTAAAGTTGCTTTACCAAGCTAGGCAAGTGGGGGGTACTCTAGCCCCTAAGGCTTCTAGAAAGTCTAGGTTGTGCTTGGTGGTGATTTAATAGGAAAATGAGCTATGTTCCTCATTTACGATACCATTGACATAATAGTTGGTACATTAATGGTCTCGCTTAATATAGGGAATATGTCCAAGCTTAAAGTTAATAGAATATCTGGGGAGTAGAGTCGGAAGATGAAGAAGTCAATTCAAAAACAAAACTTGTAGTTAGATGCCAGGGAGATTATTGAAAGGGTTAAATATAAGTGTTAAATACAAATATCAAGCACAACAATCTATTGAAGTCTTGCATTAATGAAAATGCATTAATGCCCTCCAAAATTTTCTTCTTGAAATGTTTCAACTTTCTTTGGAAAATTTAATTTATCTGATTCATGCAACTCTAATTCTAAGTATTTTTTATCTTAATGTAAATTTTTGTCTCTACTTTCTAATTTCATTATATATAAACTTATTTTCTTTTGATCATGTAATGTCCCTTTGCGTGATTTAAGTCTTACATGGATGTGACTTAAAACACATTAATGGTGGATTGCTTGATGTTTTTTTTTTGGAGGAAGTTTTGCATAGGTATGGCCACTCTCTCTATTGGCAATGATGGCACTGTCGTAGGCTCAATGTTGCTAGTAGAATAAGAATTACAAATGTAGACATGGGTGTGAAGATGACGCATGATGCAACCATTTTGAGAAGTTGAGAATGCAAACCTAGTGGGACGTCACAAAAATTTGATTTATATATTATTGGTCATGACCTTGGTTAAACCAAAGGGTGATTGACGTAGTTTTATTGAACAAAACAATAATTGGCATAAAACCTCTACCGAACCAGAGTCAAGTCACTGGGCATGATTTACAAAGTCCAGTGTTGATCAAATATGTGTTGTATATGCATCATAATGTAATAGAACATCTAAGATATGTCGGTAAATCCCAAGGAAAATAAATATACATAGACAATAGAATATTAAAAGAAAAATTGCATCCAAGTTAATACACAAGTTATATAGTTATTAAACATAAAGTATAATGCAAATCAAGTCTGTTGGTACTTGCAAGTCGCGTACAAACCGATGGAGCCAAAAGTATGAAACATGGGCCAAAATCATGAAGACTCTTGGCAATCATTGTTGACTCTCAAAATGTATCTTGCAAATAAGTACGCGTGAGGTCCTAAGTTTAGTAGTCAGAATTGCTACTAAACTACATGTAGTGGATATAATTCAAGTGTGAAGTGAGATGTTCCAAGTTAAGTAGAAATCATTATGATGCAAACATAGCCAAATATATAATTTGTGTGAATCCAAAAATATGAACACGTACGATGCAATTCGACACTAATGCCTGGACTTGTCCTAATCTCTTCATCTACCCCTAGTCTTGGAAATTAGTGCCTTTCAAAAATATTTGTGTCCCCACCACATCTACAACGAATCTACTACTAAGGGGTGCTTTCATAGGCTCTGACCTCAAGTCCGTCACATCTACGCCGGAGCTATTGGTTTGTGATTGGCCTAGTTAGAATGAGGTCTTTCACACCAAGTACTATGATACTTGCTTGTTTAGTTTCCATCGCTACACATGGTTTACATATCCTATCAAACAAGCCAATTGCCCCTCGAGTATCAATGACCATGCATCGGGTGCATATGACCATTAGTAAATCATAATTTGGGCAATGATGATATATATCCTATAACTAAATCAATATAATCATGCATGATAATAGACGTAAGTGTACAAGACTTGCAGATCCCCTTCAACTGGGTCATTTGAGATTGTGTTCTCCTTTGCTTTGAGGCGATATTAGGGGTTCAAAATAAACCTAGCCATGTCAGAGCTAATCCTGGTTATGGAGGTTTAGGATTTGTATTGATTCGCATAGCTATTATGGGGTGTAAAATCACTCACTGCCTTCTTCATATTTAGGACTTTCCATGAGCTATTCGTTCATGTTTGTGAAAGTTTGGGATGGTGTTGTTGAGAAGTATCATAGAGGACTTATATGTTGGAAGCAAAATCATATTTCGAAAGGTGGCATGATCACTAATTTCAAAAGTGCCCTTTCTAACATCCCAACCTGCGGCATGTCGTTGTTTAAAATGCCAATTTTAGTCACTAAAAGCCTGGAGAAGATTCAGGGTGGCTTTTTAGGGGGCTACTTAGGGGAGAAGTCCAAATATCACCTCATTAATTGGAATACAGTGTGTGTAAACCTTTTAAGCGAGGAGGTCAAGGCATTCATAGAATTTTTGAACTTAATGAAATTTTGTTAGGGAAGTGACTATGGTGCTTCGGACGATATATGGAGACAAGTAGTTTAAATTATACTGGTTTGAGTCTGCTTAGGGTCGTCAAAAACTTGGCCGATATATTGAGACAAGTAGTTCAAATCATACTGGTTTGAGTCTATTTAGGGCCACCAAAAACTTAGCTGATCATTAACTTGAGGAATCTAGGGAATAGTCAATGTGTGCGTAAGTTGTCTTGGAGCATAAGTTGTCTTGGACTCCCTGACATTGCTTACAAATAGGTGAATGGACGACCAAGAGGTGAAGGGAGTGTATGACACTAGTTTGTGGAAGGGCATTTGAAGAGGTTGGCAAATTATATTACGTCTCATCTCCTATGAGTTGTGGGATGGTGCTAGATAGCTTTTGGAATGATAATTGGTTGGAGAACATGGTTCGAAGTCTCGATCGAGATAGCCAAGATCTTGGCATCTTGGGTCAGTACTGAGGGATGCCGCACCAAGATCTCAGGATTTGTTGAAAAATCTCGCCAAGAGAGTGCAAATTATCTTGTCTCGGCCAGGGGCGGAGCCAGAATTTTTGCCCAGGGGGGGCACTGGGCGCCAAGGGGGCCACCGAACACCCAAGAAAAAATAACAATCGACTTATTTTTCAATTAAGAGTAGGAGAAAAACGATGTTATTTTTAGAGAGAGAATAAATTATTCTTGAGTATTAACTAGTGAATATATTTCTCACAGTTAATGGTTCAAGCACCTGAAGTTTATTAGAGATATCCCTTACTACAAAAAATATAATTATTATTAAATTTTATTATCTATAGAATTTATTATGTTATATGCTAAATTTGCTGATAGTATAAACAAAAATATGCAATAATGTATTAAAAGATACACTTTATTTCATAAAAAATACCAAGTTTGATTCTTTTAAACTTCTTATATGTTAAAAAAATTTGAGTTAACTTTAAATTTTTAATAAAATCAAAATATCTTAATTTTTAATTAATTTAATTTTTAAATAAAATTAAAATAATGAGGAGGGCATTTTAGTAATTTTATCTAAAAAATTGAGGGGGGTCACTTGCCCCAACGTAGCTCCGCCCGTGGTCTCGACCACAACACTATGTGATATTGGCAATATGCTGAGACATTGACAAACTGCTGACTCAGCCTCGCAGGTTGTAGCTGCCGCCAGCCTCGCAGCCTCATCACTAGCAAACCATCGTCGAGCGTCCCTTACGCGTCGCAACCTCGTCGTCGGACCAGCGACGACGTTTATTTAATCATCTGTCTATTAGGGCTATATGACCCATTTCGAAAAGTATTGTATTTATTATTTTGTTGTTTTTTTTTTGGTTTTTTCTGCAAATTTTTTTTATTTTTTTAATATTTAAATTTTAAAATGAATCAATTTATATTTAAAGAAACTAATTATTTGTAAGAAGTTTAGTAAATAATATATTTTTTTATAAAATACACTTGGCCATTATTTAATAAATTTATATTTATTTTGGATAAAATAAATTATGAAAATATAAGTTTGTAATATTCTTTATTAAATAGTTTTGTAATATTTTTGAATCATATTTTTAAAGTGTAGTAAATTTTTTAATTGATATTAATAAAATATGAATTATTAGTTATTTTGATAAATATATTTTGAATAAAATTAAATAAATATTAATTATAGTGATTAATATATTATGAATAAAATTAAATGAAATATTAATTCTTGTGACTAGATTAGCGCTGCTATATGGATCAGAGTGTTGGGCAGTAAAGCATAATCATGGTCAGAAGATGGCAGTTGCGGAGATGAGGATGCTAAAGTGGATGTGCGGGATTATAAGGAAAGATAGGATTAGGAACGAGAAGATTAGGGGCAAAGTAGGAATAACACCGATTGAAGATAAAATGAGAGAAAACTGATTAAGATGATTTAGCCATGTTAGAAGGCGTTCAGCGAAGGCACCTGTTAGAAGATGTGAAAGTATGGAGATTGTCAGGAGTAGGAGAGATAGAAAAAGACCCAAGAGAAGTTAGAAATAAACTATTAAATATGACCTGGTCTACTTAGATCTATCGGAGGACATGGAATTGGCGTCGACAAATTCATATAGCCGACCCCACCTAGTGGGAAAAGGCTTGGTTTGGTTTGGTTTGGTTTGGTTTATTAATTCTTGTGACTAAAATTAATCAATTCATTTGCATGTTATAATTAGTTTATGTAAAATTTAATAAAATAGTTACTATATAATCGGTTATGTAATACGCTTATTTTATTATTTTAAAATTTTAAATAGTTTTTTTGAATTTTTTTAACTGAAAAAATGTGGAAAGTTGTGTATCGCTGAATACCGCGTTGTGATGCCGTAACTGCGTAGAAAATTCTCAGGCTGATAAAACAGCTGCGACTGCAACTTTGATTCATGGAGAGCCGTTGTCTGGGTGAGTTGTGTCCAAGGATCTATGAACTAACCTTGGGTAGGGAGGGCATGATTTGGAACATAATGCTACGGAGAAATGTTCTAGACTCCGAGCAAGTCGAGTTGATAGAGCTGCTTGACAGGGTCTACACGAGTAGGGTTGTGGCGGGAGATGAAAATTTTACGTGGTCAGGTCCAAATCTGGAAATTTTGAATTAAAATTTTTTTTTGCGAGTGTTTGATTGGAGATCAGGGGATGATTTCCTATGAAGTCTGCTTGGGAAGGGGGCCTTCCCCAGCGATGGTTTTCCTTCCTTCGTGCATGCTATACAGCAGGACACTCACAATTGACAATTTGATTGAGAGTTCGTCCGGGTGAGCAAGTGTTGGTTGAGCAAGTGTGATGAGGAATTCATTGTTTGTGCAGTGTGGTTGGATGAGAGAGTTGTGTGAGTTGGCTTTGAGCAGTTTTGGTGTTAAATTGGGCTTCCCTTGGGAAGCCAAACATATCTGCGAATCATGGTGGGGAATAAACATTTGCAAAAGGGAGCGTAAGGCCTGCGACTATCTCCTTTTGTGTATGGAATGATTGATATTTTTTTTTTTTTTTGGGGTGGGGGGTATGGGGGAATAGGAGATTTTTAAAATATTAAGTTGTCTTTGTATAAGATGAAAAGCATCTTGTTGTTCATTTTAAACGGGGGAAGAATGCCAGATTTCTAGTTTTTTTGTATTTTGTGAAGAATTTGGAAATTTATAGTTGCATGTCGATAACACCTTTTTTTTTGGGGGGGGGGGGCTTGGACGGCATCCCCTGATGCATCTTTAAAGCAATCTTATCATTTATTTATATAAAAAAAATAGGCATAAAAGTGTAATTAAGTCAAACCATAGCAAATTAGGCACCACTGTTCAAACCCAAGACATTACTGTTCGAATGTAAACTGTAAATACGTCATTTGAATGGAAATTATGACCATTAAATTGATAAGCCCAGCAGGGCTCCTGGTTCAAAAATACTAGGCGCAAAAAGGGTCATCTTTCTATAGATGCCTCCTTTCGTTTCTAACTCAAATTTGCATGGCTACTATGGCTCAAACAAAACATGCAAATGAAACCCTCCAAATGGTGGAAGCGGATGTTCAAATTCAAGCCTAAAAATGCATATCATTTGACAATGCCCTCCATCATTTAGACAGTGCAGCCCAGATTAGGAATTTTGGGTTTGAAACCAAGAACTTCTTGCAACACTATTCAACCCATAATACATAGAGTGTCCATACCTACGAAATTAACTTCAATACACGCATGTAAACGTTATCCATTTAAGCGTAACTAAAAATACACAACTCCACCATGCATGACCAGTCTCGCTGACTACCATTATTAATCATGTTCAAAGCTTCAAGAACCACGACAATATCAACATTTTTGGCCGTCTAATTATACTCTACTACCTACAGATCGCCAAATGAAATGGGCAGTATATAGTCATGCGCGCACAAAAACTCAGGTGGAACCAAGATTTTAATATATGATCATCATCCTATCTTAGGTGAAGAATTTAAAAACTCATAAAAAATATGTATCAAACTTTCCAAAGTGCAGAGATGAGGTTAAAGATAATGAATGGTGAGAAATGCAACAACTCCAAGCCTTCCTCATCTATCTCTTGGCCGCTCGCTCTCGCTCTCGCTCTCGCTCTCGCTCTCTCTCTCTCTCTCTCTCTCTCTCTCACTCACATTCAACTCTATGCTAGGCAAAGAAAACAAGAGTGAGAGATACAAAATCTATTGTTGATTTATAACATGGGTGGAAAAGATGCGTCAAATCATGACATATTGTCATGAGTTTTGGGTCAACATTTTTTTATTTTGATTAGTAGAAAGTATTTATTAAAAAAGGGCATCAAGGAGATGATGCTTATGTACAAAACCACTCACGCAAGAGTGCCTATGGAATGTCCAATGTCCATACTTGGCCAAGTAGATTCAATTACCCCCCCCCCCAAAAAAAAGGGAAAAAGAAAAAAAATTTAATAGACCCAAACCTTCAGTACTAAATTTACTTTGGAGAAATGATTTCAATTTAGCAAGAGATTGTTATGATTTAGGGGTTATATTGCTCTACCTCAGGCATTCCCTTCAAAGAAAAAATATAATAAAAATATTTGGATCGCTTGGCATGTGTACAACACATTTCATTAATACCATATCCTTGACACCCTAATTAATACCATCGATTACCATCACCAGGTGGCACCTTCCTATTCGATCCCAAATCCTACACCTTAGATACCTCAATACGCTAGTTCGGCACCTAAGGAGTTGTCTCCATGAACAAGAATCTCTGATACACTCAAATCCTATACCTTCATAATCACAGGCCTACTTTCTTGTTATGACCAAGGGATTATAAATACCCCAACCTTTCATATCTAATGGACACACCTTTCAGTCTCACCCACCAAGCCTCTCCCCCCCCCCCCCCCATTCTTACTTTGGGCTATCCTAACTCTCACCCGGTCTTTCTGGATTATCGAATTGTCCAGCTGGACTCCAATCCCGCACAACACTAATCCCTGCGGAAACTCCTCCCCAGCGTGGAACCCCCAAGGTCACCCCAAAGGTCCCTTGGCGCTTGGTTGTTGAAATCTCTCCAAAAAGGGGGGACGTCCTAACTCTCACCCTGCCGTCTTCGGTGAGTACCGTCATTGAAGATAATCGACATTGTTCTCTGATCATCGGATTGTCTAGCTGGACTCTGATCCCCCACACCACTAATCCTCACAGGAACTCCTTCCCAGCGTGGAAGCCCCTAAGGTCGCCTCAAAGGTCCCTTGGCACTTGGTTGCCGAAATCTCTCCTAAAAGGGAAGTCTCCCTTGGCGGGAACTTCTCCCCATCATGGAAACCCCTAGGGTCGCCCCCAAGGCCCCTTAGCACTTGGTGGTCGAAATTTCTCCAAAAAGGGAACTCTCACCTAGTAAAAAGGGAAGTCTATCCTCACAGGAACTCCTTCCCGGCATGGAACCTCCCGAGATCGCCCCCAGGGCCCCTTGGCGCTTGGTTGCAAAAATCTCTCCAAAAAGGAGTCTCCTCCCGCGGGAACTCCTCCCTAACATGGAACCCCCCAAGGTCGCCCTCAGGGCCTCATGGTGCTTGGCTGCTCAAATCTCTCCAAAGGAGGAAGTATCTCCTCACAGGAACTCCTCCCTAGTATGGAACCTTCCAAGGTCACCCCCAAGGCACCTTGGTGCGTGGTTGCCTAAGTTTCCAAAAAAGGGAAGTCTCCCCCGCGGGAACTCTCCCTCCGGTCGAACCCCCCAAGGTCACCTTTAGGGCCCCGTGGCACTTGGTTGTCCAAATCTCTCCAAAGGAGGAAGTCTCCCCCCACGGGAACTCCTCTAAGCATGAAATTGTTCAAATCTCTTCAAGGGCTTCCCCCGTTGCAACCCTTACTCGCGCGTTCCCCTGCTGGAACCCTCCCGTGCGAGTCCCTACGGCAACCCACGAGGCCCCTTGTACTTGATTCTAATCAATTCGAGGGCTTCCTTGTTAGAACCCTTTTGCGCGAGTTCTCGCACGAGTTCCCCGACTAGAACCCTCCCGCGTGGGTCCCCAAGGTAACCCATGTGGCCTTTGTGCTTAACTTTAATCAATCTAAGGGATTCCCTGCAGGAACCCTTCTGCGCAAATTCCACCGCTGGAACCTTCCCCCACAAGTCCCCAACTTATCTGGGGTCCCTTATGCTTGATCCTAAGTAATTCAAGGGCTTCCCTGTCAGAACCCTCCCCCGCAAGTCCCTAGGATAGCTCGTGGGGCCCATTGTGCTTGATTCTAATCAAATTCATGGGATTCCCTCTGCGCGACTTCATCCGCTGGAACTTTCCGGTGCGAATCTTCAATGTAGCCTGGGGGGTTCCTTGTGCTTGACTCCAATTAATTTAAAGGATTTCTCCACTAAAACCCTTCCGCGTGAGTTCCCAAGGTGGCCCACAAGGCCCTTTATGCCTCCCCCCCCCCCCTAAAAAAAAAGGGTGTATATATTATTTAGATTCCTTGGTTTTGCTCTGCGGGAAAGCAGCTTACCGTGCCATGATTGGAATTGACATGAAGTAAGAGAAGTTGCATTTATAACATTAGTACTACAAGGAGATTTACTGGTAAAATCGATCCCCCCCCCCCCAAAAAAAAAGAGCACTTCACTGTAAAACAGGAGCAAAAGATACCCCATCATTGTCATCTATTACAAAAAGTCAAATGCTCCGAACCATTACCAAACAATAAGTGCTATTACACGAGTCGTTTTGAGCCCCTAGGGATACCGAATGTCCCAAATATAGTAGTTGCTAAAACAATTATAGTAGAAGTATCTTGTGGAACCAGGGGACTTTGATTTGCTGAGACCGTGGGGTCTCGATTTTCTAATACTCCCCTCCAGCACCTAGCAATCCTTGGAAGAGATCTCTATAAACATCATGACTACCTTCACTATCCTCCTGTGCCTTGCCATGACGGCAATAAGAAGTTGTTTTTCAGCTCTTAACACAGCTAATCTTCACGATACCTAATGAATCTCACGACAAACGCAATTTAATTGGGCGTGAGCTTGAATATAACTTAAGAGACCCAATAACTACTTTTAAACGCTCTTCAATCCATTGCACGTCTAGGCAGGCAAATTGAAGTGGTGAAAGACTTTCCTAAAGGAAAGTTGCATCCTCCAGACTAAAATCCCTCAAGGGAACATTGGCTAAATTTAGCAAAAACAACCCTAACTATTGCAAACCCATGCAATGAATCGAATGGCTACATGTAGACATATGATGAAAAGTTTGCCTCTGATAACGATACACAAACCTTAGTAAAGGAAGGAAAGGCTTTAGACCAGCTGCTTGGCGAACCTTTCCCATAGGGACTAGACTAAAGGTCATTGTGGCTATGCCTGCCGTGGGGGAAATTGGTCGCGATAACGGCCGCTAAGGAGCAGTGGGAGGGTCAGAGATGTTAATGACATCGCGGTTTGTTTCTGTCGACAAAACAGGAGCTCCCCCCCCCCCCCCCCAAAACAAAAAAAATGTCATGTTGTGCCGCAACAACAGAAACTCCTGTCACGAGACATATCCTGTTGCTGTGTAGGATCCGAACTAGAATTCACTTCAATTCCATCACTTTTCGAGCCATCTTCATCCTCTTCATTAATTTCCACCTCTACCTCGTGAGTAATTTCCTTATAAGAACTAGAAGCTTGTTTTTGGGGCAAGGCTTGAATTGTCAGAGAATCGAAGTCATATTAGCACTTGAAGTAGGGCTAGCTTGGGCACTGGGAAAAATGTTGATTGGACTCCTTGGCACCACTTCAAGCATGCCCTCATTCTGCGGCAAGGGAGTAGAACCTGATACACCCTTCTTAGGGGTCTCCAGGGTATTTTCATTAACTTCACCCGCTCGCGGTATCTCTCCATAAAAATCACCTTCTTGTTGGATGGAGTTGCTCACCAGTCCAAAAGGCACTCTCAAATCGGGACCATCTCTTGTGGCAACGACGGCCTCTTGGATCATAGGACTAATTTCATCCCTCGTTGTGGCTTCCATAGTCATAGCCCTCACTGCATTTTGCCGTTGAAAAGAACCTTTAAGAGCTTTCAAATCGATAATAGTTTTGCCTTAGGACGCTCCCATCGCGACAATTTCATTTGCAACAACCTCCTCTGCGGCGGTCTTCTCCAAAATGACTACATCAACAACGTCAGAAGGAACTTCTGCTTCAACTTCATCACGGGTAGGAGAAGCCTTGTCGTCTCCAAGTTCCCCTGCCTCTTCATTTGTTATCAATGCGCGAGGGCATATTTTCTTGGCTCCCTTAACCTAATTGCGAAGGACAAAAGGAATAAAGGAGAAGGAAAGGCGCAAATAATAACTAAGGTTGGGAAGATTTGAACTATTCACTCCTTTAACTCGTTTTTCCGGCTCTGAAGGAGAAGATCCATCTGAAGAAGGCCGTTTAGCCTAATTGAAAGGAACAAACATAATAAGGAAGAGATAATGCATAAGCCATTGACAATAAGAAATCACGAGTGTGAGTTACTCATTACCTTGGTTCGTGTTTTGGGCCTTGAAGAAGAAGACCCGCTTGAAGGCTCAGCACGATCAGCTCCTAAAGGCATCCTCATTGTGGTTGTGCCCACTTTCAGACCTAAAGGGCATCGATTTCATTTAGTAGGGCAAAGGAGAGGGTTGTCCCGCAACACTATAGGTACACGTATCTTCACACACTGAGATTGAACGTTTTCCAAAAATTGATCAATTTGATAAAACCACCATGTTCGCCCGTGTGTAGTCCACTGCCCTTTGTGCCTGACCCGTGGTAGTTTGCGTTGGCCTACAATTGCTTTCAATTCTTCAGGACCATCCGGGAAACAAAACAAAGCGAGACTTTGCGCTGTGATCTTTATGACTCCTAATGACCATGGCATAGGCAACCCTTGGTGAAAGCCAAATTGGCGGTCGACGCAGTGGGGATTGTAAGCTAAAGATCTTCAACCATTATCTGTCAAGGCAGGTAGACTCTGTGGAAGAATCCACTCTAGCCATAGCATCACCTCATGAATCCAAGTGTCCTCTTGAGAAGGGACTATCAAAGTTCCAAGCTTGAATTAAAATTTAGTATCTTTAACCCCTGTCATAGGCTGTAGATATGGATGCCACACAAACTCTTCTTCTCGATCTATCATCATGGAAAGTTGGCCACCAATTCCCTACCCAGACCAACATTCACTTCCTTGGGGAAGTCTTAAGGGATTAGGAGTAAATTTTGGGAAATGCTCATACAACCATAACTACAAGAGAGGAGTGCTAACATAGGTCAGAATGTCATACCTTCCAATAGACTTATCAAAGCCTTCTTTAGTTAAATCGAAGCGATCGAAGAGAGTGTCCAAAAAGATTTAAGCTAAGGCCACAGGCTTCCTGCAGCTCAGCGTTGCCGTGATGCTGAAAGTATATGGTGTGATAACCACGCAACGAGATACATGGCCAAGTGATTGAGAGAGTCATGTTGAGGACTATTTATGTACTCACTAGTGCCATCGTGGGGACTCGAATAATCTCTTCACCAGTAACGCATCCACCCACCAAAAATGGTTTTGGTGCTGGTTCCCATGTGGATCGCTCTCCTTTGGCCATCCTTACCAAACCAACTTCCAAAATTGTTCCTGTATGTGTGGCCCTCTAGTAAAGCATCCTTTGTAACCTAGCCTTCTTGTCTCTTGTTGGAAATAATCAAGTTTTCCTCTCCGTACAGAGGAAGGGACGGGAGGATAAATGCATTTTCCAAAGTAGGCCTGATTTCGCCAAAAGCAATGATAAAAGTGAGTAGACGTGTGCTTCACCGCGATAACAGTACTTTCATGTTGGAAACATTCTAGTTGATTTTTAAAGACATGCAGCCCCTCATTGCATCTGGAACACTGGCACTTTTCAATATCTTAACATAACGAGCATAGCAGAGGATGAATACTGGCCACGCATTCATCCCTTTCACAGGAGAGGTATAATTGTAGAAATGACAAAATACATGAGGATAGTTACCTCTCTCTAGGTTTAGCTACGGACTAGAGGCAAGGGAAATATTATCTTGAACTTCCGGCTTGTTCTCTAGCAGCAGTATAGGGCCCTTTTGGGGGCATTCCGCGGAAAATATCAAGTGCAGGTCCTAAAAGTTGTCCCCCTTGAGATAACCCGCACGGAAACATTTGGATTTTGCAGGGACAATTGGGACTAATTTATCACTTCCGCATTTGAATCTTGCATTCTCATCCCGAGGTTCTACATAAACTAACTTCACCCTTGGAATTCTCATCAAGAGATGCAATGAGGCGATCGTGGGAACGCTACGCTCTCCTTGGTAGTGCCGCGAGAACTCGATGAGGGAGCGAGGAGAGAATTTCACGAAGAGAACAAAGTAGCGTAAAATGAACCAGTGTTTGACAAAGTGTTTGACAAACCCCTCCCTCGAAAAGAAGGAAGAGAGCAACAAAAAAGACATGATAGCGATCAAAAAGACACCTGACAGCGATTGGGTCACGCAACAGTGATCACACGCTGCCAAAAATGGTTTGAAATTGTCGATTAAGTTTCTGTAACACCTCGAGCATTTAATATAGATGATACTATCCCATGTGGATTTCTGACGATTGAATTTCCGTAACACATCGGACTTAATAATTTTGCCCACGCCCTCCTAGACAAGGTCACGTGCAAGGGGGCATTAATGTTGGTGACTAGGTGCCACGTGGACCTCTAGTCCTGCATGGATCCTGCCCACACCATGCCATCTTCCCCTCTCGCGATCATCATCCCACGGCAGGAGAACATTCCAGACCACCAGCCCTTCTTGCAGTAGCGGCTCCGGCGAACCTGCAGCAGGGGGATTTGATGACAGTCAAGTTATAATGAATACTTGGAGATCTGCCTTTGGCTAGAAGTAATTCTAGGGATTACCCAATCAAAGAGCTGACTAGCATGTGCTTACCTGCGGGACTATTGGGGACAAGCGGATTGGTGATTAGAGTTAAGAGATTTGTTGAGATGAGAGAGAAAAGACTTACTCGTATCCTTGACATCCTAATTAATACTATCGATTATTGTCACTAGGTGGCACCCTACTATTCGATCCCAAATCCCTACACCTTGGATACCTCACTATGCCAGTATTGCGCCTAAGGGTTTGTCTCCATCATGAATAAGAACCTTTGGTACACTCAGCCCTTATAACTCCATAATCACAGGCCTATTTTCCCACTATAACTAAGGGATTATAAATGCCCCAACCTTTCATGTCCAAAAGACACACACCTTTCGATCTAACCCACCAAGTCTCTCTCATTCTACTTTTACTGTGGGCTGTCTTAACTCTCACCCCGCCATCTCCAGTGAGTACTACCATTGAAGATGATCGACATTGTTCCCGGATTTTCGGACTGTCCAGCTGGACTCTGATCCCCCACACCACTAATCCAAATGCTTTTTTGTGTTTCATTATCACAAGACTATAACATATATTATAGGAATTAATTATAATTGTGTAGAAATGTGAAATTTTGTACAATTACTTGAACTGGTTCAATTTAGCCATTGCATTGGTTGTCTAAAAACTGGTTGATTAAGTCAAAATGCAATCTAAGGTAAGAATGTTTTGAATGCAAGTGATTGAAATGAATTTAATAGTATCCAATCACAAATTGGGATGCTTTAAAAGTAAAGCATAAATATCAATATACAGAAATTAATATTATGTAAATAAATAAAAAAATTTAAGGTTGCATAAGTAGTTGAACCACTAGTTGAATGGTTGAACTATGAACCAACCAGTTTGATGTCTGATTCGTTTATGGTAAATCTGGCCAGTAGTTATGGAGGCAACATAGCCACCAGAAGAGAAAGGAAGCAGCAAAGAAGTGGTGGTGGATAGTTAAATGGTGGTTGTGAGATGTCATAGAGGAGGATGTAACATAAATCATGAGGTGGGATTTATGTATATTTATCTGTGTATATCTATATAATGTATCTCTGTGTCTTCCTTGGTAGAATCATGTAAGATGTAGGAGCATAGTGAGCATGATGCTCGACAAATATTAGTGACTAGATAATACAAGAATGAAGTTTTCGGGGGCAATTTTTATCAGGGCAGCTGACTATCATTTTGCAAAGCAATTATATGTCAACTATACCCAGTTCTTTCTGTCTTCAAATTTTTTAAACTGAGTCATTAAAATAGAGGAATAAATCCTGCATGCCCTAGGCCGGCAGCGAAGGGGAAGGAAGGATCTTATGCGTCTGCTATATAGTCCTCGAAACGACTACGGGAACCTTGCTTTGCATGGGGAAAGGCATAAAGTTAAAAGTGTGGTTGATGAACCATGCAAGTTACTAAATTACGCAATTGCTTTCCCTTTTAATTCTCATAGATTGATTGATATTGATTTGAATACAAGAGTTGAGCAAACAAGTTATGGATGAGATTACAAGACATATTCAGGATGAGGTGCCGTGGCGTATGTTATTTGCAGATGATATTGTTTCAGTAGATGAGACGAGAGAAGAAGTGAATGCTAAACTAGAATTGTGATGGGATACATTAGAGACAAAAGGGTTTAGACTAAGTCGATGCAAGACGGAATATATGGAATGTAAGTTTAGTCAAAGTAGGATAACGGGTAGTATAGAAGTTAGTTTATGCACACAAAAGAGTGTAGAGAAAGATAAATTTAGGTACCTTGGATTTATGGTGCAACAAAATGGAGGGATTGATACTGATGTAAGTCACAGGATTCAAGCCGAGTGGAACAAATGGAGGAGTGCTTTGGGGGCCCTGTGCGACCGAAAAGTCCTACTCAAGGTGAAAGGAAAGTATTATAAGGTGGCTGTTAGACCGGCGCTGTTATATGGATCAGAGTGTTGGGCAGTAAAGCATAATCATGGTCAAAAGATGGTAGTTGCGGATATAAGGATGCTAAGGTGGATGTGCGGGATTACAAGGAAAGATAGGATTAGGAACGAGAAGATTAGGGACAAAGTAGGAATAGCACCTATTGAAGATAAAATGAGATAAAACCGATTAAGATGGTTTGGCCATATTAGAAGGCGTCCAGCGGAGGCACCTGTTAAAAGGTGTGAAAGTATGGAGATTGCCAAGAATAGGAGGGGTAGAGGAAAACCCAAGAGAAGCTGGAAAGAAACTATTAAACATGACTTGACCTACCTAGATCTATCGTTGGACATGGCCCTAAACAAATCTAATTGGTATCGACAAAACCACATAGCCGACTCCACTTAGTGGGAAAAGAGGCTTGGTTTGGTTTGGTTTGGTTTAATTGAACCTGATTATAAAGCTTAAACCACAAATTGGACACCAACCATGTATGTAAAGGAGTGCTCTGCTTGACTTTAGCTTCTAGTATTCCTTCTTAATGTTCTATAGGTCTGGCTAATGGATTCTTTGTTTATACGTATGACTTGATTGTAAACAATATCTTATTTGGACTGGTCATTTTATCACTTCTTCCAACGAGTTTTAGCTTCTAGTATTCCCCCTTTATGTTTGTAGTTTGGCTAATAGGTTCTCTGTTGACACTTGTGACATGATTGCAAACAATATCTTATTTGGTTTAGTCATATTATCACTTCTTTAACAGATATGGGGGCAATTGAGAGAATTTCTATCCATCCTATTTTTGAGACTTGATATTTTTTTTTCCAGGTTAGGTTTTCAATTTATAAGGACTGTCTTCCCCTGCCTGAGAGTGTTTTCAAAAGTGCTATAAAGGACAACTATCAAGGCTTCAAATTTACACCAGAACTCAGTGGCCGGCAAGTAAGTATACTTACCATCTTTATCGGTTGCATTACATTTCCTTTTTCTTTAATTTTTTTTTTTAATAAAACTCCATTAAAATGTAGGTAAGGGATCTATTATTATTGTTTCGTCCATGTGCCGTATCAACAGCAGCACCTGTTACTCCAATGCCAGAGGCTGCCCCGCCGCGGGTGATGCGGCCCTCAGCATTGGAGGATCAGTTCCAGCCTTCAGTGAGGCTGCCTCCTCCAGAGGATCCATATCTAGCCAGAATCAAACATGATCATGCAGCACCGACAATTGATCCTTACCCTGTTCAACCAAGGGTGCTGACCTCACAGCATGAATTTTATGGAACTGCAGCAACGGTGGACCATCCCCATCCAACTGCTGAGCATCAAGGTCTGCCAGCTCCAAATGTGCCATATTACCTTGCAGAAAATAGCCGGTTGTACCCGACTGAAGATACTGTCCCTGTTGTGCAGGACCACTATCTGAGGTAATTTGTTTCTGAATTTTGGTGGTGAAAAGTGATTTGGTATCTTACCACTTCAGTTGGGAACCTGAAGGAAATTATGTAGCATGATATGCATTGTTGGTCAACCTGATCTATGGCAAGTTTCAACTACGCCATTTGGTTTCTTGGTTGACCTTTGTTCTAAAGCTAATTTTGGTTTCACAACGGAAAGTCAGTATGTGTGATTTCTCAAGTAGACCAAAACCTGTCTTAGTTATTGTTTTTTGGTAATGTCTTCACATCGTCTGCTTTCTCTAAACCCATGGTCCACTTTTTCTATTTTATTTAAGTGGGCAGTGTACTTGGTTAGAAAGAATCAAGAAATATTGAGTAGCTTTTGGTCTGAATTCTGGAGTATTTGATAATTATTTTGCTGTCTGAAAAACAAGCAACCATGTTATGCTTTTGGAAGCAGAATAATCAATTCTTTTAACAGGTACAGATTTCTGATAGATACAGCAATTTGTTCTGACTGAAGGTTTCCAGTGATTTAACATTAGTCTGTCAAAAATTACCAGTGATTTAACATTAGTCTGTCAAATAAAATTAACTTTTTCCTAGATTTTCAGATGTTATATCTTTCCATGGAATGCAATTTCTCTTTGTTCTGTAAATTTATTCCAGAGGTGACACTTTTAACTTGTCAAGATCTCCTTGATTTGCTGCTGTCACAGGTATAGGCCTGTGCAGGAGATGGTACCTCGTGATGGACTTCTTGGCTACGAGAGGTATCAACCGTCGATGGGAAGAGAATATAATCTGCTGCAGAACAACGATGCTGGACACTTCAATTCCTACCCAACAACTCAAGGTGTGCTTGTGCAGCCACCTGGGCTGATGCCGCGAAGACCCGAGCGGTCCTCAAGGAATGTCCCTGTCTCCTCCTATTATTCCTTCGCGGGAGCCAAGCAGGTATACCGTTGACCCTGTCTCATAAGGGGAGTCGCAAGTGATCCTGACGGAAACTTTAGCATTGCTTTGTTTCGTGTATTTGTCTGAGAACATCTTCGTAGCCTCCTCGTGATTAGTTGTGCTTGCTACATGTAATCTTGTACTATGAAGGCAAAACATAAAATCTTTGAGAACTTCCTGGTTTTTTAATGAATTTGCCGTAATTACTAGTTATAAAATTTTTAAAGTTGAGCTTATTCGATGATTTTTGTGACTAAATAAGTTACAGCCAATTTGGAGATGGCAACAAGTAGAATCTGACATGTCATCTTGTGTCGAAGAGCAGTGCCAAGGTTTTTATTAGTCTGTGGCCATAAAAACCTCCCTACGTTGTGGATTTGATCCTCTTGGCTGGACTACTAAGAGAGTTTTCGACTACGGTTCAGTGTTTTTCTAGTAAGGTTGGTGGATGTTCAAATTATTGAGCATATCTGATCTCGTGGTAATGGTCCTTTTAAAATTTAGGCTTGGTTTGGTAACTATTAGCTAGTTTTTTGTTTTTTTGTTTTTTTTTTTTTTAATATTGAAATTTGATTTTCTTTTTTTCTTTGATAGCTTTTAGTTATGTTATTCAATTTATTAGAAAAATAAAAACTAAAAAAAAATGTATTCAGGTGGGAAAATTCATGTACGGTGAAAAAAAAGCTAATATAACTTTTTAACATGCTTTAAAGCTACAAAAAAAAAAAAAATCAAAATTTTGGTGAATAAATTCATACAAGAACCAAACCAAAAAAAAAAAAAAGAGAGAAGTAAAATCAGCCCAATGGTCCCCAGACCAAACTTTATTGTGTTTCGCATCAGTTGCATTCTTTGGATCTTTTCTGTTTATCTTACAGAGAAGCAATTGCCTTGGGAGTGTTGTGAAATCTAGGCCACCGAAGCTGCTATTCCTTTATTGGGAGGGCCCAGGGGTGATTGGAAGTGTTGGGTTTTGATTTATTAATTCTATTCACTCTCTCCATCGTTTTGGTGATGTAAAATAAAAAGTAACGGCATGTATAGATATAGAGGAAAACATCTCCTACGCAGCTGTCGCGTCTAATTGTGGGATTTGTTGGAGTCGATGGCCCACCGACGATGTGGCTGTCTTTATAAAGTCTCTAAATGGTACACCAAGGGTGTTATTAGGTGGGAAAATGCAACTGCCATAGCTGTGGACCTCACCTTGATGCGGGACACTGGTGATCTTCTATTAGATAAATGTTTCATTGGCAATCTAATATTAAAAAAAAGAGGAGTGTAGTGTAGCCTAGCCCCTCATCCACGTCAAATTTTGGTCCAAGAATCCAACAAACGTAGTAGTGGTTGACTTGGGTGCCCAACGACTCCGTGACATATCTTTAGGACATTATTATTATTATTATTATTATTATTGTTGTTTAGGTCTAACTGAGCCCAGGGGGCAAGAAATTCAGAATATCTGTTTCCACTAATATCGCACTTTGCTAGTCTTTTGTTTATTTCCGAGTCATGGAAAAAGAGGTTTAATTTTTTTTTTTTATTTGCATGAAAATGGAAGTTGGGGGGATGGTTTTTTTTTTTTTTTTTTTTTTTTTTTTTTCTCTAGACCCAAAGCCGAACAGGGGCGCGCACCAATTTGTTGCTTTTATGGCAATAGACATAGCTTTTCACTGACGTGTGTCTGATCAAGATACGAAGCATTGCTTTGCGCCAACTCGAACCAATTTGTTGCTTTGCGTGCTGGAATTACGTGGGGGATGGGGTCTACTTCATTTATTTATTTTCTTGAAATCTTGAAAGTAACAAGCACGTTAATGTTTTTTTTTTTTTTAAATAAAAAAAATCAAATTTGAAAATGAATTCAAATTTACCTTTTTAAGGTGTTGTTTGGTATACATATTTTTAGAGTATTTTTCATTTTGTGTTTTTAGAAATAATGAAAACGGCTTAAAACGCATTTGATCATTTATGTTTTTAAAATTTATCTTAAAAAATAAAAAATAAGTTTATACATAAAATATAAAATGACAAAAAAAATTGTTTTGATCGTTTTTAACTCAAAATAAAATAAAGAAATTCTCAAAATACGAAAAATAAAAAATATCAAAATTTAAGTGTGTTTTCTGTTTTCTGTGTTTTGAAATTTTTAAACCATAAAACACGAAATGAGAAAATAAAAAATAGAAATGCAAATCAAATGTTATCTAAAAAGTTTTGGAATTAATTATGTAGGTTAATGGAACTTCCTAAAGGGATCCAACTCATTTGAGGTTTGAAGGGCGTGGTGGACTCACTGGACATTCTCATCAATTTAGAAAGCTAAACATGTTCTCTTAATGATGAATCTGCTTACAGGTTATCATCCAATCATTCATTTTCCCACCAAAGATGCGCATGAGAAGAATTAGGGGCATCTCGCTTTATATATTATAATAATAATAATAATATAAAAAAAAAGACACTCATAAATTAGTAAGTTTTTTAATTTAATTTTTTTTGTTTCTCAAATCTTGTGACTTTTTTTATTTTTATTTTTCATCACAAATTAAATATAAGAAGTAATTTTGAATTCTTTTTTTTTTAACTAATTCTTAATCTATTTTTATCATAAAGATTTATAAATTTATGAGATTCTAGTAAAATTTTAATAATTTTGAAGGCTGTAACCATTAACCGCCCTCTTCCATATCCATTAGTGTATGCACATCATTATATATATATATATATATATATTTATTTATTTAAAGAAAATAAGATTTGAACTCTAATTAATATAATAAAATAATTTTAAGTTTAACCACAAATGAAGTCTCAATTAGGTTGTGATTTATTACCCTAAAGTGAGACTTTGTATGTCCCATCATTCAACCAGGACAAAATTTTCCATTTTGAGAGCAACAAAATGATGGTGAATGAAAAAATCACCTAATAATACCAATGCTTGCTCTGCTTCTTAATATGTAATTATGCTGTCTACTATCTAAGGCTTAAAATTTTACACAAAAGTCAAATTCAATTAAAATCTTACACAAAAGTCAAAAATCAACAGTATGAGTTGCTTGCTTTCTAATTCTCCATGAATGCCTAATTTTGAATCCTAAAACCCACCAAAACTGACGTTTCCTGCAACTTTGAGGGAATGTTTGGTTGAGAAAAGGTACAATAAAAGTATAAAGATTTAACGTAAAAGTGATATGTAGTGAAATTTAATTGTAGAAAATTGATAAATTTTAATGAATTTTGGTAAGTTTTGATTTCTTTTAAGTATACCAAGCAAGACCTGAGTCCTTCTAAGATCTTTTTTCTTTGTAAGCAAATCATTCGTTGGAGGATTACAAAAGTTTAAAAGACTGGCCTTTTATATACAAAAGAATAAGCCATCAGTACCGAACAAAATTATACATTAAGCAGAATTCTCCAATTTAAATCCAATAGTCTGTTCAAATCAATATTCCTGAGGATTTGTTTGGAGTAAGAAAAAATGAGATAAATTGAGAGTTTGTAATGCGTGCAGTGAAAGAAAAAGGTTGATATGATATAAAGTTAACAAAAATTTATAGAATTTTTTGTTATTTTTCAGCAAACCAAACGAGACCTTAGTAATATGAAAGATCCTTCATCTGACTTCTCTGATACGCTGCAACAATATATTAGGAGAAGAAGATAGCGTTTCAAAGACACTATTATTCTAAGGAATGTTAGTGAGACTAGTACAAAAGGGTATCCGGTCCAACCAAATTCAACCCATTAAAAATCAATTGGAAAATATCCTAATAGGATTGAAGCAAGTTTTGGAATTAAATTTAATATTTGTGCGGATTTGAAATTGATTTACGATTTAGTTAGGGTTCTGCTATTTGTAACCTTACTTTTTCTCTATGCAGCCCAGTTAAGCATGCATCTTATGTTTGCTCAAAGCAATCTAATAATTTCTTTAGACAACCCATAAATTGCACATAAAGTTTTAAAAATACCACAAATTGCTAAATTTTTTCAGTAACTAATTGTTGAAATTGTTTGAATTTTTTCAACAAATATTTGTTGAAAGTTTTTAATTTATTTAGTAATCAGTTATTGAAATATTTCGTTTATCTATCAAAAATTTGTTTTAGCAAATGATTGTTGAATTGATTTGATTTTTCAGCAAATAGTTGTTGATATTGTTTGATGTTTTATTGAAATTTTATATAAGTTTTTTTAAAGTGTGGGTTATGTGTAGTAAATATGAAAGGTAAGAAGGTCATTTTGCATTAGAGTATTTTTGTCCTAAGATGGAAAAAATTGAAACTGGACTGCGAATAGTGACACTCTTTATCTATAAGATACCCAATACCCGTTTATATTTATACAGTACTCGTTATACATCTATTCAATAAAATATAATATATTTTATATATTTATATAATTACAATTTCATCCTTACATAAAAGTAGTTAAAGTCTTTGATGTAGGGTTATTTGATTGTGGATTATTATGAGGTGTTTCATATTTTGAAGTGATAATTAAATAATTAGTTTTGTAAAGTTATTTAAGTAACGATTGAACTTATATATATTATGTTCTTTATAATTTATTTGAATGATATTTTTTCTTTGCTTGACAAGAAAAATAGTAAAAATCTTGATATAAGAAAATCTACATAAATGAATATTTACAAATATATTTGTTGGCTGTTACGTAAACACATCAATTGTTTAAAAAAGTTTAGGGATTATTGGGTTTGTTTTTTTATTTTTTGTTTTGAGCTCATTTTTCATTTTGTGTTTTTGAAAATAAAGAAAATAACTCAAAATTCATTTGATTACTTGTGTTTTCAAATTTTATTTTCGAAAATTAAAAATGAGTTTACATATAAAATAAAAAATGGTAAAAAGTCGTTTTGAAAACTTTTAACAAAAAATAAGAAAAATTTCAAAATAAAAAAACAAAAGCATTTTTTATTTTCTCGTTTTAAGATCTTTAACACATAAAACAAAAACAAAATATAGAAAACAGAAAAGTAAACCAAATGTCACCTTAATTTCTTAAGCAAATTTTTTAAACAGAATATTTAATAAGTGAGACGGGATAAATTTGAGATTTTAACTAAAAAAATAAATTTAAGAAATTAACAGGTTAAAAAATAAATAAATTTAATAACAATAATAATTAATCAAGCGGATACACTACCAGTTTAACTCTCTAATTATATTCGCAATAGCCCTTCTAAGATTATCACATACTTTCAAGATTGTAAAGTTGTGGGATTATTATAATGGGACCTGAGACGTCAGTCAGACCATATATACCTACATATATATATATATATATATATCATGGTGTCCTAATACCTATTACTAAATGGAATTAATTATAGTTAATTTTGTACGACCCTCCCGTGTTCAAACACCTGCAGTTATACATTTGAATCAAGACTGACGTAATGTAATGATATAATTTTACTTACCAAGTGTATGTATAACATTATAATAATTTTGCTTTTGGAAGCCATCGCCATGTAATGAATTTCCTGTTTTGCCCTTGTCCTGGGAATGACAACGGGATAAGTTTTGTGTCGGTTTTAGTACATGGAAATGAATTTTCTACTCTGCCATTAAGTTTAACTAAGGGTCCGTTTGTGAGTTTACGAAAAGAAAAGAAAAAAAAATATTAAATAGGAGAGTAGAGAAATAATAATAGTTTTTTCTTTTCATTTGTTTGAAAGTTTGAAGGAGAAAAAATAATTATTTTTTTTCTTTTTGTTTGTGAGTTGAGAAGAAATGAAAAGAGAAGAAAGTGTTTATTATTATTTTATTATTATATTTTTATGTTATCAATAAATAAACCTCCTTATATTATTAGCAAATAAAATACTAGCATATCAAATTAGATTAAAAATATAAGCAAATAAAATACTAGCATATCAAATTAGATTAAATATTCATCTTGAAATGATTAAAAAGAAATAAAAATATAATTTCACTTAACTAAATAATAATAATAATAATAATAATAATAAATAAATAATTAAAAAATTAATTGATTTTTTTCTATTAATTTCTACAGTCCATCATTATTTATGTTGAGTTCGTGCCAACATGAACCAATTCTATACACTAACTATATATAAACAAAAATTAAAACATAAAAGATATTATTAACATGAAATAAGTTAATCATGAAAAGAAAAACAAATAAAAAAATTTAGTCCTGAAATAATAATTAAGATTTCATATAAAAAAACACTTACTAAGAAATAGTTGGAAAGAGATGAAATGTAAGAAGATTTGTGAAAACCTGTCAAAGTGGTGAAGTTAAAATGATTTAATTTGCACTATGACATATTTGTAATTTTTTTTTCTTATTTTTTGTTTCATGAATAAATGTGTCATCTTAAAATTTCATTAAACAACTTTTTTTTCTCTCTCAATTTCTTTCCAGTTTTGGGAGAATAAAAATTTTAAAACTAACCACTCAGTTTTCTCCCCATTTTTTTTCTTTTTTTTTTTCCCCAAAAAACTCATAAACAAGAGTTCGATTTTAAAATCTTTTCTTTTCTCATTCTTTTCTTCCCGTTTCTCTCTATCCAAACCAAATGTAAATTTTATTTCAATTTTTTAATAAAATTTTTGCTTTCTATATCCACCTAACTAAATTAATTTTTTTAAGAGGTTGAACCTCAGAATCTAAAAAAAAAAGTCATAAAAGACAAAATAATACAAACTATATGAACATAAATCATAATATAAAAATACTACAAAGAGTATTTATATTTTATTTTCATTAATAAATAGTATTTGTCTATTACGATAGTATAAAAAGAAATATTTAAAATAGTTTATTATATAATCGGAATGAATTCACGTTAGGATAACCGAAATTCGAACTCATTTCATACCAACATTTAAGTTTTTATTATTTTTCTTGTACCTATTGTGAATTTTATTAGTCAAATTGTAAACTGAGGATGGCATGGAGGAAAGGGCTTGAATAGTTATGGCGATTTTATTTTACCTTCAATTTTTTTATTATTATTATTTTATTTTTTGGGGGATATTGTTTCTTCGTTGATCAAGGATTTCAAGTTTTGAGAAGTATCATGATCATTGAATAAAAATATTTTTAATTTTTTTAAAATGAACAATTTTAAGTCCGAAATGCCAATTACCTTAATTTCCAACTCAATTGATTGGAAAATGTCTTCAAAGTGCAATTAAATTTCTATTATTGAAGATTTTGGATTTTAAAAATTATAATAATCCAATTAGGAGGCGTTTAGAGGCACAATTTTTAATAATTCTAGGTATTTTTTTGGTAAAACTTGCTAATTGTAATTTTTGGTATATTTGGTGAAACAAGTAACAATTTTTAGCAACTTTTTGTAACTTTTGGTTGTTTAGTAAAATTTTTGGTATTTTTTAGTAACTTTTAGCAATTTTTAAGTTGAGAAGTTACTGTAATAAAGTAGAAAAAATGACAAAAATTAGTGGTTTGTCAAATACTCAGAAATTAAGAGTTGGTAGTTTTTTTCTAAATATTTTACTACCAAACGCTCCCTTAATGCTGAATAAATTGATTATTTCTGAGAAAAGATGCATTTTAAAAATAATATTAAAAATTTTATACTCATTTTCAAAATTGGAAATGATATAATTATTAACTCTTTATATGCTCCAAGACAAAATGAAAATTACTTCAAAATATTAATGCCCTGCTAAAGAATTCCAAAAAAAAAAAAAATGCCCCTGCTTAAAGTCACACTAATTACCGATCAAATCAACTACAGTATAATTATTAAAGTTTATAAATTTTAATCATTCTTATTTTTTGTGCATTTATTTTAAGACTTAAAATTTTATAAATTTTTATAATTTTTTTGCCAACTTTTACTAACTTTTGTTAATTTTTACAGATTTTGTCAACTTTTGACAATTTTTATAATAAAAAACATTCGAATAGATAAGTGAGACTCTATTTGAACGGATTTCATTAAAAAATTTGAGTTTATCTTTTAAACGTAAAGAAAAATTGACGTATTATATTTTTTTTTAATTCTTAACCTTCCAAACTCCTCTTGAGACAATTTGATAATTGGTAAGGAGGGGCCGTCTTTTAGGTAAAGATTTTATGAGAGAAAAAAAACAGAAAAAAAGAAAGAAAATATAAAATTTTAAACACATATATTTGCCTAAGTGGATTCAAAAAATATTTTAAAATGGAAGACAATCATAAACATGTATTACTTTTTAATTTAATTTACATTACAATCCAAATAACGGAAATAATTTTGAATCATTTCTTTTTTTTTTTTAATATCAAGAAAAGATTGTAAAAATTTTAAGTGGTATTTTTAAATTTTGTGAGGAGTTTCTTAATTAGAAGTTGTTCTTTTCTTTTTTTTTTTTAATTTCGGAGCAGTCTCAATCTATTTTCCCTATAAATTTATCCTGAAATTTTCTCTCAATTTCTTGGTAACTATGATCGAAAATGAGAAAAACTATTTCCGGATAGGCCTGTTTGACCACGTTAAAACTCACTAAAAATTATTAATTTTAACTAATTTTTATACTTTTTTCTAATAAAAAATTTTCACTTATCACTTTTATGTCACATCTTTCTACTTTTATTGTACTTTTTCCTATACATTTTGTCTACCAAACGGGTCAAATGAGAGTGGCATTTTGGTACTGAAACTGTCACATGGATGTGTTTGGTGTACTGATTTTTATTGAAAATTTTTAAAAATTTTTAAAAATAATTTATTTTTTATTTCACTGTGTAAATTTCAAATTCATAATTTATCTCACTTTATCTCGTTCCACCTCGCTTTTTATTACTCTAAATATAATAGTCAAATAAGCCAACTTGATTCTTTTTCAATCCAAGTCATCAGCCGCGTTGAAACTCATCGTAGAGAAAAGTAAAAACGAGAAATTATTCCACGCATTCGAAATATATGTTTGTTTCAGTAATTAAAGAAAAAATATTACAAAAGTTAATGTGAATGAGTTAAAATATTTGTGAGTTTAAAGATAATAAATTTATAAAAATTTTATTTTAATTACAAGTTCTGCTACTGTCATTGATTTCACTTTCTTATATATTTTTTTGCGAAAGCAAGTATTAGATAGAAAATTTAATTTTCTAATGAAAATGAGAACAAAAATAATGACCTTCTCTGCAAATTAGCATCTTTATTGGTAGAGAGGCATTTAGAATGACAAAAAATGAGATAAAATGATGTAATTTGTGAGTTTGTAATTCGTGCAGTGAGATAAAAAAAGAATAATTTTTAGAATTTTTTAAAAATTTTTATAATTTTTTTAACATTTTTCAATGCACCAAATATACTCTAAATTAAAAATACTAAGACTTTGTTTGAGAAAAATAATCAAAACTTTAGCTTTTATTTTTTTTAAAATGACAAAATTTATTCTCTTATATTTTAATTTTTTTAAAACATGAAAAAATCAAATTAATTAAAAATTGAAAAATTAACTACTAAAATTTAATTTTTTTAAATACAAAAAATTGACTTTTTAACAATTAACTAATAACTAACTTTTTTTTTTTTTTAACTGAGCCTAATCATCTCTTAACTCATATCATAGTCAGAGCGTCCCAGGACTTACGGTAATTTGATTGTCCAAATTGAGGTGTGTTTGGTTTGTTGAGAAGTTCTGAAATTTTTAAAAATTTTTAAAAATTATTTACTTTTTATCTCACTGTATACGAATTACAAATTCATAATTTATCTTATTTTATTTTATTTTTATTTTACTTTTTTTCACTCCAAAAATTATGAATTCATAATTTATCTTATTTTATTTTATTTTTATTTTATTTTTTCTCACTCCAAACACCTGTTTGTTCATGTAACAAAAATAGCCGTAAAACAGACCAAGGCAACGGGTGGATGTTGGAATTGAATTTCATCGTTGACTCATTTTTGTTAATTCAAAATATAAACGAAAAAGTTTTAAATAATAATTGTGAGTTTAATATATTGTTAAATTTAGTAAAAATTTAATTGAACAAATTAGTACTTGATAAATTGTATAAAATATTAAATATTTGTACTTCATTCAAATTTAATTCAATCATAGACTTATTCAAATTTTACTTCGAAATATAAACAAAGTAAATTTAAATTAATTTTTTAAATTTATTAAATTTAACCAATTTAATTTAAGCCTCCCTATTACCCGGCTTAGTTAATTTCATTTGAGCTCTATTTGAAAAGTTTAATTAATTTCTTAATTTTGACTACTCAATTTTTTATTTTTTTAGATAATTTAATTTACTCTCCTACATTTTGGTTTTTTAAATCATAAAAATTAAAAATATTAAATTAACAAAAAACACTAAAAAAACTAATTTTTTCTCTTCTTAAATTATAAAAAAATAAATAAAAATAAAAAAGCTACATTTTTCTTACTTCCAAAACACACTTTCTTTGACAGAAAGACCCTAATCTGTTTACGTGTCGATCTATGAGGGGTGAAACCACTGCACAGAAATGAACTGCCTCGCAGAGGAGTAGGTCTCGTGTTGTTAATCGACGCGCTTTGTTCAGGTAATCTTACGCGGCATTGGACAGACGAGCGGGCCACTGGGGTCCAAATCTCTCTCTCTCTCATCCTATAATTTTTCTTTTCAAAATTTCCAGACATTCAGTCCAAATTGAACTCTCTCTCTCTCTCTCTCTCTCTCTCTCTCTCTCTCTTCCTAGTGCTGGGGCGGCGGCGATGGGCAATTGTTGCTCCGACGTCGCCGGCGGAAGGGCGGCAGTCGGTGGCGCTGCTCCTTCTTATGGTAATCCAGCTGAAGGCCCCAACGAAGCTGTCGATTACTTCCTCACTTCTCGCGGCTACCGCGGCCTCTTCTCTCAGATCGAGGTTTTCACTCAATTGTTCATCATTATTTCGTTTAATTTCAGAACTTAAGTAAATATATATGTATACGCATGTATGTGTGTATTTATGTTGAGAGCTTCTTAGTGAACCATCCTTGCATTTCAATGTGATTGAGCGGAATAAGCGCAATGGAAACACTAGTAGCTGAATTTGGACCATTTTATTGTCAATTGACGTGAGTGAGATCTCGGAGATTCGGAAGTGATTCTGAAAGCGTTATGGCAGCTTGCCACTGAGAGCTAAATTCAATTCCGAATGCAATATAGTTACCTTCAAATGCTAGGGCGGCAGCTACTTAATTGAATACAAATTGAGAGAAATTTGGTTATAGTGGTGTGCCAATTAGAAAGAGTGATTGAATTGAAATCTTAAGTATTTTTTATCTTTTGTTTGGGAGAGGGGGCCGTGGGAGGTAGGGGGCAGTACACCAAAACTAACGTGGCTAGAAATAATGTGGCTCGATGTGGTTTAATGGAAGAAATGTCCTTTAACCTAGCAGATTGAGGGAAAAAAAGATATATGTACCCCATTTGAAGATAAATTGAGGAAATTTTGGTTAAAGTGATTTGACTATTTATAATGGAGGCCGGTAGATGCCCTAATTAGGAGGAGTGTTTGCATCCAAATTGTGAGTAATATGAGGGGTGGAGTAGAGCAAAACTAATGTAGGTAAAAATAATAAATAAAGATGTGGCTGATGTAGTTTAACGAAGAAAATTTTCCTTAACCTAGTGGAATGGGAAAAAAAATATCCATGTATCCATTTGAAGATAAATTGTGGAAACAATGGAGATCAGAAGATGTGCCAATTAAAAGGATTGATTGCGTCCAACTCATGGCAAATATGAGGGAGTGAGGTACAACAAAACTAATTTAGGTAGAAATAATAAAGACGTAGCTCATCGTGGTTTCACGGAGCAAATGTCCCTTAAACGAGCAGAATAATAATAATAATAATAATAATAATAATAATAATAATAATAAAATCCACCATTGGAATATAAATTGAGTGAAAATCGGCTAAGATGGTTTGTTTGGAAAAATGGGAGAGGAGTAAATGCACCAATTAGGAGTGATAATATCCAAAATGTGGGTAATGCGAGAAGGCAGAGTTGACCAAAATTAACGTGGATAGAAGTTATAAAGAAAGACATGGCTTAGTGTAGTCTAACAGAGGAAATGACCCTTAATCGATTAGAAGGGAAAAAAATATCCATGTAGCTGATCCCGTTTAGTTGGAAAAAAGGCCAAGTGGGATTGAATTGAGTATCTAACAATGGAAAGGGCATTTTTAACTTCAAGGTGCCAGTCTTATGTGCAGCTGAAAATTGGCTTGTCTTCCTTTTAATAAGGATTAACCAATCAGATTGGGGGCATTCTTAGCCAGAGGAAACCAGATAGCAGTATGCATTAGGAAGTAAGTATAGTCTGGTTGAAGACAGGTCATGTGCCCAGCTGCAATTAAGCTTTAGGAGATTTGTTGGAATAATGGTAGACAAACTACTTCTGAACTTCTATAGTAAACAATGCGAGAGGGTTGCTAAACAATTGTGTGATGAGAATTTTCTATTCTTTAGTGTTTTTTGATTTGTTGTTCATCATATATTAAGTTTCTTTCCCCATATAGGTTGCTTATTGATTTATTTCAACTCAAAAGTAGTATTTTACAAATCTATGTTTTGCAAACATACAAATGGGCTGGTAATTGTTTTTTGTGAGGTGGCTGTGGTGTGCAAATGGCAGGATACATGAACAATGAAGTAGATGCTTTATATGGGAATGCTTGGAGAGCCAATTGATAATTTCTTCCACAAGCTTGTATCACCAGTTTTGTAAGTTCAGCCAAGCTGAGGTCAGTTCAAGCTTTGGCCAAATTTTAGAACCTTGGGCCGCACCTGATTGCGGCTTAAGGCCCCAAAACTATTTCCATAAGATTAGTGTGTCTTGTATAGTGAGAACTAGGAGTTTAGGCTGACAAAGATTATGTTCCACACATTTTCAGAAGAAAGAAAATGAGCCTAGTGTCTTATAGTCGTAGAGTAATTTTTCTCCTTTGAGCAAAACCAATTTACATATTTATATATCTAATTGTTATTTTGTATAATAAATTATATATAGCTCAGGCCACTTCTTGGTCCAAACTTAGGTTTGGGCATTAAACTTAAGGACAAGATTACCTTGATCTGAATTAGGCATGCTTAAGCTCATCCCGATAGAATTTCGGGTTAGATGGGTTTAGTTTTAGCATTTGTCAACAGGTTGGAAATTCTTTTATATGTACAGAAATTGAGCTCTAATGCAATATAAGATGTATTCAGGTTTCTTAATCAAATTGTCCTATTCCTATATACCTTCTTCATCTGTCAGACTGACCTTTTGTCCATCAATATATGCAGTTGTCATTATCTGCTTCAAAATTGCGTGATCGGGATGTGCTTTCCAAGGTTTGTTGTTCAGTTTCTAAGAATAAGAACTTTTCATTGTCATTTGTTATGGGGTTATTGTCATTTAATTTTGAATCTTTATTCCTGACAGTTCTAGAGAGGATTTGTTGTCTCTAGTTCCATAGCATCATGAACCTACATTCTTTGATAAATTTTATTTTTATTTTCTTTCATGAAAGGTAAAGCTTTTTATGTAGTCCTTGATTTAAATTTGATATTAATTCTTAACTCTCTCTCTTTACCATTTAAATGAGTAACATTTTACTAGCGATTTAGTTTTACATTGATACAAGTTTTTTTTTTTTTTTTTTTGGTTTTAGCAGTCTTAATATTGCTGCTGCCACCTTATAGGGTTTTCTTCCTTTTTTTTTTCCCTTATTTTTTTTTTCAGAGTGATCCTATGGCTGTCGTTTATACTAAAGGAAGAGATGGTGTGCTTCAAGAGCTTGGCCGTACCGAAGTAGTGTTAAATTCATTAGATCCTAAGTGGATCAGAAAGCATACTGTTACCTATCATTTTGAGGTGGTGCAGACTTTGGTGTAAGTTTTGGTACCTCATCCCTGCTTTTCGCCAAGTGAATAACTATGTTCCGAGTGTCATGTAATTTGAGAAATTACTTTCTGTCACAGGTTTCATGTCTATGATGTCGACACTCAGTTTCACGATCTAGATGTAAAGGTATTGTGGAGACTGGAATGTTTAATTTATTTCTATCTTGAATTTATAAGTTTATCAGCACTAGTTGATTTCATTACTGAGATGTGCTAAGAGACGATTGTATTCAATTGGAGGTAAAATAAATTTGTCTTTCCATCCAAGCATGGGAAAAGGTTAATGCCTATGTGACTATTTCTAAAGTAGACTGCTGAAAGGGTTGAAGTTGACATGGTTTTTGGTCAACTTAGAACTTTGGAACAATTAGCTCTGCTTAATAGAGGTGTTTGTGGTGGTGGGATGATTAGTTTTCACTGTAGCCTCTATCAAATTTGGAGTGCCGCATGTGATTCTTTTCGAAAACATTAGTGAGCTACTGATTACATCAAAATGTTATGGAGCAAACACTAGATTTTTTCCGAAAATTGGGGTTCATTATGTGGATCCTCTTTGTCATGTCTGGAATTTCTTTGTTTTCTCTTTTCTGTTATGTATCACCTCATTCAATTACTTGATAATCATGCTTGTGCTTTTGTGATTATTGACGTTTCCCAGAGTCACTAGGTTCAAAGATATGGATAGATGATTCAATTATCTAGTCAAATCCCAACTCAAATTAATGTTACATATGACTGCAGCTTTTACACGAAGGAATTAGAATGTTTAATTGCTCTAGGACTAAATTTGCGACCGTCCAATGTAGTAATACGGAATTGTTTATGGCGAGGATGCATATTTAAGAATAAATGACCCTATTTGTAAGTATACGTAGTGATATGATAGAGAGTGCCTTCGTGTCTCAAAATCTGGAGTGGTTTCGTGTCTCGAAATCTGGCTTACTCCTGTTTTAAATTAAAGACTGGTGCACTGACAAGCAACATAGCAAATCCTTAGAAGTGTAAAGGAGGTCAATTTTTCTTCTGTTTTTCCAATATAATAGGATGTCTGGTATATCACTTTTGACATGCTTCTTCTGGTGCATATGAATGGAATACCTTGAATTTCATTCAACTGCTTGGACACTTACAATGTTCAAATGATTCAATTCATGTTTTACATTTGCCTATGCAGATGCTTAAGCTAGATGAGCAGCAGTTTCTTGGCGAGGCTACTTGCACATTGTCAGAGGTATTAAATACCTGCCTTTCACTCTGAATTATTACCCATTTCATGCTATTTCCTGCATGTGACAGGCATTTGATGGGGGTGCTAAGTTCATTCTGCCATTGCAGCACCTGATTTCTCTCACGTGGAACACTTGCTTTCTTTTTTGACATTTCTGATCTTATATTGTACCATGTACAGACTTGCAACACTAAAATGGTGCCCATTTGTATGAGTTATGGATTTATAGTATATCTTGACATGACCGGCAAGAGTGTTAGATCTTTTGGTTCTAATGTTTGTCCTGTATGTTAGATCATATAGTTGTAAATTTTACCCTTTTCTTCTGGTGGTGAAGAGGTTTTGGGTATGATCTGCATGCTGGGTAGCCTAGTTGGCAGCATAGTCCGGCAACCGCAAATACAATACAGATGCCAGTTTCGCTCTCTACAATATCATAAGCATCTGGCTACCATTTGTCATTGCTGTAATTGCCACTACCCAAATGTATAGTGCTGAATACATTGCCCATCTTTCACAATCTATCATTGAAGAATAGTCTATGTAATGTAAAAGGCTTTCATCCTTGATACAAAATTTCATCACATTGTTGATATATTTGTTTATAAATCTACAAATCTTGTTGCGTTTTACTGATTTTCCAATTTATCTGACTTGACATTTTGATATGTTTCAAGTATTAGTTTATATATCCACATTTTCCTGGTAGAATTTTACTCTTACTTATATATTTTTCTTTTGCCATCATCTCAACTGTGCATGCGACATTATATTGAAATTTGGATGCTTATAAATTCCTTATTTCTGGGTAGATAATCACCAAATCAAATAAGTCATTGGACTTAGATCTTGTACGTAAAGATGAATCCGTTGGATCCAACCGTCCTAGAAATTATGGTGCACTCACTGTTCATGCTGAAGAATCTGTTAGCTCAAAGACTTCAACGGAGTTGACATTGAAGTGTTCAGATTTGGAATCTAGGGATCTGTTCTCAAGAAGTGTATGGGCCTGCAAATTTCACCCTTTTTCAATCTTTATTTCTGTTTATATTTATTTATTTGTTTCTGGAGTTCAGAGAAAAGAAGAAATTGTGAGGGAGATAATCACCCTCCCTCTCTATCATCATCTTATAATAATGAATTACAACTAAAGAAGGAAAATACAATCACACTCAATCAATGCTAATTATCCTAGTAATCTAGAATGTTCTAACATCTGGGTAATATGAAGAATAATGGTTGTATATTGTTGCTTCTTGCAGGACCCCTTTCTGGTAATCTCAAAAACTGTGGAGAGTGGGATCTGTATTCCAATTTGTAAAACCGAGGTTTTGAAAAATGACCTCAATCCAGCATGGAAACCAGTGTTTCTGAATATTCAACAGGTTGGAAGCAAGGTAGGTTTTCCTTTTCTCTCAACTCCACAGTTTACTAGAGAAAATTTGCTTTTCTCCTCCCTAGATCCCTTCTCTAGCAAATACTAGGCATGCTTCCCACCTAGATGTTAGTTCCTGGGTTCCAATTGCACTTCCTCACCCAAAAGATAATTCTTTCAAGCTTGATACAGAGGTAACCTAGTAGCGTGGAATCTACGTGCCCATTGTGTGTAACTTGGCAAGTGGAAAAGGGCAAGTTATTTTTCATACATGGCTGTCAATTGAGAAGCTTTGCTGGCTGTATAATTCCCTAAATATACCATAATTTGCTCTACTGGGGGAGATTATGTTGTTGAATATGAATTTCAGACAGTTTCCTTGGGTTCACTGCTCTTCATCATTTATTTAATCTGCCTATTCCACCAATATTCTCTTTCTTAATTTGTGCAGGACAATCCATTAATTATCGAGTGTTTTAACTTCAACAGTAATGGAAAACATGACTTGATTGGGTAAGTGGAAACCTTTTTTGCCGGTATCTTCTTGATTTCCTGACACTTATAGACCAGTACTGATCTTGCTTCCTTGTTCTGGATTATTCAGAAAAGTTCAGAAATCACTAGCAGACTTAGAAAAGCTTCATTCTGTTGGGCAGGGGGAACATTTATTCTTACCAACTGCTGTTGGACATAATCATCACAACAAGGTCCTCAAAATCTGAGCTGGGTGAATGTTCACAGTAACATTTTTGTCTTAGACTTCTATTAACTTGTTCAACATCATAACTTTGAAATAGGTCTTAAAGAGCCGGCTATTTGTAGACAAGTTTTGTGAGAGCATCCAACATACATTCCTGGATTACTTGTCTAGTGGATGTCAACTGAATTTCATGGTCGCAATTGATTTTACAGGTATCATGTGCATAATTTCTGCCCTCTTGGTATACGTGTTTGGATCTGTGTCAGATGATTTCTGTTTCCATATTAGAACAATTTCCCCATGGGTCCAACTGTGGCATATGTAATCATTACTGAATTTGAGTGTTGTTATGTATAATAACACTTGTTTCATTAAGGCTACTGCACGAATGGAGAGATCCTGCCGTTGACTAGGTTCATGCCAAATATTATACTTATTCTAGCTTGATAGGTGTATGGTGCCTGCTGATCCCTTGCACTGACTTGTATTAGCATACCGTAAACTAAAAATCTCCCTTGACTTGATGAAGCCTTTTCAGATCTGAACTGACCTATTCCTCAACTTTTCTTAACCTTTGCTTTAAAGCAAAGATGACTTGCCCCTCATCTGGTCATCTTTGCTTTAAGATCTCAACTGACTTATCCCTCCTCTTCTTCTTTTATTTATGCTAATGTTCATCTTATTAGTTTTATTTTCCGTTGAGGCATGTATCGTTATTTTACGATTTTGTTTTTCCTTTCCGCGGGCATGCACCCTAGAGACATTTCATTACTCGATATTACCCTGCTTGTCCTTCTTGATGATTAATCCAAGAAACTAAATAATAATTCCTCTTGACAATTTATCCACATTAAAAAAAAAAGTACATAGCCACTGCTTATTTTACTATAATTTTTTCTCCTTTTTTTTTTTTTTTTTTTTTCTATTCTCTGTCTTTTATGTGATTTCCATTCAATGGCATTCACCATGTTCAGTAATTCAGGCTGTATATGCTTAAATTCTAATTCTGTTCCTTCTTTATCAGCTTCAAATGGGAACCCCCGCCTGCCTGATTCTTTACATTATATTGACCCTTCTGGACGGCCAAATGCATATCAAAGAGTAAGAACATGGTCTCTCTCCTCTGTGAATCATTTCTCATCCATTGAAAGGACCCATCCAAGAGTGACTCTTTGTTAGAGGACCTATGTAATTGTAATCTATTATTTTCAGGCAATATTAGAGGTTGGAGAGGTATTGCAATTTTATGATTCAGACAAGCGATTTCCTGCATGGGGTTTTGGTGCCCGACCAATTGATGGTCCAGTCTCTCATTGTTTTAACCTAAATGGGAGCAGCAGTTACTGTGAGGTGAAATTTTCACTCAAATATTTCATTTTTCACTAGCTTCTACAATTAGTTTTGATCTTGCCTTTGTATTTTTTGAGCAGTCCTGTTTCTGTTTACAACAATCCATTGCATTAAGCTATTTGTTCCTATCTCTCCCAGGTTGAAGGAATCCAAGGAATTATGACATCATATGCAAATGCACTATTTAATGTTTCACTTGCTGGGCCAACTCTTTTTGGACCTGTGATAAGCACTGCTGCGCAGATAGCTGGACAATCTCTTGAAAATAATCAACTCAAGTACTTCGTTTTGTTAATAATCACGGTAAGAAGCAGATTGCAAATACTTGTACACCCTAAGGGGGTAGGGGGCGACAAAATAAGGAGATTTAAAATTTGGTAGAATCTTTATTTCTTTATATTTGAAAATCATCTTCCCCATAGGCTACAACCACCAGGCATCGTCCCAACTTTTTACTGTCACTTTTAGTATGTCTTTTCCCCTTGGAAATCTTCACTCCTGAAGAAAATGATTTATGAAACCGGTGGTACGAAATTTTATTATTTTACCTCACAAATTAATTTGTCCTCAATCTGATTTCCTTATTTTCTCAAATCTCACTCTGGGCAACCTGTCTCAGGATGGAGTTATTACAGATCTCCAAGAAACAAAAGACGCCCTTGTGAAGGCATCAGACCTACCATTGTCAATTCTTATTGTTGGAGTTGGAGGAGCAGACTTCAAAGAGATGGAGGTATATCACTTTTATTCCATTTGCTCGAGGGATTTGGGAGACTAACATAGCAACCTATGTCAGCTTGGTGACTTGTGGTTGGGGGTGGTTGGATTAAAATCCAATGGTTCAGATGTAATCACATTTTTTTGGATCAAAAAAGTGTAAATGCATCTGGGCCGTTTAATTCAATGGTCTCTGATCTCAATGTTACCGAATTGACATAGTTTCTTATGTTAGCCCCCTCCTTTTCTTGCTTGAGGTGATGCTTGACTGCCTGCAAGTATTGTTGTGGTACTGTGCTGTCCGACAGAAGTTTTACTTACCAAAAAAAAAAAAACATTGCTGCAATCATGCAGATTTTAGACGCAGACAAAGGCGACAGACTTGAAAGTTCAACCGGTCGCGTTGCATCACGTGATATTGTCCAGTTTGTTCCGATGCGAGACATACAAAGTAGGCTAATTTTTTGTTAATCTGAGGATGGAAAAACTTCAGCAATTGAATTAGATTGCCAAGTGATTCTTCTTTTGACTTTGCAGGTGGAAATATCTCTGCTGTTCAATCACTTCTTGCTGAATTGCCTTCTCAATTGCTAACCTACATGCGCACCAGAAATATTCACCCGCGTACTTGATTATGGGACATCTGTACATATATGACTATTTATTTTTTCTGTTGGGTTTGCTTCTAGATGAGCTCATTGTTGTTGAGTCTTTGGCACAATGCCACCAAAGGTAGGTTTGGTTTCTATTGGGGCCCTGTTGCCTGTTCTTCGTTAGAATGTGTAGTTAAATCTCTTGTATTGGCGATCACAATTGAGCAAATGTTCATTTGTGTATATACGAGCCGAGTTACAAAGATCTTTCGCTCTTGTTGGAGGTCAATCCTCTCTAAATTGGGTTCAATTTTTTGAGAAATTCAATATGAGTCCATGCACTCAACCGAATTGTGTAAGAAGAAGGTTGCGCTGCTTCATTTATCAATTTTGGATGAAATGTGCAAATTATGTAATGAGAACTTGAACTCAAATGTTTCTGACTTTGGAAGGTGGATTTGAGATGGTTCATGAAATCATAGATGGGCTGTTGGAATTATAAAAAAGATTTTTTTTGTCTCTCTCTCTCTCTCTCTCTAATCTTATCCTTCGTGGATTCACGTGGGTTTTGTTTACCCTCGCGAACTCACGTGCCAAAAAAACCCTTGGGGTCACAGGTGCTGGTTGGCTGCTAAGTTTCATGGTTGTTGTATTGGTGCCGTCTGGTGGATAAAAAATAAGGATAAATAGATCAACTTTTTGTAAATGAATGTTTGATAAAATATCAAGTTTTGTCACTTTTATATAAAGGGACAGTAAATTGTTTAATTTAAATGTTATCAAAATTTTTGTTAAACACATAAAAAATCGTTAAAAATTATTAAAAGTTATAAAAAAATTATTAAAATTTTACCAACACGGAGAAATTGTTAAAATATGTTAAAAATTATTAAAAATTATTATTTATTTAATTAAACAAAAAATATTTTACCTATTAATTTTTGGCCAAAAAATATTTAAAACTATTAAAAATTAGACTTTCAAACACACCTTTGTTCTTTTGACACTGTATGCGTGACTGAATGCGAAACTGTAGACATGTTTAATGTTAAGAAAAAAGAATAAATGGAAAAGTTGAGAAAATTATATATATTAAATGTGTGAAACACAACGAAGTGGCAACCCTATTTATAGGGTTATAGAGTAAAAATGGAATAAAAGAATTTTATTTTTATAAATTTATTCAAACTTTATTACTAGTTATCTGACTATTACCCAAACTCTACTACTAGTTATTTAATATACATGAACATTCCCCAAACTAAAGGTGAGAAATTATAGATCAACTTGAGTTTGGGGACTAAAAATTGGAAAGCAGCCAACACACCCCTTTTTGCTTCATGCAAGTTACATGCCCAAAGGCCACCAACTTAACTCTTGTTACACACTCGAAGATCACGAACTTAGTTCTGTTTACATACCCTGAGAGATCACGAACATAGTTTTGGTTACATGCTGAAAAGTCATGAACCCAACTTTACTTACACACTTAGAGGCCACAATCATAGTTTTGGTTATACGCCGTTAGGTCACGAACCAAAATCTAGAAGTCATACAAACCATAAGATCACAAACCTAAATCTACTCATATGCCTGGAGGACATGAACCTAACTTGCAAGGAAAAACATGTTGAATGGCCGAAAGACGTGAAACCAAAAGCACAAGAATATCTCCAACAAAGTAACTGGGGTCTTTAATAATGAAACTGAAGCAGTAAGAAGTATCTTTAAAAGAGAGACTTGAAATTTAAAAATTTTTAGAAAATTAGACATGGCATAAACAAAAATAATATAAAGTTGAGTAAAATAGCAGCAGAGGCGACGGTGACTCAGGAAGAACAGCACCAGCGGCCAAAGATGTTGCTGCTGAATGCCTAACTACCCAAAATCAAAAACCATGACCATCTATTTAGTATAAAAAATCATGAGTACGAAAAGAATAAATGAAAAAATTAAGAAATTATATATATTAAATGTGTGAAATACAACGAAATGGTAACCCTATTTATAGGGTTATAAAATAGAAATAGAATAAAAGACAAACTTTACTTTTATAAGTTTACCTAAACTCTACTACTAGTTATCTGACTAGTACTCAAATTCTAATACTAGTTATCTGATATACATTAACATTTAACATTCAGGCAAAATCATTGTATCATAATAATTTATTAATTTTGCCTTTGTACTTGCTGTTTATTTTGTTGAATACAACTGATCTCAAATTTGAAGGTGGAGAGTTGTGCTAACAAACAACATATCAGAACCCTAATAAAAATGAATCAACAGATAATTGACTCCATTTGGTTGGAAGAAAGCCAAGGGCCGATTTAATAAGTTTTTTCTTTTTTTATTTTTTTCCCTTATCTTGCGTTTTTTTCAAAATTTTGAAAATTGAAAACGAAAACATTTTTGGTAGCATTTTTTTTATATTTTTTAAAACGTTGTTAAAATTTTTTTAAAAAATTATGAAAATAGAAAAAATATGTTTTCATTATTTTTTTTCATTTTTGGCTATAAAATTAAAATTACTCTAGTCTGCCACAAGTGCTCACTATTACCACTTGTTGCCCTGCACCACTTTCAAACACAATCACTGCCACTCCCCACTGCTGCTGCTATAACCAACCACTCACCAGCATCAACTGTTGTTTTCACCATCACTCTTGTAATTTCATGCTATTTTTATCATATTTTTTAATTTTATTTTTATAAAAACATTAAAAAATAAATTAAAAATATAAAACTAAAAGCATTATGAAACACACCCGTGTGAACTGAGTTGAGTTTGTTTATTTATTACTAGTAATTTCTCGTGTCTAAAGATACAAAAATATAATTTAACGTGCAATAATTTAAATTTAAATTTATAAAATAAACTTGCATGAAAAACTTAAAAACAGAAATCACTAATCAAAAGAGATCAAGTTACTCATACATAAATGTGTAAAATTTTATCACATTTTTAAAAATATTAATTTAAAAGCTTTTATACAAAAAGTATTCAAAAAAGATATGAAAAAAGTAAGAAATTATATTTTCATATAGAATGACAGAAAAGACAACTAAAGTGGAAAGAAAAATAAAAATAATCCTGGCTATTAATCAAATCCAATGGTTAAAAATATTTTAAATTCAAAATTTTGAGTTTCTTTATTATATAAATGACACAAAGAGTGCAAAAATATATGTATTTAAAATTTAAATATTAAGTACATTAAAATTGAAATTCCAATTTAAATGTTTATTTTTTTAATAAATTTTAAATAAAATTAAAGTTCAAATACCATTTTTTAAAATAAAAAAATTTAGTTAACTTTGTCTTATAGGTATTTGTACATTGTTTAATAAACATGTTAAATTTTATTATTTATTACAAATATTATTACATTTTTTAAACATTAATTTAAAAACTTTTATATATAAAAAATTTTCAAAAAAATATGAGAAGAACGAGAGATTATGTTTTCCTGTAAAGTAACCAAAAAGACAACAAAGTGGAGAGAGAAATAAGTAATATTGACCATTGAAATTTAAATTTAAATTTTGTTTTTAATAAATTTTTTAAGAAAATTAAGTTTAAATATAATATTTTAAAATAAAAAAATTAGTTAACATTGTATAATAAGTATTCATACATTATTAGTAAATGTGTAATATTTTATTATTTATTACAAATATTATCACATTTTTTAAGTGTTATTTTAAAAATTTTTATACTTAAAAAGCAATAAAAAAAATATGAGAGAAGTGAGAGATTATATTATATTTTTATGTAAAGTAACTAGAAGGACAATCAAAGTGCAGAGAAAAATAAATATTCTTAACTATTAAATAAATTTAACGATTAAAAATAAATAAATACTAAACCATGAGCTAAATTATTATATAAATTTTGAGAACATCAAAGATTTAAACAAGACAGGGGAAGGGGAAATGTCGTTCCACGTGATTGAGTTGAGTACACGTGCCATTGGAGACCATACGTCAAGATTTGGTGTTGTGATTTTTCTTTTTTATTTATATTTTTTCCTTACTTTTTAAGAAATAATAATGGGCTGGATGGATGGATGGATGAAGTTATTTCAGGAAAATTGTCAAATATAGAAGACTAACAGGATGGCTTAACAAGGGATAGCTTTATGGGCACCCGACCAAACCACCCACAAAAGGCCCAAAGCCACCTCGAGGTGGAATCAATTTAAGGTACCCCGGGTTACTTGGATGGTTAAAAAATATAGAAGTGTTACATCACGAAATTTAATAATTTTTTTTTTAATTTTTGACTTTTTTTTGGTAATTCAAGATGTCATTTGAAAAATTAAAAATGATATATAAAAAGTTAGAAAAAATAAATTGTACTAGTCACTTTTTTTGCGTTTGGAAGACCAACCAAAATTCATCAAAATAATTCGTTGGAACGATAAAAATAAGCCGTTCAAACAGTTTTTATCAGAAGTCAGTACAAAAAGTTGATAAATGTTCAAACAGGTGAAAAAAGGTAAGTTTTTGTAATTTTTTGTAACTTTTTTACAAAATTTTGTAAATTTTAAAATTTGAAAATAAACGTACAAAAGACAAAAATGATAAAAATTGATAAAAGTATATAAATATTTATAACTTTTAGTAATTTTTTAGCCAACAAACAGGCCCCAAACAGCCCTAGTTATAAAGCTATTAGAACTTTCGAAACAACTATTTTTTAATACTTACCACAAAAAAAAAAAAAAAACTATTTTTTGATAAATAAATAAAAGAACACGATTTTTTTTATTGTTTAATGTAGATATTCACCTCGTAAAAGATATGTTCTTTTGTGTGGTTGTGTATACACGAGAAGGGAATGATGAAGTGCCCATTGTTATATTATTGGAAAGTATGAAAAGGCTGGTTTTGTTGACAAAAATGGACACCTGACAGCGAGAAGTCTAAAAAGAAAAACAAGCGGCAACCAAAGTCTTTTTTTAATAATTCAACCATTGTGGCACAATTTTCTGTACGTCACAATGAGTGCTCAGAGCTTAAAGTCAATCGTCTGATCCCTTTCGTTTTTGAATTTAATGATATAGGATAGTGAAATATTGAAAAATATTTTTGGGAAAATGAATTAAGGGCAGATTTGATCTTCCATTAATATAGGAAAACCAAGAACAAACCAACTTCAACAACTTTACATTACTAAGCAAATTTCGAAAACCCATTTTGCTCTCAAATCAACCCAAGATGAAGCCCAAATTCTTTTCCATAACCTTTCAATTTACTCAGTTCGTTCCTTAATTGCTATTATATTTTGCTTTTTTTTTTTATCTTTATTTTTATTTTATTTCTATTTTTATTTTATTATTATTTTTTAGGTGGGGGTGGGTACTTTTGCTTCAATAAATCAGCCATGGAATGATCCAAATGTTGGGTAATAACTAATATCCCTTGTACAACCCATTATGTCCGGTTTCCTGTGATGTTTTCTCTTCATTAATTCACTCTCACAATTTTTAATTTTTCTTTTTTCTTTAAAAAAAAAAAAAGGAGATGACAAGGCATTATGCGTCTCTAGAAATTTACCATTTTGATTTCCTAATGTGTGTGTATATATATATATATGTTTATTTGTTTGTGAAATCTGCTATATTTATGAAAATATCCCAAATACAATGCCATTCAAAACCAATGAGAGGCCGATTTCACTAGAAATTATGGATTTTTTAGAGAACTAAAAAAGACTATGTTTCTCATAATATTAGGTGCCATTTGGTTTACTTTTTAATTTTTAATTTTTTATTTTTATTTTATGTGTTAAAATCTCAATACGGAGAAATAGAAAATATTTTATTTTTCTTATTTTGAGATTTTTTTTTTATTTTCTGTTAAAAACTCTCAAAACGATTTTTTACTATTTTTCATTTCATGTGAAAACTCATTTTTTGTTTTCGAAAATAAATTTTAAAAACATAAGTAACCAAATGAGTTTTGAGCCATTTTCCTCATTTTCAAAAGCACAAAATGAAAAATAAGTTCGAAACAGAAAACAAAAAATAAAAATAAAAATAGAAAATAGAAAATAGAAAAATAAACAAAATGACCCCTTAATTATTTGAATCCATTAAAAAAAAAAAACCATTGCACATCAGCCACAAAAGACATAAACCCAAAAAAAAAAAAAAAAAATGGCATGCATGGGATCATGGTTTTTTTTTTTTTTTTTTTTTCTGATCACCAAATCCTCACATTCAATTCGTGATCCAAAATCACATGCAAACATTATTTTGATAGAATATCAAAGGTATTACCTAATTAAGGGCAATCAAGGGCACAAGGGATCACTTGCCCCATATATCTTAATTTTTTCAGTCAAAAGATCAAAAATAGTTCTAACACTTTAGCCTTATTATAAAATTGTCATTAATCTAATTTTTCTTTATTTTCACATCAAATTTTCTGTTTCATTTGTACACTATTCGCCGTAACAACTGTAATACATCCCTTGATCTCCCACTTTTACACTTACCCTGATAATGCCACAATTATCTGTCAAAATTAGTTTCACAACTTAATGAATGATAGGTGATTGAATAATTATTTGATTGTATATATTAAAAATGACATATTTGGTAACTTGTGGTACAAAATGATTTAAATTATTTTTCAAAATATAAAAAATTGAAATGATCAATTTTAAGTCAAATTTTAAAATCAAAGACAGTATTTAATTTCTGGGTTACTATATATATTTTGAATTTTAATACAAAATATATTTTTGTGTGATTCTATGTGTATTGTAACTCTTATCAACAAAAATCCTGAATCTTTTTTTTTTTTTTTTTTTGAAAAAAGAAAATCCTGAACCTACTTCTTGATAAAATGAATTTAGTAAACTAATAATTAAGAGTGTATATAAAACATCATCTAAATTGATTGTGTGCCTAATCATGAGGGCAGATTTCACTAAGAATTCTAGAAGTTTTTGAAGCTTTAATCTCATCATGATTAACGTGGGTGTGGATGCAGATATACATATGAACACATCAAAGAAGAATATTGTTCAAAACACGTTTTTCATTTAGAAAATGAATATAGTATAATTTTATATACATATATATATATATATATATATATAGGTGATAGAAGGCTTTGCACTGCTTTAGCTCATTGTATATAACCAGTTAAAATCAACTCGGATTCTTATATATATAATCAAGTAGAGGTGCAGGAGAGCTTGATGTTTTGGAATTCTGTAGCTATACATGTATATTTGGCCACAATGAGCGCACAAAGGTAAGGGAAAACTTAATCATTACTGTTTCAACTAATAATTTTTTTCTCAAATTAATTACGAAGGTTTCTGGTACAAGATATATATATATATATATATACAGATCCACCTGGTATATATATGATTTAATTTGATTTTTAATTATTTTCCTTGCATGATTCAATTTGCCTACTTATATCATATAATCCTCATTTCATATAAGGAGATCATGATGGCCAGAAGCCTCAAGCCAAAATGTGCAACAAATTTTTTTTTTTTTTTTTGTTCAAAAATCAAATCTCACTAAAATTTTTCATATCCAATTCATCCTTGAAAATCAGATCACATCCTAGAAAGTGTAAGGGTATAAATGAGAAAAGTCGAGTTGATTAATAAGTTATTTAAATTATGCTCATTAAATTTAACTAGTATAAACATTCGTTTAGATTTAATTTGTTATCTTATTAATTTAAGCTTTTGATTAAATTGATGTCAAATGATTTGATAATTTATATTATATTTGTCAAGTATTAATTTATCGTATTGGTCACTCTGTTGAATTTTAATAATATATTAAATTTAAAAATATGATTTTAATTTAGTTTGTTAATATTGTAAAGTGCATGTGCTTAAGTAAATTTATAATCAAATTAAATTTAAATAAGCCTTGCATCATCTTAGCTTTTAGTGTTTTTTTTTTTTTTTCCAATCTGAAATCCTAAATTTTTCTTAGATGTGAAGTTATTTTCGATCTGCTGCTCTACTTTACAAAAATTCATTTCATACTTGCTATGAATAAATGAGATTCTTTTCTTTTGCATCAAGGAAAATGAAAAAGAGAGAAGTAAAAAACTTTTTGACAAAAGAGTAAAAAAAAAAAAATTAAGGGCATACCTACCCTTTTTTTTTTGCCTTTCCATAGTTGTTTTCTTTTTTTTTTTTTTCATTTTGTTTCCTTCCATATGGTATGAACAATAATAAACTTAATTTAAAAAAAATCAACAATAATATTGGTTCAAAAAATTAATTATAATATTACATCAAAATTCAATATGCAATTCTCTAGCTCATTTACAAGTGAGCCCAAGATTTATCCTTCTCCCACCGTTCAAATTAACTAGATGGGGGTATATATATATAAGCTCCTTTAGCTAACCCTATTTTTCTTCTCTCCTTTCACCTCCCCTCCCGAGTCCCACCCCCCCTCTCTCTCTCTCTCTCTCTCTCTCTCTCTCTCTCTCATATAATTCCTGGTCTTCTTCGATCATCTACTTCCCATACCATCTTTTGTGTTGACCACTTGGAGAGGAGAAGACATCACCATCGATCCAAACAAGAGTGTGTTGCTCACAAAGATAGACCAATTAATCTTCTTCTCACTGCATGAAATTAGCAAAAACCGTGTCAATCCGAAGCTTATAAAGTGGATCGAAGGCACGGAAAGAGGCCCCTTTCATTCCATGAATCGGAGAAGAAAGAAGAAGAAGAAGAACAAATCTTCCCTGTCTACTCAGCTCGATCCCAGCAAGATATGACTGCAATGGTCTCAGCTCTTACTCAAGTTATTGGAAACAGTGACAAACCCTCATCACTTCATAGTAATTTTCATGCCAACCCATTACCCTTGTCCCAATCTCAACCCATTCATCAAGACCAAGGTATATAACCCTTTAAGTAGTTTTATAATTGGTTCATTATATTATATTATTTTTTTGTCCCTAACTAGCATTTGTCTATGTTAGAAAATTTGCCTGCAATTTCGTCTTGTTGTCTTGTTCAAATGAAGTATACGACTCTCTCTCTCTCTCTCTCTCTCTCTCGCTCTCTCTCTTATCCCTAAAATGAAAATAAACTAAAATTTCTGCTTGAGTTTGGTCCAAGAATTATGTGTGGGCATTTTCAATTTCTACCTGCCTATATATATATATAAAACCATGTTCAATCTCCCACTTACTCTCGTATCCAAAAGTGGAAATAATAACCAAAGCATTTAATTAATCCTTCATAATTGAACTCTTCATTAATATTTCTTTTCTGATTAATTTCTAGTTCAGACCTTTTTTCTTATAAATTATCATTACTGTTAGACTTTCCCAGTTTAGTATTATCAAGATTTCAAGAAAAATGAAATGAACATATAGAAAGCAATAACTTTGAACTATATAGATACACACACACACATTTATAAATCTGTGTGCGTCTCTCATATATATATATATATATATATACACACACACGCATTGATGATCAGGTGAAGGTACTAATAACCAGAAGAAGAGACACTATAGGGGAGTGAGGCACAGACCATGGGGCAAGTGGGCGGCCGAAATTCGTGATCCTAAGAAAGCAGCTCGAGTCTGGCTAGGAACTTTCGAGACTGCCGAGGGTGCAGCTCTTGCTTACGATGAAGCAGCTCTTAGATTCAAAGGAAACAAAGCTAAGCTCAATTTCCCCGAAAGGGTTCATCAAGCAGCTTTCGGTTTCCTTACAACAACTGCTCCATCTCCTCGTCATCATCATCATCGAATACCTAATTCAGCATTGTCTTCTCCTCCTCTTCCTCTTCCTCTTCCTCCTGCTCCTCCTCAGCAACGTCCGATTCTATCGCAAGAGTTCTATCATAATAATATGTTCTATGGATCAATTTCGGGTAATTTTTACCCTAGAGGAGCATTTGTTTCTGATCATCAGTCTTTAAGTGGAAGTAGTACTAATACTACTTCAACTTCAGCTCAATCGTCAACAAATATACCTCAGCAACAAGAAGGAGAGGTTATGAGATTCTCGTCGCAGTTTGGAAGTTTTTACCCCAATTCCGATCATCCTGGCAATTGGGGAGACTTTGATACCAACCACTCAACAAGATGATCTTACTATATATATATATATATATATATATATATATGTATGTATGTATCTAGCAAAGTTCATCATGGCCAACTAGCTTGGGGGGAAGACAGAAACAATGGACCTGGCAGTGCGACATCTAATGTAAGTCTTTTGCTTTTAGTGCAAATGTTAGAACGATCTCGATCTCTACGTTAAATCCTTTTTTTCAAGTAAGCTCAGATATTGTATGAATTGCTGTATGCAAAAACTTCAAGACAAAGTGAGAGAAATTTTATATATAAATGGGAAGTTTAATGAGTCGAGGGGTGCATTTTACACGCATGCAAGTCCATCTAATATGGGGCCTTTTAACAAATTCACGCCATATTATATGTATATAATTTGAATGGTTAATTAATTAAAATTGATGCATGAGAGATCATGTAGAAGAAATTACTTAATATTTTTCTATATCTAGATTTCACTTGTGCTGCTATATATATATATATATATATATATTTATATATGATCTTGAAAAATGATAACGTCTAGATCATTCTTATTTCAGCAAAACTACTTATTATACACTAATATAATTGTACATTATTCTGGAGGTGACAAAATCTACTCTAATAAGTGATTTAATTGTTGGCTTGAATCTATGCCTCATTACATAGAGATCTAGTAGTATAATTAAATGTCCACAAGTCATTGAAAATGGAAACTTTGATTTGATGGAGTTAGTCCTGCTCCTGGAGAGTCTCACCAACGTACAAAATTATTATTATTTATTTATCATCTTATGAGGTGTGTGCAACTATTCCTTACTCTAATCCTGAACTTTAAGTGGATTAAGGTGGATTAAGTAAGTATTCATGACCATCTAGCCTAATTCAAGTAGGATGCAAAAGTGATGAGCTAATTAATGAAAAGCATTGTTAATGTAGATAGGATTACTATAGTTTAATATGTGGTACCAAGAAGTACAACTTAGGCATGCACAGGGGTCCTAGGGTTCTATCCATCTCCAACTTCATCCTTAACAAAAGCATGCAAATGCATGCGTAGATGGCTGGTAATGTGAATGTATATTGATTCTTTTTGAAAGCATAAAAGGAAGGTGTTGATTGGGTTAAAGCTTAAAAAGGTCGTGTGACTGAAGCTGCAGCAGCTAGCTGTACAACCTTATAGATCTATAATTAGCATCTCTTTTAGGGATACATTAATTTTGAGGAGTAAATTGTGAAGAAAAGTATATAAGAACTCTTAAAAAAAAGGAAGGACAAAAATTTTAAATAAAAATTGGTGGAGTGCTTTTGAAATTTAATACACACAATGCTAGCTATACATGGTTATAAATTTTCAGCAACGTATCACAATATTTATCGATCATAATGGAAAAGATTAAGTGAAAATATACTGACTAAGATATCAAAAATATTGATGATATGTTAAAATAATAATAATAATAATAATAAATAAATAAGTTATTTTTAAAATTTGAGTTGATAAAAAGTTTAAATGTGTATATATATGTAATTGCAGGTATATATATATATATATATCAAACAATGATAAAAGAAAAATATCAAATTGATTAAAATGTTCATGGAAATTAACAGTTGCTTTCATACATTATTTTTGTATTTCCCACTAGAGAAACCTTTTCCACCTATATATAACGATTTCAATATTAAAAAACATAAGGCAATAACAAGCTCGATAGTGCTCAAACAGTAGTGTTAGCTATTCTATCAGAAATATTTATTAAAGGAAGTTATTAGAATGATACAAACACCTTGTATACTTTTTACTCCTAAGACATAAAAGTAAAAAGATTAAGAATAATGACATACCTCACACTTTCACATTAAATTTGTGATGGGCGTTTTCGCACTGTAGGAAATTTTTTTAGTTGTAATCACCTTCTCTATCCCTCATAGTCAAAGGTATTATAAATTTGTCACTTAAAAAAAGGGCATCTCTCCCTACTCGAACTCTGGACGTTTTAAATATTAAAGGAGGGGCTGAGTGGATATCCATAAACATCTTTTTATGTGATGGCGTTTTCACACTGTGAGGAGTTTCTCCTGTCGTAGCCATCATGATTACCCACTCAACCTCTCCTTTAATACTTAAAGCGTCAGGAGTTCGAGTTGGGAGAGGCACACCCTCTACAAAGTGACAAATTTACAATATCTTCAAATATGAGGGGCAGAAAGAATGGCTACAACCGAAAAAACTCCCTGTTATGCGAAAACGCCTCTCACAATATGCATTCTCAAATTTTTAGTGCTCTAATTTGCCTACTTTTTTTTCCTATAATGATGTTCAACTATTTCAGGAAAAAAAAAAAAAAAAAAACCTATATTGTCATGTGATGAAATATAGTCATGGTAGCTAAATATACACATATTTAAAAATAAATGACATGATATTTTATAAAAAGAAAGTATATGGTAACCTAAAACAAATAATTTTAAAATATATTGAAAATAACCACTAACAATTATATTTCCCTCACTTAGCTAATTTTTTTGTTTTCGTGCCCAATTGCTAGTTTAAAATTAAAGTTCTATTGTGTAATTATAGTGTCAACATTTTTATAATTGTGTTGATCAGTATAAAAAATCACTAATAGCATCGGCCTTCTCCTTATGATATTCGTGACAATAGGGGTTTAGATGGGAGTTGAAGTTGTGCAAATAGTCTAACAATAGATATATATATATATATATATATATTTGTCTATATCTATTAATTAATCTGGTACTGAATCACTTGTTATAACGCTTTTACCCTATATTCTCTATATCTATAACTATTATAATTAATACATAGATGATTGTATTCAATTTTTAGGTAACACACTGCCATAGCTTAGGAAAAAAAAAACCTAGGTTCCGTTTATTTTAATATAAAATATTAATTATTTTAATATATATATTTAAAAAATATTTTACATTAAAATAAATAAAGTTTAATTAAAAATAAATTAAAAATAATAGATTGTAAAGATCGCGGTGATACCTTTCAAAAAAAATGGCCGAAAAAAAAGAACTGACCAAACTTTTAATACGTATTCTTTTTAGAGTGTTTGGTTAGTTAAAACTAATTAAAACTTATCAATTTTTATTAATTTTTTATACTTTCTTCTAATAAAATTTCACTATTACTTTTACATCAAACATTTATATTTTTATTGTACTTTTTGTTCCGCCAAACACTTAATTTTCTTTTTACCTAACTGGTCTAACAATATTTTCTCCTCACAGTAATAATAATAATAATAATAATAATAATAATAATAAACAAACAAACAAATAAATAAATAAATAAAGAGCGTACCACTGCTATGAGAAAATCCTGGTGGAAAAGACCCGATGGATGAAGAGCCTGCAAGATGGAGCATCTTCCAATGCTTGTTATTTCAGACCAAATTCTCTGGGAAACTAGAACTCGACCGATCTTGCAAGCTTTGAGCTGAAGCTGGAAGCTCAGCCCCATATATATATATATATATATATATATGCATATATATCTATCATATGCATGCATGTGCACAATTGTGAAAAACCAAAAGCATACACCAAAAGAGTCATGGTCATGGAATTCGGCTGCCGTTGACCGACAAATTTTTTTGCTTCCACATTCCTCTTCATATAAAATCCAAATCAAATCAAATCGGAGAAAACCAAAACCAGCTGAGTTGTTTCCAATTCCTAGACTTTGGAAGCTTCTTCCTGAATCCTTTTTCTTTCCAACTTCTGTCTCCATTAGTCTGCAGGCTCGTGCTTTTTTAGATTCTAACTTCAAATTAACTCTTACAACAACCTTTGAATATCTAATTTTTTTATTTTTCTTCTTATTAAAAATGAGTAATGTTAATTATATCATTAATTTTTTTTTTTTAGTTTTTACAGAATTCCATACGTAATGTGATATATTGTGTACTTATTATTTAAAAAAAAATGACTCACAAATTATCACTGTAATATCAGTGCTTTTATTTTGTTTTTTATAAAAAATTTCTAGTAAAATACTTTTTCATATATAAATAAAGAATAATATTCTTCTATTAAAAAAATTATCAATATGATGTGATAATTTATAATTCTATTACTTTAATTAACAATAGTAATAATAAATTATTAAGTCATAGTGATATGCTTCTAGAAAAATTACACGACTTTACTTAAATTTTACTGTTCACACTCTAATTAACAAGCACATAAAGACAATTTATATACACTCTAATTGTCTTTATGTGCGTGTTAATTAGAGTGTGAACAGTAAAGTTTAGGTAAAGTCGTGTAGCGAGAGAAATAATTATGAAGTTTGAAATTATAGCCGCAAGGATAGTTAAAGGAGGGCCCCAATTAATTAAAAAAAAATTCAGAAACTTTATTCTGCAATTGAGAAAAGAAGTAGAAAATAATAAATATAGTAAAGATTTATGCGATTTGCTATGCTTGCTTTGTTCTTTTTTTTTTTTTTCATTTTACAGTTTTTCAAATAAAGAAAATAATTTTAAATATATTTTGTCACTTATATTTTTTAAATTTATTTTAAAAATAAAAAAAAGTTTATACATAACATATAAAATAACTAAAATTTGTTTTAAATTTTTTTATCAAAAAAAAGAAGAATTCTTTAATACAAAAAATAAAAAATTTTGATATTTTTAAAACATAAATCACAACAAAAAATAAAAAATAGAAAATAAAAAATAAAAATTCTTCCTAACACATTTCTAGTACTTATTATTTTAAAAAAATAAGTTTATTAAAATATTATTTTATTATATTTATGTCATTGTCGAGTGTATAAATTTTGGCAATTTGTCAGATGTTTTCGTTACTGAATAATTCAAACATTATTAGTTGTGACCTTTTAAAAGCTGATGAAATGGTAAAATCTCGAAAGTCCCAAGCTTGTCCTATCGATGAACATGTGTCCTTCGGCCAACCGGAAACGTTGTGCGTTCATGGCCGCACACGTGTTTGTTTACCCACCAAAAGAGAAATATGCATATTTGCGTACGTGGGTGGAAAAATGAAAGGTCTGTCTAGCGACACTAAAATTTATTAAAAATTATTAATTTTAATTAATTTTTATATTTTTTTTGAATCAAAATTTTTCACATATCACATTTATGTCACATTTTTTTATTTTTATTGTACTTTTTCTTCTATTTTTTGTTTACCAAACAGGTAAGAGAGTGTTTGGAGTGATAAAAAATAAGATAAAATAAAATAGTTAGAGATAAATTATAAGTTTGTAATTCGTGTAATCAAATAAAAAATAAATAATTTAAAATTTTTACAAATTTTCAAAGAATTTTTAAAGAACGCGCTCAAGTAGTATTTTTTAAGTTTAAAGTGAGAGAATTATTGTCCTTACGGGATAATTATTCCTCTTGTTAGTAAAGAATGTTTAGTTTGTAAAAATTTGATAAAAAAAATATAATAAAATATAAAAATTTAATATAAAAATGATATATAATAAAATTTAATTAAAAATATATAAAAAAATTAATAAATTTTAACTAATTTTGATCAATTAAATACTTCCTCGCTCTACCTAGCCTTACAACTTTCATTGATCGGTGCCCGGCTGCCCCCGTAAACCTCCCCTCGCCAAGTACTAAAGGGCCATTTGGCTGTTAACTTTTACCTACAAAAACTTAATTTTCGTCTATTTTCTTCAATTTTTTTTTACCAAACACAAAATTAATTTTTACCAAGTCTCTTTAATTCTTATCAACTTTCTCAAATTCTTTATTATGACTGCGTTTTGTCTGCTAAAAATAAAAAAAAAAATTTCTGTAAACCTCTAAAAACTTTTAAAAGTTATTTTTTATTTCATTATACGAATTATGAACTCACACTTTATCTTGCTTTTTATCACTTCAAACGCTTCCTATCTTTCTTTAATTTTTACCAAGTTTTTTCAAATTTTTTTCAATTTTTACTAACTTTTTGTTTAATTTTTTTCCTAATTTTTTCAATTTTTACCAATTTTTATTAAACAACCAACTAATTATTACACTCCGTTTAGGAACATTCCTCTCTTAGAATTGATTTAATTTTAAAATAAAAAATTAATTTAATTTGATTCAATGAATAAAAATTTGTGTTCGAATTTAAGGTTTGAATTATATTGATTTAAGAGAAATATCAAATTTAGCCATATTAATAGGAAATAAAAAATATAATAAAAATTATATATAAGGATAAATTTATCCACTTAATTAGATGGTATAAGAAAATAATAAATTCTTATTAAATTTTACTAGTTAGATTTCAAATGATATAAAATTTTAAAATTCAAGTTATGAAATAAAATGAAATCTAATATATAAAATTTTATTTTGGTTCTAAATATAAAAATTAATAAAAATTTTCATTAAATAAAATCAAGTATCACCAAATTTACTATTACAAGCGTGAATCACTTATTGGTACGAAGTTCTATTTTTTATTATTATCATTATTATTATTTTATGGTGCCAAGCCGCCCCTCAAATTTTCTTTCTTGACAAAAATTTAGTATTAACTCAGCCATTGAATTTGAATAAATCCATTAGTTTAGTTGTTTGATCAAGGACCAAGTGGCTGAGAGAGACTTGGTACAAATATGGAGTATCATCAGTCGTAAGAATTGAAGGGGTCCAAAATTTCCAAGCAGAGTTCCCAGTTGACGCTGGTCTTGCAAGGCAAGGCCCCATCCTCGTCCCCACTCCTACTGAAGACTTCTATATATGTCAAAAAACACACACACACTCTCTCTCTCTCTCTCTCTATATATATATATATATATATATATCTATGTGAATGCTATGATGACATGAGTTGGGCGCCTGCATATATAGCCGACTTCTTTTTCGGAGACGTTGTCGGCTCAACCTTGGCTACTGTCAAACTTTGCGGCTAAAATTAATCCGTTCATTTGTAAATATATATATATATATATATATATATAAACGCGGCACTGGCACAGCACCAACAGGCAGCGGCCGTGGTTGACGATGTCACTAAGCCACTTGTCCGGCACTGTCTGAGTTTCAAAGTAAAGTCTGCAGCTTTGGTTTTATTCCGAGAGCTAAATATGTCAACGTTTTTGTTTGGATGGATTACACCCAGATTATTTGGACATTAAACTAGTTACAAGAGTTATTTACAATTATTTGAACCTTATATTTACTTTCTTATTTCTTAATATTTGTCACATTTAGACTCTCGCCATTAATTTTTTTTTCTCTAACGCCATTATTAGGGTACTATAATAAAATGACATAAATGCCCTTAATAATACCAAATGGTTGTGGGATGTTTTTGTAATTAGTTTAATGTTTAGGAGAGATTTCTATAATTAGCCTAATTATATTTTTTACCCAAATAATTCATTAAAATATATTTCATATTAATTTAATTATATTACATATTATAATAATTTAATAAATATATTTTATATTAATTTAGTTAATTTATTTTAATTAATTTTATCATTACCTAACTTAATTAAATTATTAATTACTAATTAATATATTTTATTAATTGCTAGTTAATTAAATAAATATATTCTATTAAACTATCAAATTAATTAAATTATTAATTGTTAAATGATATATTTTATTAATTATTAATTAATTTAACTAATTAGAATTAATTAATAATTTATTTAACATATTATAATTTAGTTAATTAAATTAATTAATAATTTAGTTATATTATTTATTAAAAATAATTTTATTTTAATAAAATAGTTAATAAAATAAATAATTTTAATATGATACAGCAAAAATAGATAAGGTACTAAAATTAAAAAATATTTATACAAGAAAAATTACAGTAAAAGACTTTTCTTTTTAACTTTTTTTGCCTAAGTTGTTATTTAAAAAAAATAAAAAAGTTAATAAATAAATTTTTAAGTATTTATTTTTTTAATTTTCAAATTTACCTGAACTGATTTTTGTAGTTTCAAGTAATAGATCCACCAAGTGCATTGTTATATAATACATGAAAAAAAAAATCAAAAATATCAATAAAAATGATGTAAAAAGATTGTGGACCTATTATTTTAAATATTTAAATTATCAAAATATTTAATAATTTTGAAATTGTCTAGACTAAAATTAACATGGTAGTTTTAAGTTCTTCAACTTATTAATTCAAAAACCAATTCAAGCAAATTCGAAAATTAAAAACTAAATACATAAAAATATATTTGTTAAATTTGTTTTTATTTTTTCAAAAAAAATGACACCTTACATAGAAAAAAGTAAAAAAAATAAAAATGTTTTTACTGCCATCTTATTTTTTAATTTTAACATCTTTTCTATTTTTGATATAACATATTAAAATAATTTATTTTATTTTATTATTTTATTAAAATAAAATTATTTTTAATAAATAATATAACTAAATTATTAATTAATAAATTTAATTAACTAAATTATAATTCATTAAATAAATTTAATTAATAATTAATAAAATTTATTATTTAATAGTTAGTAATTTAATTAATTTCATAATTTAATAGAATATATTTATTTAATTAATTAATAATTAATAATTTAAGTAGGTTAATTAATTATAAAATTAATTAAAATAAATTAACTAAATTAGTATAAAATATATTTTATTAAATTATTTATAGTACATATAATATAATTAAATTGACATAAAATATATTTTACTGAATTATTTGGGTAAAATAATATAATTAATCTCATTATAAAAATCTCCCTTAGATATTAAGCTAATTATAAGAACTTCTCTCAGCCATTTGAACTAACTAAGAGTATTTATGTCATTATATTGTAGCATCCTTCCGGTGTTAGGGAAAAAACTAACGGAATGGGTCTAAGTGTAACAAATATTAAAAAACAGAGGAAGTAAGTGTAAGGTTCAAATAATTAAGGAAGATTCTTGTAATTTACCCAATATTCAAGGGGTCTAGGTGTAACTTACCCTTTTTGTTTCTAAATTAAGCATTTGATGCCTCCATCAAAACGTGACCAAAGATCTAAATTTATGTTTAAGCTAGTCATATTTTATGGAATTAATATAAAATATTAAAATATATATATAATATAATATAAATTATATTTTATGAACATCTATCAAACCTTAATAACAATTAAATAATTTACCATCTAATCTATATATATATTTTTTAAATTTGTAATTACTCAAAATCCACGTAATACAATATTATCCGCACTAAATTTTACAATTCTCACGATTTTGTTTCTCTTATCCATTTTTTCTTTGTTTCATCCTCACTTCACCCTCTCACAAGTCCAGTCCCTCTATCCGTCACAGGATTACAAGAATTTAATTAATATTTTTTATGGGGGGAACCAATGATTTAAAATATGAAGCGAGGCTCAAATCCTCATTCACGAGTTGGCCAACAATTAAATAGTTTATTATTTAATATAATATATTATATTTCAAAATTACGAAATGTTAAACATGCGGTAATTTTTTCTCGGTGCACTTTATCACAATTCACAATGAATAATGCCTTTCAGAGTGTAAAGGGTCAAAAATGAAATACATTTATCAGACGTTTAGAGCTCTAAAAAAGTTTAAAAAAATTAAAAATTAATATAAAAATGACACGTAATGAAATTTAATTAAAAAAAATTAAAAATTTTTAGAATTTTTTGAAAGTTCCAAACAGAGCCTTGAACATCTCCTTTTAAAATACATACTGTGTTTCCATAAAATCATTAAGAATAATATTAGTTTTTCAATCAAATTATTAGGCTGGTTGTGTATTGATAGATTTGATTATATCAAACTACTTAATTAAAGGATAACTTTTGAGGTGAATTTAATCATAAATTTAAGTGGTACAACATGGCAGACTTACGTAATACGCAAATGTTTTAAAATATAATAAATATATTAAACAATTAATTGATTTTAAAATCAAAATCAAATCATGTCAAATGATGTTAATCGATCGTGCTATCATGTGGTGTCTAACATCACCACCCCCAATTTGATGCAATAATTAAAAGTCAAGTTAAAGTAAAAATTTGATTGATTTAACATGCATTTGAAATCACCCCAGTTCCACTATTTTAACAATAATTTTCTTATTCATACATAAAGAACTTCAAAAAGGAAGATTGGGCTAACCATATTTGCTCTCTTTCTCTCTCTACAATGATATTTGCTATCTCTCCCCACAATAAAATAATTTGGGCTCTGCATAACAGTGACATAGCCACGCAACCCAATTAAGGGTCTTTGGTAGGCTGAGCATTCTTTTGGTAGGCCACTTCTAGACATTCTTTGGCTCTATGAACCTTAGATTGGAGGTAGAAGCTCCCATTCTTAGCATTCTGCTCAAACAAATTATCATACTTCTGCACAAAAGAGGAACACATCAATTGGCCATCTGTACAAAATTTTACACCTCTCTACACATAGGATAGCATATAAAAAGGGAACATAGAAGAAACCTGCAATATCTCTTCCCATGATGAATGCTGTGTCACTCCTAGAATCTGTCGGGCCTCTGGTTCAGCCATAATTTTGCTTGCTCTTCTGATGTTTTGTACTGCTTCTGAAGTAACACCGTTTCTTGAGGCATCTGCAATACGTAGACACAAGATCTCAAGCAGTATTTTATATATATGTGGGGGGTGTGGGTGGGTGAGGGGGTGTGCGTGTATGTGTGTGTGTGTGTAAGTGTGAAAAGGTTGAGGCATCAAGATCATGATAGGCCACCGATATATATTTGTATATGTGAAAAGACTGGGGCAATAAGATAATGATAGGCCACTGCACGTTCCCATAATGATACAACAATTGGCTAATGGAGAAAGACCAAGATGGCATCCTAACCATATTTGAGATCTCAAATACTTGCGTCTTATTTTGAGAATTAGTATATAATTGATCCTTGCATAATCACAAGAGAATGTCCTAGGGCCTTCACTGCCCCTGGTATTTGCTTTCTTTCATGTTGGATGCAAGGGTGGCGAGACAGCCGAGACCTCAGGCTGATGTGATCATGGGCTTGAAGTCATTGCAATAATGATTTTAAATTCAAAAATAAAAGCAGAAATATGATTAACAAAAACCATACTCGAAAGTGCCTGATGATATGCTTGAACCAAAGCTCTACCCACAATTCCAGAACCAATCACAATCAAGTTTGCAAGAAGCCTTGAAGCCTGCATCACCAAGCAACAGTTTTTGAGAACTTTCTATCCAGGTTTTTGCTCTTTACCTTTATAAAACCGAGCGGGTTCAAATCTCAGATAATTTGATGCACAAATGGAAAAAGAGAAAAGTTGAGATAATTATACCAAGCCCAAAGCTAAGAAAAATATTTCAATTGGGAACATAGTGAACAATTTGTGCACAAAATTACTTCAACAATACTTAACCACATAAAAGTGAATCTCGCTCAATCATTGATTGAGAAATATGCCTGCAGTCACATCTCTTAAAAGCCTCCAAAATGGTAAGCAAATATGTATGTAAACTTAACTCCAATACAATAGTTCTTCCTTAGGGGGTGTTTGGCTGACAAAAAATGGGCAGAAAGTACAATAAAAGTAGAAAGATGTGACATAAAGGTGAAATGTGAAAAATTTTGATTGGAAGAAAGTAGAAAAAGTAGTTAAAATTGGTGAGTTTTGGTGGTTTTTGGTCGTGCCAAACAGGGCCTAAGTATTCTACACCACTAGGAATTAACTTGCAAATCAATTAGGACCCAAAATAAAACCCCTTACCCCTAAACCTGGACGTGGAGAGTGAGAGTGAGTAGGCAGGTTGTAGAGCCTTCTAAGAAGATACTAACCAAACTACCCCTATATATTGGAGAGTTTCAACGATTTTCCAGGAAGCTTGGCAGAACTTACAAGAGAAGCTAATGTGAGACTTACAAGGGAAACCAAATACGAGGTTTACAAGGGAAGCCAAGTGCGATGCTTAGTACAATAATCAATCAAATGGCAAGGGACCAATAGAAGGGGAAAGGTTGTGAGTTCAGGTTGTCTTAGGAGGAAAGGGGGAGGAAAGTGAGACAATGGCCTTGTTTGGTGGCACCAAAAGCCACCAAAACTCACCAATTTTAACGAATTTTTGTACTTTCCTCCAATCAAATTTCTCCACATACCACCTCTATATCACATCTTTCTACTTTTATTATACTTTTTGGCCAACTTTTTGTCAACCAAACACCCTCAATATAACGGAACCTCCAAGCTATCAAATGAAAGTAACTATTTGCTTGCTTGAAGATAAACATGGAGAGGATCCACTGTTTATGAACAAGTCTTGGTTGGCAACTTGCCAAGACCAAGTGCGACAGCGTTACATGCCAAAGTGGCAACAAAGGAGAGATGACCTTCTTTACTTGACCCTACATACCATAAATAAAACAACCATGATAAAGGGATGCAAAAACCATTGGATGCCTCAAGGGTTGCAGGAATGATCAAGCGGACACCTTGTCACGTACTAGGAAATGTGGCGCACTGTGCCTTTATCCACAAGCAAAGGATGAACTTTTATGGAGGTCTCTCACTCCAAGACCACCCCAAGTCTGTCAATATAAGAGAATTGAACCTTTTGACAAACCCGGAACTTGCCGAGTTTCATCTCCCCCAAGAATCTGAGTGAGTGTTACGAAGCAAGCAACCCATGACCGGGTTGATGAGGTCTCTCACCCCAACACCACCCCAAGTCAAAAGTCCATCAATATAAGAGAATTTGAGTTTCTAGACAAACCCTCAACTCAAACTGCCAAGTTATATCTCGCCTAAAAATTCGCGTGTTATGAGGTCACACAAGCAACCCACAAGGGAGTCATCAACCCATTGAGATCCTTAGTCTTGCTCCCAACCTAGACTAGCATCAAAGCATCAAGGTGCGATTTGAAAACAATGTTACATAGAAGTGACTAAGGTACAAAAGGGAAAAGTGGATGATCATTGTGCAAATCTACAAGTGTCAACCATGGTGGGCAAGATGATGAACACAAGTGGAGTTTCACTTGAACAAGTTGAACAAATATGCCAAGGGTCCTTATGAAAGCAAAGTAGGACATGCCTAAAAGATGGTCTCTGGGCAAACAAGCTTAGAATTAAGGTCTCCCATGCATTAATCTCAGTGGCTAAACTCTGGAGGGTTTCATTACAACAAATAAAGATAATTGATTGGTTCATGCATAACCTCAGGAAGTTTAACTGTCATGAGATAATGGTGTAGTGATGATATGGCATGGTACATAGAAGATTGCACAATTAATTGAGCCAAACAAGTTTCATATAAAATCTTGAAAAAGATTAAGAAGGGTTTGCGGAACGCAGCCACATGCACGCGCAAAAAGGTAGGGAAGATCAAAAGGGATAAAGATATAGAAGCAGAGCATGTGTATGTGTTTTCAAAAGCCAGAAATAACACAAAAGGTGCATTAAGTAAATTATAAATCATACATACCATCTCCACAGATAAAGGAAATAAAATTCCAAAAAGTTAAGTCAATCAAGAGATAAATTAGCCCCAAACCTACAAAAAAACAGAAAACCCCATGAGAATTTGTCTGATAATTGAATAACTTTAAGTGAAAACAATATGGCATACGTGTGTGTGCGTATCAATGAATGTCAACAAGGATACAAAAGAAAAATACAATGTTTGGATATCAAAAACTAATAATGGGTACCAACAATTAAGTTATTTAGCAACAAATGCAAATCCGTTATATAAAATACAAACATTAAGAAGAAAACTAGTTCATGCATATGAGAAAATAGTAGTTTCACATGGAACTCCATAGTTAAACAACAAATCTAGTTAACTAAACTCAAGAACCATCTACCCAATGGTAGGAAATTTATTGCATTATCCATTATGCCTTGTCCGCTTATGCAAATCAATGTTATCTGTTCAGCTCAAAGACACTGCTTACGCAAATCAATGTTTTCAGTTCAGTTCAAAGACATTCACATCCTTCCTCACAAGCAGAAATAGTGTTTTTCGCTAGTCTTCCTTACGACCTTTCACTTAGGTCATAGGACACATCTGATTAATAATTAGAAAGAAATTAAAATAAATGCATCCATTGCCCTAGCATTTCCCTTGATGAAAAATCATGAGTGCATCACCAACAATATTTTTCCCCGAAAAATTGCCCAGTAAGTTCTTCTTTAAGCAAATTCCTATTCATCAAGTTGAAAATCTCTCTAGATAATACTTTCTCCACTTCTTGTGCCGAACAATATTAAACTACACCATGAATGAACATGGAATCACATAATTATTAACTCAAGCCAGTGCAACACAAGTCTTCTCATATTTGTTTTTACTCAAATACACGTTCACTAACTGAAAGTAGCATCATCATTAAACATAGTATGCTCGGCCCATTAGCGTATTTTTTTGTTTTATACCCTGTAACTCTTCCTCAGCCAAGCTTGGGAGGTTAGCGAGATTCCTAATCGTATTTGACAGGTGTAGCTGGGCATTATCCTAACAAACATATTTAACTAATTTAGGCTTACCATATAACTGCATATAAAAATCTCATATCACGGATGGAATGTTTTATGGAACCTCATGTTTGTCCTAAAAATACAAATTTGTATAAAAAATATGAACATTTAGTCATATCATTGGAGATGATAATTGGATAAATCCAATACCTAGACACACCCGCACCCAACATCCTTACCAATCCCATGTAACATAGTTGTGTAGGTCATGACCTACAAACTGCAAGAATTTAAGCTTACCACAATAGATTGCCTTTATTGACATAGATTACCACAATAGATTGCCTTTATTGACATAGACTTTCCTGATTATTTATTGACATAGACTTTCCTGATTAGTATGCAATTCCGCTTGGGGAAAGATTAGTTGGAGCTTTGCACCCCCTCCCCCCCCCCCCCTCCCCCTCCCCCTCCCCCTCCCCCCCCCCCCCAAAAAAAAAATAAAATAAATAATATTGCAAAGAGAGATTTATTTTGTGGTAACTCTAGACATATTCAACGATTTTAGAGAGAGAGATGAAGATGGTCTTGTACTCCTATATTTTAACAGAGACTATAACAGTTGAACAACTTCTGTAGAATTACTTGGGTATATGTAATTTTCCTTTCTTTACCTACATGCATATTTTAATTATTGGTATACACACACACACACACATAACAGCAAAAATAATAAAACTATGGTTTTGATCCTTTAGATTCGTAAGCACAGGACCAAAATATTAGAATTACACAAACATGGACGTAGGCGTACTAGAATTATACAATTACTGGACATTTCAAGCTCACATTAACCGAAATAAGTCGGAGGTTTTTCCACGATAATATCAATTCATATAACTATACAATATAATTTAACATATCAAACCAAGAAAAAAAAAAAACAAACAAACAAAAATTTAGAAGCAGAGACCAGATAAAACTCACAGAAATAGCCTCGATCCCTTAAGGAGGAATCAGGGTTTTACACAGAGAGCCGTCCCATCCAGGGTTTAGGCGGAAGACTTGAATGTATGTGAATACCAGAGTCGGTCCTCAACAGACCCGGCAAAGGCCCCTCGGCCGAGACATTTGCTCAAGTCCAACTGTTAGTAGTTTTGGGTCGTGGGCAATTGGATCTGGGCCGTCACCCAATCCGCCTATCCAAATTATATGGACCGGATCAAGAATTGTTCAACGTGGGTGAGCATCGGTCCATTTTTGTTAATTTGGTAAACTTGGGTAAATTAATTTTATTTTTTATTTTAAAAAAATAAAATCAAACTGATTGAATTAATAAGAGGTTAGGCTATTCTGTTTGATTTCCAAAATAATTAATTTTGTCGGCTATTGTGATTTTAGTGAGTTTTAATATATTTATATTATATATACTAATTCATACTGTCATCTATACTTACTATTATTATATAAAAGCAAATATCAGTGAAAACGGTAAGAAATAAAAATTCATAAAACTTTATTTTGATAAAGTATTTTTTTGTTTTTCTATCCTTCAATTCAATGATGTTGAAAAATAAATTTTTATAACTACTACTTAATTAAATAATTCCACTTAGTTACATTTATGTCTTCTTTAAATACTCTTTAATTACCCATTACTTTTATAATTTTTTTATTTTATTTAAATGCTCTTTAATTAATTGGTTATATACTTAATTATCCTTAACTATTTATTATATTTACCATTTGAGCCACTTTTGATAATTTTTATAATATATTTTAATTAAAATAAAAATTTATAAAAACTACGCGCATAATTTATGCCTAGTCCTTGTATAAAATGCTCTTTAATTACCCATTACTTTTATAATTTTTTTATTTTCTTTAAATGCTCTTTAATTAATTGGTTATATACTTAATTATCCTTAACTATTTATTATATTTATCATTTGAGCCACTTTTGATAATTTTTTATAATATATTTTAATTAAAATAAAAATTTATAAAAACTACGCGCATAATTTGTGCCCAGTCCTTGTATATATAGTTTTAAAATTAATATTTTTTATTATTTATCTCTTTAAAAGTAAATGAAATCATATAGTATAATGAGGAATTACACCTTAATTTTATCTCTTAAAAATTAAATAAAAAGAGATAATTACTATGGAAAGTTTTAAATTATCATTACTCTTTCTGAGGTGGACACACGAATTAAGTACAAATTGTGAAAATAATCGGAGGACTTGTTTAAGAGATTATAACAATCTATCTTCATAAATTAATATAAAAAAAAGATTTGTTTTTATATTTTTCTGTACTTATTTTTTAACACGAAATTTGCTTGTATTTGACAATCTACTTTTTATAAATAAATAAAAATTCTTCTTACATTTGTCTCTACAAATTTTCTACAGAAAATTTGCATGGGCAAAGTCATCCAGAAGATAATACATGCAATGACAATAAATTTAACACAGGGCCTTTTGGCCGCGCCCAAAAAAATACAATTTTGTATTAGTTGTATGTTTGATAAAAATTAATAAAAAGAAAGTTGAAAATTTTAATAAACATTGAAAAAATTTGAAAAACGTGGATAAAAGTTGGAAAAAAATTAATAATAACTAGAGAAAGTTGTAAAAATTAATTTTGTATTTGACAGAGAAATTAAAAAAGATAAAAAAAAAATTGATAAAGATTTCTTTATTTTTATTTGTTGGTGAGCCAAACGCCACCAAATTTCTACACACGATGATTCTGGGAAGCACATCAAATACAGACAAAAAAGCAAGCGTAGCAGCAGCTTCTTTAAAAAAATGTCTAGAAAGAAAACAAAAGCACATCAAATACAGACAGAAGCATGTGTAGCAGAAGCTTCTCTAAAAAAATTGTCTAAAAAGGAAGCAATTGGCCATCATAAATGGCGGAGGAATTGTTTTCCAGGCAATGCAAAAGAATCCCTGAAACCAATGTATCAATCAATGATCAACCAAAAGTAGAAATTCAGATGATACCCCGTCCGGAATCACTTGGAAAATCATCACCCGTCTGCTGGACTTGAAGGCGAATCATTCCTTTGTCCGTTGCTTCTTCAGTTTCATTGTTTTCCTTCCCAGCATCATCAATTTTTGATAGGCTAATCCTAAGCATCAATTTTCTTTCGCTTGGACATCCTCTCAGGTTTCTCTTCTCTTGGAAGACTTGCTTCTTCCTTTGCCTCTGTCTTGCGCGCATCCTCAGCTTGAGGATGTGGCAGGTCATTTTCTCCACTCCCAGAATCTGATTTCTCCTCCATTGAATCAGATGTCTCTTCATCTTCACTCCCAGCTGAAGAATCTGGTTTCTCCTCCACCGAATTAGATGCCTCTTTGTCAGTCCCCTCAACATTATCACTACCTTCTTTGGTCTTACTTTGGAGTCTTTCTATTACATCCATCAACTCCCTGTTCACCTGTACAGAGGAGGATACATTTTGATTGACTGTCGTTACTTAGAAGGCAAACAAGACAAGTGGAAAGACAGACCAACAACTTGGGCTCTGTTTTTTTGAATAAAAAATATTTTCCCCTGGAATGTTTTAGTCGTTCTTAGTTATTTGGTAATATAAAAGGTAGAAAAACATTTTCCTAAAATATATAGTTTCCCCAAAAACTCCAAAAATGACCTATCCAAAAACTCCAAAAATGAACTACACATAATAAGATTCAATGATTGAACATCCATTCCCCTAGTCCACCATTTCCCTATCAATCAATGAAAACAATGCACGCAAAAACAAGGGATATATGCTATTCCAAACCTGAGGATTTGCGAGGAATTCAGATATGTCAGTTTTGCAAGTAGGGCATTTCATGACATTCTTTTGGGAGCGAAGAGTGCGTCCACCCACACATTTCCTCTCTCTCACCAAAGCCTGCCCACCAAAGGCACCTTCCAGACAAACTTTGCAAAAGTTGTGGCCGCAGGGTGTTGTGAGAGGCAAAGTCATCACTTTTCGACAAATAGAGCAAGTGAATCCTGCATAGAGGTCCTTAAAATATCAGAATACTCTGCATTTAAAATCATAAAAATGAATATATACCATTGCCGTACTCTTGGATAGAAAATTTTGCAGAAATCGAATGCCACAAATATTCATGTATCATTTTAGAAACAACCCCGGTCAAAATAAATAATAAATTGAAACTAAGTTTTGTTTCACAATGCTGAGATTCCTAATGCCTACTTTCAAAAGATTATAAACAAAAGTTGATGCTGCAAGTAATAATGATCAAGTCGCTTGCAACGCACCCACTTACAAGAATAAAGTTTTTTAAGTCAAAAGAGAAGGTCGCATATACTGTAAGAATAGGACTACATTTGAGAAAGAAAGGACGAGAAGTGAGGATGTGATCATACCTTCCAGCAGTCTCTCTAAAGATGTATCTTGTGCTTTCTTCCTAATAATAGCTCTCCTTTCCTGATTTCCATCCTGAGGACAACTCTTTGCTCCGCCTTTTTTGCTACGGGGTGGTGGCTTTTTCCACTTCCAACAACCTTCTTTCTCCTGATATTCAAAAGCAGGATAGTTAGGTAGTAAAAATAATTAAATGTTCAAGCAATGATCATAAAGAATTTAAAGTGAAAAGAAAAAGGAAAAATAGTGATTACGATTACAAACTAACATCAATAAAAGAAATCTATACTGTAAGTAGCATAGCATAATCGGTATACGAATTAGGGCCAACAAAATGCATTTAATGAAAAACAAATGACATCCACTCACATCATAATCCCATGATGGATTCTCCGTCCTCTCAATAATATCAGTTGCCCTTTTTAGTTCAGAAATGACAGGTAAGGCTCTAACCTTGTCCCCGTGCAAATCACTGAAATTATAATTGGTGAAATTTGTTATCAAAATAGTTATATTACAGAATTAAAAGCACAAGTATTATTATGCCCAAACCTTGTCCATGGTGCAGGAGAGTTGTCGCATCTCACAAATAAGTATCTACAAACCTTGAAGCCCTTTTAAAAGCAAAGCCCTACCAATAAATTTTCCAAGAAAACAAACAGTTTATTACCAGCACAGTACTTTGATTGCAAAAGATTACCTGCTTTCCAACTTTGAACCAGCATTTCTCTATCCTATAGATCCCATCATATCTCACTCCTTCTTCTGGGGCATATGAAGAACGTTTCTCTTTGTAAGATCTGTAGACAAGTATAAGTGGCAGATAAGAACAAAGATACAAGTATCCAAGCCAACTAAACATCTATAATTTCTTTTTAACCCAGATAACATAAAATATTTCACAACAAATACTAATTAAGACAATTTTCATATTAATGAAAACTTGGAACAAGACAAAGGCCAACTAGCTCAATCTAAATTGGATACAAAGAATATACTCTATTTTAAATAGATCAAGATCCAGAGTGGCCAAATGTCTTCATCCAATTCAGCACAAATATCTTAATATAATTCTGTTTCATCCCATACTATGCCTCATTCATGTGAAGATTTTCAAAAAAAATGGTCACATCCTCCCCCCACCTAACAGACTTTCCTAGTACAAATTTAAAAGATACCTTAGACAACATAGTTGTCCAGTGTCAACAATCGTAGGAAGCAATCAGCTTGACTTTTCTTCATACACCAACTATCCTCCACCCCCTCACCCCTTCCCCATAGAGTAGCAAGTTCCTTTGGTATTACAACGAGCAAAAACACAAAGTTGTGCAACTATTTAACCTCAATAATCGCTCATCATACAATTATTAATTTAGGAACTTATAATTTCCTTCCACTATTAGATCTAGCAATCGAAACAAGGAATCATCTATACTTCTTTAGATTTCCTCTTATGAGGAACAATACTAATACGCTATCAACTTGCTCCTCAAACAAGTCTTTTAAAAAATGGGATGATTGCCTTCCCACTTTTAGATCAAGCAATCCAAAACAAAGAATCCTATATACTCCCCCTCTTTAGCTTTCCTTTTCAAAGAATCATTTGTCAAAATTGGCAAATAAGGACCTAGCGTAAAGACACTCTTGGTTCAATTCAATATCCTAACATATAGTTCAATTCAACACACTGTCATATATTTTCATAATCACCTAGACAATTTCATCATTCTGATAATACTAAAATCTCATTTCTTATTAAAAAAATACAAAATTCTCATTATTCATGATTATGATATAGTATTATAATTACCTCATCATTTCTAACAGTTGTATCTATAAGCCCCGCCTAGGCTCTTGTTGAACCACATCATCCTTTGGTGCTTAGCATATTCTCAATCTCATTCGTAGCAGTCATAGAATAATTATCTAGTTTCCAAGTAATATGATTTAGCACAAAGTCAGCCATTGTTCATAAATTCAAGCTGCATTAAGAGTAAGCAACACAACTTTGATGTACAAATTATAGCATTTAAGATTGTTGTCCAAGATTGTAAATGCCTAACATACACCTATGCTATATTAATAACAAAACTTAGAGGGCTAAACAAGCCACCCAATGAAGTTATGTCACATTTTCCTCAGGACAAAGTTGCTCAAAAAGTTTCAACAAATTACACGACGAAAAAACCTTTTTTTAACTTTAAACAAAGAGTAACTTTGTCATTATAAATTACTTAATAATTGCTCGTGTTTTTTACGCAAGTAGCATGTGAACTGCACCTAGTTTTCATTCATGATTGGATGCAATCATTAGTACGCTAAAATAAGCCTTTAATTGCACATGCATGGTCTACAAGGCCAACATATGTTTCATTTGAATAATTACTCTAATAAATTGAGAAATTATATATCCAGTATGCCTAATTAAAAATGCCAATCATTAATATATATGTATAAACCTTCATTTATTTAGGCATCATGTCACTGGATGACAAGTTGACAACTAGCACCAAAAAAAAAAAAAAACAAAACAAAAAGTTGAAAAAAATAAGAGCTGGTAACACAGTCAATGACAAATTCCATTACACCAACAAACGAAAGATCTTCTATCCAAAGGATTTTTATTGGCTTTCATAAACTTTAACGGGAAGACTGGTATGACTACCACAAAACTTAAAATTATGAAGCAGCAAAGTAAAATTAATAATCAACTCTAGCAACCACATGCTAAATGGTGCTAAAAGGCCCATGACCACATGAGATAGGTATGCACCATTGTACCCTGTAATGAGAATACAACTTGAATGGTTTCGTACAACTATGACTAATAATCCTTATACCAAACATCTGGGCATATTATCTTGAAGTAAAGAAATGATTCAAATATAGAAAGTTGTATGGCCGAGAAAAGCAAATTTAAACTTCATAGGATAGAATTCACTAATACTTCATAATTAGAGAAGAAAGAAAAATCCAATCATCAAAAAGAACAAAGTAGGAAACCCAATATCTTTATACTTACCTAACAACGCGAACTGGATAGCCTTTTATACAACTAACTCGTAGAGATTCATTAGATTTCTCAAACTTCTGATCAAAAGATTGGTCCTTATTAGTGCGTTTATTTCCACTAAGATCCCTTCCACCACTGTCATACGGAGATAAAAATAACTAGTCAACATAAAAACATGACTTTGTAAATTAAATATAAAATGCTTCCTAAATGACAAAAAGAAAGCAACAATCAGATATAAAACATTATTTTATGATGGCAATCAATCCAATGAATTGGGAAGGTGGGTGAAGCATAAAAAATAGTCGTACTAAAACTTTGAAGCTACGGTTGAGCAAACCATATTGGATCCTATAGTGGCGTACAAGACGGAAAAGGAAAATAACTGGTGGATCACATCTTAGAATAGCAAAGTAGCAAAAGACAACAATGCGTAATCGAGAATAAAAATGTAATACAAAGCAAAGCCCTCGTCACAAATGTCCATTCCACTTCACTCAACCCTACCTCTTGTTAACATGCAAACAAGAGCTTTAGATATGTTACAAATAAATTGACTACTATATTTATTGAACCTCAGTATGTTAGCAAACAGTTAACAAATCAGTACTAGATTATGTAACATCAAGCAAAATACTACAAGTTAAAATTATGTGTATGTGTCATATAATACAAACCTTCCCGTATAGAGGAACCATTCTCCATGATCCTCATCATCCTGGTAACCTCCAGAGAGTACCACAGACTGAGCACCGTATTTTGATTGTCCACAAATTCCCGACACATGTGGGAGGTGAACACCCCATTGTCTGCATGCTAACCGATCCTCCCAGCAATCTCCAACCAACACCCCTCGGTTCCTCACTGGATCATTCTCAGGAAGGATTGGTCCAAAATGATCTGGTGGGACAGTCACAAATATTTTCCCACTCGCAGCATTGGCCTTCCCAGCCCTCTTCGCTCGTTCTGTGGTGTATGCATTATCAGGTCGACTTTGGTTATGCACAAAATACTGAAGCTTATCATGATCAATGGAGTCATTTGACTTTGACATCTTAGCTGTTCGGATGGTAGCTACAAGTAAAGAATTAATGCGAGGCTGCCTTGCCATTTGGGAGGGAATTGTGCGACGGCACTTAGCACAAGTATTCTTTCCTTGACTAATCCACTTTTGGAAGCATTTTAGGCAGAAATTATGACCACATGGTGTCTGAAACAAAGCAAGTAAGATATTTGTCAACTAAATATATCTAACCAAAGTCAATGACAAAACGAGATCCAATAGGAACATTAAAATAAAGTAAAATGACATCAAAGCTCAATTTCTATTCATTCTTAGAAATAGTTCATTACCCACCTACCTTCCCCAACATCGATTACCAATAAAAACAAATTTAGCCATAAATAGTCCATACCAAGACATCCAAGGAAATTTTTCAATTTAGCTTCATGAAAATTTTGGAATGTAATAGCATCAATACGTATGTGAATTGCACACCTCTTTTTTTTTTTTATGGGTGTGATTCACACACCTCCTCATGCTATTAGAGAAACTACAAATCTGTGGAACAACGTACACGACATGCAATTAGTTACAACCAATTTTTCCAACCTCGATTGCTAATTCATGCGTGTCAAGACATCAATAGTCCTTATGCAGAATGCCAAATCAAGTAACAAATGCAGTTTAATCGACAAAAATCCCAACAAGATGAAATCGACAAGGCTCAATCATCAGAAGGGGCACCACACCTGGCTAGGTGTGTTTGTTCTCTTAACTTGGTAAAAATTAGGTCAATGACGCATTAAGAAGTTCATTAGGAGGAAAAGTAGCGCAGGATAGAGATTCAGTGAATCAAATTATTCTAGTCAAATGACAATTTCAAATAGGTATAACAAACAAAAGAAAACCAGTTATCTCTCCAAATATGAACAAAAAAACAAATAGTTGCCGTGCACCAACTGTAACAGTGATTAGGCCCAAAAAAACAATCGGAAAGTTGGTCTTTTAGAATTTAAAATTTCCTAATCCAACTTGAGCTCCATGAATATCAGTAGATGGAGGAATCCATCAATTGAACCCGAATAGAATTTAAATTTTCCTAATCCAACTTTAGAGCTCTATCAATATTAGATAGACGAATCTGTTAGTTGAACACAAATGCTCACGCAGAGAATAAAAATATATTCACGGTCGAACAAATATGGTACCAGTGAACAAAACAATGGACAGAACCAGTAGCCCGCAAAACCAAACATATGAGAAATCCATTGGAAGCTTAACTATCAGAATTGTCAACAGAAAGCAATCAAACAAAATTGTCAACTGTATTTTAAATTTCTGCTATGTATATCCGATATATACTAACAAAGAGAGAAGCATGTCAAAAATGAAACTCGAAAGCTGTAAAAGGAAAGAAAAAGACCCATACCGTAACAGGCCTCTCCGGTAACTGCATACAAAACGAGCAGTTGAAGACTGTTTCAACGACTTTGAGGACATCACTCCCATCGTCAACCTTCTCCTTCCCTTTCCCCTTCCCCTTCCCCTTTTTCTCCGAAGGTTCTCTGTCGTCATCCAACGATACAGCTCGCCCACTCAGAAGCTCCTGCCGCTTCGTAGCCTTCTCCAGCTCCGTGAGCGACGTATCAGCCTCGATCTCGCGAACCGCAGAGATGAGTTGACCGGACAAGTCATCCCCTCCGGCAACCCCGCATTTTCCAGACGGAGGCAGCGAATTGCCACCGCCTCCGTCTACCGGCATCGTACAGTCCGGACACTCCCACTGGAGTGTTGACTCAAGTGTTTCCGGCCGGACGGCGAGGCAGTTGGCGTGCCAGGGCGTAGAACAAGTTTTGCAAGCAAGTTTCTCCTCCTCCGGCGGCTTTTCTTTGCACAGCATACAAACGCCGTCGCCGTCGCACGGCATTTGACTAACGTGCGCCATTGGAGGCGTATAAGCAGAGACGGAGTGTTTTTCACAGAAAACGAGAGTCACAGTGAGTGAGAGAAAGAGTGACGCATGTATATATATGTACATACGAAGAGAGAAGACACAGTAAACGATTCTTGAAGTCTATAAACAACTGCTGCAGACTTGTACGGGTTTATAATAATATATATATATATATAGCCACGGAGATGTATATATTAATACAATACATAACAATTTGGAAGAGCGACTGTTGAAAACGATTCATATTTTGGATTTCAGGTCCAATCTGCTGCCCTCCAGTGCAGTTAACTTGACACGAGTCTGTAAAATCATTGGCTCTGGCTGTAGAGAAGTCAAAAAAGTGACAATTTTGTTTGACTACGTTCATTTCTGACCAATCATCCCTGATACTGACTAATTGGGAACTGGTCTGGAGATTGTCTGATCATTTCTTGGAAAATATACAGCTCGTCAAAGGTATTTTTTGGATTTTGACATTTGGGGATGAAAAAGAAAAAAAAAATAACGAAATAAATAACATAAATGAATTAAAAAATATCAGGAAAAGACTTTCTGATCTACTTAATTTTTTTCTCTTTAACAACTTTATCCTTATTAATAAATAATTCAAAAGTTTTTCCTTTTTATGCTTTAAAATTCCTTTTTACAATTACTTTTCTAGATTTTTTAATTAATATTTTTTATCCTTTTCCATTTCTCCCATTATGCCTTTTCCTTATAAATCAAACATCTTACTTTAATTGTTTAATCTAACATATAATTAACCTTTTAGGTCAATTCATAATTCCCCAACATGTCTTTTCTTTATAAATCATACATTTGAGTTTAATTTTTTCCTTAATCTAATATATAGTCAATTCATAAAGGCGCGTTTAGTGCACCAACTATTTATGCTTTAAAGTACCTTTCATAATTACTTTTTTTAAATTCTAAATTAATATTTTTTATCATTTTTTATTTTACTAATATGTCGTTTCCTTATAAATCATATGTCTAACTTTAATTTTTTTTTCTTAATCCAACGTATAATCAACTTTTACGGGCGCATTTGGTGCACTAATGCAAACTAAAATTTGACACGTGTTATTTTTTAGCATTTAGTAAAAAATTATAAAAGTTAAAAAAATTAAAAATTAGTAATTTGTGTGTGATAAATTATTTATGTATTTTATAATTCTTTTGTGAAAAAAGTTAAAAATTTTTAGTATTGACCAAACAAATCCTAAACAAATCTAACATTTAACAAAACAAAAATGAAAATAAAAAATGACCTAAATCGTCAACTTTCGCTGCTATTTATTTTTTTAATAATTGTATAATTATTAGAAGTGATGCAAAGCATAATGTTTGTCATGATAACCCTGCTTATGTAGGGCCCGTTTGGAGGTTTAGCAAAAAAAGTACCAAAAGTTATATTTTGTAACTTTTGGTACATTTGATAAAATCATAATTTTTTTCACTTTTTTTCTTTACTACAATAAAAGATAAAACAAAAGTTTTACCAAATATACAAAAATAGTAACTTTTTTGCTCCACTATAGTAACAAATTTACTAAATGCACAAAAGGTTACCATTTTTTTACTTTGCTACAGTAAAAAAGTTTATCAAACACTTAAAAGTTGTAAAAAAATACTAAAAATTACATTTTATTCCACCAAATACACAAAAAATGTAACTAAAAATTACATAAAAAATTATCAAAAATTTTACTTTTTTAATAAATTTTAATCCTCCAAACGGCCTCATAATAATAATTAAAGGTGCAAAAGTAAATATATATATATATATATATATATATATATTATGGCGGCTTTGACTTAGGGGGCCGCTTGGATGAGGGTAAAGCAGCCCCTCAAAATTTTTGCCGATGGGCCCCACGTCTTTCGCTTGGTTTGGCAGCCGAATGCGCCTCCCCTCTTCCCCAGTCTTCATTTTGCGCTGTATTCAATTTAGCTCATGCGGGGGGATAATTTTTAGCTAGGGTTGGGGCTAGCTAAAAATTATCCCCCTTCAAGTGGATAGATTTTTGACGTTTTTAACCTTCGTTAATGATATTGTTAACTTAATTAAAATAAATATAATGCCAATAAAAAAATAATAGATAGGCCAATAAGTCAAAATAAACATAATTAAAAAATTGGATAATAACCAACTATTCAAAAGTACATATTTAAAAAAAGTATAATTGTAATGTCTTGTGTATGTAGTTTTATTAGCCATATTTAATCAAGCAATCTTTCAAATATCACTAATGCAACTTTTCACGTTCTTTTGGCTCAACTTGGACATCTATAAATAACGACAAATCTCTATAAAACTCTATAAAATTTAAATTGAAAAAGCAGCGACTATAATTTTTACCAATTTATACTAATTTTTTTCACTCGAAACACCCTCTTTATATGAAAAAATGAAAATGGTGGCAATCTAAAAAACTATGCTTATATAAATATTTATAAATTCAACCTATTAGCTCAACTTAATATCCACTAAACATGCATAAAAAAAAGAAATAAAATAAAAAACTTTCTAAATAAATTAGCTGTAATTAAAGTTGCATATTAGATTTTTCCTCCAAACTAACTCTGACTAAATCTAATTATAAGTTAATGTTATTATTAAATGCAAAAATTAAAAAAAAATAAAAAGAAAAAGTTTTTCTCACTTTAAAAAAATCCGATCTATATGTTAGTAGTAGGTATCAGTCTCATTCAAAACAAATAGGATTATAGATTAAGATTAGAATGCCATTAAGGCGAGTTAAAAGAAAAATATGATCCGATCCTATGATAACTAAATGGTGCAAAGCGTACCAATCATTTAAAACAAAATGAGTGAGCAACCATGATTTAACAGAGAACAATGAGATAATCGCACAATAAGAGGTACAATAGTAGAGCTATAGATAGAATCACTTTGAGAAAAACTTGAGATTTATGGGGCCATTTGGTACCCCAAATTTTTACAAAAAAACTTCAAAAATTTTTAAATTTCTCCAATTAAATTTCGCTACTTGTCACTTTTACATTATATCAACACCAAACTTTTGACTTTTTTTAAGTTTTTTTGACACTCCAAACACCCCCTATATATCTATATGTTATAAGTGTATAGTTCACACCTCATATATTTAGGATGCCTTTTGTACGAGTTTAAATATTAAAAATCATAACTATTATTTTTATATTTTATTAAATTACAAAATAATAACATGTCATATTTATGATATAATATGTATGCTACTTTATTAGTCATGTTTAACTATATAGCATTTCAAATATCACTAATGCAATCTTTTACCCTCCTTAATATGGAAAATTGGAGATGGTCATGATTTAGAAAGCTCTTTATGTGCAAATATTTATAATATCTACGTATTAGTTCAGGTTAACACTTGTTAGATATGCTTAAAAAAAACATTTACTAAACAAGTTAGCCAAAATTAAGGTTGCATATTTGGTTTTCTCCCTAATATAACTTTAACTAAATATAACTATAAATTAATGTTATTTTTAAATGCAAAAAACTAAAAAATAAAAAGTTTCTCTTATTGTAAATTAAGATAATTTGTTAAAAGATTATGTGATATGCATATTGGATGCATGTTTCGATCTTTTTTCAATTAGAGTGGAATTATAAATTAAGATTGTCAATTAAGCGGGTAAAGAAGTAGGATTTGATCTGATCCTACTATAATAGAATGATACACGGCATTAATCATTCAAGAACGAAATAGGTGAACAACATTAACTTGACGGAGAACGAAGTGAAAATTGCACAACAGAAGTTACGATCGCAAAGTTATAGATGAAATTGCACTGAAAAAGCTCGAGTTTTGTATATAGATGAAATTGCACTGAAAAAGCACGAGTTTTGTATACGTTAGCAGTATATAATTTAAATTTCAAATGTTTTAGGGTGCCTTTCGTATGAATTTAAAAATTAAGATCCATAACTATTATTTTTATATTTTTTTTAAATTATAAAACAAGGACGCATCATATTTATAATATGCTATGTGTATAATTTTATTAGTCATGTTTAATCATATATGTAGTCTTTTAAATATCGCGATGCAACTTCTTACACCCCCATATGAGAAATTGTCAATGGTCTTTGTTGGGCATAATAATACTAAAGCTGTACCCTTGCCGAACAGGTTTAGTCTGGTGCCACGTGGCATGGTGCCGAGCAAATTCATAAAAGCCCCTTAGCCACTTGCCGAGCACGTTCCGTTTGGACACGTGGCATCTCGCCGAACGACTGATTATTGGCACGAGGGTTCCACGTGAGTGATATACGTGAGTACACGATTTAGAGTTAGTGCTCCAAAGAGTACCCTGAATCTCGACATCAATAAACAATGTATAACCACGTGGCTATAGCCGAGGAATCTAGTTTGCTCGGCATATATGTCGATGGCCAGTAAATATCAAACCTAGGGCCCACAGCCTTTAAAGAAGGCTCATGACCATAAATGCACTTTAGTTAGGATTGAACTAGGTACTTGTCTCTGGAGATGTAACTAAATCGGCCTATCTCGTTACGATTCGGTGGCTGATGCGACAAGAAGACAGTATGACCCTGAAATTCAGGATGTAATGCCGCGTTAAACCACCAGAAGCATTAAATGAAAGGCACGGTGTATTTATGAGGGGTCTGAGGCATTAAATGAAGGGGAAGGGCATTTAAAGCAAGAGTGTAAAAGAGGAACACGGCAGTGTGCGTAATGTCGAGTCATAGGTATGCTGTAATCATTACTCAGACCACTATATATGGATAGACAACTGAATCACGGAGGTAAGCTGACTATTGCCAACTTAAACTTTGACTCCTTTATTTCCAGAAAAACTTCTTTTGAACGACTGGCTGACTTAATCATCGGAGGGTTTTCCGGCCTGAGACCTCCTCTCCGGCCGTCACCTTTCTTTCTGTCTTTGTTCGGCAGGTCGGCGATTGCATTTCCGGTTGGCGTGGTCAGCGGTTCCGGCGGTAATTTCTGCTGCCGAACATTTGGCGCCCACCGTGGGGCCCGTTGTCTAGCCCATCGTCCTGTTCACTAGCTTTTTTCTTGTTTCTTTGTTAAGTCTCCAGTATTTGTCCACATAATGACCTCAGGAGGAAACACTACCCCACCACCATCTCCACGGGCAGGAGACACTTCCACTCCTGCCAAAACTAAAGGGAGTGCGTTGGTTATCCGGACTCCAGGTCTGGAGTCCGCCCGGAAAAGAAAAACGGAGGATTCTCAGGTATTGAAACGGAGAGAAGAGCTGATGGCTAAGGCCAGTGAAAAGCAGGCAGAACTGGAGGAGATTCTGCTGGAATTGAGTAAGGAAAAGGGAAAACCCCCTGCTAGCCATACCGCTGATTCTGGTCAATCCGACTCGGAATCTGATGAAGGTTACGATGCTCTTTACGAGGACCCCACTGATGAGGATGACGGGGACACCCATGAACAGAAGGAGGTGCGCTCTCGCTCGCGACGTGATGTCTCTCCTTCTAGGAAGGACTCGCGCCGTGCTAAACCGGTCGCAAAACGTGACGTGAGATCCGATGTTGACGCGCCCATCAAAGCGCATCACCAAAGGAATTCCTCAAAAAAGATGCTGGAGGCGTATTCAGAGGAGGTGGATAGCTCGGACCAAGAAGAGCTAACCTTAAAGCGTAAGAAAGCGGGAAAGGCAAGGATGGAAGACTGGGGACAAGCGGAGGAATGGAGTGCTCAGGGCCAAAGCACACGAATGATGGCAAGAAAAGCCTTGGGGCGAATCTCTGCCTCCCCATTCGTCGATGAAATAATTGATGCGGAGCCTCCGGAGAAATTCCAAACTCCGAGGCTTAATCTCTACGATGGGAGAACTGACCCCCTGGCCCACTACCGTCATTACATGCAGGCCATGACGTTATGGAACAGTAACGACCACCTCATGTGCAAAGTATTCCCTTCTAGTTTGGGGGATACAGCGCTTCAGTGGTTCCATAAACTGCCCCCTGGCAGTATTCAGTGTTGGCAGCAACTGGCGGAGGAGTTCGTTACCCGGTTTCTGGCTAACACAAAACAGCCTAAAACCGCTGACGCTCTCCTCACAATGAAAAGAAAGTCCGGGGAATCATTGAGAGATTATTCCCGCCGTTACCTGGAGCTCTACAATGAGGTGGGAGAATGCTCGGAGCAATTAGCGGTCACCTCGTTCAAATTGGGGTTGCGGAAGGAGGATAGGCTGTGACTCTCGTTGACCAAAAAGCCAGCAGCTAACATGTCAGATCTTATGTGCCGAATCGAGAAATACGCCAAGGTGGAGGACGAGACACAGCCGGCCGAGCAGAAAGAAAGGAGATCCCAGGGCCAGACAAGAGAGAAAAGACGGGGAGATGGCCGCCGATTCATTGACGAGGGGAAGTCAGTCTTCGAAGCGGTTAATACGGTGTTCAAAGAGCCAATCTTCAAGATCCTTCCCCAAATAAAAAATAGGCCATACTTCAGATGGCCCGGAAAGCTGCCGGATTTCCCTGGAAAGGAGAATTCCAAAAACTACTGCGCGTATCATCAAGACAAGGGACATCGCACCGGAGCCTGCCGATCGCTACGACATCATCTGGAGGAATTGGTGCGCAGAGGCCACCTTAAAGAGTTCGTCGATGAGGGCAGAACCAGAGAAACAGCCCCACAGGATAGAGAGCCAAGGAGGCAACGAGAAGAGACTGCCGAGGAGGAGGCAGCCGAAGAGGCACAACCCCCACCAAGGGCCAGGGCGCGCAGAGATGTCCCGAGACCTGCAGTCATCCACGTGATTCATATGGAACGATGACCCCAGAGTGTCATCAATCATGCCCCTAATCCACCAAGCAAAGAAATTTTGGGGGTCGCGGGTCAGCCGAGCAAGCGCCCAAGGACAGCCCCCATGGAGGAAATCACTTTTCATGAAGACGAGCATCCTGGTGTTCAGCTGCCGCACAATGATGCCCTAGTGGTCACTCTGGGCATGTTTAATTCAGAAGTAAGGAGAATCCTGGTAGATGCAGGTAGCTCAACAGAGGTTATGTTCCTGAGCTTATTTAAGAAGCTCGGACTAACTGAAGAAGATTTGGAACCGGCAGAATGCCCACTCATAGGATTCAATTCTGCTCCTGTCTGGCCTCTGGGCAGAGTTGTCATTCCTGTCCGCGTGGGTCCGGTGGAGCAAGAGGTTGAGTTCACCGTTGTGGATTCCCCTTCTTCCTACAATGCTATAGTAGGGAGATCGTGGATTCACGCTCTGAAGGCGATCCCCTCAACCTACCACCAAGTGCTGAAGTTCCCCTATTGCGGGGAAGTGATTTCTATTTTGGGGGATCAGAATACCTCCCAAAAGTGTTTCTCTGCAGCTTTAAAGTCCAAAATGATCCCCGAACAAGTACAACTGGCGGAACTACCCGAGGACACACCAAAGATCGATGATGTCGGCGGTGACCCGCAGATGAAAGCAACAGAGGGTTTGGAGAAATATCAAATTGGCCCGGTTGAGGATGATAAATTCTTCTTGATCGGCGCCAACCTGAGCGCCGAGGAAAAACTAGAGCTAACGGAGATGCTTTTGAAGAATATCGGAACGTTCGCCTGGACTCCACACGAGATGCCAGGCATTTCCCCCGAAGTCATGACTCATAAGTTGAATGTGAATCCGGAGGTAAAGCCTGTGGTACAAAAAGTAAGGCGATCAGCTTTGCAACACGCAGAAGCTGTCATTGAGGAGGTCGGCCGACTGTTAGAGGCGGAGGCCATTCGGGAGGTCTCATACCCGGAGTGGTTAGCTAACACGGTCGTGGTCAAGAAGAAGAATGGGAAGTGGAGAGTTTGCGTAGACTACACAGACCTGAACAAGGCCTGCCCTAAGGATCCATTCCCTCTACCAAAGATCGACCAACTCGTTGATTCTACTGCTGGATGTTCCAGGATGTCGTTCCTGGACGCCTATAGGGGATATCACCAAATCCCTATGTTCGGCCCTGATGAGGAAAAAACTTCTTTCATAACCCCGCGAGGCATATACTGTTATAGAGTTATGCCATTCGGGCTGAAGAACGCTGGAGCCACCTATCAACGGCTGGTTACAAAGATATTCAAAAAAGACCTCGGACAGACGATGGAGGTCTACATTGATGATATGGTGGTAAAAAGCAAGGAGCCGAACACACACCTCCAACATCTCCAACATGTTTTCTCTACCCTTGATCCGGTATGGGTTAAAATTAAATGCTGCCAAGTGTGCCTTCGGAGTTGGCTCGGGTAAATTTTTGGGCCACTTGGTGAGCAGAAGGGGAATTGAGGCTGATCCCGAGCAAATACGTGCCATCCAATCTGTTTCGCCCCCGCGCACAAAAAAGGAGGTACAGAAGCTCACAGGGATGGTGGCGGCACTCAACCGGTTTATTAGCAGATCATCCGACAAGTGCCGGCCATTCTTTAGGCTGCTCAAAGGGGCCAATAAGATGCAATGGGATGCTGAGGCGGATGCGGCACTGGAAAAACTTAAAGAATACCTAACAACTGTCCCAATATTGTCAACACCGCAGCCGGGGGATATTTTGCAGCTATATCTGGCAGTCTCAGAGCATGCAGTCAGTGCCGTCTTGCTGAGAGAGCAACAAGGGAAGCAGCATCCTATTTACTATGTGAGCAAAACAATGCAAGGAGCAGAGACCAGATATCTGCCCCTAGAGAAGTTGACCCTGGCACTAATAATGGCATCCAGGAAGCTAGCCCATTATTTCCATGCACACACCATTCAAGTTGTCACCGATCAGCCAATTGGCCATGTTTTAAAGAGGGCTGATGTATCGGGCCGACTAGCAAAGTGGGCAGTTTCCCTTGGCGCATTCGACATAAAGTTCATCCCAAGAACCGCGATAAAGGCTCAAGTCCTGGCCGATTTTGTAGCGGAATTTTCCACACCAGCCTGTGGTCAGACAAAAGAACTGTGGCATGTTGAAATAAAGCCTGCCCCGGCCGAACATAATGAGGCCGAACAAACTTGGCAAATCGAGGTTGATGGGTCTTCGACTAGAAAAGGAGGCGGCGTAGGCATAGTTCTGACTACACCAGAAGGCGTCTCAATAGAATATGCAATAAAACTCGAGTTTGAAGTCACTAATAATGAGGCGGAGTATGAAGCTCTCCTGGCTAGACTCGACATTGCTCGGCGCCTGATGGCAGATGATATCGTAGTAAGGACTGACTCTCAGTTGGTTGCTAACCAGCTAAAGGGTGAGTATGTGGCTAGAAGCGAAAAGATGGCAGAGTATCTAGAAGCAGCACAGAAGAGAATCGAAGGCTTCAATAAAGCTAGCGTGGAGCTCATTGGCAGGGATCATAACGCTCATGCTGATGCACTTGCAACGCTAGCTGCCTCTTCTCGAATAAGGCTAACTGACCAGGTCTTTATGGAAGTCATAAAAAGGCCGAGCATAACGAAAGACGTAGAGGTAATGTGTGCTGACCCAGCCCCATCTTGGATGGATCCAATCATCGCTTACTTGAAGGACGGAACACTTCCCGAAGACAAAACAGAAGCAAAGAAGCTAAGGATAAAAGCCACCAGGTTTTGGCTCTCTCCCGACCAGAAGTTATACAAAAAGTCATTCACAGGCCCCTATCTCCTTTGTGTTCATCCCGATAAAGTGCAAGACTTTCTTTACGAGCTTCATGAAGGTGTCTGTGGAGCACATACTGGGGGCAGATCATTGGCGCACCGAGCAATTACTCAAGGGTATTGGTGGCCGAAGATGGGATATGACGCTCAGGCCTATGTTCGGAAATGCAAGAAATGTCAGAAGTTCGCTCCCATTCCTCATCAACCGGCCCAGGAACTCAGCCCGCTTACCAGCCCTTGGCCGTTCGCTCAATGGGGACTTGATATTATGGGGCCTCTGCCTTCCGCTTCGGGAAATAGAAAGTTCTTAGTGGTCGGCACCGACTACTTTACTAAGTGGGTGGAAGCAGAACCCCTAGCTCACATCAAAGATGCTGATACCATCCGATTTATTTGGAAGAACATCATTACCAGGTATGGCATCCCTAGGACACTTATTTCCGACAATGGGACGCAATTTGACAGTGCCCAGTTTAGGGAATATTGTTCTAGGTATGGAATCAAGAATGTTTACTCTACACCTGCTTACCCCCAAAGCAATGGTCAAGCTGAAGCTACAAACAAAGTCATTCTCAATGGGATTAAGAAAAGACTGGAAGCGGCAAAAGGAAGATGGGTGGATGAATTGCCATCAGTACTGTGGACCTACCGAACAACCCCTAGAAGATCAACCGGAGAATCTCCCTTCTCTCTGGCTTACGGTGTCGAAGCCGTCATACCCTTAGAAGTTGGCCTCCCGAGCATCAGAACTCTATCATTTGACAGAGGGGAGAATGATCAAGCTATGGGAATAAGCCTGGATCTAATTGATGAAAGAAGGGAACTGGCAGCACTAAGATTAGCCAACTACCAGCAAGAGACAAGGAAGAAATTCAATAAAGGGGTCAGACGTAGAGAATTCCGTACTGGCGATTGGGTGCTGAGAAAATTGATGGGAAGCAGGAAAGATCAAACTGAAGGAAAGCTAGGAGCTAATTGGGAAGGACCATTCACCGTCTCTGAGGTGCTCGGCAATGGCGCCTACAAGTTAATTGACATGGAGGGAAAGCCAATCAAAAGACCGTGGAATATAGCCCATCTAAAGTTGTACTATCATTAATTTTTTCTTCACATTTGTTGACTAAAGACTTTGCATGTATATTGAAAAGTAATCCTTTTTACAAAGCAAAAGCAAACTCAAAAGCTTGAAGATCACTTTCTGCTCAACAAAAAGACGCCACATCACTTTGGATGGTGGCATGGAAAAAGCCAGGCTCGGCTTCCCGAGCATTGATACGGAAAGAATGCCCCATCTCCATCGATGTTGACACATTCCTGGTTTGTTTATTGACCAGGAAATGCTCTTTAGACTGAGATTCAATTCCTCGGTCTTCTGAAAAGAATTATCAAAAGAAACCACGCTCGGCTTGCCCAGCGTTGGTACAATCCTGGTTTGTTTATTGACCAGGAAATGCTCTTTAGACTGAGATTCAATTCCTCGGTCTTCTGAAAAGAATTATCAAAAGAAACCACGCTCGGCTTTCCCAGCGTTGGTACAATCCTGGTTTGTTTATTGACCAGGAAATGCTCTTTAGACTGAGATTCAATTCCTCGGTCTTCTGAAAAGAATTATCAAAAGAAACCACGCTCGGCTTGCCCAGCGTTGGTACAATCCTGGTTTGTTTATTGACCAGGAAATGCTCTTCGACTGAGATTCAATTCCTTGGTCTCCTGAAAAGAATTATCAAAAGAAATCCATGCTCGGTTTGCCGACCATTGGTGCAGAGAGAACCCACATCATTTCTGATGGTGGCCCAATCTTGATTTATTCATCAACTAGAAACGATTTTTTCAAAAAAATCAAGATTCGATTCCTTGGTTTGTTAATTGGAAGCAAAAGAAGCATGTTCTAAAGAGCTCAACGCCAGTATCAACATAATGGTACACATTTCGCGATGCTCGGCATAAGACTAAAAGGCGAAGATTTGTCAGAAGATAGTTACCCCCGTTATTATGAGAAAGAGGACAGCCGAACTTATCGAGGTATGTGAGATTTATTAAAGTTATGCCTCTTTAACAAAAGCTTGAAGTTATTTTATGAAAAGCAAATTACTACATGAGCTTGTTACCTTTGAAGGGTTTACTATTTAAAGTATTTTTGCTAGAAGTTGTGGTTGCTCGGCAAAGTGGTACAAATGCAGACACCATACATATTCAATATAAAGCATAAAATATACAAATGGAAAGACAGATTGTTAAAAGGAAACAATTCAAAAGCTTTCATTACATGCCTTAGAGTACGATTACAATACATTTTACATAACTGTTAATCAAAGAAGATATCCTAAATCTAAGATGAGACATTAACATTTGTTGTAAGGGTTTGTAGCTATTTCGTGGGAGAAAACGTCTAGGTACTCCTGGGCTGCGCTCCTTATAATTCTGTCAGCAAACCAGTTAAGGCATTCTTCAATCAATTCATCGGCAGTTCTAAAGAAACAAAGACAGAGAAAAATAAAACAAAATTAGACAGAAGTCAAACTGCTTTCATTCACTTGGAGTTAAAAGTTTTATATTACATCCAAAAAAAAAAAATAAATAAAATAAAGATTTATACAAGAAGGCTCACTTCTCTCCTCCCTTAGTGGGATCTCTCTCCACTATTAGATCAATCTGTTCAGGCGCCTGGGAGATGTCCTTCTGGGCACTGTCCACCTCAACCTCTCCCTCCTCAATTGTTTCTTCGGCAGTATGAATTGAGGGAGTTTGAGGTGGACGCTCAAAGCTGAATTGGGGAATTGGGCGTTCTGGATCAGGATAAGGGACCTCCTTGTATATGGGGTTGGTGGGATCAACGTTGTTCTTCTTCATTGCAGTCCTCCCAACCCTCAAGAAAGAAGTCGTTGTGAGCATCCCTCATCTGATCCACGCAATCGTTAATCTGGGCTTCCACCTCAGCTTTGGCTTTGTCCTCGGCTTCTTGAGGGCAGCTTCCTTCTCTGCCAGGGCTCGAGTCTTCAGTGCAAGCTCTGCCCGAAGTTTGACAAGCTCCTGCTTTGATCTCTCTTGCTCGGCCCTGGAAGCCTCCAACTCCTTGATGAGTAACTCCTGCCCAGTCTTCATGGAGGACAACTCAATCTCGGCCGTGGAAAGTTTGCCCTTGACCATTAAAAGCTCCTCGTCTTTATGATTTAGGATCTTATCCATTGACTGCACACGAGCTATGCTTCCAGCAACTTGGCCAAGGGCAGTGTTGAGTTGATGCTCAATCTCTTTATTTTCGTCCTGAAGCTGACTCCTCTCTTTTGCCAGAGCGTCATTGCTGGATTGGAGATTCTTATTCTCCTTCTCCAAGGACCTCACGCTTGATTTCAACTCCCTTATTTCTGTTTTATCCAGCTCGGCTCTGGTTTCGAATGTTCGGCTCCTGGCAATCAACTCCATTGTGTGGAGAGAAGTCTGCAGAAAGAACAGAAAGTTAGGAAAAACTATAATAAGGAAAGGATTCACATAAAGGAATATTATAGTACTTACAGAGATGATGTTCTTCATCAGAGTTTTGTGGATCTCCTCCGTCCTATTCTTCCTCGTATTAAGAACGTCCCGAGGAGGGAGGATACCCTTGAGATACTCCTCGGCGTGGTTGAAGGCAGTGTCTTGGATAGTGAAGGGACGGCCTTGAGGATGTTCGAGACTGGGAATGAGGATTTCTGGAATGAACGGAGGGGAGTCTCGAACCGGATTGGCCGGATATTCGATGGCTAGAGGCACGGGCCCAACGGGTTGAGCAGGTAACGGCTCGGAGGTTCTCGGTGGTGCGTCTTTCGTGGGTGGCACGACCTTGGGAGGTGCTGGCCCCCTCGCGGCGTCCTCCTTCGATAGCTTCGCCTACTCGGCCGTTGGAGCCGCGTCCGTAGATTGTGTCCTGGCCCTCTTCTGCTCAGGAGGGCCAGATGGCCTCTTTTGAGCTGCCTCCTGCTCCTTCCCCTTCTCCATTTTTACCTTCGTTATTTGCTCGGCAGTAGAAGGAGCAGGGGCACTCCCCTCACCAGTCTTCCTCTTCCCAACGGCCTTTTGCTCGTCGGCCTTCTTCTTCTGGGCCTCTCCGGCCCTTTGCCCTTTTGCCTTAGCCATGGCGAGCTTCTTGTAATCGATCTTTGGGGCCATCACTTCTTCTTCTTCCCCTTCTGAATCTGAAAAGTAGTCGAAGGCAGGGGGTATCTCAACTTCTTCTTCTTCCTCTTCCTCTTCCTCCTCGTCCAAAAGAACAAAATGTCGCTTCCTCGGCTGTTCGGAAGGCTCAGGAACTGCAGCTCGAGGGGTTTGAACTTGCTCGGCAACAAGTGGGATGGCGAATGGAGGGGGGCGAGTCCACCCTGGATGCCTTAAGGCGTAATAGTTCTCTTTCTCTTCAGCAGAAGCTCGAAACCACCACTGAAGACGCCTAATAGCCTCCGAAGTTGCGAAACCTTGAGGAGGGGCAATGAATGTCTGATGAGAAGGGGTGAAGTTGAACAAAATCGGAACTGCTCTGGCAAAGGGATAGAGATCTGGACCCCCGAGGAATTTGAACACCTCCTTCAAGTGGTCCTTGTCAGCACGAATGCCAGTAGCCCAGAACTTCTTTAGCTGAACACCTGCACAGATATTAAATCAAACAGTTAGTATGCTTAGAAATGAGGGTAAAGAAGAATAAGAACTGGTAGGATTTGAAATCAACCAACCTGGGCCCAAAGAAACCCGAGGGACGATTGGAAAACGATCTTCGTCTGGATCGTGTGTCCAGTGACCTGTGACGACGCACAGGTCACTTTCTGACTTAATCGTATCAGGCAGCATGTGGACCAAGGCCTTTTCTGGTCGGGATTTCAGGTACCACCTGTTCTCATCCTTCCTCACCTTCTGGATTGAGTAACAGTAAAGAAGATCGTACTCGGATATGTGGAATCCGTATCGCCTGTTTATTTCTATCACCCCATTAACGATTCTATAAAAGTTATGGGTGAGGTTCCTAGGGCCAAGGTCCAGAATGCTCATCATAGAGCGAAGAAAGGGGTGCAGGGGGAACCTAAGGCCACCTTCGGTGATTGCCACTATGGGGAATTCCCCTGTTTCACGCTCGCCTTGTTCGGCGAGCCTAATACTACGTTCTGAGGAATCTGGTATTTTTCCTTAAAAATCCTAACCTTTTCCTCAGAACTTAGCTCGTTCGCGAGTCTACCCATAACGGAAAATTTGAAGAAAAAAGAGGATTAACTCACCGGAAATGAAGGACGACGGGAAGGGTGAAAGCTTGCGAAGACGAAAGTTCAGAGGAAAAGAAGCAAGAGAAATCTGTAGACTCAAATCGCAGAAAAGAGGTAAGAGAAGATTAATTAGGTATATATGTATATGTGTATGTATCTCTAAGGGAAACCGAAGCGTTTCCAATGAAAAGGCAATGGGCGGTAAAAATGGCATTTATTACCGCCCCAATTTTCAAATTTCTGACCATTCACGTTTTAACACCTCGTATCTGGGAAACCGCGTAAGCGGCGCAGCAGATGAAAAGCTGAAAGGGCACTGCGCGTGTCGTCACGAGGAGAGAGAAAAGTCCAATCAGATTTGATACGCGTCAGGGACATACTAAACGACAAATTGCGTAGGAGAGTTGAAGGATCAAGGAGGTAAGGTTATTCTGCTCCGCTACTCTGCTCGGAAAATATCTTTTCTCGACCAGAGTGGGGGCAAAATGTTGGGCATAATAATACTAAAGCTGTACCCTTGCCGAACAGGTTTAGTCTGGTGCCACGTGGCATGGTGCCGAGCAAATTCATAAAAGCCCCTTAGCCACTTGCCGAGCACGTTCCGTTTGGACACGTGGCATCTCGCCGAACGACTGATTATTGGCACGAGGGTTCCACGTGAGTGATATACGTGAGTACACGATTTAGAGTTAGTGCTCCAAAGAGTACCCTGAATCTCGACATCAATAAACAATGTATAACCACGTGGCTATAGCCGAGGAATCTAGTTTGCTCGGCATATATGTCGATGGCCAGTAAATATCAAACCTAGGGCCCACAGCCTTTAAAGAAGGCTCATGACCATAAATGCACTTTAGTTAGGATTGAACTAGGTACTTGTCTCTGGAGATGTAACTAAATCGGCCTATCTCGTTACGATTCGGTGGCTGATGCGACAAGAAGACAGTATGACCCTGAAATTCAGGATGTAATGCCGCGTTAAACCACCAGAAGCATTAAATGAAAGGCACGGTGTATTTATGAGGGGTCTGAGGCATTAAATGAAGGGGAAGGGCATTTAAAGCAAGAGTGTAAAAGAGGAACACGGCAGTGTGCGTAATGTCGAGTCATAGGTATGCTGTAATCATTACTCAGACCACTATATATGGATAGACAACTGAATCACGGAGGTAAGCTGACTATTGCCAACTTAAACTTTGACTCCTTTATTTCCAGAAAAACTTCTTTTGAACGACTGGCTGACTTAATCATCGGAGGGTTTTCCGGCCTGAGACCTCCTCTCCGGCCGTCACCTTTCTTTCTGTCTTTGTTCGGCAGGTCGGCGATTGCATTTCCGGTTGGCGTGGTCAGCGGTTCCGGCGGTAATTTCTGCTGCCGAACAGTCTTGATCCAGAAAGCCCTTCCTTTAAAAATATTAATAATATATACGTATTAGCTCCATTTAACACCTGCTAAACATACTTCAAAGGAGGGAGGAAAAAAAATTGCTAGGCAAATTAGCTAGAATTAAACTCGCATATTTGAATTTTCTTCCCAAGCTAACTCTAACTAAATTAATATAACTATAAATTGATGTTCTTCTTAAATACAAAAAAAATAAAAAAATAAAAAATAAAAAAATAGTTGCTGTCATTTTAATTAAAGACAATTTGTTGATAATTAACCGATCTGGGTGGTGATTGTAGGTTACAGTCTCATTCAAATAGGGTGAGATAAGTCAGTGTAAGCCCATTGGTTTTATAAATTCTTTTTAATTTTTACTTTTAAACATGAGTTAACAGCTCTTCCCTTTTGTATGTTTGGAAAAAAATGTATAAAATTTTAAAAATAGATTAGAAAATGAAAAAAAAAATGAAAGTATTTTGTGTGGTAACTTTTGTATATTTGATAATTTTTTATGGAAAAAAAACTAAAAAAAAAAATTGAAAGTTTAAAAAAATTGAAACTTTTGGCTTGTTATTAAATTAATCTGCAATAAATAGGCTTGAAGTTGAAATACAATTTTAAGAGTTAAAATTACATTTTTAACCCTTAGATTCTTGCAAAAATCCATCAAATAGATAAAATTATTTTAACTCGACTATTGGATGAAATTTCACATAAATTTAAGGATTTAAATTTCTAATTTCTAAAATTAAAATAAAGTTTCAAAATTCCCTCATCTATAAAAATTATATAGATAAAATTATTTGGTATTTTTAAATTTCATGCTTCATGTTCCTAACAAATTCGTTGAGACTTGATTGTACCAAATGATCACTCACAATGAAAAGTGCAAAATTACTTAAATATTTTGTTGTCTTTTGTGGGATATTTAGAGTGAAAAAATATATAAATTTATTAGGTTTTGTGGAGCTCCGAACACAGCTTTCTCCTTTGTGGAGAAGAAGTGTTTAAAAAAAAAAAGAAAAAAAAAAGAAAAGAAAGAAAAGCAAAACAATGCAGTTGTTAAATAATAATTATGACACCACTTATTTACTTTTTTTTTTTTTGATATCCGTAGCAGTCATCCAGACCATTTGGATTTTTAATCGTTAGGTTCTAAAGGGCTGCAGTAAAAAAATTTACTATAATATAATAAAAATATAATGAAAAATTAAACGACTTGGAATTTATTTTTATTTTAATAACATATAACCTTTCGCATTTAACGTTAATTGTGCTCCACTCGGTTGCAATTATCTCCACTCGGTTGCAATTATAACCAACCATCAAATGACAGATGCGCAAATCTACTGTTGCAACAAACAAACACTCTTTACGTATATTAATAATGATATTTATTTTTTAGCGGCCGCTATGCAATTATTACCTTTAATTTTCTTTTGTTTTACTTTTTTTTTTTTCGTTTTATAGGATTTTTTAATTAAAATTTAAATTTTTTGTTTGGTTATTATAGAAAAATATTTATAAATAGAACAATTCATCTGCGTATTAAAAAAAAAAACTGGCTTCATAAATAAATAAACAACTTATCATCTGTACATGAATTTTTTAAACTTTAATTATCTTCTTTCTTAAATATTTTTTCCAACCCCAAGGCTGCGTTTGTTTGAGGGATTGGATGATGGGGGATAAGTAATACTATGAGATCCACTAATAGGACTGGATAAAAGATAGGATTAATTTTTTATGTGAGATTATTTTTTTAGTGTTTGGTTGGTGGGATATAGGGTGTGTTTGGAATTGTATAAAAATGTATAAAATAAAATAAAATTGTAAAAGTAAATGTTTCGTAATTCTTATAGTGAGTGAAAATTTTGAATTTTGTTGTCTCGTAATTTGTGTTTAACGAGTTTTGTAGGATTTTATTTTATTTGGTAGAGCTCCAAACGGAGTCGTAAAATGAGATAAAAGATGTGATTTGATATGTGATAGGATAGAAAATAATTTTAGACCTTTAAATTTTGGAGGAAAACAATCCCACAATGGGGGGATTAATAATCTCACATAAAAAGTGGGATAACTCATCCGACAAATAATGGCTTGCAATGACAAAAAAGTGGGACCCACGAATTACATATCCCTTGACAAAAAATTCAAAAAAACGTTTCATTAAATGGGATTGCCGGATAAATCATCCAATCCTACGTTTTTATCTGGCAAAGAAACGTACCATACAAGTATTGTATGTCAAATATTATTTGCCATGTTCTCTCGTTCAATTTTGTAACATGGAGCATGAGTTGCAACTCATTTTGTCCGTTCATATTCTGGGTTCAAGTCCCCGAGATCCTGTTCCCAACCCCATTCAATATGTTAAATATTATTTACGATTTTCTCTCATTCACTTTTGTAATATGGAGCATGAGTTACAAATCATGTAATAAAGAGCCTTTTTTGACGGGTTGGACTGCAGTGAAAAAATTCATTACAGGGGTTGCAGTGGAGAAACGAACGGTTAAAATTTCTTTACACTTTATTGACGCGTGATCTTTAATATTCCACATTAACTGTGCTTCAATCAAAATTTTCAAATTTTTATTTTTATTTTGAAAATAAATTCAATTAAAACAAACTGCAACCATTGAATTAAGTGCAAAGAAATCTCAACCCTTTATTTTCCACTGCAACTCCCTTGAACCCTTTTTTTACCTACCTATATTCTAAGTTCAAGTTCTCGGGATCCCTTTTTTCCAACCCCCAAAAGTATATTATTTGTTAAATATTATTTGTCATGTTTACTCATTCAATTTTGTAATATGGAATTTTTTCCAATTCCCCAAAGTATTATATGTTAAATATTATTTATCATGTTTCCTCATTCAATTTTGTAATATGGAATGTGAGTTACAGTTCATATGATAAAAGAGGTTTCTTCTATCAGCTCACATTTCGAATTCAAGTCTTTGAGATCCTTTTTCCCAACTCCTAAAAGAATTATATGTTGAATATTATGATAAAAAAATTGTAATATGATTATGGTAAGATGAGATTGTTTTACTCTCACAAAGTGAAAATAATAAAAGAATTCAAGAACTAGTATTTTTGTTTAAAACTTGCGAAAGATAAATAAATAAATTATTTTTGATTTAAATTTTAGTTTGGGAGAAGATGGAGGAAATAAAAGAAAAAATTCAATTATCTTTATTTTTAGATTATATTAAGTAATTACTATATTATATTATTTTATTTATTCCTTCAGAGACCAAATAAAAAAAAAATTCTTTGTCATTTATCTTTTTTATTTCATAAAGAATTTGAGAAAATTTAACTAATAGGGTTAGTTCAACTAGTTAAGTCTTGGATTTATGTAATAAAATTCACCAATTTTTTTGGTACTAGTTACTAATTTAAGAACTTTTTAAACTATTATAGACTTACTTCGTCACTAATTTAGGATTTTAAGATTGGTCAAGGAATATGCAATCAAGGATACTGAAAAATTACTTAATTGTTACCTTCAAAAACTTAGAATTGGCTTGATGGACACGTAAGCTCTACAATTTATTACGTTTTTATCATCTATTGCCCTTTTCCATTTTAAAAGTTTTAAATTTTATCTGTTTGTTGCCATCTTTTAAGTTGAAAAGTCAACTTAAAACAAGTTTATTATTTAGGAAGTGTTTGGTAGATCAAAAAAGAACGAAAAAGTATAATAAAAGTGGAAAGATGTGATACAAATGTGATAGGTGAAAAATTTTGATTAGAAAAAAGTACAAAAATTAGTTAAAATTAGTAAGTTTTAGTGAAATTTAGTGTGGCCAAACAGGCCCTCAAATTAGCTAGAAAAAAGCTATTCTAAGCGTTTGGTAATCTGCCAAAAAATTTAACTTTTAATCATTTTTTTTTCATAGATTATTGGTATTGGATGAAAGAGTACAAAAACTAACTAGTGTGTTTTTATAATTATTTGAATGCTTTAATTTTATAATTTATAAGTTCAAATATACGTTTTAGATATAATTTATTATTTTAAAAATATATTTTCTAATATAATTTTATGAATTTATTTTATAATTTTAAATATATTTTATAATTGATTGAATATCCTAATTTTATAATTTATACTTTCAAATATAATTTTGCTTAAATATAATTTTATCAATTTATCTTATAATTTCAAATATACTTCTCAATAAATGAAGGTAAATTCTATTCTTAGAATTTTGTACACCAAGGTATTTTACAATTTTTGAAGATTTGTCGAGAGAATTTATCTGTATTTAGTTAAGGCTTGGTTTGGGAAGTAAAAAAGTTAACTTTTTTGTAACTAATTTTTTTTTTTTTTTGGGAAGAAAAAAACTAGTTTTTTAGTAGTTAACTTTTTAGTTTTTTGCTTATTTGACATTTTTGTCCTTGAAAGTATAAAAAATAAAATAAAATGTAAGAGAGTAAATTTAATCATTTTAAAAAAAATAAAAAAGTTAGGGGTCATTTAGTTTGTTTTTCTATTTTTTGTTTTTTGTTTTTGTTTTTTATTTTTTGTTTTGAGCTCATTTGCCATTTTACACTTACGAAAATAAGGAAAACAGTTTAAAATCATTTGGTTACTTGTATTTTCAAAATTTATTTTAAAAAATAGAAAATAGGTTTACACATGAAATACAAAATGACAAAAAATTATTTTGAGCATTTTTAACCCCAAAACAAAGAAATCTCAAAACAAAGAAATATTAAAACAAAGAAAATAGAGTCTTTTTTATTTCCTTATTTTAAAATTTTTAAAACATAAAATATATAAAACAAAAAATTAAAAAACAGAAAATAAAAAATTAAACCAAATGCCATCTTAGTAATTAGCAGCTGAGCTACCAGCTACTAATCTCCAAACATATCCTAAACATATTAGGGGGAGTTGTACCAAATTTACCCTAAATTTAAAAAGGGAAATTAAGTGAAGCCTATCCAACTTCAGGGAGTAAAAATACTATAACAAAAGCTGAACCTAACCCGCTGCCACTCATATGTATATATATATATATATATAAACCCAATAAAAATGGAATCTAAAGTGGAACCTGAATCCAACCGAGACATATGCACGCTCCTACTATTTGCTTATTCGGCTTGACAGCCTGTCTAAATTTAAAACATTACTAAACTAGAAAAGTAGGAGGAGGGCATAGCGGAAGCATGTCGATGTTAATAAAAAGGAAACGCTCTTTTTGTACAGAAAAGAATGCCTGCCGGGCCATATTTATTAATTTATGATATTAAAAAATAGCTAAAATTCCCATGCTCGGACAAACTTCACATATTTCTCGGACATTGTTTGTTTGGCAAACATTTGTCCAATGGTGCGCTGGCTCCGCCCTAAAGTCCTGTATAGGAATGTTTAGTTTGTCAGAATACGTTCATTTTTATTAATTTTTTATATTTTTTTTAATTAAATTTTGTTACAAGTCATTTTTATGTTGATTTTTGGTATTTTTATTACATTTTTTTGTTGATTTGAGTTAGAACCAATGCTGATGCTGCATCATTTAAGGAAACCAGGGTCATCTAAGCTAGCTCTAGCTAGTAATTTTCCCAGCATGAATTAAAAAAAAATAAATGATATAAAAAATATGAAATAAATTATGAAATTGCAAGAAATTAAATTTGCTAGATTCATAATTTCACAGGTATTACAAATTAAAAACGACTATATTTTATCAAATTTAGTAATTTTTTATTCTAATTTGATGAATATTTTGATTAAAATTACAGTGTCAATTTTGAAGTCACAGCATTTTTTTTTTTCATTGGCTAAATATACTTTTCATAACGATTTGTTTGGATCAATGATTTGTTAGAAAAACAAAAATAAAAAAAATAAAGAAATTCAAAGTTACTACTATTATTTGACTTATAATAAAAAATAAAATGAAAAATGCATGAGATTTGATGAATTAAAAATGTTTAAATTAGAAAATTAATTTATTAATAAATACTTTTTATTTTTATGCTCTTAATCCACTCAAATAATAACATGAATTCAAGATTTTATTTTTCTTTTTGTTTCTCTTCTTATTTTTCTTTGCTTTACTTTCTTTTTTTCCTCTCATCAGATCACATGCGTTTTCAACGCTACTTTTCATTACAAATCAAACATAAAATGGCGTAGTAATGTCAATTTTATTACTAAAGTACATCATAGTGGATGTATTTCGTTTAAGATAAAAAAGTCTTTTTTTATACAACTCTTTTAGATATTTCTATTAATTATTTTTCCCATATTTTTTTGTTAGAACTCATCAAAAAATAATTACAAAAAAATTAAAAATAAAAAAAATTCACATATCTAAATTTTTGAATTCACCTGTGCCGACATAAAATTTTGAGTTTACATGGGCCGATAGTAAATACTAAATAGAGTCACAAGGGTTTAAAATAGAGTAGGTTAGGCTACATGAACTACAGCATATGCGAACCCTAGTGTGCGTCTGAGTTTACTTTTCATTCACACGTCAATTTTTCTATTTTAATTATTTTTTATTATCATATATAATATGCCTTAAAGATGATAAATAAATAAATTTTATATAAAAAAAAAAAAATCAGCTACGTAGATACCAAACGGAGCGCCCTTCCATAAATTGGCAGCGTAATGAGCCCTGGCGTAGCTCAGAATAGACGGATTGAACTCCCTGGACCCAGTCATGGGCCTGCGACTTATTGGGAAGCCCCCTTATCCATCCACACACTCATTGAAAGAGCATTTGTGTTGGGCCCTATCCCACTTGTCGAAAGTCTAGAAATGTATTGATTCCTTTTACGATTTAAAAATTAAAAATAAAAGATTCCATGCCTTATGGGATTAGTATCATCCCAATTTCATGTACAGAATGGATCGTCCTTTTATGTTGCGTTTGTATATATAAATTTAAAATTTAAAAATTTAGTATTAATTACTGTTTTCGTTTTCATTAGTATATTAATTATTATAAATTTTTTTATGTATTATTATCACATAAATGAATAATCTTTCTTATATTTTAATTTATTTCATTTTAAATTTATTAGTTTAAAATTTTTATTTGTCCAAACAAAACCTTACACCACTAATTAATGCTGTCATGATTGAACACTTGTTGGATCGGTTGAATGTGATCTTATTAAAAATTGTATCTTATTATCTTTTGTTGTGAAGTAAGTGAATAATCACAGCACATAAAAAAAATCCTCTTTTCCTCCTGTACGTGGCTATGCATGCATGGATGACTTTCCTCAAGTATAAGAATTTGCAATGCATTAAGATATGAAAAAATGTTAAGTATAGTAAGAGAAAAGATAAATGTTTGTTTTTTTGTTATATTATATATTAGTACTTCACTTTTTGTTCCTTTAATTAATAACAATTTTGTATATAACATGGACAAAATTTAAATAAAAAATAAAAAAATAAAATAAAAAATTTCTAACATCTTTTAAAAATTTAAATATCTTCTCAACTTGCAATCTCTATCTATTAGTTACATTGTAAATTTCATCTCCCGAGAGTTGTGATATTTGTTAAAAAATATTAAAAATTTATAAAAATTATTTATTTTTTATCTCATTACCCAAATTATTAACTTATAATTTTTATCAAAACTTACTAACTTCTTTTTTTTTTTTTTTTTCGCCGCAAACGCCTTTAAATGCCAAACTGGGAAAAGGAATTGAATTTCAAGTCACTCCATTTCCTTTTTCGCTGAAGACTTGGTTCCAATCAGAATCCAAAGCATTGCGGCGCATGTTAGCAAAAACCCTAACAGGGCCTCACGATCGCAAAGTTCATCCACCCACAGCCAGCCCTTCGATATCCAGCAGAGTCCACACGCAGTGCCTAAATATCTTCTCCACTCTCCACTCTTCACCGACCCATCCTGCCACTATAATTCGTCTCAGCTCACACATATATAGATATAGCTGCAGGTATATAGATACACACAGGCTAAGCCACATCCACTCCGCCTGCCTAGGGCTTCGATTCGTTCGTTCTAGCTCGGAAATGGACGCTGCACAAGAAGCTCACAACAGAGATGCTTTCCGTCAGGCGGTGGTCAACACCCTCGAGCGCCGGCTCTTCTACATACCTTCCTTCAAGATCTACCGCGGCGTCGCCGGTCTGTACGACTACGGTCCTCCGGGCTGCGCCGTGAAGTCCAATGTCCTCGCATTCTGGCGTCAGGTCGGCCCTCTGTCACAACGCTGGATTATGCTTTCTCTCTACAGATTGAATTATTTTCTGAACTAAGTTGGCTTTGAATTTGCGTGTAATTTTGAAATTTCTATACAGTTGGGCGACTTCTGATTCATTCGCACGCTTACACACTTTTTTAAATGATTTAATGGATGGTCGATACTTATTTATATTGTTTTTAGAAGTTGTAAATTGAATGCTAAAATTACTTTTTTGCAGTTCCTACATTGTTGATTTCCTATATTGTTTGCTTTCGGTGACAGAGATTTAAATGCTAACTGCGGACAGTTTAGATACTTAAAAATTTTAAAAAATTTGCCTATTGTTGCGCAACATGTTATAAGTGGCATCTTATAAGCAGATGCATGCCACTGATTAGACTATAGTATATCTCATTTCTTACTTATTAGGATACAAATCTGTGAATGGGAGGGTTATTAATTGGCCTTTTTCTGGAATTCTTTTTTGGTACATCGGAGGATAAATCGTGGGGGTTGGGGGTTTGTAATGTTAAGTGGGGGAACCTTTACTGTTGGGATTTAAATCCTGTCCTTGGCTTGCTAACAAGTGCTGTTTATGCTTGACCAACACACAATGCGGCGATTGCCTGCACCATTTTGAGATTAGTGAATATTTTGATGTTAGCGATGATGTGTTCCTTTTTCAGCATTTTGTTCTAGAAGAGAACATGTTGGAAGTCGATTGCCCGTGTGTAACGCCAGAGGTTGTGCTGAAGGCTTCGGGTCACGTTGATAAGTTTACGGATCTCATGGTTAAGGATGAAAAGACTGGTACATGTTACCGTGCTGATCACTTGCTAAAAGATTTTTGCAAGGAGAAGCTTGAGAGAGATCCTAATATAACAGCTGAGAAGGCAGCAGAGTTTAGACATGTTCTCGCGGTATTAGATGATCTTTCTGCGGAAGAATTGGGGGCAAAGATTGTAGAATATGGTATTACTGCTCCTGATACCAGGAATGCTCTGTCTGCTCCATATCCATTCAACTTAATGTTTCAGACCTCCATTGGTCCGTCTGGTTTGAGCCCTGGGTGAGAATACCTTACGATAATTGTAATGTATTTCCATAGCTTACAGTATACCTGTAAGGAGCTCCTTTTTTATGTTTCATCATCTTGCCTCATCCATTTTGTCGTGATTGTGTATTTTTTGTTTCCGTCGTGATGTCATATTGTAATATGCTACAGGTATATGCGGCCTGAGACCGCACAAGGCATTTTTGTGAACTTCAAGGATTTATACTATTATAATGGCAACAAGCTCCCTTTTGCTGCTGCTCAGATTGGTCAAGCTTTTAGAAATGAGGTTCCATCCTTCTCTAACTGCTGCATTACTGTGCATGAATATTCTTGCCTGCTTGTGGCTTAGGTGGACTTCAGTTTGTCATTGGAAGCGAAATTTTTAACTCACTTTTTTTTTTGGTTGTTCCCTTAGATATGGTACTGGCTGTTATCGTTCACGGTAGAAGGGTAAAAGGAGTAGGAGGAGAAGTAAGGGGTGGCAGTAAGATTGTTGGAAGTTGTATAATTGTAGTTAGTTTTATAATAGAAAAAAATGTCACTGCTGCAGTAGTGTAGCATTTGCAATAGCAGGGTCAGTATGAAGGATTTAGTTTCTGGTGCAAATACTTTGTTGTTGATCGCTTACAATATGATTCAAAGCAAAATGGTGATCAAATTAAAACGAAAATCTTGAAGCATGAAGTTGAATTGGTAACTGAACACTTGTCCACCAATGATGATTTCAATTGCAATTTGGTATTGACTATAAAAATTGCAGATATCCCCACGCCAAGGTCTGCTTCGAGTCCGGGAATTTACATTGGCTGAGATAGAACATTTTGTGGATCCCGAAGACAAGTGTCATCCAAAATTTTCTGAAGTCTCAAACTTGGAATTTCTGATGTTCCCAAGGCAGGATCAGGTGTCTGGACAATCAGCAAGGAGAATACGCCTTGGTGAAGCAGTTTCTGAGGTTAGTTTGATTATCATTCTAACAGATCACTACTCTTTCTTTCTTTCTTTCTTTCTTTCTTTAAGAAAAGCCTATGTTTATGTGGTTACCAAGTCATTGATTCAATTTTTTTTTTTTTTTTTTGGGGTTCAGGGCACTGTAAACAATGAAACACTGGGTTATTTTATTGGGAGGGTGTATTTATTCTTAACACACCTTGGTATAGATAAGGAACGGTTACGGTTTCGGCAACATCTTGCAAATGAGATGGCACACTATGCGGCAGATTGTTGGGATGCTGAGATTGAATGCTCTTATGGTTGGATTGAATGTGTGGGTATTGCTGATAGATCTGCATATGATTTACGTGCTCACACGGTAAGAACTGTATGAACTTTTAGAGGAAAACTTGGTTGAACTATGACTGAATTGTCAAAATTTAATGTTTTAAGTATCAAGTGAAGTGAATTGTTATGATTGAAAAATTGTATATTTGTTTAAGTCAATGACCAAGACTGATGAATATGAAAATGGCGAAAGAAAACTACATTTTTTCTGGTCTTTATGTCTAGAAAATAGTATGAATAATACTCGAAATACTCAGGAGTTTTCTTTACTTATCTCTTGTAGGATAAAAGTGGCGTGCCCCTTGTGGCAGCTGAAAAATTTTCAGAACCTAGAGAAGTGGAGGTAAGTCTCTCTCAATATGTATATTATTTACTATTAGTTTTCTTTTCTTTCCTTTCTTTCTTTCTTTTTTTTTTTTTTTTTGGAAATCCTTATGATACAATTTTATCTTTGATTCAGAAACTTGTTATAGCTCCAGTTAAGAAGGAGCTGGGCCTTGCATTCAAGGGCAACCAAAAGATGGTGGTTGAAGCATTGGAGGTATGGTACAAGTTGTTTGTTTGTCATGACTTGATTGAAATTCACTGTTGAATCTTTTCTTCCTTGTTGGGGCTCTGTGTGGCATAATTGGTGGCCATTTTTTAATCCTTATTTTGGGTTTCAAGAAGATTTTTTTTTTTTGGTAATTAGGTTTCAAGAAGAATTTATTTATTTATTATTATTATTTTTGGGGTTTTTTTTTGGGGGGGGGGGGAGGTGGGTTGGGGGTGATTCGCCACATGGGATCCATAGCTTATGAGGATTAAAAACTTAGCCACCACTAGGGGAGTTGGGGGTGATTTGCCACACAGGATTTGTACCTTATGAGGATTAAAAGTTTGGCCACGCTAGTGGTGGTCAAGTTTCTGCCTATTTGATGATGCATTATGATTTTAAAGGGTTCTGGATGTTCCAAATAAATTATTTGGGCCCTAGTGGGTGGAGGAGGGTAACTTATCCAAGACACTGGTTTTCTGAATACTGACTTGTGCTGCATTTGCTGTTTGCCCACAGGCAATGGGGGAAAAAGAAGCTATGGAAATGAAAGCCACCTTGGAGTCCAAGGGAGAGGTAGAGTTCAATGTTTGCACACTCGGGAAAGATGTCACGATAAAGAAGAACATGGTGACAATCTCTAAGGAGAAGAAGAAGGAACACCAGAGGGTTTTCACGCCATCAGTAATTGAACCATCTTTTGGTATTGGGAGAATAATTTACTGTCTCTATGAGCATTCCTTCTATACAAGGCCCAGCAAAGGTGGAGATGAACAGCTGAATGTTTTCCGTTTCCCTCCACTTGTGGCACCGATTAAATGCACTGTATTTCCGTTGGTTCAGAATCAGCAGTATGAGGAAGTTGCCAAACACATTGCCAAATCATTAACTGTTGCTGGGATCTCATATAAGATTGACATAACAGGTATGCACCGCATAAGTATGTTGACTACATATTTTATGACTTGATGTCTTTGAAGGGTATTGAGGTCTGAAAATGCAAGTGTAGTTTTATTTTATTTTTCATCTCTCTCTCTCTCTCTTTTGTTTGTTTTTATTTTTTTTTGGGGGGGGGGGGGGGAGTTGCAATTGCTTGCTTTGTGGTTGCTTTTATCAACCTTAAGTGCCATTTTTTTTGCAGGCCTTTTTATATAAATATTGCCAATATGTGGGCACTAGGCCTTATAAAAATTTAAATCTGCCTTGTGAAAATGTCTAAAGAAATAAATACCTTGTGAAAATGTTTTCCATGCTTGCTTTCTGGTTGCTTTTATCAACCTTAAGTGCCATTTTTTTTGCAGGCCTTTATATATAAATATTGCCAATATGTGGGCACTAGGCCTTATAAAAATTTAAATCTGCCTTGGGAAAATGTTTAAAGAAATAATTACATTGTGAAAATATTTAAAGAAATAATTACGAGGTCATGTAAATTTTCAGCTCATCTTTTTTCCAACTTAAGCTCTTCAAATTTCCTCCTCAGAAATTCATCTTTCTCAGTTAAAACATGTTCCTTTCCCTTCCCTTTTGGCTATTATGTTGAATAAGTGAATGGTTTTAACAAAATAATAACTGCTAAAACCTTGAATACCAAACAAATGGATCACTCAGCTTGTCTTATTTCCAACTTAATCTTTTCAAATTTCCTCCTCTCCCCCTGCCTCCTCCTGCCCATTATGCCTGAGTAAATGAATGATTTTAAAAATTAATAATTGCTAAAATCCCGAATGCTGGAGAAATGGATCTCTCTGGTTGTCTTATTTCCAGCTCAACCCTTTCAAATTTCCTCCTCCTCCTATGTCCCGATAGACATTCATCTTTATCTGTTAAAAGCAATCTCTCCCCCTTCCTGAGAGAGAGAGAGAGAGAGAGAGAGAAACGAACAGAAAAAAAAAAAAAAAACTCTTCTTGAGGTTTATTATGTTTGATAGATGAATGGGTTTAAAAAATAATAAATGGGAATTAACTCTAAAACTGGAGAAATGCGTCCATGTAGCTAATCTCATGTACTTGGATAAGGTCTTTCTCAGTTGAGTTGGAGTTAGTCTGTTATGCCTTTCTGCTTAGTTTTCTTGCCTACTTTTTGTAGTTCCTTCTGTTTGTGTACTCAATTCCTAGCCATTTATGTTCCTTCGGACACCCCCCCCCCCCAAAAAAAAAAACAAACAAAAAAAAATAAGGTCCTCATGATTTAGTCATTGCCATGATAGAGCAGTGGTTCATTTCTTTCAAGAGTAGTTTTTTTCTCATCCATTTGAGTTCTCTCTGTCTCTCTCTCTCTTTCTCTCTCTTTTTCCCCCTCTTAACTTATCAAATTCCATACTTTTGAGCCACCATTTTTCATTAGAACCAAACAAGAAAAGTAATTTTGAATCCCTTCTATTTCCTTATCCCTGGGCAAATTCTCAATCCAAACACAGGGAAAGGGAAAAGAACTAAAAGGAAAACAAAATTAGAGAAGCCAAATTCCCTACTTTTGTTTGTTTAGGGTGGAAAACTGAAATAAATAAATAAATAAATAAATAAATAAGTAAATTGACATTTTATCAAGTCCAAGATCCACTTACAAGGTTTTGTAAATTAATAGATTCTTCACTTCAGCTTTTTCTGGATTCTCGGATGCTGATAGTTGTTTGGTGTTGCTGCTGTCTTCTTGGTTATTCGTCTAAAAAACATCTGATCTGCCTTTTCACCAGTGACGGTGACGCTCTTTTTTGCTGCAATATCTGTTGAAGTCATTGCTGGGTTTGGGACTAAGGCTTTGTTGGGAGTCGAATTGTGCTGTATTGCTGAGTTGATGAACTGGGAAACTAACCAATAGCGAATTTGCACGTTGTTAAATATTACAGGTACATCAATAGGTAAGCGATATGCGAGAACAGATGAACTGGGGGTTCCCCTTGCCATTACAGTGGATTCAACATCATCGGTGACACTCCGGGAGAGAGACAGCAAGCAACAGATTCGCGTTAATGTAGAGGAAGTGGCTTCTGTAGTGAAGGAGGTGACTGATGGCTTGAGCACGTGGGCTGATGTGCTGTGGAAATACCCCACCCACTCATCTGCAACAGCTGAGGATTAAAGTTTGGAGGTTCTAATCTTGAGCTTATTGCATCAATCCAATTTCCATGTCAAATTTGCATTTTTTTTAATACACAGAGAGTATTATAATTTTATTTTTATACGAGGATTTAGTGAATGTGAAAATACTTTGACTCAATTCTGGCAACTGGCCTTGCTTCTTGAAAGATAGGAATGATATTTCTTTTATAGGTATGTATGGAAGTTTCCGAGCAGCAAAATACACAGTCGCTGTTGATGTTACTGTTTTTCTATAGATGTTACTGTTTTTCTGTTCATGTAACCACCCCCCCCCCCCCCCCAAAAAAAAAAAAAAAAAAACTCTCTGGGTCCTAGATAATTTTAGTCTACAAAATTCCAATTTGGGAACTGGCTTGCTTTCAGGGATTCTAGTACCTTCATGGGTTGACTGACTGCATAGAATAGATAACGCTAGCAACTGGTTGTGAGGTCCCCCACAGAATGGTTGGCTTAAAAGTTAGCTTAATGTCCTACTGTTTTACATGGATAGATCTGCCGTAGAAAGCAGGAAAATATATTCTTGTAGACCAGTCATCTCTTTGTCAAATGGTTGGTTTGTTAACCCGAGGGGGTATATATTTTTTAATTTTTATGTGTTTATGTTTAATTTAATTTTTATTTTTTTTATGAAAAATATTTATTTTAGTACTAAAAAATGATACCAATTATGTTGTTTTATCAATAAATGAGATGGGGGAATGGCTGAAGCTATTGGCGTTTGTTTGTCAGGGTGAGGGTGTCTTTTTAGCATTAGGGCTAGGCCCTGATGCCTATGAGCAACTCTATAATACTAGATCTGGCAGCGTTCATTATTTGTTAGGCTTATCTGGGGTTCGAGCATGGGTCATATTCTACTACAGGGGACAGTTAATATCCCCCTCTTACGAGGACTGTTTGGGCTCCCAAAAAATAAAACTTCGAAAGTTATCAAAAATTGCAAGAAACAATTATCAATTGTTTTTTAATTTTTTTCAATTAAATTTCATAACACAGCATTTTTACATTAATTTTTTATACTATTTTTGCTATTTTTTGTCATTCAAACAGTCCTATATGTTTTTTAAATTTTTTCTAATTAAATTTTATTTTTTATCACTTTTATATTAATTTTTTATACTTTTTTTTTAATATTGTTCAGGCCATTCAAGTAGCCTATGGGTGCATTTTGAGTGAAAAAGTGAGTTAGAGTAAAATAATTTGTGAATTCGTAATTTGTGTAATGAGATAAAAAGTGAATAATTTTTAAAAATTTAAAAAAAAAAATTAAAGTTTTTCAATAATTTTTAATAAATTAAACACACCTTATATGTTATTGTTATTGGGTAAATTATAGTGATAATTCCTGAAATTTGAGAAAAATAATGCGTTTAGAATAATAAAAAGTAAGATTTATAACGTTTAAAATAATTATATCCACTTTCCCTTAATATTTAAAGTATTTAAATTTAATACTTATAACGTTTAAAAGTTACATTTAATTATTTTATTTCAAAAATTTACTATCAAAACTAAATAAAAATATTAAAATAATTAAAATTTAAGATTTTTTTTTATTTTATCCCTTCTTTTCACATTTTTAACAATTTTTTTTACAAAAATCTCAAAATAAGTAAAAATAATTTTTACGAAATTTTATTAAAAAAACTCACAAAATGTGAAAAAGAGAAGAATAAAATAAAAAAATACTTATAGTTAATTTAACTATTTATATTAAATTTTAATGATTTATTTTATTATAAAAAAAACATGTGTAACTTTTAAATGTTCTAAATATTAAATATAATTATCTAAATATTAAAGAGTGATAAATACTTACCCTGACCTAAACTCTATATATATATATATATAGATATATATTTCTTATATTAAAAAATATTTAAAGGCACAATTTTAAATAATTTTTAATAATTTTTAATCAAAAATTATTAATTATAATTGTAATTTTTGTTATATTTGATAAAACAAATAACAATTTTTATTAATTTTTAACAATTTTTTAATGTTTGATAAAGTTTTTAATAACTTTTAATAACCACTACCGAATTTTAATAACTTTAAACAAAATTTAAGTTGAAAAATTACTATAATAAAACAAAAAAAGTGATAAAAATTAATACTTTATCAAATGCCCGAAAAATAAAAAATTAATAATTTTTCTACTAAAATTTTTTTGCTACCAAACGCCCTCTAGATAAATCAGAACGATGGATGATGTTGCCAATTAAATTTCGGTCCGATCATACAGAATCACATAAGCTAATTCATCGTCATCCATTACAAGAGCGAGTCCCTCACAAACCCCACCCACTCAAATTGAGAATTTCAATCAGAAAGGCAAGTGCTCCGCCGCACCAGACACAGAACTAGAACCCCCCGCCGCCACCGCCGCAGCAGCGCCGCTGCGCTCGGCGTGGCAGAGCTGGCGGAGCTTGGTGGGAACGTACCAAATGGCAAGGCGAGGGTGGGCGTTGAAAATGGCGTCGATGTCCCAGCCTTGACGCGCCGCTATGGAGACAAGCGGCTTGTAACAGGCTTGCCTCCACGCGCCGACGTTCTCGCCCCGCTCCTTGAAAGCTCTCCTCAGTGCGTCGGAGGCCTCCTCGTCGAGACAGTGCAGCGCGTAGCAGTGTACGTAGTGCCTCATCTTGGGCTTGTTTATGTAGCTCGCACCCGCCTTCTTCGCGTACCTGAACACCTGGTTTGTTACCTAATAATACACACACCCCCCACCCCCCCCCCCCCCAAAATTCCAATATCAAAACCAAAAGTCGCTCTGAGAATTAAACATAAACATTAAAACGGGAAAATTAACTGAAAATTACTATTTTAATTAACTAGAAGCTGTGAAATTTTAAATATACAAACTTTTTTTACTTACAATACAATTGAGCGTTGCATCCATAATAACCATTGAGGAATTTTAAATTTGTAGCTTATTAAAATTGATGGCCATCTGATAAACTCCTACTACTTGTAAAAGTTTATTTTTGGCGAAAATTTTGATATCATAGAAAGTTAATTTTTTTTTTTTGATATGTTTGGTAAAGTTAATGATTAAAATTACCAACTTTTAGACGATGTTTGATCGAGAGGATCGGGAATAAATAATACTATAAAATAAGATACGAAAATAAATAAAATAAGAGATTAATTTCATCCGTTAGTTAGTTGGTAGAATATAAAGTGAGATAATAAATATTATTTGATAGGAGTGTGATTTAAATAAGGGTATTTTGATTTTAAAAAAACATAAAAAATTAATATAAAAATAATATGTGACAAAATTTAACTAAATGAAGTTGATATTTTTGAGCACGGTTGTTAGCTCAAGTGATAGAAGCCCCCCTCAAGCTTGCTCACTACCCGGGTTCAAGATCCGGGGTATTCCCCTTCTCCGCTTAACTATCCAAAAAAAAAAAAAGTTAATACTTGTTTTTGGTAATTTTTTATAACTTTGAGAAGAGTTTGATAAACCAAAAACTCTAATGTTAGACTTTCAAAATTTGACGCAAATCGAATTCAGAAATGGAGATATATCCATCCCACCTAATCCCACATTTTAAGAAATTAGCAATCCCTAATCCCTTTTATTTTTTATTATTAAACATGAGATTTGAGAGACCCAACAAATGTGAAAAAATTACAAACACAATCTTGATGCTTTTCAGTGAAAAAAAAAATTACAATTTTGAGTACAAAAGTGTGTTTGGTAACTGTAAACAATTGATTTTTTTTCTTTCATAAAAGAAGTTTACAAAGCTAATTTTTTTAATGCATTTCACAAAAAAAAACAAAAAACAAAAAACAAAACAAAAACAATAATTTTTAGTGTAGAAAAATTTTAGTCTAAAAGTTCAATTTTCTTAATATAGAAAATTAATACAATAAATTAATTAAATGATTTAATAATTTATGCTGTGCCACTTCAAGTTTGGTATTAGATATTAGTTCTAATTAATGTTTGGGCAGAGGGTATTGTTGATGTCCATTAATGCTATAAAAATAGGTATTATTCTTAAGCCTGATAAGTCGGTTTGTAAGCGAAATTTTTAACTTCCCACTAATTTTTTTTTTTTTTTTTTGGGTTAGGTGTAACTTTTTATGCATTTAATAAAAATTTCAACCACTTTTAAAATTTTTTGACTGTTTGATGTATAAAAAATAAAAAAAAAAAATTAGTAACTCCTAAAAACTTTTGCTGGTTTGATAAAAAAGTTATTTTAAAAAATTTTAGCAATTAACTTTTAAAATATTGTCAAAAAAAAAAGAATTAGAAAAGTTGCTAAAATATATATATATATATATGTATTTTGAGGGGGTAGTCAGGGGAGTGATCTTTGAGTCTTAAAATGAATTATTTGTAGAATATTATTGATGTGACTGATGTATTTGTGTTCCCATACAAATGGAAGTAAAGAAGAAAAACAAATGGAAGCAACTGGGGGTTTCATTCAAATATGTATGGTGGGGATGGTTGTTGAATTTATTAATATTTATTTAAGATCAGTTAAAGAAAAAAACAATTTATTTATTTATTTTTACCTTGGTGGGGCATTTTTCACCTCGCTCTTTGGCGATGTTCTGGACTTGGATCAAGAACTCGCGGCACTGCTCGTAGAGGTGGAAGAGATAATCAAGGCCGTTCTTTTTCCCACGCGCCACTTCCCCAGGCTCCGTCACGATGAACGGGTGCTCGCGCTGCCTCTGATCACTCCCTCCTCCTCCGCCTCCGCCGTTGTCGTCGTCGTCGTCCTCACCTCCTTCCGTTCCGTCGTCGTCCTCCAACGACACCATTCTCGCCTCCCCCTTCTTCCGCCGCTGCTGTCTCTTCTTCGCCACCTCCCAAACCCCTTTTCCGCCGTTGCCGCCGCCGCCACTTCCCGCCGCTTCCTTCTGTTGCACCGGCTCCTCCGACAGCCCTATCCCCCAAAAGCGCGCAGCCATAAATAGCAAGGAAAGAAACACAACAGAGAGCCTACACATATACGGTGTTCCCACATCGGGAAGGGGCTGATGTTCAGTAAATAAGTGGGAGGTAAAACTTCACCTCATGAACTAGCTTTTGGGATTAAAATAGACTTAAGACCACCCAACAATGAGTTTTCCCACATTGGTTGTTGGGTTTTTCCCGGTAAACTGAAATTAATGTTAAACAACTTAAACCTCAGCAGCTCTGGAACTAACACTTTAGGTGGTTTTGAGTCCCTCATCCCAAAAATTAGCTCAAAAGGTGACACACTTATAAACTGAACCCCAACTCCTTCCACATTATGTAATTTATATGCTAAGTAAAAGACATGCATGTACCTTCCTGGGAGAGTGCGTCAAGAGCATGAGTGGTGTCGGCGGAGAGGAGGTAGCGCCGCCGTGATTCTTCCTCATCGAGCCGCCGCCTCTCCGCCCTAACGGCGGCTTTTACGCCGTACCTCTCTCCAACCAGGAGGTCCCACCGGAAAATCTGAGTGAGGCTGTTCATCATATCGTCCAACTCCTCCTCCTTCATATCTAACAGAGTATTCACGGTGAAACCCAGCTCAGCTATCTTCGCAGCAGTGTAGTATCTGATGCCGTAAGCTTCGAATAAGTTCTCCAGTCCTCCCAGCTCTTGCGGCCGGACGGAGTACGCCGGCGGCTGTGGGGGCGCTGGCGGAGGCGCAAGCGCTTCCAGCAGGCGGTTCGCCGGTGGAACAGCGGCTCTAGGGTCCCACTTGAACAAGGTCGCCGAGAAGGCGTCTGGATCCATTTGCTAACCCACACGAGCAAGTCCAAAAACACACACACTCTCTCTCTCTATATCTTCTCTCTCTATATCGTCGTTGGTATGTATAGACCAAAAAGTTCACTGTTCAATCGTTTTATGAAGGTACTGTGTGAGGGTTTTGAAGTACTGGTGGCGATTAGTACGCCTATGGGATGATCTGTAACGTCTACCATCATCTCATCTGGATGTTGTTGTTCTAGTGGAACTGCAAAGATGTAACTAGACAGTTGGATTCGAACCAGAATAACCCATAAAAAGTTTCTGAAGCCAACCAGTCTTGCTCAACTCCAACTGAATATGGGATGATTTCATTGGAAGCCCTTGAGATATGACACCGCTTGGGGCATTCTAAGATAATTGAATGGATTTGTTTTTAGATATGAGGTTCTAGGTTCGTTATAAATTAAAGTTAAAAATTAAGCAGTATTTGAATGATAAAAAAATTGAACAAATCGGTGTAAAAGTAATATTTAACGAAATTTGATTAATTTTTTTTTTAAATTATAATTTTTTGTAAATCTTGATGAATTTTGACTAACTAAACACTTTTTAATTAATTCATTGGGCTAAGTGTTCAGGCCTATTTGATGTTTGATATATAGGCCACGTTTGTTTTTGGGATTAAAACCTGAAATTAGAGTGTATATTCGTGAGACTCACTCTAATTTTATGTTTGATTGGAAAAAGTGAGAGGAGATTATTAGTACCATGAGACTGTTTATATACCAAAATTGGATATAAGCAATATTATGGTAAATGTAGTATTACTTATACTCCATTTTCGAATTTATTTTTAGCCAAAATTTAAAAACTCAAAGTTATTTCCTGTCACATCATTTGTCAAATCACATATTTTATTTCACTTTATATCTTATTAACTAAATATTAAAAAAACAATTCCACGTAAAAATAATCTCACTAATCCCATATATTATTCAATAGTATTATTATATCCTATCATCAAATTCCTCAATTAAACATAGTTATAAGGAAATTGAAAGAAATGGAATAACTATTTTTATACTTTTTTTGGGAGGGGATTTGGAGATTTAACCAAGTTTAAAAAATTTCAAAAAATCTCAAAAGTTTCAATTTTTTCAAACTCTAAAAAATCTCAATGTTTTTAAAAAATTTATCAAACGGATTTTGTTAGATTTTTTAAAAAGTGAGACTGACATTTATACTAAAACTATACAAAACTTCAAAAAATTTTTAAATTCTTTACTAAAATTTTGTCACTTGTCATTTTATATAATTTTTAACAACTTTATATTAAATCAAATATAAATATTCAACCATTATTTCAAAATAATTTTTTATACTTTAAATTCTAAAAAATTTCACTTTTGATTTTGTTTTAATTTTTTTGACACTTCAAACGGCCCTTTATTACTTTGAAATCGCTTGACAATTCAAAATTTTATTAATTTTGCACAAAATTTTAATACGTTTCACTTTAGTTAGTTGTTTAGTATTTGGTAAAAATTTATAAAAGTTTAAGAAAATTAAAAAAAAATTAATTTTTATATGTGGTGGAAAAAGTTAAAGAAAATTACTAAATTTATTATTATTATTTTATTTTTTTTTTGGTAAAAGTTAGTGAATTAAGTATAACTTTTATTAAGTACACTTATTTGAATCTTAAAAAAAAGTATACTTCTTTTTTTTTTAATAGAACACTTAAGTTTACAAATCAAATCAAAAACTTGGTTTGGAGACTGAGGCTATAAGCTCGCGCACACTAACACGAACTCCTAATATGGGAGCCTGCCTGTAACTCATGGCTCACAACCTAACTCAGTAAAAAAAGTACACTTATTTATAATATGGGAATGATAATTCCACAGTACCAAATTAGCTTAGTGTTTGGTACTTTTTAATAATTGCACTAATGTAAATGAGTTGATTAAAATAATGAAATAATTATAATATGGGAATGATAATTCCACGGTACCAAATTAGGTTAGCGTTTGGTACTTTTTAATAATTACACAAGTGTAAACGAGTTGAATAGAGTTAGGTACTATTTGGCATAAAAAAAATAAAATAAATTGAGATAAAATGTAGTTTAGAATTGATTTTGGCACCACTTTTTTTTGAAAAGTCGTAAATTCTGGGAACGGTTTGCCAAATTCGTTCCCACGGATTCAAAAAAATTCACAAAAAATAGCGATAATGATACTTGTTTGAAAGCTCTCAATACAAAGAATATGATTGTATAAAAAATTTACACATTCGGATAACCTACTTCAAGATTTTTTATTTTTTTAGCGAAATATTGAAATTTTTTAAAATTAGTGATGGCGGAAAAATTAAATATAAAGGAGTTGTTAGAAATTTATAGAGATTTTCAGTATTTTTTTTATGCCAAACGCAGCCTTAGTGTATTTGAATTAAGCTTGTTAAGTTTAAGGAATTTAAAAAAATAATTCAAAGTTTAATTGCATGGCCTAATAATTAAAATTTTGAGTCAAACTCAAGCAATCCTTTAATTGAATTAATCAAGAGTTCAGTTAGAACAATTTGATAATTTATACAATATGTATTGAACATTGGTTTATTAAATCTGATTGGATCAATATTATAACAAGTATAAAATTATAATTCAAGTTTAGTTTATTAACTAATTTATCTTTCAAGTCAAGTTCAATGAGCTTATAACTAAATTAAATTCTGACGAGGGTTCAAGGGGGTGCAGTGAAAATATCCACTGCAGGGGTTGCAATGAAAAAATAAAGGGGAGAGATTTATTTACACTTTAATAACACATGACTTTTAATATTCCACATTAATTATACTCCAATCAAAATTTTAAAATTTTTATTTTTATTTTGAAAATAATTTTAATTAAAATAAATAAGAACCATTGGATTAAATGTAAGTAAATCTCCACCATTTATTTTTCACTGTAGCCCCTGCAGTGGATATATTGACTGCAGTCCCCTTGAAGCCTTCTGGCGAACTAAAGTAACTTGATTCATTTTACAATCTAATCTGAACAGAACTTTAGAGTCAAGAAGTTATTAATGACGTTGTAAAATGAATCAAACAATTTGTGTTTAATTCTTAAAAAACTATCAAGCACATTTTTTTTGGGCTTGCCTTTAATTTATTTGATCGAACTCATCTAATTTTCATCTTTACCTAAAACATATGTGAACAATTTAAGTCAAATAATATTTTTGTGGGCCAGTTAAAAAAATTCTCCTACGTAAGGGAGGCGTTTGGACTGTTAAAAAAATAAAAAAAAAAGTCAAAAGTTAATGTTGATGTGATGTGAAAATGATATGTGGTAAAATTTAATTGAAAATTTTTAAAGTTTGTTGAAATTTTTAAAAAAATCAAATGGCCCAAAAAGGCATATATATTTATTTTTATTTTATTTTATTTTATATTATTATATATATATTTTTGAGGGGGAGGGTTGGGAGAATACAACCATTCATTGGCTTATCATATGTCTGTCACTTGGAGAAAGATGACGTTAACACGTGGACATAACTTTATACCCCTATTTCACCTTATCGTAGAAGAGGACACCACAACGACAACTTCATAGATTTTGTGGTTAGTTACATCACAAATTATGGGAAATTAAACGAAAAAAAAAATCTTAATGTGATTTATGGGATTCTAAGGTCTCGTTTGGTTTGTTAAAAAATAACAAAAAATTTTATAAATCTCTGTTAATTTTATATCACATCAACTTTTTTCTCTCACTACACGCGTTACGAACTCTCAATTTATCTCACTTTTTCTTACTCCAAACAAATTATAAGTATACTACTTCACTGGTGAAATGGCTCATCCTTGTAGAAGGTTTATGGGAATAACAACTCCCATGACTGCAAACTTGTCAATATAAATTAGCACCAATACAAATATATTATGTTGCCCATAAAAAGATAATGAGTCGATTGAGGAAATGTATGCTTTACTTAGCTCTTAAATTATCTCTTCTCTATTGTTCATATTCTTATCATTGACTTGCTCATTTGGAGGCTTTTAGGCCTACGCGCATAATTGTGGACGCATGGGGAGTGTTTTAGATTAGAGTGATTTCTAGGAAGAGGGAATCATCTTTGGAGGTTTTATAAAGATTGATGTAGAGAATTATGGAGAAAATTTTAGAACTTTGTAGAGATTTTTAGGAAGATTATTATAAATGATGAATCTTTATTTTCTATTTGGAATAATTCTCACCATCTACCAAGGAGGTGAACGATTATAAATTCATTCATTTGTATTCGTTTAATTTGAGTGGAAAAAAAATTCTTTAAATTCTCTTGTATGCTTTTTTATACATTTTCTTAAGTGTCATCTGAATCTAATTTCTTTGTGAATTTTGTGAGTATCCTTAATTTTCTAATTTTCTAACAAAAATTAAACTGACTGAATAAGTGTTTTAAGTGTAAAAATTTTGAGCTTGTGACAATTACCTTGCCAATTATTTTGCTCTGCTAACTTTGATTATCTTATTTTATGGATCGAGAGAAGGAATGAGTTGTTATTAGAGTGCATTTAGGAAAAAAAATAAAGTTTGTAACTCAGTTTCTAATCGATAGTCTTTTGACTTTTTTTAAAATGATTAAATTTATCCTCTTACGTTTTAATTTTTTTTTAAATTTGAAGGATAAAAATGTTAAATTAACAAAAAGTTAAAAAGTTTATTACTAAAAAGTTAACTTTTCCCTTTCTAATAAAAAAAAATTTAATTTTTTAGTAGTTAACTACTAGTCAACTAAAAAAAAGATAATTTTTTTTCAAACTCAGCCTTAAAAGTATGCAAGGTGTATTTTTGTCCCGATGCAGTCAACTTAAAAATTTTCATGCAAATAAGACCTAGTTTGAAAAAAAAAAAGAACTTTTTTTGTGATTAGTTATTAGTTGACTATTAAAAAAATTAAATTTTTTTTTTGTTTAAGAAAAAAGTTAACTTTTTATGAATTTGTCATTTTTGTCTTTTATAATCTAAAGAAAATTAAAATATAAAAGATAAACTCCATCATTTTATAAAAAGTGAAAAAAAAGAATAATCGAAAGAGGAGAAATTGATTAAGACTCTATTTGGGATGATAAAAAATTCTAAAAAAGGTAAAAAAATATTTATTTTTTATCTCATTACACGAATTATGAATCCACAACATATCACATTTTATTTTATTTTTATAAACATAACTTAAATATTTCAAACGGACCCTAAATGTTATTCTTTATGAATTAATCAATATCTAGAAGGAAGGATAATGATGGTTACGCTTGGTTGTGCTGTTAAAAGCTTCCATTTAGAGACCGTTTGGCAGAGATATCAACGTGTCTTCTGCTTGGCAGTCGTGGTTTCTTTTCTTTGTTCCAGGAGTCCAAAATTTCGCCAAGTAGCCGTTGATTTGACAATAAACACACAAACACACGTATAGAAGACAACCACGCATGTCACTGTGTAGGCAAGGGAGGGGAGAGAGAGAGGGGGAGGGAGACGAGTAAATTTCGATGAAGTTGGGGTGTTTTTCCATTAGCAGTCTGAAAAAGTCTAAAAAGAGCCTAGAAATCTGAACTTGTAGCCTCTATTCGGGCAAGACGAAGGTTGAGTGATAAAGGCGCTGTTTGGCATCACAAATTAACTCCATAAATTTTTATAAATCTTCAATAACTCTTTTATATTTAATTTTTTCATTATTATGAATTTCAAAAAATTTTAATATTTAGCTAAAAATATAAAAAATCTAGAAGTAGGTTAACCGAATGTGTAAATTTTTTATACAATTATATTGTTCGTATCGAAAGCTTTTAAACGAGTACCATTATCACTATTTTTTGTGAATTTTTTTGAATCCGTGGGAACTGATTTGAAAAACCGTTCCTACGGTTTGCGCCTTTTCAGAAAAAAAAAAGACGCTAAAATCAACCCCAAATCATATTTTATCTCAATTTATCTTATTTTTTCTTACTCTAAACGGGGCCAAAATGGGTGCTCTAAATTGTACGAGTTAATATAAATTTATTAAAATTATAATTTAATAATTTATACAATAATTAAAAATTTTAAATTCCGTAGGGAACTATAGAACGCTTCAAACACTTTCGTTTTCGTTTGAAGTTTTAAAAGTTCTAAAAATTATTAAAAAATATTAAAAATTTTTAAAAATTATTTATTTTTTATTTTACTTACAAATTATGAACTCGTAACTTTTTTTCAAATTTTGTTACATTTTATTACTCCAAACATTTTCAAAATAGAGTTACGGAGTATTTTGATTAATGATATTGGGTATTACATTTTGATTAACTCGCCGTTCTTTATTACAACAAGTCAATTATTATTTTTTTCTTTTGACGTGATTTTTTTTTTCATACAATCAGAAGACTTTCACTTAAAAAAATAAAAATATTCCTCCTTAATTCTTTGAACTAAGGCTTGATTTGGGTTAAAAATATATATATAATTTTTATTTTTAATAACTTTTTATTTTTCTTATATGATTTTGTTTATCATAATTTAATTTTATTTTTAAAAAGTATAATTTTTAAACATATTAATCTCATTCATAAAAAAATACTAAAAATTCATGCTCACTTGAATAAAAGTTAAGAAAACAAAAAAAGAAAATATGAAAAATTCATATTTTTTAATTTTTTATCAAAATTAATGTAAATTTTTTATTTTTTGAATAAATTAATAAGCTTAAAAATTACACATTTTTAAAAATAAAATTCAATTTTGATTGAAAAAAAAGTAATACGTGACCAAAAAATGTTAAAAAAATAAAGTATTTTTTAGTACTCAAATGCAGCCTAGCAGTGCGTTCGGCTCACAAATTTTTAGTACTTTTTTAGTTTTGTAAATTTTTTTTTTTGGCATTTAGTAAATGTTGAATTTTTATTAATTTTTTTTAAATGTTAATGCGTTACCAAATATATAAAAAGTTACCTCATTTGCTAAAACTACAAAAATTAAATTTTTTTTTCTAAATTTAGACTTTTACCAAATATATAAAAAGTTACATTTTCCAATATCTGATAAATTACCAAAAAAATTAGTGTATTAAACAGGCCCTTCGATTCATGAAATACATACTTTGGCAGTAGACTACTAATGAATATTTTTTTTATTACAGTTCTTGATATATTAACTATGTTAACTATACAGTCTAAGTACATTAAATCATTTTCATAATTTCAATTAAATCAATAAATTATGAATTAAATATATACATCGATTTTATGTCCATTTCCGCTTTAATAACTACGCATATGTAAAAGCTAATCGGCTTCCAGGGGACTGCAGTGAAAAATTAAAGGTTGAGATTTGATTGTTTTTAATCGAATGGTTCTAATTTAATTCAATTAAAATTATTTTCAAAATAAAAATAAAAGTTAAAAAAATCTGATTGGAACACAATTAATGCAGAATGTAAAAAGTCGTGTGTTATTAAAGTGAAAATGAATCTCAACCCTTCATTTACTCACTGCACCCCCTGCTCTCTCTTTAAAAATTGTCAATTTTTTACTCTAAATGTAAAAATTATTTTCTATTTTTATATTTAATAACTACAACCGTCATATTAATAAAAATGTTATAAATAAACTTTATTACACTTTAAATATACATTCTTACATTGTGTAATTTCATGAGTTATTATTATTTCAAACGAAGGTTAGTTGTAATAAAAATAGTTTTTTTGCTTATGTTGTACAGTTCAAAAATTTTGTTACTTATTTCATTAATTTTGTTACTTATTTTCATTATAAAATTTTATAATTTTTTTAGTTAAATATTTTAATTTGCGCATTTGGGATCGAAGTCTTCATGATAACTATTTTAGTAATTTATTACTTTTCAAATTAAATTTATTGGTAATTTAAAACATTTAATACTTTACGTTTAGAGGGTGTTTGGCAATGAAATTTTAGCAAAAAATGCCCATTTTTTGACTTTTGAGCGTGTGACAAATTACCAATTTTTGTCACTTTTCTACTCTGTTATAGTAATTTCTTAATTCAAGAATTACTAAAAGTTGTTAAAAGTTATCAAAAATTGTTAAAAATTGTAAAAAGTTACTACAAATTGTCAAAAGTTATCAAAAATTTTACCAAACACCAAAAAGTTACAAAAAGTTACTAAAATTTGCTAAAAATTGCTCTTCATTTTACTAAACATATCAAAAATTATAATTAGTTTTGGTCAAAAATTATTAAAAATTATGCCTCCAAAACATTTAGGTTGATAATTTCTATTTGATAAAGTAATGCAAATATTTTTTATTAATATTTAGTAATAACTTTAAATTATTAACCCCGTCAACTGAATAAATACTTTGTTCATACGCATAACTCTTGCTAATATTTATATTTTTTATACTAATATATTAATATGTGAAATGATGTCCAAAAAGATAATCAAAGTTAGCAGAGCAAAGCAATCCGCGAGGCATCTCTAATGTTTGTCGGTGCACTAAGAAGTTCTTGGACATCTCTCTAATTTTTTTAAAGTTTATTAAGGAGTTCTGGTATAATAATCTTGTATTGCAAGAGATGTGTATTGTGATTGTTGATTCGAGTGTATCTTTGCACCGAGGCAGATTTAATTTCAATACAAAATTATTGTTTTTAATTTTGGTGGTATTTGAATGTGGGGGCGTTTGGAACCCAACAAAAACTAAAAGTTTTCAAAAGTAAATTTTAGAATTATTGTGTAATGATTGTTGAAAAAATTTGATTGATTTGATATAAAATTGTTAAAATTATATAAAAGCACATGTGTCAAAATTTTAGTGGAGAATTTTGAAAATTTTTAGAGTTTTGTATACTTTTTTGTACAAATGTCAGATCATTTTTTTTAAATTCTAGCAAAATCCATTGGAATGCATCATTTTGGTCTGTTCCAACGGCTTCTGATAGTTTTTGAAATTTTTGGGTGCCTGAGACTGTGTCAGTTTTTGAAATTTTTTGAGAACTTTTGAGGTTTGTTAGAGTTCCAAACGAGCCCGTAAAAAATTAAAAAAATTAGTATAAAAATCACATCACCCGTGATCAAATTTAATTTAAGAAAATTTATAACTTTATATTAGTTTTAGTGAACCAAACTAACCCTTTATCTTCTCTGTCCTTTTTACCAATTTGTTTTGGTTAAAGCAATATATAGAATAATGATAATCCACAATCTGATAATTAAATAGTATTTATATATCACAAAGTTTAATATTTTAGAAAAAAATAAAAAATATTTTGATAAATTAATCTTGTATTAATTATTATATAAATTAATAATTTATTAATTAATTTTCATGGTTTCAAATATATTATTTATAAAGGTTTAACCGTGCATCACAGTACCGAAAAGGTACTAAAGGTGTGCTTAGAGTTGTATAAAAGTCTATAAAATAAAATAAAATTGTAAAAGTAAATATCTCGTAATTCATGCAATGAGTAAAAAATTTAAATTTTATTATCTCGTAATTCATATTTATAAAAATTTATAAAATTTTATTTTATTTTATTTTATTCCAAACGGAGGCTACGTTGGCACCACTATGATTTTTCTTTTTATGAAATATTATTCATGAAAGACCAAGTACCACCCCACCTCCAATTTTATCCACGTGGCACATTTTTCTTTAATTCTTTTATTAATAATCCTTTTTTAGATGCTCTCCCACCCCCCCGCGCTTTGTTTCACAGGGAATACTGTTTAGTTTGTTATAAATTTTAAAAAATTTTTAGGGTTATAAAAATTTTTCAAATTTATTGGGTTGTTAAAAATTTTTAAAAATTATTTATTTTTTATTTTGTTGTTCGAATTTGGAACTTATAATTAAATTTACTTTATATTATTTTTTTATCATTCTAAACACATTCTAAATAATAGAAAAATTTGTAAGTAAAAAAGAATGAGAGGTTGAATTTTCCCTCATCTTATGGTAAAAAAATTTGTTTCCTAAATATGGCTGATTAAATGGAAATAAATGAGTAAAAAAATATTTATAATATACACTCATTTTATATTAAAATAAAAAATTATTTTATCTTTTTAAAAAAGACTTAATTTATTTATATTTTTTAAATAATAATTTTTTAACGACTAGATATAAGTTTATATATATAGAGAGATAGGCTTAGGATTTCAGATTTGTATAAATTGAACAATAAGTTTAAAGATTGAGTGAGTTGAATTATAAAAATTTAAGTTGAGTAAAAGGTTTATACGTAGAGGAGACTAGGTATAAAAATCTATGGTGAACTAAATTAAAAAAAATTATTTTTAGGTCATGATACCAAGACTACAATTAGACAAACCTATGATCGGACTGTCTCTATTTATATTGCACATATAACACAAATATAATTAAATTTAACATTTTATTTTAAATGCACTTTTATCCAAATAACTAAGTGGTTGTGTGTACTTTTAAACTATAAAGGAGTCAAGTATTTTTTTGTTTAAATTACAATAGAATAAAATGTAATCATCCTTTAAAAATTAATGAGTCAAGTCAAGCTGGACCCGAAAATACCCAAACCCAACCCGATGCACACATCTAACAATCAAAGCATATTTACATTTATTATAACTATTTTCCTCAATTAATATGATATAAAAAAAATTTAAAAAATAATTGTAATCATGCTGGCCCATGCTGAAGTCACTTGTTGGAACATAGACAACAACGTCTTTTATGGATTCTCAAATTTACTAGCTTGAATATTATTCTTGTTAATTTATAAGCTCATCAGAGTTTTTATATCTAATTTATATAGTACGAAAATATTTATTCATTAAAATTTTTATTATTATTTGTTTATCCTATTTGATTTCAACAGAAAATAAAATTATTTAATGATCATATTATTATTGATTATACATTATTCGCACAAGTAAAAAGTATAACAAATTATAAATAAAAAATAATATTACTTTATAACAAAATATTATAATTAATAATATAAATCTGATATATATATATATATATATATATATATATATATTTAGTGATATATATTTAAATTGAGTCAATACTGAGTCTTTTGAATTAAAAGATATCATAAGAATATATTTTTAGTTAAAAGATATATAAAAAATAAATAAAATAAATATATATTTTTTAATTAAATCTCTAAATAGTCTTTTGAATTGAGAAACATACATTATTTAAAAAAATCTTAAAAATAAAATATATTAAAGGAGCGTTTGAAGCTCCAAAGAAGTTCAAAAAATTTTTAAAGTTTTAACTTTTTCAAATTTCAAAGATTCCAAATTTTTTAAAAAATTTGGTAAAATTCATTAGAACAAGTTATTATAGTATATTCAAATAGATTTTAGCAGATTTTTTAAAAAATTAGACTAATATTTATACCAAAAAATTCAACAAAACTCCAAAATTTTAAAAAATTTCCACTAAAATGTTACAACGTATCACTTTATATAATTTTTAATAACTTTGAATTAAATCAAATATAAATATACAATTATCATTTTAAAATAATTTTTTACACTTTAAAAAATTTTATTTTTATCAAACTTTTGGAGTTTTTACACACCAAACGGCTACTAAGTGTGCGTTTGGTGACACTAACAAACTTTATAAAACAAAATAAATCTCTAAAAACCTCTATAAATCATTCAAATTCCCATCATTATTAATTTCAAATAAATTCACTATTTCGCTAAAAAAAACAAAAAATTCGGAAGAAGATTAACCGAATGCATAAATTTTTTTGATAATCATATTTTTTGGGTCAAAAACTTTCAAACAAGTACTATTGTCGCTATTTTATTTGAATTTTTTTGAATCCGTGTGAATGAATTTAAAAAATCGTTCTCACAGTTTTGATGCTTTGTATATATAAAACAAAACATTAAGCGTTGATTTCTTAAATTCGTGAGAACAATTTTGGGACAACCTTTTCTACAGTTTACTACTATTTAAATACAAGAAAACACTAAAATTAACTCAGACACATTTTACCTTAATTTATATTATTTTTTATTATTCTAAACGCATCCTAAATATTTATTCACCCGCGTGGCAATTGGATCCCTTCGAAATAAATGCCCAATTAAAACTTATGAATTACAAAATAATATGAATTATACATTACTACTGTTCCTTGTCAACGTGAAGTCAGGGAAGTACTCAGAAGCCCAGATGTTTCAGCTAAGGGAAAAAGAAAAAAGGAAAAGGAAAAGGGGAGTCTGAGACGGCCGTAGTTTGAAAGTTTAAAGTTTAAAAATTTTTGTTATTTTTTATTAAATATTATTAGTTATAAGTTTTGATGTGTTTAATAAAATAAATAGTAATTTATAATAATTTTTTGTAATTTTTAAATATGTGATAAAATTTTTAATAATTTTTAGTAATTTTTACTAATTTTTGATAACTTAATTCAGTAGAAAAATAACAAAAATTAATATTTTACCAAACACTTAAAAAATAATTTTTTTGATAATTTTTACTGAAAATTAAGCTGCCAAATGATGCCATAGAGAATTATGTCAATGTATTGCAGTAATATAAAAGTCCGATTCATTAGATTAAAATTTAAATGCTAAGATTTATTTGTTTTTTTTAATTTAAAGATATAAATACATATAGATTTTAGAGATGTGTGGAATGATAAAAAATTATAAAATTTAATAAAAGTTTTAAATTTATAATTTGTGTAATAAAATAAAAAATAAATAAATTTTAAAAAAATTTAACGATTTTTAATATTTTTCAAAACCTAAAAATAAATTAAGAGGATGTTTAGTTAATAAAAATTTGACGAAAACGTATAATAAAAATATAAAAATAAGATGTGATGGAATTTAATTAAAAAAATATTTAAAATTAACAAAAATTAATTAATTTTAACCCACTAAATACGTCCAAAATTTCCAACGATACGAGCGTAGATCACCGAGGAAAAGAGCCAAAACTCATCTCTCTCTTTATATGTGAAAAGCCTGTTCATGGTGTACTCTGAAAGAACACACTTCACTGCCTGGGTTGGGGTGCCACAATCAGCTGCAATTCATCATGACGGAACTGTCATACATTAGCAAGCTCTCTCTCTCTCTCTCTGTCATTTGGGCGGCAGTGTTTCTGAGACAAAATGTACTTTCCAGCCTCTGGCCACGATTTCTAGTGGTGTCGCTATATCCTTCACTGCAATATGAAAATGTTTGAAGTTGTATAAAATTATATAAAATTATAAAAATTAATGTCTTATATTTTATGTAATATATAAAAAAATTTAAATTTTATAATCTCATAATTCATATTTATAGATATTTATAAAATTTTATATTTTTTTATTAGACTTCAAACGTGTCTATAGTTTTTAATAATAATGTATTTGTTTTATAATAATCGCAATGGCTATTATACAAATCTTAGGCTTTCTTTGGTTTTTTTATTTTTTTTTTAAAAATTCTAACTTTTTTTTTGGCGTTTTTTTCATGTCGCTTTTATATATTAAAATTTAATTTTTTAAAGCTATTAACCGTATTTGTAAAAAAAAAAAATAAAAAATTTATATCTTTCAAGCAAAAATTATACGTTTAAATAAAAAATAACGAAAAAGTTAATTTTTTAACTATTATTTTAATAGATATTAATTTTTTATTTTTTTTTTACAAATGCGATTGGCACTCTTAAAAACTACTGATTCTGAAAAAAATTAAATTTTATTAAAAAAATCATATAAGATTGAAAAAACTACCAAAAAACTAAAAAAAATTTTATAACCAAACAAAATCTTGGTTGAGTTTGAGAAACTAAAAAGTTAGTTTTTTTTTTTTGTAATTAAGAACGAAAAAAAGCTAAACAGCTAAAAAAAATGCTAAAAAGTTATTTTTTTTAATTTTTATTAATTTAACATATTTGCTCTAAATAGTTTAAAAGAAATTTAAATGTAAAAGGATAATTTTAGTATTTAAAAAAAATAAAAAAACTAATGTGACATTTGGTTTAATTTTCTATTTTTTGTTTTTTATTTTATGTTTTATGCTCAAAACAAAAAAATAAAAAATGCTCTATTTTCCTTATTTCAGATTTTCTTTGTTTTAAGTTGAAAACGCTCAAAATAACTTTTTGTAATTTTTCATTTTATGTGTAAATTTATTTTCTATTTTTTAAAATAAATTTTGAAAATACAATTAATTAAATGTGTTATAACTATTTTTCTTATTTTCAAAAGAATAAAATAATAAATACGTTTAAAACAGAAAATTACAAATAAAAATAAAAAATAAAAAAATAAACCAAATAAACCCTAAATAACTGCTACTAGCTACTTATTCCAAAACGCAACCTTAGTTAAACTTGTGTATGCATTCAATAAATAGTGTTGAGTTGAAGTTTTTATTACAATTCTTTGGAATAAGAAAAAATGAGATAAATTGAGATAAATTATGGTTTGGAGAGAGTTCGTAATGCGTGCAGTGAAAGAAAAAAGTTGATGTGATATAAAGTTAACAGAGATTTATAGAGATTTTCAGAGATTTTCAACAAATTTTTGCATGCCAAACGAGCCCATAAAGGCTTGGTCTGGGTATCATAAATTAGTTTATTTATTTTTATTCTATATATTTGATTTGTGTTTGTTGGCGTGGGTGGTCATTTTTAAAGGTGTTAACTGCGTTTATAAAAAATTCTAAAAAAAAAAAAAATTCCTTGTAAATGGTTATAGAGTTCAAAATTTTTTATTTCGTGTGGGTTGCGGTAAAAAATTAGGAGAAAAATATGAAATTTAAAAAATTAAAATCAATTAATTAAAAAATTAACATATTGATAAATATATTTTATTTTATTATTTTTTAATTTATTCAAGTAAAAGCATATACACCCATAATAAAAAAAATTATATTTTCTCCTCCTCTTGTTATAAAAGTTATTATCAAATAATTTTGACACAATTTTTTGAGGGGAAAAATAGGTATGTTTAGAATTGTATAAAATTATATAAAATAAAATAAAATTGTAAAAGTAAATATTTCGTAATTCGTAAAATGAGTGAAAAATTTTAATTTTATTATCTCGTAATTTATATTTATAAAATTTTGTAAGATTTTATTTTATTTGGTAAAATTTCAAACGGAGCCAAAAACAAACCATTTTCTTTCTCGAGTTGGTCAACTTTAAGGGGGTCGTAATTAACAGAGCCAATCACCTGACGACACATCATTATCAAAGCAGTCTATACGTACAGGAAGTGCTGAAGATTTTGGTTCCTCGTGGGCGGCTCAGAAGATGGGTACTCAAGGAGTAGCGATGGTCAGTGCTTCCTCTGCTTTATTGCTTGACCTTTTCATTGCTTTGTCTGTTTTCTTCCGTGGTAGATCCCTTGTCTGAATTGTGCATCGAAAAGATGCGAATAAATCAATGTTCGGAGCGACGAAAGGTGAATTAAAGTAAAATATTTTTTTGCCTAAGGAATTAAAGTAAAATAGTTTGGATTAATTTGTGTATTTATAATTTATATAAAAAATTATAAGTAACTAACAATTATTATAAATAAATAATTTTTAAAATTTTTGAACCCTTTTTTAAGCACGAAATGCACCCTATGAATGAGCATTTAATAATTCATGACTCATCGGGTTAGGTGGAGAAAATTTTGATGAAAATAATAATAATAATAATAAAACGTAGTACCTTGGCATCATCATTTTTTTATTAATTAGTACGAAAATGATATAAATAACATTCATACGAACAAGGCTGTTTGAGCGCAATTAATGCCTCGATTGAAAGTTATAATTTATGATAAATTTTATTAATTTTTGACAACTTTTAACAAATAAAATTTTAAAATATTTGATAAAATAATTAATAATTTTTACTAACTTTTAACTATTAACTTTGACTCTTATGAGACTTGGACACAACTTCTCAATTTTTTTCTTTAATTTTGCGAATTGGTTCTTCGTACACCCACTGCTTAGGACTTGGATTCTTACACTTCACGTAAATAGATGAATTCTAACCTTATTTATATTTTTTTATTTTATTAACAGATGATAAAGATTAATTTGATTCAAAAGTAAGAATTATAACTTTAGAATCATCAACCAAAATATTTAAGATATTTATATTACTTATAAAGAGTTTTACAATTCTCTATAATATTCGACACACATTTTATAAAGTCCCCTAAATTCTAAAATGTTATATTTTATAAAATTTATAATACTTTAGAATATTCTAAATATTTTTTAAAAATTTTCATACTTTCTAAAATATTATATAGAAATATTGTTGGGTGGTATTGAATCTATCTCATCTCAAAAACTAACTCATAGGATGAGATTTTTCTTCACACTTATTTCAGAAAAAAGCACAACTCATTCCTCCAGGTAGACTAAGATTATTGATAAATCTGAGTTCTAATACCAGTGTTAGGTGATTTTGGACATATTTCATTTCGAAAAGCTAGTTTATAGGGTGATACTTTTTCTGACACTTACATACTAATCATCAATTTATTTCATAACCAATGTGAGACACCCCAACAAATATAGAGTATTTCGATAATTTTTAAAAAACTTTAGACAATATTCAAAAATTTTTGAACTCTCTAAAATACTCCAGACTATTTTAGGATACTCCAGAACACCAATAGTAAAATTCGATATGGAATGTCATAAGTAAATGGTAAGAGAGAATGAAACATGCTATTTCATTTTAGATAAATAATTTAAAGAGTAGGCAATTACTTATAAACATAATTTAACACTAGAAAAAGCGAAAAGTGAGAATAGAGTGAAGTGAAGTATAATAATTTACATTGAAAAAAAAATTATTTGATTTAGAAAATATATTTTATTATCTTTTTTAAAATTACATTTTATTTTCTATCAATTATATTTTTAAGAAAACATTCTCTAAATTAAATATATTATTTATTTATTTATTTTATTTACAAAAAAACATAAAACATGTGAAAAAATGATCAAATTAAATGCACGTTTTGATTGTTTCTTTAAAAAGAAAAAGAAAAAAGAAATGAAAAAAGAAATAAAAGAGAAAGTTATTAAAAAAATGAAATTCCTTTATTTATATATATTTTTTATTTTTATTCGCTCCAAATCCAATAATAAAAAATGAAAGTGGAAGAAATTCTTATTTATTTTAATTTAACTTCTCTTCAAACCACATTGGTATAAGTATTTTTTATTCTTAACTTTTTTAACAAAAATAATTTTTATTTACAAAAAAATTAGTCATAATTTTAGTTCCATTTATTACAAAATAAAATATTTTTTTAAAATTATTTTTTCATATTTTTTATAATTTTTTTTCTAAATAATACTTACATGGTAATAAACGGTGACTTTATAAAAAAAAAATTAAAACATAAAATTTATATTTAAATGATCGTGATAGATTTTTTGTTAAAGAACGGTATGTTATAGGAAGTTCTAAATAAATAATACATAATAAATGAATAATGATTAGTTTTAAATCATATTTAAGTAAATAATTTGTAATTAAATAGAATCTAAGAAAAATAAAAATGTAAAAGTAGTAAAAAGGACATTAAGAAGTACTAAAATATATAAAATTAAATTTATTTAATTAGATGGTAGTTACTAAAAAAAATTATTTTTGTTTCTAAAAACAATAATAGTAGTTCTAAGAAGTTGAGGAAAGTTAATGGAAAAAAGTGAAAAAATTTTATTAAATTTGAGATTTCACCAAATACTTTTAGTAATTTCATTTATATAATAATTAGTATGTATATATATATATATATATATTTCTTGAAAATGGAACACTAAAAATATTTACGCAGTCTATACTTCTTTTTTTTTTTTAAATAGGATTTTGGTAATTATAAATAAATTTTTCATATTTTTCAAGATGCAAAAATATTAATCAAGTTTTTCATGTTCAAGTGTTCCTAGTATGTATATATATATATATATATATATATATATATATATATATATTTATATTAAAATTATTACTAATTCACTTAATATTTTTTCGCAATATTTTTTATTTTGGATGAGATTTTTTTAATTTTAACTTTATTTTGTTTTCAACTAAAGCAATTTTAATATCAATAGTATACCATAAATAATAGATATGATAAAAAAAGAATCTAATATTTTTATATAATTAAGCACCTCAATTTGTGAATTTGGTTCTTTTTGTATTTTTTGTTTATTATTAAAAATAAATCTAATATGAGCAAAGTTTTTAAATTTTGGATTATTTTCGAGATCAACACAATATTTTTTCAAATAATCATATGATCCAACACTTTTAGTTTTTTAAAATTTAATAAAAAACTAAAAATATTTTCATACATTTAAAATTGTTCAAACTCAGCCTAAATTAAGGAAGGAGTAAGAAAACTCAATTAGACAAAATCAGTTTAGAATTATTAAAAGTCCATCTCATTTTATCTTAGTAGAGTTTTTTTTTTTTTAATGAGATATATTCATAAATATTTATTAGACCTTAACAAATTTGGAACTCTTTGCCTCATAGGTGGTAAATATTGTTTTTTTACTTATAAATAAAACTCTAAAAAATTCTATAAATATCTAACAATCCCTCTACCTCTAATTTTTCCGTCATTACTAATGTTAAAAAATTTTAATATTTCGTTAAAAAAACAAAAAAATCTGAAAGTAGGTTAACTGAACGTGTAAATTTTTTTATATAATCATATTTTTTCGTGTCGAAAGCTTTCAAATGAGTACCATTGTCGTTATTTTTTGTGAATTTTTTTGAATTCGTGGGAATGAATTTGAAAAATCATTCCCATGGTTTGTGACTTGTCAGGAAAAAATAGCGTCAAAATTAACCCAAAATTATATTTTATCTCAATTTATCTTATTTTTTCTTACTCCAAACGGGACCATTATAAAAAATATTCTCTAATTTTGTTGGGGCTTTTATAATATATATATTTTTTGAACTTTTGGAATTCTGAAACTCTCTAAAATTTGGGGTTTAAAGTATCACACAATTACATATTAATGTATATATAATGGTTTTGAATCTAACAAAATGTATAGCTTACCTCCTAGGTTAGGTTGAGTGGCTCATGAGTTTGCTTCTAATAGAGATTATACGGGATTGATTCATGACTTAAGTGAGATATACATCGGTATAGTGCACATTTTTACTGTACATTTCTCTAATTTACTTATAGTTCGTTAAAAATTATAATAAATGATTATGGATTAAAAAAAAATTGTACAGGCCCATCTTAGCTGAATTCCTAATCGTAAAAGCAACTTGGACCAATCCCAGCCAGAACGGGCCCAGGTAGGCCCGCCCAGGCTAGAGGCCCTGGAGCTGCATCAGACATGAGAGGACACTCCAATGGCCGAGATTCCGTGAACATATGTACGGGTCTCCGACTATCAATTCCGACGTTAATCGCTCTATTCTTACTGGTTTCCGCAGTTCCATGCATCTTAACAGGAACAAATGTTGAGACTTGCGGGGAATAGACTATCTTCTTCTTCTTGTTCATGGCGTCTGAGCCTCACCACTAAAGTGACAGTGTCTTCCAGCGACAGTAATTGCAGTACTGCGGTTAATAGTGACTCCTCTTCTCTTAATTCGACTCCAAATTCACCTTTTTCTCCATCAGAGTTTCGTCATTCCGTTAAGGGTCAGTAGTCTCTCTCCTTATCTCTCAAAGTAATTTGATTCGTATGTTTTACTGTGTTTGAATGTTGGGTCACCCACGCCCTCAACTCAGATGGGTATTTGGTATTTTCTGTGGCAATATTAATCAGGGTTCTTGTTACATTAGGAATCTGATGATGGGAATTAAAAAAATTCTCAATTTTTTTTTTTATTTGCACTCGAAATTCAGAGACAATTTTGTGGTTTTGGCGGTTTTATGCACTTTAGATGGTAATATTGGTTGGATGAGACGCTTTCACTGTTCTCAAGCTATGTAATGGTTTCTGAATTCTGCAAATTAGGGTTGCATTTCTTCTAGTTAAAGGGATTGGAGATCCTAATTTACATTGAACATGGAAAGAAAATAGTTTACAGAGAATGTATTCTTATTCCCTGACTTCACATCTGGCACTTACCCCAGGGCAGACCAAGAAATTCTAATAAGCGGAGGTGAAAATTACCTCTAGTTGATTGATTGGGTTAAAGAGGTTGGTTTTGTAATAAAATTAGTTTTTTAAGGATAACTATGTAATAAAATGTGGGGATAATTTTGAAATAACTCTAAAGTATTTTAACTTGGCAATGATGTGCCAGGGAAGGGGGGGGGGGGCAATTTTGAGTAGGCGAAGTACTATGTGATATATGTACAACTGGAAAATAATAACGGTCTTTAAGTGCAATATCCAAGCAAGTGGGGGCAGGCAAGCTTCAACATGGGTTTGCCCATGCTTTCCCCTCCCAATGACTTTGTGTTTATGTAGTTATTTGCCACTAAATTGATTGGCTTTTTTAAAGATGATGAAGGCTGTTGGGCATGAGTAGTTTCGGTTGATTCTCAAATAATTAGGAGATGTCTTGCCTATTGAATCTTACTTGTTTGCTTTGTGGCAGGAATCAGTTAGTACCCTTTAATATCTTGATCAAAAATCATCTTAGTTTCCTTACATGGTTCGTACCCTATTATATTAATTTCAAGCGTAAAGATTGTTGCATCACAGTCAATGCCTCTTATCTTCAATTCAACATTTTAGAGTTGAATTTCTGAGTGAAGCACCCGCTTGATGTACTTGTCTTGTACGATATTATCATAATAGTTTCATAATGCATGACAAGAATGAGTTGCCAGACGTGAGTTTGTGTTATGTGGTACATAGGCAAGTCCTTTCCTCCATCCTTACCTTGTAATGCATTATCACGACCATCTACTACAAATTGTGAAACTAAAATATTATCCTTCTCTCTTGCATTTTTGTTTTCTAATGTTGTGTGCAAGACATTTATTGTGTTGTGTTTGATGAAACCTGTATACCATTTTTGCTTATTCTTTTTTATAGGTCTTGCAGTTTGTGTCATTCTTTTTCAGTTTCTTCTGCATACCATTCTTTATAAATACAGACTCCTTTGTTGAAAATAATTTCCATAGGAAACATTTTTGCCCTTTAAAGTGATTATTCTTCATGGGAAAATCCTTTCAGATCATCAAGCGCTTTTCCGTGCTCTTGAAGCATGCAAACTCTCTTCTAACTTAAGAGCTGCAACTGAAACCCACACTAGAATTATTAAACTTGGTTATGGAATGTACCAGTCTCTCATATCATCTCTGATATCAATATATGTATCTTGTGGCTGCCCCAGTCTTGCGCATCAGCTTCTCAATGAAATTTCCTGTTGGGATTTTGATCTGATCTCTGCCAATTTGATTATTGCAATATCTATGAAGGTAGGAGACTTTGATATTGCAAAGAAGGTGTTTCATAAAATGCCCGCCCATGATGTAGTTTCGTGGAACACAATGATTGGAGGTTGTGTAAAAAATGCACGCTGTGAGGAGGCTTTGAAGATCTTCCAAGAGATGTTGAGCTTACATGTTGAACCAGATGGGTTTACATTTGCATCTGTTATTGCTTGCTGTGCACGAATAGGAGCTCCTGATCGTGCTAAATGGATACATGGTTTAATGATTGAGAAGCGAATTTCACTAAATTACATTTTGGGTTCTGCACTTATAGACTTGTACTCAAAATGCGGAAGAATTGAAACTGCTAAAGAGATTTTTGAAACTATTAAAAGAAATGACATATCTATTTGGAATGCGATGATTAATGGGCTTGCAGTTCATGGGCTGGCTTTAGATGCAATTGAAATATTCTCGCGTATGGAGGTCGAAAATGTTTCACCCGATTCTATAACTTTTGTAGGAATTCTTAAAGCATGCAGCCATTGTGGGCTGGTTGAACAGGGTCGCAGGTACTTCAATTTAATGAAGTTTTACTCAATTCATCCACAGCTTGAGCATTATGGAGCCATGGTTGATCTCTTGGGTCGAGCTGGTCATCTAGATGAAGCTTATGCAATTATTAAAGACATGCCAATGGAGCCTGATGTTGTTATATGGAGGTCACTTCTTAGTGCTTGTAGAACTCAGAGAAATTATGGATTCGGTGAAGTTGCTATCCAGAAAATTAAAAATCTTAACAGTGGAGATTACGTTTTGCTATCAAATATTTATTGTTCTGTAAACAAATGGGGTAGCGCTGAGAAAGTGAGAAATATGATGAAAAGGAAAGGAGTACATAAAAATACTGGAAAGAGTTGGATTGAGATGGCCGGTTACATTCATCAGTTTAAATCTGGTGATATATCACACTTTGAAAGAGAAGCAATATACAAGGTGTTGGAAGGATTGATTCGACGGACCAAAATTGAGGGATTTATTCCCACAACGGATTTGGTATTGATGGATGTCTCCGATGAGGAAAAGGAGGAAAATCTGAATTGTCACAGTGAGAAATTGGCACTGGCATATGGGATCTTGAAAACTAGCCCTGGAATGGAGATCCAGATCACAAAAAACCTTAGGACTTGTCTTGACTGCCATTGTTGGATGAAACTGGTTTCAAGGATATTAAACAGGACCATAATTGTGAGGGACCGCATCCGTTTTCATCGTTTTGAAGGTGGTCTGTGTACTTGTGGAGATTATTGGTAGTAAAGTTACTTTAGCATCAAAGCACCTTGAAAATTTGAAATCAGAGTGCATCTCGTAAAGCTAAGAAATGGAGGTAATCAGTTTCTTTTTTTGGTCATCAATAGATACAAACAGGATATGTCTTGGCTTATATTGACTCAGATTATTTTATTTTATATTTTATTATTGCAGTGGCAAGCTAAGCTAATAATGTGTGCTCAAAATATTGACGTGCAAATATTTTCAGCGTTCATTGGGTGCAAATAATTATGATTTAGCACTATGGTCATGTAAGCTTAACCAGTGGTAACTGATGTGGAAGATGTTAGTAGCTGCTGAAGTAGATGCATAAGCATATTCTGAGTGAGCTGATAGTTTTGGTTTGAGTAGAACATGTATGCCAATGCTGCTGGAACCAAATGGTGCCACTGCCACCTAATGCAACCCATACAAGTACAGGTCTACAAGGTGTGCTATAGTTATGGTGTGCATGGTCATAATACTAAGCATTTTATTGATCTCGACAAGCTTGGTTATTCACTAATGCGGATATGAGTTTGTGGTGGTGTTTCCTAGTTTTGGAGTAAATATAAGCTCATTGTGGAGCATACAATCTCGGCTGGTGGTTTGTTGTTAATTGTTTTGCTATGTCTTTCTGGAATACCCGGTAAACTTCCGATGGTGAGTGATGTTCAGTTTTCACTTTGACTTATGCTCTATCTGAATCTGCCTTGCAGTTGCAGAATTATTTTTTAAAAGTGCATCAGGACTTTTTTCCCTCAACTTAAGAGCTAAAAAGAGTGTTGCTTTTCTTACATTGTTGATTTTTTAAATGTTATCTATTCATTTGTTCGTAAAATTTTACGCATCCTTATTACCTTTTGAGATAAGTTGTATGTTGCTTTATATTGTCCCTAATTTGCCCTCTTCACTAACATTCTGGCTTTTTGTTAAAATTGTTTGATGTATAATCTCCTGACTTGTAGTAATGACTCCTTTCCTATCAGTAGTTTTCCTAGATCTGAACCTTAACTGTAGAAGGTTTGCTGCACAAATGTTAAATAAATTAGCTTTACGCTTTTTCTTTTCATGAATGATTGTGGGCCAATTGGCATCTGAAGGTCAAAATGCTTTGACCAGCTGGCCACAGTATGATGTCTACAATTGTTATCCATTATTATTCAAAGACAGCATCAAATGTAATGCTAATTTTCTTCTTTTAAGTTTTCTTCAATCAGGTAATTGTTTGACAATATCTGTGGTATGACCGTATTCTTGCTGGTATCTAAGGTAATATATAGTAAGTAGTCTGCGTGTTATTAGTTGACTAGATCGTTGACAAATATTTATCCCCTGGTTTTTCTGGCATCATGTGGTAGCCTAATTTGCCCTGACCTTAACTTGATTTTTTTCAGCATGAAGCCCGGAAACTTTCTGCACCAAATGATGAGGTAAAGACTTTTCCATGGGACATCAAGTTGGCCAATAGTGTTTGATCTTGGTTTTGAATTGGTTCTCAAGGTTCAGCTGCGTTAAAGAACTTGCAGTTGTTTTCTTGTTGTGGGAGGTATGCATGCTATTTGGTTGCATTCTCTTATCAGATGCTAGTGATACTGGGATGGCTTCATCGATATTTCTGGCAGGACCTACTTGGGTGCATCTTTGCCGAGAACAAGTTATCATTGGCAAGTTGGTGCCGATTCGATCAGTTTCTAAGCAGGTTCCAATATTTTCACTTAATTCACTGATTCTGACTTGTGCTTATACTTCCTTGAGTTATATTTGCATCCTTAACTAGGAATTACTTGTGCTGGCCTCTGATAGGCATGACTGCTTTAGATGTTTTCTGGAGATGTGTCCTCAACTATTATGCTCATTATTTCCATTTGCATCCAGCGAAGGCCGTTTATAAATGATACATTGGTTTCTTACGTCCTATAATGGCACTGGCATATTTTACTGAATACATCCGTGTCTCTCATCTGTTTACATATGCCGCACCAGATTCTTTTAATACTGGGTGTTAGCTAATGAGCTCTGTCTTGACCTTACTCTGAGTGCGTTAATTGCACACTTCTATGTACTAGTCTAATGAATGCATTACTGTTTGGCGTGGGACTAGAAAGATCTATTGCATGGTTTGAACCATGGAGTGTTGTTCCCCACTGCGTCTGACACATTAGATTTGAAAACTCAAAAGACTTATCAAAGCTCTTTTATAGTGAAAGACAGGTAAATCACAGAAATCATGTCTTGAAATGCCATCGAAACTTGAAATTAATTGCTGGTTCATGAATAGCTCTGGAGACCAAGCTATGACCCAAAGAATTAAGTGCTATTAGCTGTCCTGGATAGGAACTAATGGCAGTTTGCCTCCATAGATCTCTGGGAGCTGACTCTCATCAATGTCTTCCAACAAAGTTGATTTCAATTTCTTGTTTTCCACAAACACAATCTGTAAAGGGTCATACGAGACAAAATAGTTAGCTCACCATGTTGTGATACAATTTATGTCTAGAAATGGCTGTGGTACCCAAGTGGCTGTTTTGGGTATCAAAATAAATTTTGGTCCTTAGAGTTGCACGTGGCATAATATAGGTCTTTGGATTGGAAAATAAGTAGTTTTTGGGTAAAACAATGGATTGAGAATATTAGTTTCCATATAAGATGTAAGAAATTAAGACCTCAAAGTTTTATTTTTTTACTAGTGAGAGTGATTTTTTTTTTAACATGTGAATGTGACTAGATTTTTGGAGAAAATATTTAGTAGGCTTAGCCCCCAACATTATGATCTGAGATGGTGGACAAAATTTAATGATCTGCCAAATTTCAAACTGTTTACATGTTTGGTTAAATTTGAAATTCAAAAAATCGGCCAAAAATTGATTTAGTTGTATATAGATGATATGGAATATTTATTATGAAATTTGGCATTATATGATTGGGCATTGCCTGTTACATAAGCCGATGATGTGGTGCAATGCACCCATTGAATATTTTCTCAGATTTTTGCGTGAGCCTCGTAAAATTCATTATCAATTTACCTGTCAATTTAAACATTTTTATTATCAAATGTAATCAAAATTTTACTTTTTTCAGACTATGTTTACTTTTGGTTAAGGAAAACACAACTTGGGTACCGTCTACTTTCCCGGACGGTTTACCATCCATAGGTTACTCAAATTTGATTCGTAAAAATAACACAGGGCTTGAGCTCGGCTTGGCAAATAACTTGACTAACTAAAACAAAGTGATTTTATATCATAAATCAAAACAAGTAGCTTGACGAAACTAAAACAATCTCGTTTCACTAGGCTAAAACGCATTGTTTTGGTCTAAAATATTATAAAAAAATATATGTATTTTTTTTTTTTTTGAGCTGAGCACTTAGTGGCTTGAGTTCTAATTTTAATGAGCCATGAAAAGAGCTCGAATTTGGCTTTTCATTTTGGTTTGAAATATTAAACTTATGTGTGAGTGTGTACTACACTACTACTTTTTCAAGCCAAGCACCTATTGACTCCAACTCTAGCTTTATTGAGCAACCAAAAGAGCTCGAATTCAAATTTGACATTCAACCCTGTCTAGCTAGCTGGCACAAAAATACAGAATTCTTAATTTTACCTTCTTCTTGGTATTGTTGTCGATAAATGGATATATAACTTTCCACACTGCCATAAATAGGTAAGGCACATGAACTACAAATAACTTCCCAAGTCTTTCTGGATAGTAGTCCTGCAGGAAAATGAATGGATGAAACAGGCTATTTTGAGTTTTAGAAGATTAAGTTTTAGACATGTCCTGGCCGAGTCATCAAGTCAACTAGATCTTGACCAAGTAGAGTCCAATTTAACTGCAAAATTAAGTAACATATGGTGGAGAACTAAACCTGCAAAATGGATAGAGCTCCCAAGTATGCGCGGATGTCACTGTTTGAGTATCCCCAACCTTCAAGATCCCCAATAACAACAAACTTCTCTTGGCCAGCTGGCATCCTGGGACATCAAAATTAACTAACAATATATATATATATAGTCTGCAACAAGTATAGAGCTATTCCACTGAAAAAAGGGGCTTACAGAAAACCAGAATTATCTGGTTATGGAAGTGTTGCAATTAAAGAGCAACTTAGTATATTTTTTGTTTTGAATAATTGGCCATAATGCTATCATATAATTATGATTAACTTTTTTTGTGAATTTTTTCTCGTTGTGTAGCACTGTTTTACAATTAGGGTAAAAAAAAAACCGAGCAATTTATGAGTAGTGTGGGCTCGGCTTGTCGAAAAGCTCATTTATGTTTGTTTATTTTGCAAACGAGTCAGTTTGAACCAAAAAAAAAAAAAAATGAAATAAAATAAAACTTGTTTAACACAAACAAGCCGAGCTTGACTAAGATGAGTTCGGCTCAACTTTTTTGCAATAAAAATAGATAAATATAATATTTGAATATACATAATATTTAGAATACTTCTTATATAAATAACAGTAAAATATAATATTTTATACTTAAATGGGCCAAACTTGAACTCACACCCTCTCAATAAATGAGTTCACGCCGAACCTATGCTACATAACAAATGAACGTGTTTGAAACACAGCAAAGCTTGATTTGGCTTGGATTAGCTTCTTGTTTGATAAGAGTTTTGAGTATTATATGTTTAAATTTTCATGTCTATCTGTGTGTGTGTTTTGGACCTTTTGGTATGTGGGCTTTGAGAAAGAACAGAACTTCGAGGAGGAGCAGTACCTTGCACACAATTTCTTGATACCATAGACTACAAAACCTGTGAATGGAAGAGGTTATTCATTTGATCAGTTACTGCTTCAACTTCAACATCTACTTGTTAAAACTAAATTGCTAAAAGAACTCGTTTTTTTCCCAATAATTTGAATCTGATAATTAGTTTTTTCATGCTATAGCTCTTGAGAACTGAACTTATCTAAGCTTTTTTTTTTGGGGGGGGGGGGGAAACTGATTTGGTGACTTACGTTTGACCTCTTCGAGACCACCTTCGTTTGGAATATGCCTTCCAGCAAAGACAATTGTTATGGGACGTCCATATTTGTCCAATCCCTGAGAAAACATCTTGTTATGTGCTAGGCTATTCTGGATCTCTGATTCAGATACGAAACCATTTGGAAGAAACGTTCGTCTCCATTGCAGGTACTTGAGGAACATTATAGATGCCTTCTCTATGTTTAGATCACGGGCACGAAGAAACCTCCTGATCATAAAATCATCTACATCCTGCAGATTGAATTCGACAATAAGTTTTCACAAAATCAGTGATCTAATCTTAGCATATGCATAATAGTAATAGGAAACGACATTCCTGTACATAAGACTCCCTATTCTGCGAGGTCTTGGGAAAGGTCAAGTGTACACGAATTTACCATTATTTTCGGGTTTGAATTAGTGTCCTTGGTCACCATGGACACTCACAGTTAGTGCAATGGAAAGTGTCTATTTAGACAACTTTACGAGGTTTTCAGGGTTACCCCACAAACCATTTTGAATATTAAATCTAGCATGCTTGAGAAGAATAATGGTTCAGTTTTTTAACATATGAAAATAGATAGGGTGATTTTAGCAAAGTTGTCGTCTTCCTTTTTCCTGGAGTGGGGATTATCAATTTCCTGACTTGTCATCCTATTGTATGATATTATGAACATCTGTTTCTACTACAAGCATCAGTTAGATCCTGTGAATGTTTGGCATCAAACACTCCCTGAGACATGAAATATAACCCATGTTCTCAATTTTCCATACCAGATAATCACTCTCAGACCTTTCTGCACTTAAAATCTGTGATTCAGGCAAAACAACCAATTGCCTTTTTGGTAAAAGTTAATCACTAATTAACAAACACCCCCCCCCCGGCACACAGAGAGAGAGAGAGAGAGAGAGAGAGAGAACCTTGGAGGAGGGATCTTGTCTTTCAACATTGGCTCTCATGAGACAAATTTTATTTTGTTCCTCCTCATTGCTTCCACTGATACATGTCACTGCTCTCTTTTTTGCTGTTTCTTCTGTTGTTGTTTCTGCAGATTCAGTCTCGTTGAGAGTTACTTCTTTCTTCTCCATGATCGCCATCTCTCTCTCTCTCTCTCTTTAAATAGAGTCCGAGAGAGAGAAGGGAAGGTGCTGAATTAGATGAATAAAGCTGGGGTTATTGAGATTAGCATTGACTCAAGCTGATGAAGACAAAGCAGGGACAATAAATAGGTCTCAACCGCTCAAAAAACTCACAGGTAGTACAGTAAGGACATCAAACTTGAATGTTGAACAACTACTCTCCCTTGTTAGATTACACGTACAGTTTCTCTCCATCACATATGCTAAAAATAAAATATCATTAATACCCCCTCGTGACTTCAATCCGTTCCATCATATCTATCAAACTCAAGTTAAAAAAAAAAAAAAAAAAGTGATATTACGATTCTTTCTAAGCTGTGATCCCAATGGCTGTAATTGTAATGTTTGACTTGAAAAATCAATCCTCAGCGTCTTTGATATCACTTTTTAAACTATTCCTTCCACGTGTTAATTTCCGAAAATAACATTTGAAAATAGCACCTCAAATTTATTTTTTAATTATTGCAGTAATTAAAAAAAAAAAAAAGTCTTCAAAGGGAATTTGGGATCCTTAAAAATTGTTATTTTAGATGATGTTTTTGAACCAGTTTTCATGTACTTATACATATATATATATATATGTATGTATGTATATTTAATATAATTTGCGCAGCAGGTTAAAAAAATGGAATCAGATGAACAAATCCTTTCGCTTGTCGTTTTTAGTATTATAATATTTGAGTTAGGTATGTAACGTACGTGTATGTTCGATGGTTGCCAAGCAAGATGTTTACACCGGGTGTGGACAAGAAGGGCCAGCAATTGGCAAAAGTTGGTGTGATGGTTGCAACAGTTGCCTCCCTCTTTTAATGTAGAAAAAACTTTCGAGGGACTATTATTGTTTGGTCCATTCTCTCCAGTTCAACTGGGTATGTTGAGAAAAAAAAAAAGCACTAACATCTCGTTTTTTGATTTTTCGTGCCATCTGAGATTTTAAAAGTCAATCTTATTATTTTCATTTTCATGTATAAAAATCAACGCTACTTCAAAAGGTATATGTTTTATTATGGTGGAGTATATTTTTAGATTTGCGCAAAAATTAAAAAAAAAAAAAAAACAATGTTTTTAGTTTTTTTTTTTTTCCCAAACACGTCTTAAACCTCTGACTGAAGCTGTGAGATTGGACCCACTTTGAATTTATACAAACTTGAATTTCCTTCTTTTTTTTTTTTTTTTTTGGTTGTTTGGGGGGGGGGGGGGTGGGTGCTGTCGATGGAGGCTCAAAACAAAGTAAAAGAGTACCAAAAATTGTATTTTGTAACTTTTGATGCGTTTGGTGGAACTACAATTGTTTTCATTTTTTCGTTTAGCTATAGTAATTAATTTTACAAAAAAATTTATCAAACACATAAAAATTATTACTTTTTTGTTCTGTTACAATAAAAAGCTTACCAAATACATAAAAAGTTATCATTTTTTGACTTTGCTACAGTAAAAAAGTTTATTAAACACTTAAAAATTGTAAAAAATTATTAAAAATTATATTTTTTTCTATCAAACATACTAAAAAATTATAACTAAAAAAAAATACAAAAAATTACTAAAAATTTTATTTTTTACTTTTTTTTGAACCTCCAAACTCATAGACTTTTGTTAGCGTTTTCCTTTTGTTTCCTACCATCCCTGTAGATATTTATATAAATATATATAAATGATTATTTACTTTTTGGGGTGGTTTTATCGGTAGATATAGGCTTTTACAATGTTGCCTTTTGTTTTCTACCAGTTTATGGGCACTTAGTTTGAATGAATAAAACTTATAATTTTGTAATTTTGTTATGAGTAAAAAATTTAAATTTTGTAAAATTTTATGGAGATTTATAGGGTTCCAAATGGCTCGACTATGTATATATATTTTATATAATAAAATAAGATGGTTATTTTTTTTAAAATGTGACTCTTATAAATTAATATTTAATGTTTAAAAATTATTTTTTTAATTTAACGATTGAGATTATTTTTATATTTTTAACTTCCTGTTCAAATTTTATTTTAGTAGGCTGAGTTGCCATTTATTTTATAAAACAGTTTGAACATTTTAAATTTCACCATATTTTAAGGATGGAGATTATATATAAATCAAAATTTTTAACTTAAATTTCGTCCAATTATAGTTTATGGAAAATTGAATTTTTTAAATTAAAATATTATAATTTATGTTTTTATTTTTTGTGTTTATCAAAAATTAATTGGAGAGAGAGAGACTAAAACACATGTATTAGCTGTTAGGGTCTAAAGTTTTGTAGAAAAAAATTATAACTCATGAATTATTATAATTTTTTTAATTTGAATTACATAAGAAATTTAATACTAATTTTGTTCAGAGTATTATAGATAGGGATTATTAGTAATAATATAAACATGAGAGGATGAGGTTAAGAGATTCTAATACAAAGTAATTTTAAAATTTTTTTTTTATTATCATCAAATATGTCGTAACGGAAAAGATTAATAAATCTTTTGATACGAAAAATTATTTATAAAGCTTCTCTCTTCCGACGCTAAAAAAAAATAAAGAAATTAAAAAAGCTTCTCTCCTTCTAAAAATTAATAATAATGATGATAAATATTTAAATGATGGCGTGGTATGTGTCGTTGTCTTAGAGGAGAATACTGGGCCAGAATCTGAACGGCATTTAAGTGAGCCAGCAACCACTATTTTTTCTTTATTTTTAAAATATTGAAATATTTTATGTTCAACTTATAATAAATGTGTGCATATACTTAGTAATAATTAGTACTTATGGCACTTTAAATAAAATTAAAATTAAATTTTTATATAATTAAAATTTTGGACATAAAATTCAAATTAAAAAAGTTCTGATAATTTATGAGTTTTAATTTTTTTTTTCAAAACTTTAGACCCTAACGGTTATTACATGTATTTTGATCTCTCTCTTTAATTAACTTTTGATAAATGCTATAAAAGAAAACCGAATAATGGTGCTTTAATATAAAAGGTTCAACTTCCTAGAAATTATAATTAGATGGAATTTAAGTTAGTAGTTTTGATTTGCATATGATATTTACTCTTAAAATTTGATGAAATTTAAAATGTCAAAGCTGCTTTGTGAGATAGATGATGGTAGGATCCATCAAAATAAGAATTAAGCGAAAAGTTAAAAATATAAAAATGATTTTAATCATTGAATAAAAAAAAAATAATTTTTAATCGTTAGATCTTGGTTTATAAGAGAAATATTTTAAAAAAATCATCATATTTTATTGTATAGATAGTATACATTTTTTGTATCATGCCAACAACTATCTTTAACACAAATAGTGAATATAAATATTTTAAAAAAATTAATTAATTAAAATAGTGAATCATTGAAAATTGGTTTTAAGAATATGTTTCTAAAACTATTTTAAAGAATTAGTTTTTAATTATTTTTAGTCTAATCAAATGAATATATAATAATTATAAATGTAAAAATAATTAATATATATCATAATCATAATCACTTCCCCATTTACCAATTGTGAATAATAACATGCCAGTGATCGGGTTGCACTTGCAATGTGTCGGTGGTTGCTTCTTATTTCAAGCTTTGGGCCGGTTGGAAATTTAAATTTTTAGTAATTTTTTATTTTTTTGGTTAAAAATTGGTAGTTAAAAGTTTTGATATATTTAGTAAAATAAGTAATAATTTTTGATAATTTTTAAGTGTTTAATAAAATTTTTAATAATTTTTAGTAATTTTTTTAACTTTTTGTGCGTTTGGTAAAAGATTTTAATAATTTTTGAATGGGTAAATTACTGTTACTAAATAGAAATGTGATAAAGATTAGTGTGTTGCCAAACATGGCATTAAGCAAAAGTTGGATGATTTTTACTAAAAATCGATTCACAAAACGGTGCCTTTGTCTATTGGCAGCTCTTGGTCGATTAACTGTTAAAATGAGATTTCTTAAAATATATAAACGACTGTCAAAAGAAGACATCAAAGAGACAATCATTGTGGGCCATTGATTAAATTTTTAATGACTGGATCGTAGAAAGTGGCAATTTCTACGTCTAACTGCCGACCGCTGCTTGAATCGAATTGGGAATAACTACCAAAAAAAAAAAAAAAAATCGAATTGGGAATAAATATATTCATTGCGGACTGGTGATATATCAGGATTTATTGCTCTATACTTCTTTTATTTTTATTTTTTTATAATTTTTAAATTATCGTGTTTTTATTATCGACAAATTTAATTTTTTATTATACAATTTAATTATTATTTATTATTCTAAAATTGTATTGTAGTATGTGTATTTTTTCGTAATTTTTTAATTATGAATAATTAATATGCCTAGTAGCAACTACAAATATGGATTTGCAAAACTGAGAGAGAGAGAGAGAGAGAGAGAGAGAGAGAGAGAGAGAGAGAGGGGGTATATAAACTTTAATTCAATCTCAGATGGGGTAATTGATAAATCTGTTATTTACAATCACCAAAATATGAAAAAAAGAAAAATTAGGTGTCATTTGCTTTATATTTCTATTTTTTTATTTTTCATTTTTGTTTTTTATTTCTTATTTTATGTATTTTATGTTTTTAAAAATCATAAAATATGGAAAACAAAAAATATATTTGATTTGACATTTTCTGTTTTTTATATTTTGAGATTTTTTTTTTATTTTGGGTTGAAAATACTCAAAATGACTTTTTGTCATTTTGTATTTTATGTGTAAATCTATTTTTTATTTTTTAAAGTAAATTTTAAAAACATAAGTCATTTGGTTTATTTTTCTACTTTTTATTTTCTGTATTTATTTTCTATTTCATGTTTTGAACATATTTGCCATTTTACGCTTTTGAAAATGAGGAAAACAGTTAAGGCGCGTTTGGTCACTTGTGTTTTAAAAAATTGTTTCAAAAAATAGAAAATGAGTTTCCACATAAAATGAAAAATGGTAAAAAGTCATTTTGAATGTTTTCAATCTAAAATTAAAAAAAAAAAATAGAATATTTTTTATTTTTTTATTTTGTGATTTTTAAAACATAAAACACGTAAAATAGAAACCAAAAAATAGAAAAGCAAACCAAATGTCACCTGGGTGAGTAAATGTGTTTTGAGTTATTTTCTTTGTTTTCAAAATTATAAAATGAAAAATAAGGTCAAAACAGTTATACTAAATGACACCTTAGTTACCTTATCAATTGAAAAGAATATACTAGTGAATATAAAATTTTAATTAATAATCCTGCATTTCAAATTACGATAAAAATAAATTTTATTATAATAAAAAGTTTGTTTGGAGTAAGAAAAAGTGAGATAAATTGAGGGTTCATAATGCGTGCAGTGAAAGAAAAAAATTGATGTGATATAAAGTTAACAGAGATTTATAAAAATTTTCAAAGAAAAATTTTATACCAAACGTAGCCTAAAAACTTTATAAATAATAGAAGTTTTTATTTCATTTTTTTTTCGCTTTATGCCTTAAATTATCTTGAGCCGCCCATCGTAACCATTGATTGCCTCTCTCTCCTTAACGATCATCCTTAGCCTCTATTAAACTTGCATTCCCGGCCACCTGTTATCAGTTTGCATTCACATGGAAATCACGTGCAGTTACGTCAAAGCCCAACTAGGGGCCGTTTGGATCACCCAAAAAAAAGTGCAATTTTTGGTAATTTCTGCCTTGGGTGTATTTGGAGTAATAAAATATAGTTTGAGAAAGTTTTTTATATTTGGTACACACATCTCAAACTGCGTTTTTGGAAATCAGTAAGATTCTCATTTTGACGGATTGGATTTCCGTTTGGATTTAAAATTTTGTATTAGTTATAACTTTTTTATATTACAATCCATCGCAACAATTTTTACAATCCGTACGGACGGAAGTTGACTATGCAAATCCATAGGAATAGTTTTTACAATCCATCGGAATGTTTTTTACGACCCAAAAAAATAGTTAAAGTGAGTGTCATTCGGTAGCTTGAGAGTTCGTGGTGAGAATGGTGAAAAAATTTTTGTTATTTGATTAATCGAATTCCAGTTATCGACTTTTTTTGAAAGGTATTAAATTTTTTTTGAACTTCGAGAAAGTAAGAATGTGTAAAAATGTAATAAAGATTTTCAGAAATTTTCACTAAATTTTCGTGCACCAAACACACCCTATTGTCATGTGTCACTTTTGGAAAAAAGGTTATATATTTGATAAAAATTTATAAATGTTAGAAAATTTTGAGAAATGAAGCAAAAGTTGGGAAAATATTAGAGAAATTAGTAAATATTAGAGAAAGTTGAAAAAAATTAAAAATATATTGATAAAAAAGTTAGTAACTGATAAAAAGTTTGTCGAAGCCAAACAGTACCTTGAGTCAATCTTGCATCCGGCCATGGCTACAGCGTCGTCCACCGTGTGCCGGTGGTTTTTGACCGGAAAATGGGAATATTAGGTCGTAGTTTCTTTACTAGATTATGCATTATACAAGTAAAAAAGTTTGATTTTTCTTTCCCCTCCTCCTTTCTTTTTTAAATAAAGAATAATGAAAATTTTATATTTTTATTTTTTTAACAAAGGTTTGAATCTTTTGAGAGAAAGCCAACATCGGATTGAGTACGAAAGGTAATGACAATGGGCCCCCTTTGGAGTGGTAAAGAAAAAAGAAAAAATAAGAAAAAAATATAATTTTAAATAAATTTTATCATTAGGTATTTTTTTCTCAAATCATATTTTTTTAAATATAAACAGTAATAAACCATTAAAATTGTTCTCCAAAATCTATCCTAACGGATTCAAAAAACTCCTAATTTGTATTCTGTATTGCAGCGTTTCGACGGAATAAAATGATACCATGGGAATGATTTTGGCCAATCCGTTCTAACGATTTGTGTGGACCCGCCCCACAATGATACTCATTCAAAAGTTTTGAAATCAGATAATATAATTACCAAAAAAATTTTCTTACTCGGTTAGCCTCCTCTTAGGGTTTCATTCTTTTTAACAAAATATTTAACTTTTTTGAAATTAGTAAAGACAGGAATGTATAAAAGTGTAATAGAGATTTTTAGAAGTTATTGGAGTTTTGTTTTGTTTTATTTTTTTTGACACACCAAACGGATTTGATAATTTTATAGATTTATGGAAGTATTTGTAGTTTTAGATCTTTGGAGCTATATCTACTTTGTTGATTTGTGATGGATAAATAATTTTTTTTACTTTTTATTTTTTTACACAAGAAAATCTTTGGCACAGAGATCTCTGCGAGGAGTCAAGTACCCAAAATGTAAAAAAATAAAAAATTTCAAATTTTAGATCTCAAATTCAAGTATCAAGTCTAAAATCCAAAAATTCTAAATTTCACATGTCTAATTGCCTAAATATTAAGTCCAAATTTCATATTCAAGTATAATTACATGAATATTAATTTAAGTTCCAATATTCATATTCAAGGCTAAGATTAGTAATACAAGTCAGTTAGGGGATTTAGAGATTTTTTTGGGATCAGGTAAAGTACGGATTGATAATAGACTTATACCCGTACCTTACCCGATCCTGAGAATTGTTTAAAAAATGTACCCATACACTACTTGATCCCTAAAAACTTCTCAGATCTCTTACTTGTTCAAGGTAGAGATCGGATAGAGTACAAACGGTTCGATCAAGATGGCCATCCCTAATTACTTATAAGATACGATAAAATATTTGTCTTATACATCATCAGGGTGGGGTGAGGTAGGTTGATAAATTTCTGTGTTATTTTTAACTTTAACTCAAAATAAACAATATATATTGTAGTTAATGCAGTTCGTGACAAAATGATATGAGAGCCAAAGTTTAATCAAATGTAATCAAAAGTGTTAGCGGTTATGATGAACTGACTACTGAAGTAGAGTATAAATACTTTTATCTCACATAACCTGAATAGAGTAAAGTGTTATATAACGTTAATATACAACATGTTTTAAAATTATATTGGCAGCTTATACTATCCGAATACCAAGGCCAAGCACCTAACTTATCAAAACACCAAGGTCAAGGGTCAAGCACCCCACTTCATTGGAACACAAAGGCTAAGTATTATAGTTATGTTTGGAATACTAGATTTTGTTAAAAAATTTTTAAAAGAAAATTCAATTTTTCTTTTAATATACAGATTAAGAAATTATAGCTTTTATCAATATTTATTAACTTTTTGTCACTTTAAACTAATCACTTATCTATATGTAACGGACGGAATGCTTTGCGTTAAAGCCGTAATGGAAGGCTTGCCATGAACACTTGCATCTTGTTTAATAGGACTTTTGTTTCAACATTTTTTTACTAGTACTTATCCCAAGTTAATCTTCCACTAATTGATTAATTCTCTTTGAATTTAATGCAAAAAATGACGGTTAATGTTCAAATATTAAAAAATAAAAAAATTGATGTGCCAACAAAAAAATTAATTAATTAATTTATTTTAGAAATGACTTAAATATTTCTAAAATGACAAAATAACTTACATAAATTTATTAGAAATAAAAAAATAAAAACAAAATTAACCCCCAAAAAAAGTGGGACTACAATATAAGAAAATAAAATAAAAGAAAACGGGGTCCATTATCAAGGAATATCTCAAATTTCAATACAGCCAAGCATCAAATTTATGTTTGAATCCTCGGCAAACCATTAAATTTTGCTTTTTTTTTACTCTATCACAGTAATTTCTCAACTTAAAAGTTATCAAAAATAGTTAAAAATTAAAAAAAATTACTAAAAGTTATCAAAAATTACTAAAATATTAAAAGTTATTAAAAATTTTACCAAATATATAAAAATTACAAAAAAATTATTAGAAATTATTATTTAATTTATCAAATATATCAAAAATTATAACTAATAATTTTTGACAAAAAATGCTAAAAATTATAACGCCAAACGCTAGTGTCTGGGGGCTCACGAGCCACTTTCCTTGTGTCAATGTCACCATTGCCAACTATCAAGAATCAAATCAACAATCAGTCATTAATTGAATGTTGTAATTTTATTTAATTATATAAATTATGAAAAGTATGGAATCAATAATAAAAAAATAATTTATAAACTAAGTAGACTTAAATTGGACACGTTTGAGATCTAGAACTTAACATTGTGTCGAACTTCGATCAACATATTACACTAAGCGTAGTTGGAACTTGGGTCAATTTACTTGTTATTCACATCTAAACAATATTTAAATAAATAAAATATCTCAATAATTAACTTCTACAAAAGTCCTAACTCTTTTGGGAAGGAAAGTTTATTTGAAATGAGTGAATAAAAAAGAAATTACCTAGGGGTATTTTGAGTACGAAAAAAAAAATTAACTTTTATCAAAATTTTTTTAATTTTCTCTAATTTTTTCCATCAAATACAAAATCAAAATTTACCAACTTTCTTTAATTTTTACTAAATTCCTAATTTTTTTCTAACTTATATAAATTTTTACCAAAATTTAACTAACCACAGAACTATGTATATGTCAAATCATGGTACAAAGTTGCGTTTTCATAATTTTTTTTGATGACACTAAAGGGCTCCTTAATATATAAACTATTATACTAATTTCAGCTTAAATATTTAATAAATGTATTTAAAAAGTGATTCAAAATAAATTCATTCATTAAAAAAATAAATTCGAACTAAATTTTTAACAAGTCATTTGTAAATAACTCCCTCATTTCTCATTCAACCTTCATTATTTTTTATTTATTTTTTTTATAACTTAGGATATCCAAATTAATTTTTACATATCTCAATTAATTCTTGAAACTTTAAAATTAACAACTAACTAAACTAGATTTAAACTAAGTAATCTCTAAAGAATAAACTCAAAATTTTATTAGTTCAGTTAACCCTCAAAATTAGCTGCTATAGACCCACTATAAACCCACTCTCGCAAGTTTTTTTTATTAAATTCCCGTGTACAAAGATTGTTGAAGATTTGCTGCTAATATTTTATTAAGAAAATAGCCAGAGTTGGTGAAGCGTCTTTTTAGAACCTATTACAATTTTTATTTAAAAAAAATAAATAGTTAATTCAGTAATTTCTAATGAATTTCAATTAATTCATTTGTCTTGAAACTTGTATATTTTTCATAAAAAATTACTATATATATAGTCCGAATTCTTTTAAATCAATGAATTCCCTTTTTTCTTTCCTTTTTTTTTTTCAGGCGATGGTGGTGGGAGATGTACAAAAATCACTAAAAAAAAAAAACTATTTAAGATTATTAATGCTTCATTAGCCGATTTAGGTGAGAAAATAAAAGAGAGAGGAAACAAAACGAGAAATAATAATAATAAATAAATACATTAATTTAAAATTAACACAATTTAATTTTTTTTTAAAAATTAGTTAATTAGTTTACTGAAATGTTTGAATACGATTAGCAGCTGCAGCTCTCTCCCTCGCATCCATACATAAGATACATATATATATATATATATATATTTTTTGGTAATTCATAAGATACATATATAATTACATGATATGTAAAAGTGTGCGTTTAATATGGGAAAAAGGAACTAAAAAAAGGGGGGGGGGGGGGAGTTGAAGGATGAACAGCCTTGACTTGTGATGTTTGGCCTAGACTCGGTTTTGGTTTTGAGATCGAGACCTCCCATCCAATCACGAAGCTCTGCTCTCTTAGAAACACATTTTAGAATGAATTTTTGAGAGATTCGCAACCAAACCCATATCGATTCTTCCTCTTCTTCTTTGTTTCTTCGAGCAATTACGCATCTAATCTCTCTCTCTCCTCTCTCTCTCTCTCTCTCTCTCTCTCTCTCTGAGCTGTCTTTTTCTCTTCCGGCTGATTTGTACCAAACCTCTCTGTAGAGCTTCAAACCCGAATTCTAAAGAAAACTCTTCCAACAACTACCACCCATTTCTTTACTGACGACATTCTAACTATCTCTTTCTTCTTCCGATTAAGTAGAGTTCTCATTTCCCCTTCTTTGGGGCAGACCTTTTGAATAACCTTCTGGGTTTCAATTGATAGTTTCTATACATTTAGAATCCTAGATTCATTCCTTCTGAGAAAGAGCGACACCTGGAGAGGGAGGGAGAGAGAGAGGGTGAAGGATGAAGGATTGGATATGGAGATGGACTTTTGTTGGGATCTTTTATTTTGCATATTTGCTGAAGATTGGTGGTTCTGTGGAGCTAGGCAGGAGTCAACAGACTGAAAGAATTTCAGGTGTGATAACCTCTCGCTCTTAATTTATATTTTTGTCTGCTTTTTATAGAAAAAAAATTCTTTCTTGGTAGTTTCTAATTTTGAGTTGATTTTATCTTGATCTCTAGACTTCTTTTATGTTATTCTTTTTAGGCATGTTGATATCATTTGGATTAACTGCATTTAATTTTCATTTGATATTATTTAGATCTTCCAGTGATATAGGATTTGATTTTGTTTACCTGCGTGGGCTATTGATATGGGCACCTTTTAGGATCCAAAAATTCTAAAAATAAAAAAGAAGTAAAAGCAAAAAATTTGGTCACCCTTGGTGTTGCCGTTGCTAGTTCGACTTAGGAGCTAGGGATTTGTCTGATGTGGTTCTTGGGGGGGTTATTTACAACATGAATTCTCTTGAACCTGCTTGGATCACATCTAGACAAATAGAAGCCGGGCGGTGAGCGATAACATGAAATGCGCGCCGTGGTGGAAAAATATTGGCACGTATATTTCCAAACAAACCAGTTACAGTAAGACCCACAGAAACACGTACGGGTTTGAGGAAAGGATCTCCCGAATATTGGGTAGCTGTTGTTAAACTAGGTCGAATACTTTTTGAAATGGGAGGGTTCGTTTGACGCAATGTAAAATGCTGAAAAAGTCTGAAAAATTCTGAAAATCTCTAAAAGTTATTCGCTTTTTATTTTACTGCATGAATTATAAACCCACAAATTATCGTACTTTTTGTCAAAATTGCTTTGTTTTGATATTTTTGTTTAATTAAGTCAGATTCAATTGCACATGTCTTGTAGAATGGATGGACTTAACATTGTGTAGCAAAGATTGAGGCGTGTTTACAGATGTGTAGTCATTGCAAAAATAAAAAAGTAGGGGGAAAAAATGGTGGAGCATATTTTTTGTCCATACAGATGTGTAATTACTGCAGAAATGCAACATTCTGGCATTTCTTTGCTGTGGTTTGTTTTATCTTTTTTTTTTTTTTTTAAAGTTGATTTTCGAGCCGCTTTGTTATTGATCAATTGCATTGTGAAATAGCTAGACTAAATTCGTTGTTTTATTTCAAAAGTTAAATATTATTTATCTGTAGCTGGAACTTTGCTATATTAAAAGCATAAATACGACGACTCTGTTATGAGCTAGAAGTTATAAACATAGGTATATTAGATTTTTGGGTTTGTTGCAAAAGGTGATTTAAATTATAAAGTGCTGGAACACTGACCTAGTGTCTTTAATTTGGTTAAGTTGCATGTCCATTTTCTGATAATGTCTTATTTTAATAGGAAATTAGGAACCCAAAAGAATAAATATAATATTAAGTGATTGAAAGAGGATTATCAGAATTTTTAGCTTCTTCATCATAATTATGAGGTCTTGTGTTCAAATCCTTGGCCATAAAGACACTATTGTTAGGGGCCGTTGCTTGGTGCTTATGAGCTTTGGTTCAATTTTGAAGGCAGCCATTCTATAATAACACTTAATATTTTAGCTCAAGCAAGGATTTTGGATTTGTGGGAATTGTAATCAGGAACAAATGGAGGATTTAGAGCGAGTTGTGATTTGAAGCAAAAGATAGGTTGAAACAATTATTGTTAATGAGTGAAAATTTCCAACTTGCTGGTCATTCAAACAATCAAGCAATCACCACGAGTGCCAAAAGTAAAGGAGACCCAGTGTTTTTAACAGGGGAACCCTTCATAGCCAATAGAGAAAAAACTCGAGTCCTTTATTGGAGACTATCCAAAATTTTCCTATATGCATTTCAGTTACGAAACTTTGAACCACAATAGCATACATAGACTATTCACCTAACTCTTTGAATGCACCAATCAAGTTGCCTTCAACCACACATGGTGAAGAACCTTTACCAACATAAGATGAAGAAAACAAACCTTCGCTAACACATGACGAAGATCATGAACAATGGAATAAATCATTTGGAGGTTATGTGAGAATTCTTCCTAGTTGAAGCAAGATAGTCTTAAATGTGTTTTATCTGTACAGAAACCCTAGGTTTTCGAAATAGGATAAACCTTTATAGGAAATTGTTGCTAGCTGAGGCAAGTCTTCCAACATGCTCCTGTTTCAAAAATCAAACCCACGGTATTTCCTAGGGACAGCTAATGAGATTCCCAATGACGGACAGACTAAGTAACCACCTTGCAATATTTTCTGGCAGAGACAAAAAGTTTCCAGGGAGATAGGCAGCTATGGTTCAAGTTGGAGACGAAATGCGTTATTCTCTGAAATAATCTTCCAAGCCTAGACCTAAGATGTCTAGCCTATGTTTAACTGTACAAGCATTAGAAACTGATCAGAAAACTTTCCAACTACATAGGAAACTTTCTAATGCACGTCAATTCCTAATTCTCTCAATCTTCATAACAATAGGACATGAGTTTCCTAAATAGGACTTTCCAAGAATAATAACAAATAAGTTACAACTCAATATTTCCTAAACAATTACAATCTAAATCTCATTGAGCCTAAGAATTACAACCACGTCCGGACATGAAATTTGACAACACAAGAATTGAACTTAACAAAGAATTGAACTTAACAATAAGGATGAGGGAAGAGCTTGATGATGGAAGGGTCTCTCCAATGCATTATCGTGCCCCCATCATATTTGCAATTGATTGTCTTTTGAGCCTTGGCATCATAATTGTGTTATGTGCCTCTGTATCAAGTTCCCTAATGTTAGTGGGCATTGCCTTTTACACTTAAGCTATTGCTTCCATCTCTTTCTTTGTTTACCAAGTACATAATAGCTGTGCCAAAAGGATTATTCATTTGGATATGAGTTTCACTAATGCTCACAGCATCAAAACTTGTATTTTATGCTTGTTTGCATTTGGGAGGTGAACGTGTCTTATGAATTGAAAAATGGAAAATAAAATTAAAAAGAAAAGGAGTATTTTAGTTGTTATTCTTTTCAATTGCTACTGAATTGGATTTAGAGTGACAAACGAAAGCACACTTTCGAAGTTGTACTGTACCATCTGAAGTCTAGCAGATGCTTTTATGTTCTTGCAGTTTGAAATATGCAACATTGCTCTTTTCTCACAGCCTTTTGGAGTAATTAATCATAATAAGTGATACATGTCCTTGAATTGGTTTCTTTCCCATAGAAAGTTGATCTGGGAAAATTTTAGAGACATCCAATGGAATTTGTGGGCTTTATTAAATATGATTTTTTCTGTGCACATGCAACTTGTCTTGTTACTTTAAATTTGTCAAACTTCTAGATTGTCCCTATGATGCTGCTCCCAGAATTTTGAAGTATGAGGTTTGGATTGTGCTTGAATTTGAACAATATAGGCAGTGCTGGAGATGTCTTGGAAGATAATCCAGTGGGAAGGCTAAAAGTTTTTGTTTATGAGCTTCCAAGCAAATACAACAAGAAGATTCTGCAGAAGGATCCCAGATGCCTCAACCACATGTTTGCTGCAGAGATCTACATGCATCGTTTCCTGTTATCAAGCCCTGTGCGAACGCTCAATCCTGAGGAAGCTGATTGGTTCTATACTCCTGTATATACCACTTGTGACCTGACACCAAATGGCCTTCCTTTACCGTTTAAATCACCAAGAATGATGAGGAGTGCAATACAGCTCATCTCTTCTAACTGGCCTTATTGGAATAGGACAGAAGGGGCCAATCACTTTTTCATAGTTCCGCATGATTTTGGGGCATGCTTTCACTACCAGGTAAGAAGTTCTGTTCTCTTATCATTTTTTCGTCCTCTATTTCCCATGACTTTTTCTTTTCCTTTTTCTTCGCGGGAGCTTATACAGGAATCCCAGACAGATTGTTTAGATATGTTTCCAAATGTTCACTTCTGCTCTCTACTTTTCAAATTTTCAGGTGTCCAAATGTAAATATGTAGTTGTTGCTGAAGTCTCGCATTTTTGCAGGCCAATCTTCTTTCCAACTTCGGCTCTTAGTGAACTATTTCCATTGGTGTTCATTATTGCAGGAAGAAAAAGCTATTGAAAGAGGAATACTTCCATTGCTCCAGCGTGCTACCTTGGTTCAAACGTTTGGGCAGCGGAATCATGTTTGCTTAAAGGATGGCTCGATCACAATTCCTCCGTATGCTCCACCACAGAAGATGCAATCCCATTTGATTCCCCCTGAAACTCCTCGTTCCATTTTTGTCTACTTCCGAGGGTTATTTTACGACGTGGGTAACGATCCAGAAGGTGGTTATTATGCAAGGTATATATTTCCAACGCAAGATTTAGGTAGCATTGGGTGGACAAATTTTGAGCATAAAACAACTAACTTTTGCTTCTTGGGTGTTTGGTAATACACCAATTTTTGTCACTTTTCAACTTAGTTACAACAACTTATTCAACTCAAAAATTATCAAAATTTTTTATCAAAAACACAAAAAGTTGCCAAAAATTTTACCAAATATTTCAAAGTTGCTAAAAGTTATTAAAAATTGCAATTTGCTTTACCAAACATAGTAAAATTTCAGCTACCAACTTTTGGTAAAAAAAAAAATCAAAAAATTGCTAAAAATTGGACTTCCAAATGGCCCCTAATTTCTGTGATCCCTCGTGTTCCCTCATGCAATGGAAATTAAGCCGAGAGATCCATTATAATTTATTTATTTATTTCCAATTTCACAGGGGTGCCCGAGCAGCAGTGTGGGAAAACTTCAAGGACAATCCTCTCTTTGACATCTCTACGGAGCACCCAACGACGTACTACGAAGACATGCAACGGGCTGTTTTCTGTCTGTGCCCCCTGGGGTGGGCTCCATGGAGTCCAAGGCTCGTTGAAGCTGTGATATTCGGGTGCATCCCCGTGATCATAGCAGACGACATTGTCCTCCCATTCGCCGACGCAATCCCATGGGAAGAGATTGGGGTGTTTGTGGATGAGAAAGACGTTCCGAATTTGGACACAATTCTCACATCAATTCCACCAGAAGTAATATTGAGGAAGCAGAGATTGCTTGCCAACCCTTCAATGAAGCAGGCAATGCTGTTCCCACAACCTGCTCAACCAGGAGATGCCTTCCATCAAATTTTGAATGGACTTGCTCGAAAGTTGCCCCACGACAAGGGTGTCTACTTGAAGGCGGGTGAGAAGATTTTGAACTGGACGGCTGGCCCCGTGGGCGATCTGAAACCTTGGTAGCGGTCGTAAATCCCTCGTGTTTTTACTGTAATCGCGCATTTTGTATGTGTTGTGATGAACTTCGCCTTATCTCGTTGATGATTTTCGTCTGAATTGTAAATCTTTTCATTGGCAAGAATGCGGTTGTTGTATCTTCCTTTTTCCTTTTTTTTTTTTTTTTTTTTTTTTTGGGTAGTTGTAAGGTTGTGGGCTAAGTTGTCGAAGCTCACTTCCAGATTGTAGTATAATTACAAGGATCCTGTTTGGTTGTTCTTCCTAGCACCTGAATTTTAAACAAATGAAGCAACAGTTTTGAAGTGAAAGTAGTGTCCGCCTTTTAGTTTCCTGTGCCTTCAAAATGCCAGATATAACAAATACCATGCTTTCTTTGGTGGGTGGCATAGAGATTGTTTGGTATCACAAACTGGTTATCCTTACTCTCCATGCAAGAGGATCAGTCGAAATGCCCTGTGAATATTAATAGATACAACTATTAGGGTCTCTTGATGCTTGCTGGGCTGGCTGTAAATGAGCTGATTGAAGCTTGCTTGTTCAGGTTGGTTTGGTTGGTGTTTGGTGTGTTAAAATTCACGAAAACTTATAAAAAAATTATAAAAAATTACAAATTTAACTTTTTCTGATCAAATTTCGTCGCAAATCATTTTTATATCAATTTATTTTTTTATTTTTTTTGACCATTCAAACGCCAAACCCTTTTTAAATTAAAAAAAAAAAAGAATGCACCGGGGTAGAGGGTTTAAGCCCAAAATTGTCCACGTCTGCAATAATAATTGGGAAATGAAAAATTACAAGTTAGCAAGCAAAAAATGAAGGAAATTACGAGTAGGACGAGAAGAGGGTGTGGAAATAGGACCATTCGAAAAGATAAGCAGAGGCCACCCAAAAGGGGAGAGGGAGCTTGTGTGGGGGGCGTGACAGCCACGCTTCCACATTTCAAAACATTCTAGACATCCACGGTTTACTTATTATCCACCACCACACTCTCTCTCTCTGTCTCTCCAGCTTCATTATCTTTTCCCCTTTTTCTTCCCAATTGTATAGAGAGAGAGAGAATAGAAAAAATGGCTCTGCAAGCATCTGTTCAGAGCACCCAGTTGAAAGCAAGTTGTCCCCCTCTACCCCACAAAGGCAATGCAGGTCTAAGACGCCCCGTGGATCGATTTGCTCTCAAATCATCGTTTTTCTCTCCATCATCAATCCAGCTATTTCTTCCCCCGCATCCTCTTGTTTCCGCTTCTGCTCCCAAGTTCTCCATGCGCGTGGCCTCAAAGCAAGCCTATATTTGCAGGGACTGCGGGTACAAAAAAAACAAACCCCCTCCCCTCTCTTCTCTTCTCTTCTCTTCTCGTTTGGGGCTTCGGTGTAAGAAAGTTACTCTGCCGAGTTACGAAATTATTAGATAAATAAATCTATACAATTAATACTTTAATTACATTGTAACACAATTACGATTTCATTTGTCTGGTGGTCTTGTCTGGGTTTGATACATATCAAGCATTTTTCATGAAATTGAGTGATGTCTGTGCAGGTATATTTACAATGACAGAACTCCCTTTGAGAAGCTCCGTGATAACTTCTTTTGTCCTGGTATGTACTTAATTTTCTCCCCAGTCATCAGTCCATTGAATTAAAGTCTGTTGGGAGAAAATTCTTTCTTTTAACAACTTCAACTTAAACATTCAGCTGAGGGAGGAAATTGTGACCAGTAGTTCAGCACCGTCGAATTCACCCAAACAATTTGTGTGTCTTTTGCTATGTTCTACAAACAGATGAAGTCTAGGCTACAGCCTACATGTATTCTACATTAGTAATATATGACATTTGTATAGTGTTTATATGCTTTAAATTCCCACTCTTTGTCAACTATCATTTAAAGGTGAGTACTCTGGATGTTTGTAACAAGTGGAATCAGAATTTCTCTCTGTGTCTGAAAAAAAAAAGGGGGCAAAAAGCTAGTAGCTTGGTTTTTAATTGCTAGTTTTTTTGGCTTATTTTTAAAATGGCTAAATTTATCTTTTTTACATTTTAAATTACTTTTGAATCTTGAAGGAGAAAAATGTCTAATTACCAAAAATTTAAAACACTAGCTGCTAAAAAAGAAAACTAGGATTTTCTTTTTTCTCTTCCCAAAAAAAAAGAAAACCAGGATTTTAGTAGTTAGTTAGTAATCAACTATTAAAAAACTAGTTTTGTTTTGTTTTTTTTTTTTTTTCCGCCTTCAAACTCAGCCTATGTCTCCTATTTCCTGCAGTGCAAGAGGTGACACTGGCATTGCGGGGGTGTTTGGTTGGCTGAAACCAACCAAAACCTATCAACTTTTACCAAGTTTTTGTATTTTCTTCCAATGAAATTTTATTACATATCATTTTTATATCAAATTTTTGTACTTTTATTATACTTTTTAGTTAAATTTTTGCCGAACAAACACCCCTCCGCACTATTTACACAGGATTACAATTCAAAACCCAGGAGAATGACACTGGTATGGTCGTGTTTCCGTGGGACAATGGTGTGCAAAGTTAAGAAAAATAACGTCGCCATGGCTGTGCACGTGTCTTAAAATTTTTAGTATAAAATATTGGTGGAGCGGTGGACCTTGAGTTCCCTCCTATCAACTTGCTTTGAATTTCTCATTATCAAACTTGGTTCAAAGACAGGTTTAAACCGATGTTTTTAGGCCACTTCAGGGCGTTTGTAATGGGCTTGAGTTTGCTTATACATTGACGGTCCTTTTGCATTGATTGTTCGCAGTTTGTGGGGCTCCCAAACGAAGATTTAGATCCTATGCACCTTCTGTGACCAAAAATGCTAATGAGACTGATGCCCGAAAGGCACGCAAAGCTCAGATCCAGAGAGACGAAGCTATTGGGTAAGATAAGAATAGTTCTTAATTTCCCCTCAATTAATTAATTATTTATTTATTTTGGACAAGTTAAACAAAAAAAAATATTTAAGTATATTTTATTTGAGAAAAGAAATTAATTAAAGTGATTCAAATATGTGTTCTCTAACCCTAATCAAGGTGAAAGCATTGTTTCTCACAAAATCAATAAATTAAAGACCGGGAAGGTCTTGCGGGCGCCACGGCTCTCCAAAGTTTTTAAAAATTTTACTCTTAATTTTTTTAGTATTTATATTAGGATGTAGTATATGGTTTCCTTTAAGTTGGCATTTGGCTTGCATTTTTATTTTTTATTTTCTATTTTATGTTTTAAAAATTCCAAAACACAAAAAGTAGAAAACACATTTCGTTTGACATTTTCTCTTTTTCATGTTTTAAGATTCTCCTTGTTGTGGGACAAAAAGGCTCAAAATGACTAAAAGTCGTTTTGCATTGTAAATTTATTTTCTGTTTTCTAAAACTAGTTTTGCAAACGCCAGTAATCAAATGCATTTTCAGCTGTTTTCTTTATTTTTCAGAAACGTAAAATCGAAAGCATGCTCAAAACATGTATATCAAATGGCAAAATTTTGAAAAATATTATTTTACTTTTTCAAAATATGAAAAATTTTACTTTGGTCTTCTCTCACTAAAATTTCTGAATCCACCGTTAGTTGTATATATTAAAATTCTAATTATAAGACAATTTATACTTTTTTTTTTTTTTAAGTTAAAAAAGAAGACTGGTTTGAGTTAAAAAAAAAAAAAAGACTGATTTTTCCGTTCCCAAACAATTAATTGTATTACAAACTACATTTTTGGTTACAGGAGAGCATTGCCCATTGGAATTGCAGTTGGGGCTGCTGCTCTTGCTGGTCTCTACTTCTACCTCAACAGCAGCTTCTGAGTCACACCACAACTCCTATATATATATATATATATATATCATGCTGTTCTTTGGGAATAACAGAACCATTCTTGTAATTTCATTTTTGTTTCCCTTTCTTTATTTTTCCCATAGAACTTCCAGTACATTAATTGTTGTTGCCATTGTAAGACCTTAAATGCCAATTTTCTTGAGCAGAATTTGAGATCCATAAGGAATGGAAGGAGAGCATAGACTTACTGAAGAAAAAGTTTACTACCTAATTAGTTGAGAAGAAGTGAATCTAATCTCGAGTGGAACTGCAAATCCTCACTCCAAATACAATTTGTAGTTTGATTTTTTTATTTTTTATTTTTATTTATTTATTTATTTATATCTTGACTCGACTCGGTAAATTTTAAATGTATATATAATAGTCAAGCTATTCTAATTAAGTATTTTAGGGTATGTTTGGGTTGATGATTTGTTAAATAAATAAAAGAATATGAATTTAAAAATTCTTCTCTTATTTAGGTTGGATTGGAAAATGAGAAGTAAAAAAAAATAAAAAAATAAAAAACTGGAGATTCGAGAAATTAAAAATAATTAAATTAATACTAATTTATTGATGAATGTTTTATATTTTCTTATATTTTTAATCCATTTGAATAAAGAATATGTACTTAAAATTTTATATTTTCTTTCTTTAATTTATTTAATTCTTTTCCTTCTCTTTGAAATGAAAATAGTAGGGAAAAGGAAAAAAAAAATGTGTAAGTAAAAGGGGAAGAGAATTTAAAATATTAAATACACATTTTTATTTGAATAAATTAAAAAATATATAAAAAAATAAATAAAAGGCATTCATTAATAATTTAAGTTTTTTAAGTCAATTATTTTAAATTTCTCTAATCTTCTATTATTTTCCTTTTATTTTTCATCACAAATCAAATAAATATAATTTTTAAACTCCCTTCTCTTTCCTTTTTTTCCTTAACAAATTTTCCTTACATTCCAAAACAGAGAGTAGTACCGGTTGTCTTGAATCTACCCTTTGGCTTTGGTTTTGGATTATAGAATTTATAGAAGACAAAAAGTTCAAGCTCCTGTGAATGAATAGTTAGAGTGCATTTAGTTAAATAAAAAATATTAAAAAAATTCTAAAATCTATGAAAACTTTTAAAAAAGTTACTTATTTTTTATCTTATTGTACGAATTACAAATTTACAAATTATTTTAAATTATCTCACTTTATCTCACTTTTTATCACTCCAAGCACTCCCTTAATTTCATAAATATTTACATTGTTTTATTTTGTTGATTAATATTTTTTTTTGATAATAAATCGTTTTAATATACCAAACATTTTAATCTGAGTGAGTTTTCATTTTCATTTTCATTTTCGTCCATGTACCGAAAACGGTAACGTATCAATGATAATTGACACGGAGACAACAGCCACAGGATTGGGTCTTACAATCAGTTAAAACATATAAGATCCTGAGACCGGAAGATGGGGGGAATTTATATATATATATATATGTATGTATACATACACCTCAAGGAAACCCTTCACTCTCCAGAACACAATGCTTCTGATACGCATTGAAAACTTTTTTGTGTGCAACAATTGATGAAAGAAGAAGACTCTCTGAACTGGATAAGCAAAGCATTATAGAACATACAATGAAGCTGGATTTTACATAAAGCACACACACAAAGTGAGAGGTGATCATTCTTGGAGAACAAATGAACCTCCTATCATTTTCTCCATGGACGGAGGAGGAAAATTTAAGGGAGAGAGCATGTCAACAAAACTTGAAGCTGGTGCGGGCTTGAATTCGTAAGGACCTCCTTTCGCTCCCCAAACCTGTTACCCAAAAAAGAAAAAATACACACACACACACACACATTATTACCATAGGCTCTTTTTTTTATCTAGTTTGAAGCAATGTTTTCATAATGGAATAATGTATAAGTTTTTCAAGTGAAACAAAGAGGCCTACTAACTTGGTTTCCGTCATCATCGAAGCCCCTATCCCAGGCATGTATCTCATTGTTCTTCAACACTGAAAGTTCTGAGGTGCAGTATGTTGCACCATTCTGTATATTCACACAGAGAGAGAGAGAGAGAGAGAGAGAGAGAGAGCTGATCAGAAGAGTATAACAGCATCAACAAGAATGAACCGAAAAATAGACAAAGCGATGAAAACAAAATCAGAATGTAAATACCCAAGAATTAGGAAATCCGTCTGGGGGAGTTGAACCTTCATATAAGCAGCGTTTGCCGCGTTCACAGCGTTTGAGATGTATTGTTGTCAAACGTTCTGCAATGTCCTGCACATCATACAAACGACTGAGACGAAAAAGAAGTTTAAAATTAGGTAAATTTGACCTCCAAGCTTAGCAACAACGAGTTACTAGAAATATTAGCAACAGACCTAGGTTAAAAAAAAAAAATCACAGGTGCTGAAAGAATTTTTTGTGACCAAAAGTGCAATCAGACAACCATGCTCCGTAAGCTTTTCTTTTTCCTCACAAAAATACCAAAAAAAAACAAAATGACAAGAATCCCCAATCTTTTTTTCATTTCTTTTCTTGAATTTTATTTTCTCCCTTGCTTTGATAATTGATTCTGCAAGATGAAGCATTTAACTACCAAACGATCCCTACGTATTACTTCATTGTACAAAAATTAACCTCCTTTCCTTCCTTGGATACTCCACAAGGAACTTGACTAAATATGAAGACAACTTCATTCAATAAATTATACTTAGATATCTCAGCGAATTAATTGATTACCAATCAATAAGTCGCCTATTAATACTTATGCTAAGGTCCTCAAAGTAAGTTTCATGAGAGGCTTGTGGAAAACTTTCCTTTAGAAACTAAAACCAAAATTTTCAAAACTAAAATTGAAGTATCCTATCCCCAATATAAACAAGCCAGAAGAAACCAAGGTCCTGTAGTTGGATGATATGGTCTTACTGTGCCCAAGAGCTTACCCCAATTACTTCTTCTGGCTGTGGCCGCTGATCCTTTGGGCGATCACAAAAGTTTTTGTACTCTTCTGCATCTCTAATGGCATATGTACTCAGCTGCCATTGAAATACAAGTCAAAAATGATAGAATGTTATACATCTCCACAAACAAGAGATGAAGGACATGGATGACGATAAAATATAGCCAGCCATGCAAAGAAAGGGGAAAGGAGGATTTAAAACCCCCCCCCCCACCCACCCACCCACCCACACACAATTTGCCTTTTAAAAGATAGGGATCGATAAAAATGTGAAACTGAATTTAGAATACAAAAACATAATGTTACAGTACAGAGAGTGCACGAGCATATGCAAATGAATCTTACAGAACTATTGTGCTTTCGGACAGAACTTTCCAACAATGCAATGACCAAATCACAAATATCGTAGGATTTCTGTTAAAAGACTAGTCATCTAATTAGTGCCAACAAGCTAGTCAAGGTTAGATGCAAGTCAAAAAGCTGTTCTAATAAAGTTCAGGTTAATATTAAATCAATGCAACTAACCAACGATGAGAACAATTTAACGCTCGCAATCAACATCTTGTGCCACATTTATTCAACAAAAAAACCAACAGTTCTTCATGAAACTAATCAGATGGGAAGAAGATGCTGCAATTTTTATTTAGATTGAAGTGAAAGAGCAAAATAAAATAAATAAAATAAAATATTATATCCCTTTATTCTAAACCCACTACTACAAATAAAATATTAAATTCTTTATTCTAAACCCACTACCACAAATAAAGTTAAAAAAAAAAAGCGTAACACACAACATCAGTGCATTGCATTGTATACTAATATGGATGGCAGAATTTCCACTGATAAAAGCAGTGTGAAATACAGTATCAATACTGAACCACACATGACACAGCAAACATGAACCGCACCTCCACATCACATTTCATCTCCTTTGGACAAGGCTTCACCATAAAAAATCTCTGTAATGAGAAAAACAACAGCAAACATTAAGAGGAACGTGTTTTTAAATAAAATTAAAGCTACCAAATAAATTCAAACAGCCAAAAGCCCAAGAGCTGTTTCAAATAGTTTCATCAATGCTATGTTTGGTTCCTGGATTAGGGGACAGAAACATAAAAGAAAATGCAAAGGCAATCATTATTCATAAGGAATACAAATGAAGTATGAGAAATTTATAGTCCTTCAAATCAACTGTACTTCTTTTTCTTATGATTTGTAAATAAATCCAAGGAAAATAATTTTCCTTCTCATTTTCATTTCTTTTTTCCTTTTCCTGCTACTAAATCTAAGTTCCAAATAAAGCATAAAAAGAACTATATTAACTGAGAAACTAATCAAGGGACTAGAGAAGGAAAAAGAGGAGAATATCAAAATGAAGAAATGAGGAAAAATGGCTCGGTCACCTTTTGCGTTGCATGTAGAAGGCGCCGTGCATGACAAAAACAAGCCTAAGGTGTGCAGGTGGATTATACAGATGACAAGGATATGGATACGTCACATACCTGACGAAAGGGCTTATGAGGAGTCCTCCAAAATGCCTGTCAGGTGCCAACAAAAATTCTTAATAATAACCAAAACATTCACATTTGAAAACCAGAAGCAGGAAATAAAATTTCAACAAGTGATATACTAACTTGTTCAAAATATAAAACCTTTGAACCATCCACCATTTCTGCAGCCGGACACGAAAGCCATCTACAAAAATGAAAGAAAAACACGGTTATAGGTTATAAACTTTCAATGAATCTTCTGAATTTGTGAACGACATGTTGGATTTACTCATTGATCTTGATTCTTTGCATTATTATACAAGCAGGGAAAATTAAAAAGTGGTTAAACGCCAACCATGTTGTAACAAACTTTAAGTTTTTAAGTTCTTGCTGAGCAACACAACATCAAAAGTAAAGAAAGGTTTGGAAAATCATTCAGCACTACTTTTTTTCCTTATAATATGAATATCTCATCTAGAACAATTGAGGGCACTGGGGACTTGAAAATTAGCAATGATGGTCAATGCAAAGGAACTAAATTCAGCAAAGTTAAACTCACTTGAAAATAACAAAATATAAACTTAGTACTAAAAGAAATTTATAAACAAACACAAGCATACACACATCCAAATAGTAGGGTTGCAACTATTGTTAAAGCTAGTCAAATTGCAATTAGCCAATTGTATCTAGTAAGTCTACAAGTGGAAGGGATTTGGGGAAAAAGAGAGTACCTCAGGTTGAAGTAATTATCAGGGTCTCTAGATGCTTGCTTTCTCGAGTACTACCCATTAAAGCAATACCAATAAGCATAACAGACAAGTAAACAAAATCAACACAAGATTAAATAAGTCAAAAGAGAAATGAATGAATGAATATACACACACAATTACATACACGGAGGATAGAGAGAAAGAGAGGTACCTTCTCGCCGCTGAGGGATCGAGCGACGACGCGGGTATGGTCCCAGCGAGTGGTGGACTTGGTGAGACGCCGCAGCAAGATTGCTCCACCGATCACCACCAGCGTCTTCACCACCAGTCCCCGAGCGCGGCCCCACCCGCCGGTGTTCGAGTCCGCGTCCTCCGAGCCCGTGCCCATCCCAAACCAATACTACCCTTTCTTCTGCCCACAACCCATCTTCATCGACCTCTCTCAAATTCAATCGAAATTCAGGAGAAAAAAAAAAAAAAAACAATTACACTTCTTTTCTCCGATGAAAGAGAAACACAAAGCTAAGAAATAGAAAAGGTGAGAGCTTTTTCGCAAATCTTCTCTTCTTTGAGAGGGATTCGGGATAAGGGTGGAATTCAGCTTCCTCTGCTTTTATGGAAAAACAGAACTCCAAATCCAAATCCAAGGAAATGATTTATGGATTCAAGTTGTGGCTTTCCGGGTGTCCGATTGTGATTTGTAGGGTCTCTCACAACGCTTATCTCTCCTGATTTCTTCTTTCTTGTTTGTTTGGATTTGTGCATATACATGTATGAACATGAAATGACTTGTTTGGCTAGGGTATCTAACAACTTTTTCTGCCTCGACTGACTGGTTTCTGCTTGTTCGTTTGGATTTGAGACTTTTGAGTATATACTTAGTAATTGTCCGTGACTGTGTCTAGCGCCAAACAAATATAATTCGACGTGTTAGTAGTTTAAATTTAAATTTATAAAATAAACTTACATGAAAAGTATAAAAATAATTAATAAAAATAAAAATTAATAATTAAAAGAGGTTAAAGTATTCACACAGTGTTAATAAAGATATAAAAGTTTATTATTTATTATAAATATCATCACATTTTTTACAATATTAATTTAAAATCTTTTATAAAAAAAATCATTCAGAAAAATATTGGAAGAGTGAGAAAAAAAAGAAAAATAATATTGGCCACTGAACAAATTCAACGGTTGAAAACATCTTAATTTTAAAATTTAAATTTTCGTATTATATAAATGACACAAATAGTATAAAAGTGTATACATTTAAAATTTAAAATTTAAGTTTTAAGTAAATTAAAATTAAAATTTTAATTTAAAGTTTTATTTTTAATAAAATTTAAAGAAAATTCAAATTCAAATATATTTTTTAAATAAAAATTTAGTTAATTTTATCTAATATGTATCCATCCATTGGACAAATGTGTACAATTTTATTATTTATTACAAATATTATCACATTTTTTAAAGTATTAATTTAAATTTTTTTATGTATAAAAATATTCAAAAAAATATATGAGAAAATTTGATGACGTTGAACAAATATAAAAAAAAAATAATTTTCATTTATTTTAAATTGAGAAAAATATAATTTGTATAATTTTACAAAATATAATATTATATATATATATATATATAAATTTTGAATTTCAAATTTTAAAATTTGAAAAAAGAAATTATTTGTGCCGTCTGTCAGAAACATGGCAGCCATTCCATCCCCCATTATTTGTGCTCTTGCCATGTCGGCCAAATGTTCAATCAAGTGAGTAATTTTTTTTTTTTTTTTATGGTACAAGTGAGCAATTTTGTTATATAGTTGTGAAAGGCCAAATGTTCAATCAAGTGAGTAAATATTTTTTTTTTTATGGTACAAGTGAGCAAATTTGTTATATAGTTGTGAAATGAGGGGTCCATTTGGCGCGATCAAAAATAATGAAAAATAACGAAAATATAATTTGAAAAAATTTTTAGTATTTGATGCACACATTTTAAATTGTATTTTTTAGAGATGAATAGTAGGATTTCCATTCTAACAGATTGAATTTTCATTTAGATAGATTTAAAATTTTGTATCAGTCATGCCTTCTTTGTAGATCAAATTGGACTCGAAATGCCACCGTTCACACTATTCATTCTCCTCGTGTTCAAATTTAAAAATATTTTTTTTGAATTTCCTTTCATTTTCTGTCGTTAGAAGCTCGTATTGGTCATGATGGGTGTTGAGTTTTGAGATTTCTCGACTTCTCTTTCCAAAGTATGCATGAATGTGTTAAGAGTATTTGTTTTTTTTTTTTTTTTTTTTTTTTTAACAAGTCTATTGGTAGTTCATACATTGGGATGAAGAGAAAAAATACCTTTTATTGGTTGTAATCCATGAATCCTGTGTTTCTGCAGTTCAAATCTCAAATGTGCTCAGCGAACCATTCCTACGGGACTGCGCAGATTGTTTGCACGAAATCAGGAAATGAGCTGACGTCGGAATAATTTCTACAATTCATTTGGACGAAAGTTGATAGTGCGAATTCGTCATAACGGTTTCTACAATCCGTTAAAATAACTCCAGAAAAATTAGTTACAGTGGGTGTCATTCGATAACTTGGGAGTTCGTGGTAAAAATAGTAAAAAAAATTTTGCTATTTGATCAACCGAATTCTAATTATTGACATTTTTTTAGAAAGGTATTGAACTTTTTTCGAATTTTGATAAGGTAAAAACGTGTAAAAATGTAATAGAAATTTTCAAAAATTTTCACCAAATTTTGTTGTGCCAAACGGGCCCAAAATGACTTGTTTGGCGATAAATGGATTTGATGAATACAACACCCAAGGCCCGGCCCATCTGTGCAAGGCCTCGAAGTAAAAAAGAACTATTTTGGATTTTCGATCAATGAATAATCCGAGAAGAGAAAGCAAACGAATTCACTTGTGCGTCTTGAAAAACAATGAAAGAACGAATTTTATTTTATTATCTTTGATTCAGAACTAAACAAAAGAGGTTATATATATATATATAGAGAGAGAGCGAGAGAGAGAGAGAGAGAACCCACACTGTACAAGAAAAGTTTTTTTTTTTTTGTTAATAACACCGTTGTATTTATAGGGTTTTCGAGGCAAATGTTGCAGAGTGTACGGATGAAATTAATTCTCATATATTTAATTGCTTCCTCTTTTGGCAATGTAATGTTTCCATTAAATTACGTGTTTTTTCTGGGGGGGTGTTAAAATTAAAGTGAAATGGGTATCAATATTTTATTTTTTAAAAAATAAAAATAAATATTTTATAAAAAATAAAAATAAATATTTTATTCAGATAAAATTAATTATTATAAATAAATTATATTATTTTTATTTAAAAAAATAATGATAAGTAAAAACAAAAAATAAAAAACAAAATCTGTTAAATGCAAATAGAAAAATATAAACTTTAACTAATTGTCCGTTTAATAACTGCACTCTATACCACATGTTTGTTGTAGATTAACAGAGGTAAATTTTATTGAACTAATTTTTGTCTTTTATTACATTAGTTAAAAAAAAATTACAATTTACACTGGAAATAAATTGTTACTAGTAAAAGGTCAATAACAAGATATTTTCTTATTATATCCGTAAAATATTCTTTTACACCTCTGTAAAACCTCAAGCAACTATCTCTCAAGATTCCAAATACAATATAATTATTATCAGATAATATTTATATTCAAACATAAATACAATATAATTATTATCAGATAATATTTATATTCAAACATAAGTATCATAAATTTGTTATCCTGAACTGTTGCTGAGTAACAATTAATTACCTCCAAAATTTCATCCTGTATCAAATGTTCCCTCAAAAGTGTATCCCCTCAATGCACAAAGGGGGTCTATTCTATTCTGTGCAGTGAAAAGCTTATATAGGACATGCTGGAAAAGCTTATTCTCTCCTCCCCCAGAACCTGCATGGGCTGCATTAGCACTTTGGTTTTAATAACCATTCAGATCAAATTTCTAGGTTTTTATTCATCTGTTGTAGACACATAAACAATCAAGATAGCAATTAAGATATCCAACAGTCCCAGTTCTCAAACAAAAATGGAAAAAACAATAAACAGAGAGAGAGACCAAGACCTGAACAATTCAAGCTAAAGTTGAGTTACAATCGAAGCCCCACTGAATCAAGTGATTACTACCCCAGTCTCCTCTCATCATCAAACCACCATGCGGACCAACATTCAACGCAGACTCAATTAATTGACTCTTCTTATCTTCAGTCTTCTCGAAACAATGCACAGGGGCTTGCCATTTTGAATCTTCAAGCACTCTTCCCACCTCAAATGTCATCACATGCACAGCAGCTCCTGCAGTTTTCACAGACTTCAAATATCAAAATCTAACCATTCAAAACCCGAACCTAATCCTTAAGAAAACTCCCCCATAACTACTGTGCGTTCCAAGTCATAAGCAACAAGAGCCCATGGCTACGAAAATTTGAGAAATGGGTCTCCCTTTGGAAGGCAAATTCACATTCAGAAATGCAATATAATAAAGCAAGATAAACCAATTTCCGAAAGAGGGAAAAAAATTCAAAGCAGAGCCTATCCCACTTTCCAAGGGAACTCCCAAAGCTTCACTTTCAAGAGAAAAAAAGAAAAAGTTGGGAATTGGGTCACCTTTGGATGGTAAATTCATATTTAGGAATGCAATTAAAGCATCAACCCAATTGCTGAAAGAAAAGACATGCATTCAAAGCAGAACCAAATCCACTTTCAAGGAGAGCCCCAAAGCTTAACTTTTTTTTTTTTTGGTAAGAACCAAAGCTTCACTTTCATGTCATAAACAACAAGAGTCCACGGCTATGGAAAAACTGAGAATCGGGTCACCTTTGAAAGCTAGATTCACATTCAGAAATGCAATTAAAGCACCAGCCACCACACAACTGCTGAAAGAAAACAAGCTCTCTCAAAGCAGAACCTTATCCACTTTCAAGAAAACCCAAAACTACACTTTCAAGTTACAAGCAACAAGAGTCCATGGTAATGAAAATTTGAGAATTGGGCCACCTTCGAAACCTAAATTCACACTCAAGAATGAAACTAAACCACAACCCATCACCCAATTGCTAAGAGAAGAGAAACACTCAGAGAACAACCCAACCCACTATCCATGAAAACCCCCCAAAAACTGCACTTTCAAGTTTCAAGTCACAAGCAACTAGAGGATCCCATGGGTATGAAAAATTTGAGAACTGGGTCACCATCAAAGGCAAAAATCATATTCAAAGAAACACAACGAAATCACAACCCCAACACCCAATTTCTAAGAAATGGTGAGACAAACCTGAATAGAAGAGCCAATAAACGGGTCTCTTAGAAGCAACATCCTCGTAGTACCAAATGAAATCGACCTTCTCCCACACATTGCAGAGGAAGCCATCCATGTACCGCTGGCCGAGGTAGTCCGCACCATCGAGCCAATTGGGCCTGAGAATCCCGACTTCGAAGCGCAGAACTCTGCACTCCTCCTCCTCCTCCACCTGGTCCGAACGCAAGGTGTAGATAAACGAGGTGCCATTCTTCCATTCGAGATCGTAGGTGAGCTTGCCCAGCTGGTGCTGAATAATGTTGAAGTTGCGGCCTTTCGGCCAGTCGTACCAGAGGTCTACCTTCTCGAGGGACCCACTGCGATTGATGAAGAGGATGGAGTGGAATTGGTGAGGCCATGGGGTTGGAACTACAGGGTGTCTGGGTTTTGATGGATTTGAAGGGAAACAGAGAGAGTATGGAACAAGAAGGGTGAGGAGGAAGGAGGTGAATTGAATTGCAGAGCCCGTGCCCGTGGCCCTCTCTTCCTCTGATGATTCTTTTCTTTTTGGGGGCAATTACTGTGCCGATTGAAGATCAGAAGACAAAAGGGCGGAGGGGTTGTGTTAAGATATTTTTCTATAATGGGCCTGAGGTGACTTTAGCTGCCACTTAAATAAGAGGAAACAGTCCCCCCCCCCCCCACCCCCCAAAAATTGATTTTTATTTATTTTTTATAAATTTAAGAATTTTTTTTGTACATGAGTTTTCCTATTTTTATGATTTTTTTTTTATATGTAGGTGGACAACTTGTTGAAAACCTACCCAATACCCAATATATATATATATATATTTGATAAAAAGTCATATACAATGAAAAAATTAAAAAAAATCTTTCTTATTTAAAAACATAACCCAAAAACCTAAAATAGAAAACTCTGGGTGAACTCTGTTTGACTCATAGAGAGGAGAAATGGAAAAGAGGAACAAAAATTCTCCCTTGCCATGATACCAAATAGTAAAGTTATTGAAAAGAAATTCCCTCTCTCTTCTCCCAATTTCCGTTATTATCATTCCCTTCTTTTTCAATTTTCAAATTTTTTTTTTCAACCAGGAATAACATATCCAAGGCAGACTTTAGAACCCACCTCTCAACAGTAACTCCCCTCTTGGGGTGTCCAATAACTGATTGCATTAATCTCTTGCAAATCACAATCTGATCATTGATTAGAATCTTTAATAATCCACCCACAAAGCTTTAGCAATCTAAATAATTAGTATTAAGAGTGTATTTAGAGTAAGAATTTAATAAAAATAAATAAAATGAAAAATAAATAGCTAAGGAAAAATAGAAGAAAATAAAAATTTCTAAATATATATTCTTATTTAAACAGATTAAAAAATTATAATAAAACAAAAAAATATTTATCAATATATTAATTTCAATTTCCTGAATATTCTTTTCATTTTTATCACAGTTCAAATAAGAAAAAAAAAATTGAATTCCCACTTTTTTATTTTTCCTTTGACAAATCCCTGATCCAAACAAAGCATAAGTCTTCCCTGTACCAACAAGAATTTTATTCAGAATCTTCACAAAAATTGACAAGATGGACTTTAATACTTTTATCATAAAAATAAATTAAAGTATAAATACTCATATATAAATCTGTTCTATTAAATTTCACAGTTTCACATCATCATGTTGAGTAAAACTGAGAGAACATTATGAATATAAATGAGCTCGTTCTAATCCTAAGTAACCTAGAGACGTCCAATTAAAAAGGAGAGGGAAGAAAAGTTAGAACCTATCATGAAAACAAGATGAATCCCCAATAATTAATATCAATTGTTCAAAACACAGTGTGAGTGTTTGAAGTGCAAAAAGTTGATGCACATAATGGTTTCATAATTCATGCATTGTGTTGGAGATTCACAGAGAATTGTAGAACTTGAAATGGAGCCGTATTGTTTAGAAACAATGCTTGTAACTACTGGCTCCTTTTGCCTTTCCCCTTATTTGCACTAGGATCAGCACGCATTAAAGAACTACAAGCACCATACTAGCGCTGCCAAACTGACAGTTTATTCGCTACAAGAGAACACAATACACTATATTCCAGCTTTTGAGACTGGCAGTCTGGCAGAGCTACTGATTCCCGGAAACAGGGCCGTCTTTTCCTTTCTTAAAATCATCCCATCCTCGTACCCATGGTTGTCCAGGTGTTGCCCTTGTCTCAGGAGCAGCATGGCTATCAAGGTTGTTCATGACCTTATCTCGCACTGCAGAGAAAACCTATATAATAAAAGTAGGCTATATAAGCATAAAATTCAAAAAAGGTTCGGAAACACAACAAAAAGGACAAAGGGAAAAAAATTGTTATTTTCTGAAGTCTGTTATCAAATCATGTCTCACTGGATTTGTGACTATTGTCTCAGGGGGTTGCTCCTGGCCAGTGAGCCACTTCCACAAATCTGGGTTTTCCTGCAGATGAGGGAAATTATTTCATTAGCTGATCATATAAAAAAAAAAATCCTTCCACTATGATTAAAACACATGTAAAGTGATGTTATCCTAACACTAAAATCATGAAAACTGTCACACCATGTGAATCATTTAGAATTTCTTACGGATGAGATATGGAGGTGCAGTGATTCAACAATATTACAATCAAGCGCTGAGGTTAGAGTCACTTGACCAAGAGTAGGGATGGTAATTTTGCCCCAACCCAATCAGAGCGGATATTTTTGAAATTGGAGGGTAAAGGGGTGGGTGGGTGGGTTCAGTTTTCTTTAAAAAAAATAACCGTCAAGGTCAATAAATGGAGAACCCGCACCGTCCCCGTACCCGATTACTGATGTTTTACACAATACAAAACATAGGTTCCCCCCCCCCCCCCAAAAAAAAAAATTATCTAGATTCAGTCTTACTCTTCAGAGTTCATTAGTCTCCTCCTCTCCACTAAAAGCAAATGATGGTCCATATGGAAATTTTGAACATCACAGATGTACGATCCGCAAGTGATAGTAACCCATTGTCAATATTGTAACTTATTATGGAACAAATATTTCAGTAACCACCAGTCCATGCATTTTATCTCAAGCTTCATTCTAACACAAGAAGGTACAATTAAATCAGAATTCATAAAAACCTGACAACCGAATTTCTCTACCAATTACCGTGACATTACTAGCCAAAGCATTTAGATTCCTTGCTCAAGCCACAAGGCAAATTGTAAGCAACTATATCTTTAAGAAAATGAGATTAAAAGCAACAATCAACTAACTACAAGTCCAAGTAAAACAAGAGATCCCAATCAAATTTTATTTGTTTGACTCAGGTTTCATCATTAAGTTTATCTAAGCAATTATATGTCAGATAGAAAGGAAATCTCTATTAAATTTCATCCTGTTCGACTTAAGTCTCTCATCTTGGCACAAACTGGGTAAGAGAGAAGGAGATCTCAACCAATCGGATGCAATATAAGCTAAGTAACAATGTATGGTATTCACTAAATATGAATGTAACCTACATATAATACAAGCAAATGCATCCACAACACAGTTAGAAACAGAGGACCCTCAACAAAAAGCTCTAACATCTTAAAACACGAGCTTTAACTCAAAAGATCCCAGACAGAATTCAAGATCACATATTGTAATTGGTAAGTACTTACTAACCCATTGCAGATACTTTCACATCATGATCATATTTGAATTTTATATCAGGCTTATTAAACTATTATATGTTGAAATCCAAACATGAAAGCACCTAAAATTAGCCCAGCAGAAGAAGAGCACAACTATCTTGGAGATTCCAAGCACCCCAATTCTAAACAGATGTTAGTCACCTGAAAATAAAGCTGTAAATTTCTCACATAGAAGGAAGAAAATGGCCTTTCAACTGAACATTTACAGCGGGAGGAACAAAATTACCATGTCAAGAACATCAACAAGCGATTTAATCCCATGTTCATCCATAGAATGGATATGCTCCTCAACCCATTTCCCCAAAACCAAGTCTAGCTCAAGAAACCCTCTTTGCCTGCTCCTATACAGCAGCCTTAATCAACAAAAATTTATACAATGGAAGACAACAATCAGTCAGAATGCTTAATTTGTAAAAAACTTACATTACAAATTATGACCTTTTCAGAGCTATGGTGAGCTGTTTAAATTGAATTTATGTCAACCAACCTGTTAAATAAACGCCTTTTGCTTTCTTCATTGGAGAGATCAATATCTGGCGATTGATTAGAAGAATAAAAATGCGAAAAGGAACCGACTAAAGGCCTGAACTAAAATGAAAACGAATAAAAGACGTATGTTAGACTCTCTCCTGCAATACATAGCATAAATATTTGACTCTGTGTGTTTGCAAAGAGAGAGAGAGAGAGAGAGAGAGAGAGAGAGAGCCTGTGGAGAGTCTCGGAGGGCATCGGAGTGATTGGGACGACGCTTCCTCCATGAACGGCCCTGGAATTGAGAATTCGGGAGATACTCAGCAGAGCTCTTCTCAAATTCGCCATTTTCGATTTAGATGCCGCGCAGAAGGATGGACAAAGAGAGAATCCTTGGCCGTCTTGTTTGTATGACTCGTGAATTAGTCGCGATTTTTTGCAGCAACCAGTTGTCCTGGGCTTTATTTAAACTCGCAACGTGGCGTTCTGATTTTGGGAACACGTGGCTTGACAGAAGTAAGGTTGCGTCTGCGACTTTTGCTGGCTCAAAACAAACCACGAAGCGAATGCTGTGTTTGAGTTTGATTAGCATGCTATGTAAATATGTCAAATTTAAATATTTATTAAAATAATAATGTTATACCATTAAAAACAATCATAATATTTAATCATACTGACACTTAAATTGCGGATGTACAAGATAAAATAAAAATATCATCGAAATTAATTTTAATAAATTAATTCTATTACATTGCCTTATTTAAATTTTTGAATAAACAAATTAAAGTATTTTTTTCATATTTTTGGCACAATTAATATATATATATATATATATAACATATAGAATAAATGTGTACATTTTAGGCCTGGTTCACTAAGTTTACTCACGCTTGCCTAACTTTTTTCCTAATTTAAGAAGTATTTATTTTAGTCCGTTGAGTTATTCAGACTAGATTTAGAATTAAAAATACTAGTCCAATTATAAACCTTAAAAACATATTATTTTATTTATATTTTCTTATAAAAAATTGAGTTTGTAATCAAAATTTACAAAAAAAAAAAAGTAATTATTTTTAGTACTAAACTACTTACTTTAATAATTTTTAAATTATTTTTATTTAACAATATAGTTTATTTTTTAAAAAAAATAAAGGAGTTAAATAAGTAGACCTAAAAATTAAACTTAAGCCTGAATTTTTTTCATTGTAGACTCAGTTTTGTCACCATAAGTTTTTAATTTTATTTATTTAAAAGTATATATATATCATACCATGTAACAATATATAGCAGGATTATAGGCAACTTTGCGCTGTGTACCTCCATATTGCGCAAGAATGCGTCATGTCCACTCTTTTGAATAGTTTAAGTTAAAAAAATTACAATAAAATTATTATTTTTAGATAATTAAAAATATTTAACATAAAAATAAAGTTATTTCTATATAAGAGTTAATTATTTTTAGTAAATATTACTAAAGTTTAAAAGACCACACCTGGATAAAGGGAGAAATAAATACAACGCTAGTCATTGCTAAAATCTCAAAGAAATTTATCACTACAGAAACATTGTTAATGCAATATTCATAGTTGATGCGTAGAGGTCTCACATAGATCAAATTTTTAGATTGCATAATCACGACCGTTAGATTGTGCTTAATTAGCATTGCTATTTATCTTATCTCACAAACTTTTCAAGAGAAATGGCAAGCAATGATCAACTCGAGACAAACTATTCTCAATTGTTGCAATATTGCCGAGAAGTGAAGCTCCATTTGCAGTTGGCTCAGTTGAAGACAAAAGCTCTTTCTCCCTCGGTACAATTTGTTGGTTTATGTGCAGGGGAAAATTTTGATCTAATCAAACTAAGGTTCATTGTTAATCAAACATGGGAACATCACAAAAATATATATATATATATATATTGATAAATAAAACTCTCATTAAATCCAACAAGAGATGCCAAAGCAAAGAAGTGACCACACACCAAATACTGCTATTCCATTTGTTGACTGTGCTAACTAACTAAATTCCTCATGGGTAGAAACAAGAAAGTCAAATTTCACAAAACTATGGCAACCCAACTTCCAGAAAATGAGAATTCAGATGAAATTAGAGACTCCCTCCACTCATTCAATTAGTGTTTCACACACCCTTCTCAAGACTAGAAATGGAAATGACTAGGAAATTTCATGACTCACTCGTTGGAAAATCCAGCTCATATTCACAAGAATAAAGCTTTCTTTGCATTGCACCCAGTTCTCATTTTCTTTGCTGCTTGTGTAATCTGATTTTCAAAGAAAGGGAACCTGAAACTGGAAGCCAGTCAAGCAGTAAACCCTCATTTCTACTGCTCAAAAATATTTACTCTAAAAATTTATTTCTCGTCTCTCAGCAAAAAATTTTCCCGTTACCAACCCATTTGGAAGCAATGCAAGCCAAACCCCCGTGTCAGCACCTTCCTCTGGTGAAGTATGCCCCATCCAACCAGTCATGGCAGTCTTCACCCAACCTGGACAGTAGCAATTTATATATATCTTCTGGCCTTCTGGCCGATCTGAAAGCTTCTTCACCATCAGTCTGGTGTAAGCGTTAACTGCTAGTTTTGACAATGAGTAGTCGGTATATATTTGCGGCCACCCACCAGATGTCCAACTGCCATCTTTCAATTGTTCTAGAAACGTAGTCATAGCCCTATCAATCTGTTCTTCTGATAGTGAGTCCACATCTTCCAATTGGTGTCTTAAAGTGAGATCTCCAATCCTCTGCCAGGGTCAAGAACTTTGATTATGTTAATATGATGCAGAAAAAGAAGCAGATTAATAAACAAAGACTCCTAAACTAGTTTCGCTTCATAGTTTGCGTTAAAAATATTCCCATAATAGTTTTCAATTCAATGGGGCTAGCACTCTAGGCATTGGTACTTGTATCCATTAAACTCCTGAGCTCATATAGAGCAGGAGAGAGAGAAATCATGATAGAAATTGCGTTATCCTTTATTTCCAACAATCCTGATCGAAATTGCACTCTCCTTTATTTTCCAACAATGTACGTGGATCTTTTGGAGAGGAAAAAAAGAACATCTTGAAGGAATGACATAAAACTAATATCCTCCAGAATAAAATTAGATATAAGGAAACAAAAATATAGAGAATAAATACACAGGCAAGAATGTTTCGAGTTCCATCTGAAACTAACAAGGATAAAAAATTCTGCCACATTCATAAGAAGAGGAAGAAATTCAAGCATATTCTTCATGCATCAGCAATTATATCAGGAAAAAAGATTCAAGTTCACACAACCTTTCCTGGAGCTGAGTTACATAATAATAGCTATCAACCACAAGACAAAAGCATAAACATGTTTCATACTTTGTGCTATTGTTTAATTGTATAAGACATAACCTCTTCCAAAAGCGTGTAAAGTACGAGCATTTAATTATTTGAGCCACTGGGGAATGACATATTTGCTGAAGTTTCCCACTACAAAAAGAAGAAATTAGAGTACAGACCTTCAGTAGATGACGTCAATCAGCGTGGCTAGCAAAACGTATATATGCAGTTCTATTTACCATATTAGAAACCATCCTAAACAAAAATACCTTCTTTCCTCCACCATCTCAAACAATATGGGGAAATTTGAGAAGTAATGAGAGGAAAACAAAAATCAAGTCATTACTTACATTTCGCCTGCCGTTAAGCCGTCCCAACCGTGAGCTCACATTAACGATACGAGCACCAGAAGTAGAAGGCCTCATTAATGGGATCATAGCTTGAATTGTATTTTTGGTACCAAAATAGTTGGTGCCAATAACCTGCTCAGCAAACTCAAGATTATTGTCTGATCCAACGTTGAAATTAACACCTGCATTGTTTACCTGTACAAATATGTAAAGTCCATTTATTAGATGCTGAAGATTACCCTATATATGTTTGATGCAACCAAAAGAGTCTACTGACAAGTTAAATGGTATCAATATGCATCACCGACTTTAAGCTAGAGTAGGTACAATTCTAGAATAAAAGATCTTTCTATGTACATTACACTTCTCAATATGCTCAAACTGCATTTTGTCCAATTGTGCTACAAAGGTTTTCAAATGTTTTCACTTACTTAATCCATGTGGAAAAACTTGCATGTACAGACTAATTTTAACCAAACCAAGTTGCTTTGCTGTTTGGCAAACCTGAGGGAACTTGATCCCATTTCCGAAAGAAAGAATAAAGAAAACAAAAAGAAGAAGATGAATAAGAAAATAAAGAAGAACCACAGCAGCAATCAGTGTTCTAAGTTAAAACATATATCACTGAAGAGCAATCTGTGAACAACAGAAAACAATAAAACAATAGAATGAAAATAAAGGTATTGACAGTTCACCAGAATATCTGCACCATTGTGGTTTTGTTGTAGCCACTCGGTGAACACTTTGATTGATGATGGATTCACAATATCCAGTTGATGGAAAAGAACATTCAAACCACCTTCACGTAAGACCTTTGCTGCTTCTTCACCAACAGAAACATCTCTTGATGTCAGAATAACAGTCAACCCATGCATTGCCAGCTGGTGTGCAATCTCAAACCCAATTCCTCTGTTTGCACCAGTCACTAGAGCAATTGTATCTTCCGACCACCACCTAGAAACACCAGTCCAGATAATATGTTATCCTCGAACAATTATTTGTTGGAATAAAAGCAGTGATTAAGGGAAAAAAGAAAAGAGAAATTTAAAGATCAAGAACAAAAGTGTAATTCACCCTCATAGACATTGTATGTTTGGCAGCATCTCTAAGAATCTGCTTCGGGGAATATTTGGATGCATAATTAAAATGATACCATTCTATTTTTTTTCTTGTTGTGTCATATAGAGGGAGAGATTTTGCAAAGGGACAGATTTAATATATAAGAACATTTTCATAGCAAAGACAATCAGAAAAAATTAAATAATCTCCCTGATAGCATAAAACAGTCTTATGTAGAATATGATGGAAAAGGCATTCCAAACATGATGATGTGATGGTGTGAAGTTCAGCTAAGGTTCTGATAATTGAATTCCAATGCAAGTTTTTCATTTTTTACTTTTTGACAACATAAAAAGAACATCGAGTAAATCATTTTTACTAAGGGATGGAGAGGTCAGAGCTTACTCAAACCTTAACCTTGCGCCAACATGGGGACACCACTTGACACCTGGGCCAGCCCCTCTTATTGCAATACAAGTTTAAAATACTCACAAACTAGTAATATCATCAGACTATGTTATTTTATAAGGTTGTTCCAATTAATCCATAGGGCATGCTTGTTTTGGGGGTAACAGAAGGTAAATTAACTGTGTTAATTACCAAAAAATAAATAAATTAACTGTGTTAATTTTTTGCCTTGATTATATTATTACCCCTTATGGGAGTAAATTCTTACTTTTTTTTGTTGGGGGGGGGGGGGAATAATTGAAAAATTATACCATTTTTTCATTACCTCGTAAAACATTATTTTACACCTCTCTCAAACAACGTTCTCTCTCAATATTCCAAACATAATATAATTATTATGAAATAATATTTATTCTCTCAATCCAAACAGAAGTATAATCAACTTGTTACCACTTAATTATTACTAATAATTACCTTGTAATATTTTACTCTCAAAATTTTCACCTCGCACCGAACATTTTCATAAAAGTAACTATTTTACATGACCGAAAAAAAAAAAATTTCCATGTTCCTTTAAAATCTTAAATTGTAAAATCAAAGGAAAAGTTATAGCAACTAGTGCATGCTTCAGCTCCAGCACTTTGACCAGGCTGGTGACTGATGGATGGGCCTTAGAAGAAGAAGAAGAAGAATAGTAATAGTAATAGTAATAGGGCAACCAAGTTAGATAAATGGGTGCAGTAAAATTAATAACCACCACCATTATAATTTCAACAACGATTGAACTTAAACAAAAACCTAATTTGGAGATGCAAACACACCCCCAAATCAACGGAAAAACTTCATAAATCCAGAATCCTAATCAGATATATCCTTCAGCAATTAATGAATAACGATTGACATATGAACCAATTAATCGAAACGTTCTAAAGGTTTTACCAAACCCAATCGGTTCGAAAATTTAGGGTTAACGAGAAACTGAATCGAGAAATGGGGAAAAAAAAAAGTAGAATTGAAGTAACCTCTGGTGATCGGAATAGGGAATTGTGCGGAGGAGAGAGATCTGTTGGCGCCTTTTCTCTCTCCTCTCCTTGGCCTTCTCTCTCTTCTCCGTCTTTTTGTCTCTCTTCCTCTGATTCTCTCTCTCCTCTGCTCTCTCTTCGACCTCGCTATCCGTAACTTCATCTCTCTTCGGTTCCATGGGGGGTTCCTCCATTCTTCTTCTTCACTTCTTTCTTTCTTTCTTTCTTTTTTTTTTCCCTCAGTTTTTCTCCGATCGAGAGGGAAATGAAGGGCGCGCGTAAACGTTAACTGAATAGCTCAGTTCCCGCTAATTTTGGATTGGTCTCCTTTGAACAAATGCACAAATAAAGAGCTAAATTATCTAGTAAATAGTACATATTTTGAGTTTACTTAGTAATTTTTTTTTAAATCACACCAATACTAGGTATTTTATCAATTATCTATTAAAAAATTAATTTTCTAAAATTGGAGTCCATTTTTTTCTTCAATATAAAGGATATTGTCTTATTCAATAAATAATAAATAATTATTTAATTGATGAACAGTAATTCGGTAGAAATGAAGAGTTACTGTACCAAAAGTAAAAATAGCTATAATTTTAGAGAGTCTGGTATAGATGATTTTTTTTATATTTACTAGTAAAAATACATAAAATACTTATTTATCTATTCTGCTGCATATGCTCTTAAGTTAGCCCATTTTAAGATTTGGCCAAAAATTCACACTTATGATTGTGTGAATCATATGAATCAATTTGCGTGGCAATAAAGCACAAGGTTACAGGAGTGTCGACCTAAGAGGAAAAATCATTAATCAAAATAGATTAATGTATTCATATAGTGTTTAGTAAAGATTTAAAATTTTATTATATTTTTTAAAATATTAATTTACATTTTTTTATATAAAAAGTATTTGAAAAAATATTAAAATAGTAAGAGAAAAAAATAATTTTAGTTATTGAGCAAATCCAACAATTAAAAATATCTCAAATTCAAAATTTTAAACTTCCTTACTATATAAATGACACTAAAAATGTAAAAGTGTATGTCTTTAAAATATAAGTTTTAACCACATTCAAATTGAAATTTTGATTTAAATATTTATTTTTAATAAAATTTTTAAAAAATTAAAGTTTTAATATATTTTTTTAAATAAAAAAATTTAGTTAACTTTGTCTAATAAGTATCTAAACATTGTTTAATAAATATGTATAATTTTATTACTTATTATAAATATTATCACACTTTTTAAAATATTAATTTAAAAGCTTTTATATATAAAAAGTATTCAAAAAAATATATGGAAAGAGTGGAGGATTATGTTTTCATGTAAAGCGATTGAAAAGACAACCAAAATGGAGAGGACAAGAAATAATCTTGACTATTGAGCAAATTCAATGGTTGAAAAATTTTAAAATTTAAAATTTTAAGATTTCTTATTATGCGAACGACATAAAGAGTGTAAAAGTGTATATTTAAAATTTAAATTTTAAGCACATTAATATCAAATTTTAATTTAAATGTTTATTTTTTATAAAATTTTAAAGAAAATTAAAGTTTAAATATTTTTTTAAATAATAAGATTTAGTTGACTTTTTCTAATGGGTACCTATACATTGTTGTTTAATAAATTTGTAAAATTTTATTATTTATTACAAATATTATCATTTTTTTAAATATTAATTTGAAAACTTTTATATATAAAAAGTATTCAAAAATATATATGAAGAGAGTGAGAGATTGGTTTTTAGGTGATGTGACCAAAAAGACAACCAAAGTGGATAAGAAAAAAAGTAATTATGACTATTAAATAAATCTAACGATTGAAAATATATAAATATCAAATCAATGAACTATATTTATAAATAATATAGATAGAAAGAAAAATGTTGTGAAGTTGAGAATGTCAATCCATGTTCATTAATTTGAGTTTTACGAATCAATATTTGTTGATCTAATAATGGTAAAACTTTGATAACGTAAGATAAATGTTAAAAAATAATTAATTCTTTATTTATTTAAATTAAGAAAATATAATGTATATAATTTTACAAAATAAGGTTTAAATTTCAAATTTCAAATTTCAAATTTTGAAAAAGAAAATTTTAAATTTTAAAAATTGATATGTACCAAAAACACTCTCCAACTCATGTCGGGCCCTCAAACCCTCATCGCCCCCAATGCCGAGTCCATGTAGGACAAATGTCACATTAATGAGCAAATTTATTATATAGGGTGAGTTTGGAGTGATAAAAAGTGAGATAAAATGTGGTTTGAAAAAATTTTTTGTATTTGGTGTACACATTTATCACATTTTTTTGAGATGAATAGTAAGATTCTTGTTTTAACGGATTGGATTTTCATTTGGATGGATTCAAAATTTTGAACAGTCATGCCTTCTTTGCACTACAATCCGTCCAAATGGATTGTAGAAATCATTTGGACGAAATTTGGCCATGCAAATCTGTTGGAACGGTTTCTACAATCCGTTAGAACAGTTTCTACAACTCTACAAAAAATAGTCAAAGTAAGTGTCATTCGGTAACTTGAGAGTCCATGACGAGAATGGTGAAAAAGTTTTTGCTATTTGATTAACTGAATTATAGTTATCGACTTTTTTTTTTAAGATATTGAACTTTTTTTGAATTTTGAAAAGGCAAAAATGTGTAAAAATGTATAGAAAATTTCAAAAATTTTTAGAGATTTTTATTAAATTTTGGTACGCCAAACGCACTCATAGAATATTAAGAGGTTTAGAATAACAAAAAGTGGGATAAAGAGAGATAATTTGTGAGTTCAATTCGTATAGTGAGATAAAAAGTTAATAATTTTTAAACATTTTCAAAATTTTTCAGTATGTTTTAGTACACCAAATGGACCCTAAATGCTTGTGTGTCATAATATTTTGTGTTAAACGAATAGTAAAATATGGTACATGTACAAGAAATATGGAATAATTCTTGCCTGAGATAAGATGAAATTTCCATTTACACACCACATCACTTTTTAGAAATCATATATTTCTGTAGCATTATGCCCTCTAATTGTGGGAAAAAATTGTTAAGAAAAAGAAAGAGGGAAGAAAACATAATAAAACGGGGAAAGAAAGTGAGGGGAAAATGATAAAAAAAAATTTAGAATAAAAAAAATCCTTTTCCACTTCTTCCTATTCCTACTAATTTATCAAACCAAACATTAAATTTTCTTTTACTTTCTATTTCTCTTCACCTCTAATCAAGCAAAGGATAAATTTAAAAGAATAAATAAATCCAATTGATAATTTTTAAATTAAAAATAATATATATATATATATATATACACACACATACTCAAAAAGCTAATTATCACACTCCATTATATTTTATTTTTTATTACAATTATAAAACTACCTATGGAAGGAGAGTCTTGACGCAACGGTAAGAGTTGTTGCCGTGTGACTTGAAGTAATGGGTTCGAGTCGTGGAAATAGTCTATTGTATGTCTCTTACAAATGCAGGGTAAAACTGCATACAATAGACTTTTGTAATCTGACTTTTCTCCAAACCCTGCACAAGGCGAGAGTTTCGTGCACCGACCTGTCATTTTTTTATAAAACTACCCATGCTATGTTGTTTTGATGTCATATGTAAGTTGTTATTTGTTTGATAATTTAGGAGGAGAGAAATGAAATAAAAAATAAAGTGCAGAAAAAATTAATTTTATTCCTTTTGTTTTGAAAGATATTCATTTTCTTTCTACCTTCTTCTCAAATTTTTTTTCCCCGTTTCTTTTCTCTTTCATTCATCCTGTTGTTACATTAATTTTTACACTTTTCTTGCCTCTATCTTGAAGCATTCAACAAAGAAAAAAATAAATAAATAAATAATTTTTTGTCACTTTCCTATCATTTTCACTACAAAATCAACCAAAATAAAATATAAAATTTTCACATTTTCCGTAACTTTCTCTTATTTTTTATTTCTCATCTTTTCAAACTTGTGACAAATGCAATAAAAGTTTAGTAGGGTTAAATATTTCTACTGATTTATAAAATTATACCAAATTTTTATTAATTTTGGTTTTATTTATCTATAATTTTTTACTTTTGTCTCATTGTCATTAAGTTTTTATCCTTATTGTTTTACTTATTTATTTTATTTTTATTTATCTTAAAAATATAATTTAACTTTACTAATTACAAACTTACTTCAGTGAATAAAAATTTTTAAAATGTTAGTCTAAATTTTTAAAAATTGTAATCTCAAAAAACGTGTAATGAGTAAAAAATTTAAATATTATAAAAACTTGTTAAATTTTGTGAAGTTTTGAACCGCCCCTCGACCAAACAAAATCTTTTGCCATAATTTAGGAAATAAATTATTGTATTGAAACCGTAATGCACGTATCATGTAAATATATAGTATATATGTAAAATAAAAGCAATAAGCATTTACACTACTGTAATGTTAATATTCTAAAATATATTGTGAGTATTATTTTTAATTAAAATTTCAATAAAGCAATGGCGGTTGAGGCGTATAATAGTTGCAACGATGACAATGCATTACGCAAGCCCGACTCAATCCAATTGCCTTTCCTTCGTAACCGTTGGGTCACTCAGGCTCCGTTTACTACGGCGTTTTGTAAGGAATAGCTGATAGTTAATTTTTAAAATTTTTTTAAATGATTAAATTTGTTTTATTATATTTTAATCTCTTTTTAAAATTTTAAGAATAAAAATATTAAATTAATAAAAGGTTAAAAATTAACTATAAAAAAGTTAATTTTTTTTTTCTAAACACACCAAAAAAAATTAATTTTTTAATAAATGACTATTAACTAATTATAAAAAAGTTATCTCTTTTATTTCACATACCAAGCCTCGATTACCTATCTAGGGCCCATTTTATAAATTCACAAGTTTTTAATTTTTGTGTTTTGTGTTTTATTTTTTATTTTTTATTTTTTTTATTTTTAAATTTGTATTCTTATAATAATTTTTTTTAAAATAATAATTAGTAGTTGATAATTATAGTATTCAAATGATAGATGGCAGTGATAACAATGACTATTGGTGGAGATGGGGACTGATAATTATAGTATTCATATGATAGATGTCAGTAATAGCAATGACTAATGGTGGAGATGGGGACTGGTGGTTGAAATAGTTACCAACTAATAGTAGCAAAGATAGTAGCGAGTTGGTGATGGTTGAAGATTGGTGGGAGGTGATAATAATAGTGGTTGGTGGTGGAGGTAGAGACTAACGGCAAAAGTAGTGGCAACTAGTAATGGTAGAGGTAGTGGGTAGCTGGTGGTCGTCAGATGTTGCTTGAGAGCGGTAATAGCAGTGGTTGGCGGTAGGAATTGTGATTGGTAGTAGAGGTAGTGGCCAGTTGATAGTGAGTGGTGGCTGATAACAAATGTGACGATTAGTAGTGGAGGTGGAGATGGCAATCGACAACGAAGATAGTGATCAGATGTGAGTGGTGAAGATGGTAATTGGCTACTTACAGTAGAGGTGGTAGCCAGTCGGTAATAGGTGATGGTTGGTGGTGAGTGGTGAATAAAAATTGTGAGGGATGGTGGTAATAGTAATGGTTGTGGATAAAAATAAAAATTAAAAATAAAAACTTAAAATATACATTTTTTTATATTTTCATAATTTTTAAAAATTTTAAAAATGCAAAATTTTTTTAAATTAAAAACTAAAAACAAATTTAACACACAAATTTTCATGTTCAATTAAAAAAAAAATAGAACTCAAAACTTTTTGAGGCTTAAATTTACGAATATGATCAAATGATGTTTGACAAACATTAAAAATTTTTAATCTTTCATTAATTTTTAATTTTGTAATAAAACCTATCGAACACATTTTCAAATTTTTCTATTCTTGTTAATTTTTTTTTAATTTTTACAATTTTTTGTGAAACATAATTAAAAAAATGATAAATAGCAACACCGCCCCAAAAATTATAAATAAAAAACAAATTTTTTTTTTCTCTCTGCTAAACGCACTAGACGTACACATCAAGTAAGCTGCAGACGACACGTATTCAAAATGATAAGTGGAAAATCCCCCAGGAACGGAGCCTATACAAATCTCGCAAAGCAGATTCGTTTTTTCGGTTAAGTCTCGCAAAGCAGATTGGTCTCCGAAATTCTCTTGGCCTCTTCTTCTCATTTTCTTCCCTCTCCACACGGAGCTTTCTCATGGGTCGCATCACAATTGTACAAACACAACCACAAGCACTTAAACGTTTTGAAACTTTTCTCATAATTTTACAGAATTTCACTTTCTCGAGAAAACGACGCCTGGATCTACGTCAGGGCGTTGCTCATCCGTTCCCTTTCACTTTTCCATCGCAGGAGCAAAATTTATCGTTTGGTCTTTGACTTCTTGCCCTCAATCTTAAATCACCCGGCAATTGCGTAAGCGCTTTGGTAATCACATTTTACTGAAATTACCATGAAAACAAGGTCCCTACACTCTATTATTGTGCAGGTGGAAAAGTTGTAAATTTCACGGGGATTGAATTGAATCGGTCTATGTAAACAATTCATATTTTAAGTCACTTCAATTTTAGAGTTCCATCCATGGAAAATTTCTAAGACCTTGGAATAATCGTCCTTCTTGGTTTTGGGTCTACTCATCTCATATCTTATCTGGGTATGCTCTTTCTTCTCTCAAGTTCTTCATTTATCTATTTTCACGTTTGATTTCTGTATGTTCTCTCTCTCTCTCTCTCTATTTTTTATTTTTTTGTCTTCAAATAATATTTACCAAAGGCAAGCTCTTTGGCTTCTTCTCATGTGATTGGCTTCATTTTCTCTTCTCTAATAATGATTTTCTGCCACATGTGGAAGTTATTTGGCCAAGTAGTTTGAATTTGCTTGGTGTTTCTTCTTTGTATCTAGGGTTTTGAATTAACCCACGTGCAATTTTGAGGTGTTATATTGGCTAGTACCTTAGTAATAGAATCAAAGAGATGATGATTGCTTGCTTTTTGTGATGATGGATGAATCCAAATATGACCCATGTTGAAGTGATTTCTCCCTTTCTCTTAATTATAATTATGTTGTATTTATTTTTTCTGCCTTCTACTTCTGGTGCAAAAAATTGATATATAATATATAGTTGAAATTGATTCCCTTTTTCCCTGTATATTTATATCTTTTTTTATCTCTGGATTTCTGTTCTATAATTTGTTAATTGGAAATTTTATTATGTAATTGCTTTGGAATAAGGGTTTTATTATCAACTGTTTATCAAACAAAACACATGCCATGTAAAACGAACGCAGTTATATTTCACCTGGTCTAGTTCTATTTCTAGCTGATCAAATATATTGTAAACCATTACAGCTTGTCCTCTGCACTGCAACACCGCTACCTGTGTCCTGCATTCATTGTTCAATTTTATTTCATTTAAAAATTTTTTTTCAATCTTGTTGGTGTTCTATTCATTCGTTGTATTTCTAATTGATTTGATCATTATTTCCACCAGAGATATTGACATCGACTGGGGCAAAAAAAATGTCACCTTGTTCGCAAGTTTGGTTCTGTTGCTTAGCAGCTCTCCTAGTGGCTTTAAGCTTTCCAAATTCACTAGCTCGTGTACAGAGTGAAAATGGTGTAAAATCTGCTGTCTTTTTGTCCCCTAAGTTTGTACTCGAACCAGGATCGGTGGCCAACAAGTTCTACTACAACATTGACTTCCCAAAAGGTCATATTGCTCTGAAGAATTTCAATGCTGAGGTAGTTGATGAAGCAGGGAACCCTATCCCCCTTCATGAAACTTATCTACACCACTGGGTTGTTCTCAGATACTATCAACGTAAAGGTGTTGAAATTCCAAAGTACAAAGGGAACCTGGGCTTTCATCCATCTGACATTATCGTGGTGTCCAACTCGGGGCCATGCGAGAATAACCTTGGGCAATATTTTGGCCTTGGATCTGAAACACGAAGAACGGCCACACATGTGCCAGATCCTTATGGCATAGAGGTTGGTAATCCAGCGGAAATTCCTCCTGGATATGAGGAGAAATGGTTGATGAATGTCCATGCAATTGACACGCGGGGTGCAGAAGATAGATTGGGATGCACAGAGTGCAGGTGTGATCTCTATAATGTCACAGTGGATGAATATGGCAAACCCTTGAGACCAGATTACATAGGAGGCTTGAAATGTTGCTATGATGAGACAAAGTGCAGGGTAAGAGAAGGCTTTGAGAGCCCTAAAAGAACTCTGTACATGAGATATACAGTTAAATGGGTTGATTGGGATCCTTCCGTTCTGCCTGTTAAAATTTATCTATTCGATGTGACTGATACCTTTAAAAAGTTGGATGATTCAACTGGACTCAGTACAAAACATCATTGCCTGGTAAGTGAACTTTGCTTACTTTTTTATTTTATGTATTTTCAAAAAATGGTTTGAAGTTGGTGCATCAGATCCAAAGTAATCTATACATTAGGACCAATTTGCCATAGCTATGCAGTAAAAACTTCCTATTTGAGATAAAAAATTCACAGGCCACAATTTGATTTCTTCCACAAATACATGCACTCTCCCTTAAATGGCATTCCATGGCCACACTAATGATCAAAAAGGGGAAAAAAGGTGATACTATAATTATAGATTCGAGGCAGATTTAAATTATAGGGCCTTCATGCATTGTGAGGATTATTTTGTAAGTCAGGCAGTAGAAAAACATTTAGCTAGGTTTTATTTCATGAAAGAGTGACGTTACTTTAAGAACTCCCAAGTATAAGATACTTTCTGAAAGCAAAGTGGGGAAAAAGGAGAACTCTGATTGGGATCACTTGATGTTGTTTTTTTACTTTTTATCTCTCGATGCTATGTTGATTGAACTTTCTTTAATGCAGGTGGAGTATGAAGTTGAGTCTTGCTCTGCCACACGTGTTTCTAATGATAGTTGCATTGACACCAAGAGAGTAAGCCTGACCATACCTACAGGTGGTCATGTTATCTATGGTGTTGCACACCAACACACGGGAGGAATAGGTTCGACTCTTTACGGAGAGGTAACTTTTAGGCTCCGTTTGATAACGTTTTTGTTTTCTATTTTTCTGTTTATATTTTCAAAATTTTGTAAATTGGCAACAGGAACGTGTTTGTTAAATCTGTTTATGTTTTTTTGTTTTCAAAAAAATGAAAATTTAAACAGAAAAAAATTGTTTTCACTCTTATTTTCTTTTTCTGTTGTAAACATTTTGTCAATTCTAATACTTTATCCATTTTTGTTACATCATATTAAAATAAATTATTTTATTTAAATATTTTATTAAACTAAAATTATTTTTAATAACTAATATAATTAAATTAAATTAAATTAATTAAATTAATATGTAATATCTATTATTAATTTATTTCTAATAAATAATTAAATTAAATTAGTTAATTTAATTTATAAGAAATATATTTTATTAAATTATTTTTAGTAAATATCATAATTAGATTAATTTAATTTAATAATTAATTTAATTTAACTAATTTATTTAATATGACTTATATTTTATCAAATTATTTTTAATAAATATCATAATTAAATTATTTAAATTGTTTTGAAATATATTTTATTCAATTATTTTTAGTAAATAATATAATTATATTATAATTAATATATTTTATATTTAGAGGATTAAATGATATAATATTTATATTTTATTCAATTGTTTTAATAAATAATATAATTAAATTAAATTAATATAAAATATATTTATTAAATTCAATAAATTTTAAAAAAACTAATAAAATTAAATATTTTATGAAAGCAAAAAATTAGTAATTGTAAACAAAATTATATTTTCAAATGCAGATTTAGTTTTCGTTTCAGAAAACGAAAATGACAATAAAAAACAAAAAATAGAAAACATAAACATATGAACGTAAATAGAAAACGACAACATTACTAAACGGCCCCTCAGTATTAACATTTATTGTTTCTAATACATCTTTTGCCAAGACATATATTCCTTTGTTAGTCAATAAAAGATTTTGTTTTACTTGGCCTCCTTTACTTCCATCTGCGACAGTTTTCTTATATTTAGTAATATGATAATATCTATACCTCAAGTGATGCTTCTCCCAAGCACTAGTTGAACTGTAACCTCAGTGCACCCTAGATTTGTCTCTCAAATACACAATTCATTAGACAGTTCTATCTATGATGACATGCTCTGAAATAAAGAATAATCAGACAGTTGTATCTATAGCAAAATACTCTGAATTATGGTCATCCATCAAATATTGTGATTCTTTTTCATCCCTGCACGTGACTCTGACATCTCCATTTATTTCTTGGCATAAACTATTGGAGAATGCAAGATTCTGTTTGATTAATTTTTCCTAGTGTGATTACTGTATATATGGCTAATAGCACCTGATTGATGTTAATTTTAATGTTAAAAAATGGATAAGACCTGTATGGTGTAATTTGATTGCATGCAAGTTTACTGGATGGATTGGAGTTTGAGAACAAAAAATTTGTAGCCCCTTCATTGACCTGTCTTTTGCAAAATCCTACCCCATATTGCCTGAAGAACAAGGTGCTCCTGAACACCTTTGGCTTACCACAGATGACGCTTATTTATCTGAGTGTATTGTTTGCTGCAAGCTGCAACTAGTTACCATTCTACCATCTACTCTCGAGTCGCCAACCTAAGAGCAGTGGAGCACAGTTCTAAATAAAGTTGTATTGAATATGTAGAGTGGGCCACTCTTTTTTATATGGATTTCTATTCTGTTCGAGTTACTATTAGTAGTCATTCATCCTGACTCTTGTCAAACTTAATGAAATTATCTTACATGGCACTGAATTCTCTGATGATGATATTCATGTCTTTTCAATGTTCGTGTGTGTGCTATTGGGTTAGGATGGACGAGTCATATGCTCTTCAATGCCAACGTACGGAGAAGGAAAAGTTGCAGGAAACGAGGCTGGATACATTGTAGGAATGTCCACCTGTTATCCTCGTCCGGGTTCTGTTAAGATATCTGATGGGGAGACTCTGGTTCTGGAATCTAATTACAGGAGGGATGTAAGGCATACTGGAGTTATGGGACTTTTCTACATTTTAGTCGCCGATACGCCACCTAACCCCAATTCTTTTGTTCGTTCTCCAGATGATGTAAGTTGTTAATAGCCATATTTAAAATATATGTATATATATATTTATGTGGCTCAATTGCATTTGAGTAATTTGTGCAAATTGTGTCATCTCTGTTTGTTCAGAGAGATGGTGCTCCTTTTTTATTGCAACTCAACAAAGCCTTATTTCCAAACTAGTTTGGGTCGGCTATGCGAATTTTTTTCCTCAATTCATTTCTAATTATTAATATTTCTAATTTTTGCCTTCTTTTTCGCAGAGGCAAGAAAAGACGACACCACTTGTTTCTATTTGGGGCATAGCCTTGCTTGGAGTTGCAATAGTTATCGCTGTTGTTGTCGCTGCTTATCGCAAGGGGAACCAAAGAGAGGAGGATGGCTACCAATCAATCGTGTTGTAAACTTGTGTCTTTGAATTTTACACGTAACGCATCTCCAAAGTCTTGCAGAGTTTGTAATGTCCTTCGAAAAAAAAAAAAAAAATGGAGACTTAATGTGGCCTACAAACTGCTTATTATAGGCTCATTGTGTTCTTTAAATCCGTGTAATCTAATTGAACACATGTTCCAAATTGTTGTTGCTGCTGTGGATGTTTCATATTTGAATTCAAGTTGAATTGGAAATTGCGGACTTTTTTGTGTTTGATGTTACAGTGCTTTGGGCCTCAGCCATTATAACCAAAAATTAAGGATTACAAAAGAGAAGACGGAGAGATAAGGGGGAGCTCAGGGGATGACGGGAAGGAGAGGGAGAGAATGATACAAATGAGTACAGCTTTAAAGCTTAAAGCAAACAATACTGAACTGGCCAGTCTTAGTCGTCAAATGGCCTTGGGTTGGAAACATATAGATGGCCAAAATCGAACTTGGAACCAACTCAATCCTGACCTTCCATCAACTGGAGATCTAACAGCCCTAAGCAAGACAAGTGTTTCAGTGGAGTTACCGGATACATGTATATTGGAGAGAGACAACGTTGGATACAGTTGTATGGGACTAAAGGACAACAACATTGAAGCTTCAAGAAGAGGGGCAATTGGTAGGAGTGTATCGTCCATGGGTCGGGTTAATGGATCAAGTGGGTCAGCCAAGGGTCGGGTTCCTCAGTCAGGTGGCCTAGAGAGTAGCTTGGGTTGATGGCTAGCCCGTTCGTCAATCAGCCTCATCATTCGGGAAAACCCACAGAATAAACTAGCAGTTATTAAATAAATTAGGCCCAGTAGTTTAAATTAAGTCTGGCCCATTACTAGGTTAGTTACACAATAGAATTTTATTATAAGTAAATGCTAGTAGAAGATTTGATATTTATGCTTGATCATCTGTAATGAGCAGTTAGCTTGTAAGGGAGGTGACCCCCTCGAAGCGGTTCATTTCTGTTCATCCATTAATTCCATTTCAGCAGATTTATTCTTCTTTCAATTGAGATCAAATCTCCATCATAGGCAAGTTTGAGGCTAACAAAAAAGATTCCCATCATTTGGTATCAGAGCCGGTCATGGTAGATGCTATTAGATCTGTAAAACAAATAAAAGAGGTGATGAGTCAACTGATAAAAATGCAGAAGTTGTTTGAGTCCAAGTTTAAAGAAACAAGATAGGAGAATTACAGAGTTGACTTACCAGATAAATAATAATACTGGGGGCAATAGATCTAAACTGGAGGAAGGTAATTCTTAGATCCCCGATGAATCTGTTAATCCGGAAAATAATAGCAAGGGGTTTTAAGGCATCCACACTGGAACCATTAAGTTGGAGTTTCCTAAATTTTCTGATGAAAATCTAGCTGAGTGGGTCTATAAGGCAACTCAACTTTTTATACATTATAAAGTGGATGAAAACTAGAAACTGGTAATCTTAGGAAGGCATTAGTGCGGTTCCAAGACTTAGCCAACTCTGGTTAGTCACATAACTAGAGGAAATTTTCTAAAGCACTATTGGTGAGGCTTGGAGATACCTCGTATGAGGACCTAATGGATTAGTTCATAAGATTAAGGCAAACAGGCATAGTAGAAGAATTTAAAATAAAGTTTGAAAAACTCACTAATAGAGTGATTGGGTTGACCAAAGAGCATAAGCTCAATTTCTTCTTAACTAGGCTTAAGGAGGAGATTAAGTATGGAGTTAAGATGTTTAAACCCCCCAATTTGATCTCAGCCTTTAGGCTGGGCAGGCTTCAAGAGGAAAAATAATAGTACACAAGAAAGCTCAGTCAATGGTTAATAATGTGAATCCTTCTGTAATTTCTAATAAGAAAACCACCACTATGGGACAGGCAAGAGTGGGCAATTGGAAAGGAGTGGCCAATCTGCCCCCAAAATTAGACATCGAACCAAAGCCTCCAATATCGCAGTCAATAAACTGCCAATCAACAAATTGAGTGCAACTGAGATGGATGCTTGAAATGCCAAGGGGTTATGCTTCCATTGTGATGAGAAATGGAACAAGAATCATATAACGACTCGCATCTATATAGTATAATATTGTCCACTTTGCGCTTGGTAAGCTACTTCCTAAGAGGTCACCCATCCCGGTATTGCTTCCACTAGAGCACGCTTAACTTTGGAGTTCCTACTGAATCCAGTGCCCTCACGACTTTAAAACGAGTTGTTGTTATATTGATATCAAATGTTACATATATGCCACTTCCTTCCACTACCTAGGCGATAAGGGATGGAAGGCATTGCTTCTCTGTTTTATCTCCGGCTTCACACTCCCGCAGGTAAAATCTCTCACGGGGAGGTCCCTCACAATCCTCCCTCCTTACAGGGCATAAGTCCCTGTGTGGCCTCTTGCTTCACTCTCCCGCAGGCAGAGTCCCTCACAGGTAGGTTCCCCACACGCGGGGCCCACACGCGGTCCCACACTTCCGACTGGGTATTAGCTCTGATACCATTTGTAACGACCGGCATCCATATAGTACAATATTATCCGTTTTGGGCTTTGGGCTTGGTAAGCTGCTTCCCAGGAGGTCACCTATCCTAGTACTGCCCCCATTGGAACACGTTTAACTTTGGAGTTCTCAGTGAATCTAGTGCTCTCATGGCTTTAAAATACATTATTTTATATGTATATCGAATATTACATATATGTCATTTCCTTTCACGACCCAGGCGATGTGAGATAGAAAGCATTGCTTCTCTGTTTTACTTCCGACTTCACTCTCTTGCAGGTAAAGTCTCTCACGGGCAGGTCCCTTACAAGTTAGTTAGAATTAAGTTTGGTCCATTACTAGGTTAGTTACACAACATAATTTTGTTATAAGTAGAAGCTAGTAGAGGATTTGATGGTTACATTTGATCATTTGTAATGAGCTATAAGCTTGTAAGGGAGGTGACCCCTCGAAGTGGTTTATTTCTGTTTATTTGTTAATTACATTTGAGCAGAACTATTCTTTTTTTGCTCTTTTAATTGAGATCAAATCTACATCGTAAACAAGTCCAAGGCTAATGAAAAAGATTCCCATCATTTGATAACTCAAATGTCTAGACTAATTTATGTGCATTTCAAATAATTTTTAAAATTTTAGAGTTAATGATGATAATTTTTCAGTGACCCTTAAGAGATTGAGAATTACAGATTGGCTTGCATTTTTGGAAATTGTATTTGGGCAGGGACTTGTAGCAAGATTAGTTGTAAACCTGTCAGCAAATACTGCTACTTGGCTGTCGAAAGACTCTCCGGTTTTGTAAGGTTCACCTGCAAGGCTTGTCATTGAGCAGGCACCATGACCATTTGATATTTGGGGGTTATTAATTGACGAGCTCAAATTCATAAAACATGAAATTTAAAATTTTGAAATTAATTAAATTAAAAAATTAATATATTGATGAATATTTTTTATTTTATTATATTTTTGAATCAATTCAGATAAAAGATGTATTCTTTATATTCTTTGGATTTTATATTTTTTTATATCATTTTCTTCTCTTTTCTTTTTCTTTATTAAATTCTCCCTTTGGAGCTAACGTTTAGCGGGGGGAAAAGAAAATGGAAAGAAGAAGTAACAGAAAATAGTAAGAAAAAGAAAAAATATTTAAGATTTTAAATGCATGTTTTTATCTGAATGGATTAACAAATACATTAAAATAAAAAGTATTTATCAATTGATTAGTTCTATAATTTAATTATTTTTAATATCTTAAATCTCTTGCATTTTTTCTTTCATTTTCCATCACAAATTAAATATAATAAGTAATTTAAATCCTATCTTTTTTTTTCCTTCCTCTCGACAAATTCTTAGTCTAAACATAACCTAAATGAAAAACTAGTCATGCAGATTTTTGTAATATATTCAAGGTTACGATTGATGAAAAATGAGCAAAGCAACGTGTGTAACCAACTATTATGAATAAAAAGTATAATTGATAAGTGTAAATTTTGTACCAGTAATCGTGACAAAAAATAGGAGCATTCATAATAAAAAAAAGAAATGAGTAATAAATACCCCACAATAAATTATTAAAACTTAATCATATGATGAAAAATTGATAATACGTATTAATTAAGTATAAATACCGACCAACTTTGTATAAGAAGGTTTACACACATAAAAATAAAATAAAATAAAATAAAATTAGATTAGGACAAGTGTCACCTAGGGGCAAAGTGATACTTGAAATTCCAAAAAAAAAAATCTATTTTACCTACATATATATACCTAGAGAAAATTATATACTTAGGAAAAATTTTATCGAGAACGCTAGAAAAGATTTTATGCCACACTTAAAAAAAATTCCATACTTAGAACGAATTTTATTTAAAACATCAGGAAAAATTTTATGCTAGTTGAAATCTAAAATATACCTTAATCTATATAACAGTATAGAAAACTTGAAATTAAATTATGAAGTTTTGTAATTACTTAAGACAATTTCTTAAATAATCTTAATCCTAAATAAATAAAAATTCAGTTCTCTTTAATAAAACTTTCAATAAATAAATTAATTTAAATTTTATTAGAATTATAATTTAATATAAAAATTAAGACACATTTCAAATCCTTTTAAACGTCAAAAAAATTCAACTCTAGCTCTTTAATTTTTGAAAGAAATCAAAGTCTTCCCGACGCATGAGTTTTTAAATTAAAACTCACGAGTCCTTTGCCCAGACAAGATGTCTTCCTAACCTTGGGAATTCTTTTGTTTGGTATTTGACTATTTCTGCTCCTTTTGGTATTTGACAAGACACAGTGATAACCTTTGGAATTGTTTTTCATGCTTCATTGTTAAATTTGACCTCTCGTCCTCGTGCTTCATTTCTTTTAAGAACAAGAGCCAATTAAAAAAAAAAAGATAATACAATTTTTTTCTCCTTCTTGTTTGGTTATTGAGTTAAGAGAAAAAATAAAGAAAAATTATAAAAAATAAAAATAAAATTAAACGCATTTTTTCTCTATTTTCGTTTGAGCAAAGATAATAATGAATTTGATAGGATAATATTTCATTTGATGAGAATTCTTACCGATTTTTGTGTTTGGAATTAAAATAAAATTTTATTAGTTAGATTTGATTTCATTTCATAACTTAAATTTTAAAATTTCTATATCATTTGAAATTCAATATAAAACAATGGAATTTGATGAGAAGTCATTATTTTCTTAAGTTATCTAAGTAAATGAATAAATTTATCATTATATATCACATTTATCATATTTTCTATTTCTTATTAATATGGTCAAATTTGGTATTTTTCTATTGAAACCAAGTCGGAAAACAAGAACACTGTATCTCAATATCTGTTATGAAAATAACAGATTACCAAACTGATTGCTGTGTGCGTTTTTGGGTTGAGTCGCGGACTAGGTCGCTCTCTTTAAGACGTTTCGTAGTTCTGCCTAGAATGTGCAAGTAGTTCAACAATATCACGCCGTTCCCAAGATAAAACATCTCAGAATGACACTTCTGTTTCCGCTTTCTTTACACGGAAGAAAGTCGACAACAAGACACAATTTCGAATTCTTGCTCAAACTCAAAAAACAGAGAAAACATGGAAGAAAGAAGATAATTTTTTTTTTTTTGTTTTTAAAACTGGTTACGAAGTTCTGTATATACACACAAAAGAGGAGCGTGGAAGTGCTAATTTTTGGAAATGATAATTAAAACGGAAAAATTAATTTACCTTTAGGATTTAAGCAAAAAATAAGTTGCAAAACGTGAGAATTTGTGCAACTAAGACGTTAGGCACTCGATTAATTAGTTTTCAAATTAATTTTTTCAAATTAAATTGAACCTAAGACCATTGCTCAAGTTGAGCGAGACCTCCCCTTAATCTAGCGACATTCATAACCCTATTAAGGTGCAAATACTTATAAGGTGGACAAACTTTTTATGCTTTTTCAATGTGGGACAAACACATTTGTTTTACAAATACACTTTAGTTCTAATATTTTCTTAAATTAAATAAATTTAATTCTTAAATTTAAAATGTGTTCCAAACATAAAATTTATTTACTAAATCAAATTAATTCTTTATTTTAAAATCTAATCAATTCTAATAGATAAATATTTTTAAACGGAGTGTTAGAATGGTATGGAGACCTTCATCACTTTAAATAAAAATACTCTTGATATGCATTATAATTACAAAGTTATTATTAACACGTAATTATAATAACTTATTAGACATAACAATAACAATACTCTTTGTTTTTTTTCTTGCGGTCTTTTCATTCATCTTCACTGATTCCAAACAAACATTAGTTTACTTGGTCTCCTGTGCATGTAATCATTTATTTTATCTCATTTATACAAATTAATCTACCCCTCACTCAAAAAAAAAAAAAAAAAAAGTCAAATTTCAGCAAGTAAAATATGAAGTAAGAAGAATAAAAATTTTCCCATATACCACTGCTGCTTCTGCTTGTCATAATGCATCAGCTGTTACTGTCTATATTTGTCTAATTCACCCTTGATTAACCAGCATTTAATTTTGTGTAATTAAGTTAATTTAATTAAGTTCCCAACTCAAAATAATTATGGGATGAAGTATATAAATCACTCCGACAATTTATATCTGATATAACTTTAATCTCTGTCACTTTAATTGTCTTACTATTTTGGTCTGAATGTAATTGGGTTCTTCTATTAAATACCATTTATATCCAACTGTTACAATGAAAACAAATTTACTAATTTTTATTAATTAAATTAATGTAAAATATATTTCATTAAATTTAATTAAATTTATCCAAAATTTAGTAAAATTAAATAATTAAATTAATATGAAATATATTTTATTAAATTAGAAAAAAAATCATCAGAGATTCCAAGTAACTCTCTTGTTTGGTTGTGGTAGGAAATTAAAAGAAAAAGGATGCAAAATTTAAGAAATTAAATATTATATTAAAATTAAATATTGTATTAAAATCTTGTTTTTTTGGGTCTTTCTATATCGGCCTGTATGGTATATCCAAAAAAATTAGAACTTATTAAAATTTATAAATTTTCTCTAATCATATTTATTTATATATTAGTTTTATATTAAATTTTTATATTTTTATTATATTTTTTTTTTCAACCGAACGCCCCCGTCAGAACCAAACGAATTGTACTGCTACAACCGTGTATTTGTCCAGCTCCTTCAGAATCTCCATTGATTTGGTCGCATGTAAATAAACGCGTGCGGGCTCGTTTGGAGTCATAAAAAAAAATTAAAAAATTTTAAAAATTTTTAAATTTTTTTAATTATATTTTATTACTTATCATTTTTATATCACATCAATCTTATTTATCTATCATTTTTACATCACATCAATTCTATTCATTAATTTTTTTTTTTTAATTTCTTTTAAGACTCCAAACGCCTCCTATGGATACGGAGATATATGTATAATACATTACAGAAAGAAAGATCAATTCACGGGCAAAATCCAGTGTGTGGAGACCCAAGAGAAGGGCTATCCAATCAACTTCCACACTCTGCCAATTGTTGTTCTATATTTCATCTTTTCCTTTCCCATCTCGAACCCGTCCCGTTTGGCGATCCGCCATTGTCGTTTTTGTTTACCAACCCATCTCTGTCAAAAATTTCCAAAAACTATCAGTTCAACAGAAGATTCGACTGGCTTTCGAACTCGGTAAGTTGGAAGATTAGACTCCCTCTTTGACTCCAGAAAAAAATTAACTCAATCGGGTCAAAATTTCGGATCTTCCTTCCTTTGACAGAGGAAGATCCTTTCACATATTCTCTTTGTCGTTCACTGTACGCGTGGTTCAAAATATTGGAATCGATTCCTTTAGGTCTATGACCTCTCGCATATATAGATACACGAAATTGTGTCTCTATCGATGTGGGTTTTGGAGTTTTTGTGTCCGCAGTTTATAAGCCGGTTCTGGGTTTTCGATAAATTTTAGATCTGTTCACTTTGGGCTCCTCCAAAAAAAAAAAAAATTCCTATTTTGGGGGATGTCTGGCGCGGGACAAGCTGTGGAACACGTGAATTTCCAGGCCGTGGCTGCGGCGGAGAACCACCCGGAGGGGCGGCGTGCTGGTTGCTGCAACCCGGTGAAGAAGCCCGGGCCGATATCGATGGACCACGTGCTCTTGGCATTGCAGGAGACCAAAGAGGAGAGGGACGCCAGAATTCGGGGGCTCTTCAGCTTTTTCGATTCGGCGAATGTTGGCTACCTAGATTATGGGCAGATCGAAAAGGGGCTATCGGCGATGCAGATTCCGGCGGAGTATAAGTATGCGAATGACTTGTTGAGGATTTGTGATAAGAATAGGGACGGAAGGGTGGATTACCAGGAGTTTAGGAGGTATATGGATGATAAGGAGCTTGAGCTTTATCGGATTTTTCAGGCAATTGATGTCGAACACAATGGCTGCATTTTGCCGGAGGAGCTTTGGGACGCACTTGTTAAGGCTGGTATGGCCTTTTCCTTTGTTGTGAACAATAATTTGCAATCTCGTTGGAAGTAATTGTTTCATCCAAATGATGATTTGATTAATGCTATAAGATGTTAAAAGTTCTTTCATTTGTGGTGCGTTTAGTTTGTGGATTGTGATTTACTTTTTAGCTTTTGCGTGATAGAAGTATAAAACTTACCTGCATTCATTTGATTACCATGGGAACTTGGATTAGCGTAGGACAAGAAAAGTTATCTGCATTATTGGTAGCTGTGGTTCCTGGTAGTTTTAATAGAGGAGAGGAAAGCGGGAAGCTGGAAGCTAAGGAAACCTGAAAGAAAATCGAATGCACTGTAATTTTTTCTTTAAAAAAAAAAAAAAGAAAAGAAAAAAAAGCCTTTTTCCACCCTTAAATTCTATGAAGTATAAAACTTAATTCCATAACTGTGTTTTCTGAATCTGGTCTCTGAATGCTTAATATATCTACCCCTTGGTAATGGGAGATGAAATGATTATAGAGTCCTCAACTTGGAGGATGTTGGTTGTCAAGAATGTAAGTGTAAATGATGTTTCCCTTCGATGCAATTGATAGTAGATTAAAAGAAGGTATTTGGATTTAATATAAGACTAGTGACATAATCAAGGCTGGCACTGAATGGACCAATCTTGAAGCTTATCACATTGATGAGATCTTTCAGGGGGTTAGGTTTGATATTTATAGTTATATTTGTGTTGGTAAATTGAAATTACAAGAGTGGGATTTTAGAATACTTTAATTGAAGAAATTTGATCTTTAGGAGGGATATGATGTCTTTTCCCACATGCAGGTGTCTAGATTTCGCAGGTGTCTAGATTTCAACTTTCCATGAAAATGTTGATTGTTATTAGGGACGGACCTAGAATTTATAATTAGTGGGGGCAAAATTACAATTTTCAGATGAGTAGGAATAAAAGCGGAAAAACAATGGGGGCAAAAATTTGAAAACAATAGGGCAAAACTGAAATTTCTAAGTGAAGGAGAACAAAATTTAGTGTAATTTTTCAGTTCAGTGGGGGCGACTGCCCTTGATTGTTAAATAGTTCATCTGATAACATGGATTTTGTTGCTCCAATGAAAACTTTCAGAATCCAGCGTGGGTAGAATGCTGATTTTAACATCTAAAAAAATATAAGAGAAAAAGAGGAAGGTGAGGCATTCATAATTCCTGGTTAAATAGTGGCACAAATTCTCTTATATGTGTGTGAACATGTGCGAAATGAACCGAGAGATTACCAAAACTTAGAGAGTTGTTCCTTTTTATCTTTTTGGCTTATTTGGAAAGAAAGAAATAGGAGAATTTTTGACAGAATAGAATTACCTTTGTATAGGTTTAAGAGTCTTTTTGTCTACACTTTGTATAGCTGGAGGGAGGTGGGGTTGATGCGGGCTTGAACTCATTTTTGAGATTTAGAGAGAACATGATAGTTTAGCTGATGGTGGTGTTGTATACGCCTTTATTCTTGCAAAATTTTTAGGAACTTGCGGTAAATTTGGTAAATTTTTGGCAAAAGTTGCTTGGTGCAACTTTTTATGCATGTGGTAAAATTTTGAAATTTTAGCAACTTTTAGGGATTTTTAGTAACTTTTGGTTCTTTGGTAAAAAGTTGGAGAAATTTTCAATAATTTTTATGAACTTTTGTTTGTTTGGTAAAAAAGTGGGAGAAATTTTCAAGAATTTTTTGCAAGTTTTGAGGTGTTACCAGACACCTAAAAAGCTAAAATTGCTTAAAACTGCTCTTTTTTTCACTACCAAATGGACCAATAATTAATGCCTTTTCCCTGATAAGATTCTTTTATTCAATAAAAAAAGAAAACAATTGGTAAAGTTTGAGCATATAGATTTTGTTGAGCATATAAAAAGAATACAAACGATAAAGTTATCCCTCTCTCTAATAGCTTAAGTTTTTAGGTGAGATGGTAGTTAACACTCTAAAATGGTATTAGAGCGTACAAAGGTCCAAATTTCAAATCTCACCACCACCCGATTTTAATTGTTGCATGTGTTTAGCCGTGTCAAAAAATTCAATCTAGCCACACGTGAGGGGTGTGTGTTGAGAGTATAAAAAATAAAGTTGCTACTCTATCTAGCTTAAATATTTAGATGAGATGGTTGCTAACATTGCAATAGATTCTTTTAATTTATGCAACTTCCTTTGTTTGGAATAAGATATGTTTCCTTTTGTTTGGTTTTTGGTTTTTGTTTTTTCACTTCTTCTATCACTGAAAAATTGTGTATGAATGTGGTCTTATGTTCATGGAATTTGGAAAGTTTCGTATTTGTGAATTTGTTTGAATCTCAAGGTTATAGTGACTATCACAATCAACCAAGCAATATCTTCATGTAAACATAAAGATTGTAATCCACAAGTAGAGACACGATTTTTCTAAGGTAATCCCACAAGTAGAGACATGATTTTTCTGAGTGCAAAACCAACAAGGAGGTAACTGCAGATCTGATTTGAAGTGATATAATCAACTTTGAATGAACAGTTACGAGAACCACGTACAACAAAACCTAGTCAGATTGTTATCCCACAGGTAGAGATATGATTTTTCTCTGTGGAAAGCCAATAGGGAGGTAGCCACAGATCCTATTTGAATAAAATTAAGCAATATGATCAATGTGGAATGGTTACAAGAACCATTACAACAAAACCTACTCAAATCCTCAATATGTGGACAATAATATTCTTGCTGAAACTTTAGTCCGTGTTTCTTAATGCTTGATCATCACCATGTTACATCATAAATGTGCCTTTGGAATCCACCAATATGAACCAAAGTTCACAATATAAATGCAAGAAATATCCAGAGAATGGTAAATTAAAGAACCAAGAGCCCAAAACTACTTCTGATCTCATTGAGATGGAACTCTTTCAAGGATGAATCTTTGTAAACTCTAGAGTTTCTATGATATGGAACAAGAAGAATTAGGCTCAAGAAGAATAAGAAATCAAGCAAGAGAGAGAAGCAACAAGGAAGAAGAAGGGGACGAGAGAAACACCAGCTCATGGGCTGTTCATTATTCATTCAAACAAACAAACAAATAAATGGAAAAGCCCTAGGGCAATGCTAACGGTCTACTGGTCAAGCCCATGAATGGAAACCATAATAAAAAAAATATCATAAGAATCCAATAAAAACATAACAAAATTAAAGGCCAATAAAAACAGAACAAATCTCTGTCGATGTCCTTGTCATATCCCCTCAGCTGAGAAGAAACTTGACTCAGTCGAGTGAAAATCACACGTTGCTGCGCTCAATCACCAGCCCATGAACAGGGTGGCTGTGTGAACTTCTCCTAAAACTCTTGCACTTGCATAAAAGGAGGTAGGAGCCTGGTGTTTCCACATTCTATCTTCTCTATGCGAAGTTCTTCCCTCATTCCTGTATTTGCTATAGAAGTCCAAATTATTGGAAAGATCTTTTCTGCATGAAATTCCAAGTCTGTAGGACTCCAGGACATTCAACATGTTTCTTCCTGCTTGAGTTGAACCCATGGAAAAATTTTCAACCACAATAACCCACTTGTGTGCCCAAAAGCCTGCTCAAGTGGTGGTTTTGACAGGCTTGTAAAGTTGCTATTTTTTTCTGTTAAAGAAATATAATCAGCATAGAGTTATGGCATCAATATTATTAATAAATTGATCAAAATGGATGACTGATTACATTTGAAATGTTTTCTTGCCCTGCTCACTTCTTCCTAGTTCAAATTAAGTAATAAGAATGTGTAGCCAAGAGGACTTCACAGAAAGGGGATGTTGGCCATAGGTCGAACCACTGTGAAATCTTTTCACTTTATTATATTGTTTCCCCAATTTATTTTCTACAGTATCTCTGGCTGTAACTCATTATTTTCACATTCCAAACAGGTAGGGTGTTTTATATCAATTCAAATCCAACTCAAACCCAAAATACGTGCAAAACGATTTGTTCACGGACTGACAATCAAAAACATTAACAGCACTGAAGCTTGAACAAGATATTCTTTAACCCATACTATTTTCTGCATTCCTCCAAGAAAAAGTTGAGCTCAAGCTGTTTTGCATTTGGTTTGCTAAAAAACGCTGAAAATCTCTGAAAACCTCTAAAAGTTATTCACTTTTTATCTCATTGCATGAATTACGAAGCTACAAATTATCTCACTTTATCTCAATTTATCTCACCTTTTACCACTTCAAACGCACCATATGTATTACGGATTTGATCCAGTTGGTGATGGCAATTATGTATCTAGGTCTTTGAGTTTATTTCATCTATTTTTTGCCTTTTTTATTTTTATGTTGATTTCAGAATTTAATTTTTGGTCATTTTTTAGTTTATCTAAGCATGATAGTTACTGCATATTTTTGTGTTTAATTTTGGTATTGCCTTCTATTCAATTAGTGTACTCGTTTTGTGTTGAAAGCACATTTTGTCTAGGTTGGCAGGTCTTTTTTTTGTTTTTAAGTTGAAATCTTCCTTACTATTCAGTGCTCCCCTTTCTTGATTTTGTGGTTGTTAATTTTATGGGATTCAGTCATGGATTTTACAAAGCTTGCAATTTTGTATTTTTTCATATTGAATTTGGGTCTTTTTGTGCTTTGTCAAATTTTCTCAACGAATTCCTGTTATGCATCATAAAAAATTTGTGCTAACGTCCATGGCATAATTATCCAAAATTTATATTATGTTGTCTTCGTCTTATAAGCCATGGCAGTTCTTTTCTGCAGGGATAGAAATTGATGATCATGAACTTGCAAGTTTTGTGGAGCATATTGATAAGGATAATAATGGAATTATAACTTTTGAGGAATGGAGAGATTTTCTTTTGCTCTACCCCCACGAGGCAACTATTGAAAACATCTACCATCACTGGGAAAGAGTCTATATTGTAGATATTGGGGAACATGCTGTTATTCCTGAAGGAATCAGCAAGCATGTCCATGCAAGCAGATATTTGATTGCAGGGGCAGTGGCTGGAACTGCTTCTCGCACTGCAACGGCTCCTCTTGATCGCCTAAAGGTTGTTATGCAAGTGCAGACTTCACATGCTTCTATAGGTCCTGCAATCAAGAATATATGGAAAGAAGGTGGGTTTTTGGGCTTTTTTCGAGGTAATGGGATAAATGTTATGAAGGTTGCTCCTGAAAATGCCATCAAGTTTTATGCTTTTGAAATGTTGAAAGAAGTCATCGGAGATGTCAAAGGGGAAGAGAAGGGTGATATAGGAGCTTCCGGTCGACTTATGGCTGGGGGTATGGCAGGTGCAGTGGCACAAACTGCTATCTACCCCATGGATCTTGTTAAAACTCGGTTACAGACTTATGCTTGTGAAGGTGGAAAAGCACCGAGCTTAGGCAAATTGTCCAAGGACATATGGGTTCAGGAAGGACCTAGGGCCTTTTACAGAGGGCTGGTACCATCTCTTCTTGGAATTATTCCTTATGCTGGCATTGACTTGGCTGCCTATGAGACCCTGAAAGACATGTCGAAGAGATATGTCCTTCATGACACTGGTATGGCATCTTCTTTGTTTCGTTTCTCATTTTTTTTCCTAGCTTTAATGCTATTTGTTTTGTGTACATTCATCATGAAGCCTCAATTTGAAAACCCTATTGCTTCCTACAGAACCAGGCCCTTTTGTGCAATTGGGATGTGGGACCATCTCCGGAGCTCTAGGAGCCACATGCGTTTACCCATTGCAGGTTATCAGAACAAGGTAAAATTCGTAGTTTGATTGTCTGTGGCTAGTTTATTCTATTTGTTTGAACAACTTTTGGTGTTTATGAGTTCCCTGTTGATGCTATGGGCCGATCCCACATTGCTTGGTTGTGATTCGCTAATGAGCTGTACAAGAGGTTCCCTTTCCTTGCATAATAGGTATTGTTTAATGTGAGTGATGGGCCCAATAATAATTAAAAAAAGATATATCAGAGCCAACCACAACTAAGTCATGTGAATCTATACGCCCCATGTTGTGGGTTGGGATTCTAGTGGTACGGGCAAAAGGCCTCAATCCAATGAATGCACCCCCCATATAGTGGGTCGCCATGGGCTTTGGCTCGAAGCATGGTGGCTAATTACGATCCCACATCGGTTGATTGTGGTTCAGTAATGGGCTACAGAAGAGGTTTCCCTTGATAGGTAACTGTTAATGCGAGTGATGGACCCAATTAAAAAAAAAAAATTCAAAAAGACGGGTTATTTACATGCTAATTTTAATTGTTTTTTTTTTTTTTTTTTCCAGACTGCAAGCTCAACGTTCGAATACAAATGCTGCTTACGGTGGAATGGGTGATGTATTTTGGAGAACATTTCAACACGAGGGGGTTAGAGGTTTCTACAAAGGGCTTTTCCCAAACCTTCTCAAAGTTGTGCCATCAGCAAGCATAACATATATGGTTTATGAAACCATGAAAAAGAGTCTGGCTCTTGAGTAGGTGATATTGTATCCAACAAATTGACTTTTTACCGATTGAAGCCTGAAAAATAGTACAGCTGATGGTGACGGTGATAATGAAGAGAAGAAGATCAATAATGCTATTCATTGAATAGTTGATATGATTGTTGGAGTCATATTGTAGGATGAGTATTACTCAACAGTTTTTGGTTTTTTCAGGCTTGTCTGAACTAACCACCTTCGAGAATTAAGAGTAGTATCGAATGATTAAGGCCGTGAAGCACGATCCTTCTTTAATTTTTTTTTGCTTTAACTTCGTCCGACAATGGATACCACGGATGCAGGACTTTATTTTTCCCCCCTAGAAAAAAAAAAAAATTGATAATTACATGAAGAGGAGATGTAAGAGTTAGATCTTCCAGTGGCATGTGTTCTAATAGGTTTATGTAATCTTCTCGGCATATATATGGTTTCATTGTCTGTGAGCCTTTTAACATTTTCTGAATGTTACTGGGTTGGGGAATTGAATTTATGGTACATTGCCTACCTATATTTTAGGTGAGAATGTTAAATGTCCTTGGGGCATCTGCATCCTATGATTTTGCTTACTATATCTGCCGCTCTAGCAGTGTGAACTGTATTGTTGGTATTCTTGCTCCCCTCGGGATAAAAATAATCCCTTCCTCTTTCTCCGCCTATGTATAAATGATATTTTAAGAAGTGAACATCTTTCTTAGTAGCAGGGCCTTGAAAAGAAGAGGAAAGGAATTTCTTTAAATCTCTTATTTTTTCCTAAAATGGAGAGAGAAAGTAAAAAAAAAAAAGGGGCCCGTATTTTTATCTCTGCATTTTATTTTAGATAATCTCTACAGTTACTCTTCAAATGTAGAAAATTATTATAGTATTTTTTTTGTTTTAGACAATTTATTTAAAAAAAATTGATGCAGAGTGATATTGAATAGAGAATATTGAAGGTTGTTTTTCTACTCTATTACAAGGCCTCATGGAGGATTTGTCTCTGTCTCTATTATTTTCTGGGAATAATGTCATCTGGCATTGTACTTTTTTGGGTAATTTAGTATCCACACCAGTTTATTGGAGTTCTCAACAAACTGCGTAGCTGATAAATAAATCGGAGGTATGTACGTTATTCCTCACATATATTTCATTTGAGTCAGGAATTGAATTTATATTTTTTTTGTAAGGAACATTTTTATGAGTCACTTGAACTAATCTCAGGCACCTGACACTAACACTGTCTTTTATTTTCATGTTCAAGTAATTTCTGTAACTCGAATAATGTGCACAATTCTAATGTTAGTTTCCACTGTCAACTGTGTCACGTCCCGAAATTCACAACCGGGGGACATGAAGACTAAACCCTAAAACCATCACAAATAAACATGCATCAAATATTATCAGAGTGGAAGCGAAAGAATAATACTATATTCAGCATTAGAATACTCCAAAATGTCTAATAAGTGCCATAAAGAGGTTACAAAACAATATGCCTCAAATCGGGCCCAAGGCAAAATATCCAAACATACATGAGATAAATAACCAATAGCTAATGTCCAGCTAGTCTATCTCACAGATCCTTCATGAGTATTTGCCCTTGCAAGATCAGTTGTAAGGGAGTGAGCACTAAACCACGTGTGCTCAGAAATAAGCATATAAGTTTATATGTTTCTTAATCATGCAAGGCAAATAATACTTAATTAACTTTGAAACTTAGTAAACTTCTCACCAATTTCACAATATTATAACCATATCTATAATCATCATGCCATTTTAAATTAAATTCAACTTAGCCATGAACCCGCAGTTTCATGCTAAATAATACCCATCAACTTAATCACAATGCACATTACAATATCATACTAGGGGTCAAGTACTCTGCAAGGTTAGTCTGTGATTACAGAACTAAACCCAAAATAATCACCAGGTCTAAGCTGTGGGGTACAACTAGTCCTGCATTCCTAGATGTACTCATAAAATTCCCAAGCTTAAACCATGGGGTACAACTGATCCCGCAGTCCTAGATGTACTCATCAAATTCCCAGACCTTAGTAGTGGGGTACAATTGGTCCCGCAGTCCCAAATGTACTCGTGGCCCTGGTCCCGCAGTCCCAGTCCATCTCACCTTGCCCTAGAAAGCAAACTGGTCCGTAATCCCAGTACTAATATACGTTAGTGTAAGTCGTATATATACACTTTGTAGGTTTCTAACCTATTGACTATGCTATGCCATCCTGCGCAGGTTTCGGGATTTTCGACCATTAGGCTCTAGAACCCACTCTTTACAGTATTCTTAACGACCCCAATATAAAAAATCAAGTCCTTTATTTAACATCACACCACATACATGTTAAACTCCTAAATTAGATTATTGTGTTCTTTCCTTTACTTTATAAGTTTTATGAAGTGTAGATGTGTTTTGGGCCTAAGTTTCATGTTACCTTCCATAAAAAAAAAAAAAAAAAAAAAAAAAATTCTCATACGAGATTTATCAAATAAATATCATTGCAACCATATTCAAGAAAGTATATGCAACTAACTAAACAAATAATGTTTATTTATATCAAACATGTCTTGACAAAAAAGGATTTAGGGGTTAAAATTTGATAATTCAAGTAAAATAAAAAATAAAACATTTTTCAGCTAATTCACAGGCCTACTATACTTATAATCAACTCTAGTTTCATAAAACAAAACTTATAGTTTATACATGTAGACAAAATGTTACAGATTTAAAAAAAAAAACTAAATAGGTATCTCTGTTTAAGTCTACACAAAACAGCCCCATTTCACAATTTTTTAAAAAATTCAATTTCAATCTAAAAATTATGAAACTTTTATAGAAGACTCTTTCATACGTCTAGTTTAACATATAAAACTTTCAGAAATTAAATTGACCCCTATTTATATCTTTCATACCAAAAAACCGAACTGGCATCAGTGTACAATGCAGAACATTCAGCAAATTTCACTATTTTTATAAAATTAAATTTTACTCCAAAAATTATAAAAATTTAACTGTAGACTCTTCAATATGTCTAATTTTATGTGTAAAATTTTCATAAATTAATTTAGTGTCTAAGTGTACCTTTTATACTAAAATCAGACTGCTGCCACCACAGCAATTTAAACCAAATAGTCCACTTTCTCGAATTTTATAAAATTCATTTTACCTCAAAAAAATATAAAATTTTTCCAGAATATTTTTTTGATTATAATATTTCACATGTAAAAATTTCTGAAATTAATTCAACATTTTGGTATAAATTTTACGTAAAAGACATCACGCTGATCCTAGTACAGAAATTCCAACCAGACAGTCAAGTTTGACTATTTTTAATAAATCCATCTTAACTCAAAAAAATATGAAATTTTTATGGGATACTCATCTACATGTCTAGTTATGCTAATAAAAATGTCAAAATTTAATTCAATCTCTAACTATGAGTTTTATATAAAAAATAGTGTACAAGTTTTTATACAGAAATTTCCAGATTTCAGGTAACTATATCAATACATAACTCAAACTTTCCATTCAAACACATATGCATAAGATCAAATCCAATATTTTTCTTTTTGCAATACATGAAAGAAATATAAACGTATATGCTAAACTCGACTTACCTCATTGCACACGTAGATGATCGATGTGCAAAAGTGTAAATACCAACTCAAGTTGGCCCCCCATTTTTCCTCTTTCCTTACGAAAGTCCTAGCAGAAACTTACTCCAAGTCCCACGGAAATGAATCGGGCTCTTCGAAAAGACGTAGGAAGAAACTTTTCTTCTCTTTCTTCAAACAATCAAACAAAATTCTAGATGGCTAAAAGTATATATATATATATATATATATAATAACTCTTATATATATGTGTCTCCCTTACTAAATGTATATATCAGATTTTTTTTTTTGAAGAAAAAGGTGAAGACCATGTGAAAAAGGGTTTACATAAGCTTTCGTAAGAGGCTTCTCCCATAAGCCTCTCCCTTTGTAAAATAAATCCTTACCACCCTTCTTAGCCAATAGAAGTTCACCTCCCCCTTCAACCAATCATCATCCATGCACCTCTCTTCTCTTCTAATAAAAACTCACCTTTATCTCACCCAACAGGAAGCCACTCCCTCTTTTGACCATTAGTAACTCACCCAACTTATATATATATAAATACCCCCTAGCATTATATATATTCATGCAGTTAAATAACATGTCACCTTAAAAAAATTTAAATTAAATAAAAACATAAATGTAAATTAAATAAAAATCAGAATCAATAAATAAATAAAATTTTATTTATCTAAAATTTCGGGTCTTTACAAACTGTCTTCCTTGAAAATTGGGATTGAGCTTTTTCTGTTTTAGGAAAGCACATAAGAATCACACTTCTAGCTTTCATGGTGAAATAGGCTCTCTTTTGAGGGATGGTTTGAAGTAAGGTCTCTACACAAAACCTGCGTATGAACCTTTTGAAAGTGGTGGTCTTACCAGCCCCCTAGTTGAAAATTAATTATAGCGTTGTATGTTAAATTCTTCTAGTATGAGAAAGCCCGCAGCCGCTACTGTAAGAGTGCGCACTGGGTGAAACTCATTCTGTGATCCTAACTGGTAAAAAATCACAGAGGGTAAATTAACCTAGGCAAGCCCTGACTGACCGGTTCAGTCGAAAAGGCTGTTAGATGGCCCTCCACAATTAAAGGAAGGTCTGCCACTGGAGAGGAGTCAAACTCGAGACCTATTGATCCCAAGCTCTTCAGCTCGCCATCCGAACCAACTCAACTACCCCTTTCGGGGCGTTGTATGTTAAATTCTTTATTCTTGGACTCGTGATTTTTTCCTTTTGTTAAATAAAGATTTGTCACGCAATTTGCGCCTTCTTTATGCTCAGGCAAGTGGTCGATTGATACTAGGTTACATGGTTTCATCATTATTATGTAGCTATTATTTGGGTACATTGATGGTGAAAATCCCCCCCCCCCTCCTCTTTTTTTTAAGTAAAAGTCCCTCTTTTCTGCACTATATGTCAACATATGCATGATACATGATTATTACCTTTATATAACTTCTATTAACTCTAGGAGTATTGAAAGAAAATTGAAGATATTTATATTTTTTTATTAGTTTTATTTATTCTACGACAATTATAATTTATTAAATGATAAAGGAGTAATGTGAAGTGGGAGAATTAATGGAGAAATGTATTTATCGTTCTGTTTGAAAAAGCTCAAAATTTTAGTTTTAATAATAAAATTACTTAAATAACTCTTTCTTTTTTTTTTTTGGAAAAATTACTTGAATGTATGAGTCATTAATGGGTCCAAAGTGGAAGAAAAGAAAAATGATTAACTAAAGTTTGTCATTCATCAAATTTGGAGTTTCATTAACTATTCTTTCAACTTGTATTTCACTAAATGTATGGTAGAGAAGTGCACCTGCAATATTACGATTACCACTTTATTTATGCAATTTAATCAATTGAGGTTATAAAAAGGAAAGTGGTAAAGAAGTTTTTGAAATGAAAAATTACTTAATTAAGTGCAGTTTTTAGAAGTTATTTCACATAAAATTTGAAACTGTTTGGGTCTTATGATTAACTTAACAAAATTCACCAATTTTAAGGCTTTTCAGATCGAGGGTTAAAACATTAGAAATGATAAATTTTGAACTTTGATTTGATCTTACCACGTACCTCTATTTTTTTTTTTTAAATATTCAGGTCAGTTTGGCACATACCAAATACACGCATGTATAGAAATTAATTCACGTGCTAGATTTTGATTTATGGTCCAAGTTCATTGAAAAAAAAAAAAAAAAACAGTATTTTATTTGCTTTATAAAACCTATTTTCAGCTTAATAATTTGCAGGGGAGCTAGGAGCTGAGATTTGGGCATGAATGAATGAATAAACAATGAACGTACAACATCTTCATCTGAAACTGGATATTCAATTGAACCTGACACACACACAAAAGATCACAAAGATTGGTCAACCACCCATTAACCCTTCACGATCAAATTTTCTGATGATCTTAATGCTGATGAAGAATACATAAAAGGAGCAGCCAAAAGAAACTGGAAAATGACAGTACAGTTTGTCATGAACACTGCTTTGTTGCGTGGCTCTCTCCATTACAGACAGAACTTGATCAGATGATGAAAAGAAGAAGAGGAAAAAAAAAAGAAAAAAAGAGAAAAAGAAAAAGAAAAAAAGGAGAGAGTTGTGAGGTCATCATCAGGAGCGAGAAAATTAAACCTTAGAAACCTGGAAGAAAGGCATTGCCTTCCCTTTGCCTCAATGACTTGCCTTGGTTTAGTTGGTTGTTACCCTTTTGTAAACATTACATGTGGAGGGTATATTCAACCATGCACAAACGTACATGGATCAGTTTCAGTTCTTCCCCCATCGACACTTCCTTCACTGTTCTTTTTTTTCTTCTTCTTCTTCTTCATCTTCCTCCTCCTCCTCCTAAACATCTTAGGGTCTGAGTCCAAAATTCACATACAGAATCAAGGAGGAGGAGGAGGAGGAATATGAACTTGCTGTACTCTCCTCCTATTTTGGTGTATTTATAATGACCCCCGGACGAAGAAACTTCAGCCCTCCCACGGGCTATATTTGGATCAATGATATATCTGGAGAAAAATAAAGGATTCGAGACGAAATTTAAAATTACTATCTCTTGTTTAGTTGTGGTGTAAAATAAAATAAAATGAAAAAAAAGGAGAGATTTTTGAGAAATTTAAAGCAATTAAATTAAAAATTAGTTTATTAATGATAATGAATACTTTTTATTTTCTTATATTTTCTAACCCACTTAAATAAAAATATGCATAGTTTGAGATTCATATTTCCTTCATATTTCCTCATTATTCTTTTTTTTTTCTTTTCATTTTTGTTCCCTCACCAAATCCTCAATCTAAACACACTCATAATATCGTAATTATGGAATTAAAAAAAAAAAAAAAACTCAAAGCAAGCATATCAACAGAGGGAATCACATTTTGAATGGTCCCCCATGGCATTATATTCCCATATTAGGTCATACTTATCACCCACTGACAAGATATTTATTCTTCCTACTGTATTAATAAAATTGATCAATAGAACAGAGAGAGAGAGAGAGAGAGGGGGGTAGTCATCATTCCATGTAGAGAAAAGCTGGAGGAAATGGATGTTGAGATGGATCAATTAAGGGGTGGAGGAGGATGGGAAAAAGTTGGGTAGAAGGTGGCAGTGCCTTGTGAAAAAGGAAGAAATCAAGGGATAAGGAAATGGGAAAGGTTAGTTAAAGTAGTCTTAGCAACAAAAATACGAGGAGACTTTAGGGGGAATATCATTCAAGGAGATATGCCTTTTCTATATATATACATGTATGTATATATATATAGAAAGAGAGTAAAATCACTTTGGGCCGTTCACTAGCCTTTCTATATATATAATATAAATATATATGTATGTGTATATATAGAAACAGAGTACAATCACTTTGGGCCGTTCATTAGCTTCTTACCTTGCAAATGCACCACCATCATCCCCATTCAAATGGTTCTTTAATTTTGGAGAATCTTACCTGTCCAAAGGCACTAATCAAATTAGTGGGAGGTATGCGTCAATGCGGAAATTTTGTTTCATGACCCATGCATGAAATAACCTAGATCTCTCTCACTCTCTCTCTCGGCATCTATGAATAATGATAAATAATATTGGGTTATGCTTGGTATGTAGGAATGGAATGAAATGGAATAGAATGAATTTCATTCTTACTTTAACCTATTCTCATGCTTGGTGTCAAAAAATTAAGTTAGAATACTATTTCATAGGAATAACCATTGGCACGTGAAGTGTCAAAAGGCATCCTATAACTTAAGCGATGGAATAGTTATTTTAATTACAATGAAAATTTGATCTAAAAATTGAAAAAATAAAATAAAAAACAAACAACTACTTTGTAATAAAAAATTTCTCTCAATGACTCACTTAAGTTATAAAATGATAATTTTACCCCGTGATTTTATTTTCGAACTAGATCCGAGTTCGAGTTATAAAATGATTATTTTATCTCTAGGTCTCTTTTTTTTTTTCAAAATCGTATTTCAGGCCTCCAAAAGGCTAATAAAAATATTCATTCATATTACTTAATAATTAAGCAAATTTTGATCTGATCAAAATTCAAATTATAAAGTGACCATTGTACTCCCGGGTTCGTTTTTTGCCCAAATTTGTATTTTTGAGTTTCTCAAAAGGTTAAAAAATATTTATCGATATGCTTTTTAATGACTAATAAAATTTCATTTCAATTCGAACTCAAATTGTAAATTGACGATTTTACCCTTAGGCCATTTTTTATCCAAATTTGCATTTTAAACTGCTCAAAATATTAAAAAAAATTATTCTTAACATATTTCTTAATAGTTAAACAAATTTTAGCACGAATTGAATTCAGATTATTTAATAATAATTTTTCCCCTAGACCAGTTTTTGAGCTAAATTTATATTTTAGACATTTTAAAAGATTAAAACAGATTTATTAATATATTTCTCAATAGTTAAAAAAAATTAAGTCAAATTCAACTCGAATTATAAAATGATCATTTTACCCCCTAGACCCATTTTACTCAAATTCGTGATTGAAAATAAAGTTTATTTTTATAATTTGTGAAAAATTAATGTTAATAATTTTTATTATATTATATTATATTTTATTATATTTAAAATATGTAATCATATTATGAAATTTTAAATGTTTATTATTTTCCCATTATTTTCTTGTTGGCAACCAAACAAATGATTAAAATGATCATTCTATGATATTCCTATGTATATTTCATTTCCATCTCTTATTCTATTCTATTTTCATGTATCTAATATAACATTAGAGTTGAGATTTAGCTGTTTTAGACATGCATATGAAGAGTCTATCTCAGTATTGAGCTAGACAAATTTGATTTATAAATTGAGAAAGATATTATTTTACAAGAAAAATTATCAGAAAATATAAATAGAATAACTAGGATAAGAATGGCAGTGTTGTAATAAAAATATACTTTTATTAATTTATAATTTCAAAATGAAAAAGTTTTTAAGTATTTTACATTATTTTGATAATTTTTTTTTATTTAAGAAACAAAATTCTAAAATATATTGAAATTTAATTATTTACATAAAAAACTGAAGTCAAGCAAACTTTTATCTAAGTACATAAATACAAATAACCTTGTTTATTTAATTATTTTTCTACTCCTATCTACACTTTGGATGTGTTTTAAAATTCAGTTAGGGAAATTGAAATAAAATTTGGGGGGGGGGGGTGTTATGATATTTAATAAATGAAAAAAAATTATTTTATTCATAAATACGTCCTTTCATTTCTTTATATTTTCCGAATTTTGCTAAATAATTTTTATTTGAAAATTTTTATATGTCCCTTTTCTCTCTCTTAATTGTTATTACTTTTGCTAATTGCAAATGCACTTGAAAATGGTCATAATAATTAAGAAGTGATTTTCAGCACACGAACGTGGACGTGCCGGAGTGGTTATCGGGCATGACTAGAAATCATGTGGGCTCTGCCCGCGCAGGTTCGAATCCTGCCGTTCACGAGTTTTATTACTAAATGAAACTTTTATTAAAATAAGATTTTTTTTATTATTATTATGATTCTTTGTAGTGTTTTATGCCCTGTTTGGCCTACCAAATTTTATCAAAATTTATCAATTTTTAATTACTTTTTGTACTTTCTTCCAATTAAATTTTAACACATATCACTTTTATGTCACATCTTTCTATTTTTATTGTACTTTTTAGCCAAAATTTGGCCAACCAAACGTGCCCTTAATGTTATAATAAAATATAAAACAAAAAAAATTAGACAAGAATAAATTAATCAATTTTTCTAAAATTAATTTTATTAGGATAACAAGTCTTATGGTGTTTTAATAGTATATAAGGTGGGTGTTTACAGTGATAAAAAGTGAGATAACTTGTGAGTTCGTAGTTCATGGAGTGAGATAAGAAGTGAATAATTTTTAGAGTTTTTTATAATTTTTCAACGTTTCCATCACAGCAAACACTCCCAAAATTATGTTAAAAGTTAAAACATAAAGTAATAAAAATCGGATTATTAACTAAACAAACAAGCAAAATCAGTTTACTAAAACTAATCAAAACCCATCAACTTTTGTCATCTTTTTGTATTTTTTTAAATTAAATTTCGTCACATATTATTTTTGCATCAAATTTTTATATATATTTTTTATATAATTCAAGCATTACCTTAAAAAAAAAAAAAAAAAAACTTGTACAACTATTCATATTAAACTTGTCACGTTTACCTATGGATAATTGTGAATAACCTCATCAATTTGAATACAAAGAGGGAATGGATAGGCGTCTAGAAGGAAAAAGAAAATTAGAAACCAAAAAAGAAAACGAAGAAGAAGAATAAAGAGAGAAGATAAAATGATGAAGAACATAATCTAAGAAAATCAAAGATGAAAAAAGAACGAGAAGTGGAGAAGACTACAATTTAATGAGTCTATTTTATTATACAAAAATTATGTTATTAGACAATAAAAAATTTTGTAATTCTATGCAAGAATTGAAAATTACCTAAAAAAATTATTTTGGTGATAATATGCTATTAAATTGAACTTTAAATTTATATTAGTAGCTCATAAAACTTATATTTAATTCATATTATTATAAAAATAAAGAAAATAATTTTATTTTAAATGTAATCACAAAATTTTAACTTTTTTATATTATTTTAAATCACGGTATTTTTATTTTTATTTATATATTATTTTTCTTATATGGGTGCATTTAGAGCTCCAAAAAAATTTTAAAAATGCTAAAAATCTCTGTAATTATTCACAAAACTTTTTATATCTTGAACTACATGAATTTCTACAAATCTCAACAAATTTATATATCTCTACAATTCTCAAAAATTTTTTTTTTTTAATAAATGTAAGGCTCTGTTTGGAGTGATAAAAAATTGTGAAAAATACTGAAAAATTCTAAAAATTATTCACTTTTTATCTTATTACACGAATTACGAATTCATAACTTATCTCACTTTATCTCAATTTTTATCATTCTAAATGCATCCTAAATAATATTTCTACAAATTCAATAATATTTTTACACATTTTAAAAAGTTTGACAAAAATGTCAAAACGTATTTGTTTAAATCTGTTCGAATAGAACTATTTACTTTTATATATTTTATGGTCCTAGTTTACACTCTAAATGTTAAGAAAACAACCCACACTATATTTTGGCTCTGTTTTGGATGACAAAAAAATTTTAAAAAATAATAAAAAAATATTAAAAAATTTTAAAAATTATTCACTTTTTATCTCATTATACGAATTATGACATACAACTTATCTCATTTTTTGTCAATACAAACGTATTCTTTATTCTAATTTTTGAGTTCCGAACCGCCTCATAATAATTATAAAATCGATTGAACTAGTAAAATACATTGATTTATGTAAAATGTGCAAAGGATGAATCAAACCAATGCTGGTATGCAAGCAATCGGCAAAATTGTTAGAGACTCTAAAGCAATGCAAAACGATCGAACAAGTCCATCAAGTTCACGGCCAAGTCATCACCAGAGGCCTTCTCTCTCTCTACCCTTCTCCCTCTCTCCTCCTCACCAACATCCTCTACTCCTTCACCTACCTTCTCTCTCCCACGCCGCCGTCGGCGCCGGCGCAGGCGCAGCTCTCCATTCGCTACGCCGTCGCGGTGTTTGACAGCATCAAGAACTCTTCAACTTTCTGCTACAACACCATCATTCGTGCCAACACTCTCCTCTCCTTCCCGCTCACTGCCCTTCTCTTCTTTACCCGAATGCGCCGCCTCTCTGTCCCGCCGGACGCCCACACCTTCCCGTTTGTTCTGAAAGCCTGTGCGGAACAACCTTCGCTTCCGCTCGCTCGAACCATTCATTGTCAGTGCTTTAAGTTCGGGTTTTCAGCTGATATATTTGTTGTCAACTGCCTCATTCGTTTGCTCTCTGTTTTGGGTCGTATTCAGGATGCGTACCAGGTGTTCGATGAAAGTTCTAACAGAGACGTTGTCTCGTACAACGCGTTGATGGATGGGTTTGTCAAGGCTGGCGAGACTGAGCGTGCGCGTGAACTGTTTGAACAAATGCCTGTGAGAGATGCAGTGTCTTGGGGCACGCTTCTTGCCGGGTATGCAAAAATGAACCAATTCAAGGAAACCATTGAACTCTATGATCAGATGGTTGCTTTTGAGGCTTTTCCTGACAATGTTGCATTGGTTTCGGCTCTCAATGCTTGTGCACAGCTGGGGGAGCTAGAAAAAGGAAAGACCATACACAATTACATTGTCCAAAAGGGGATCCAGATAGAAGCATTCTTGTCAACCAGCTTGGTGGATTTGTACGCAAAATGTGGGTGCATTGAAACAGCCAAGGAAATCTTCGAGTCGAGCCCAGAAAAGACCTTGTTTACGTGGAATGCAATGCTCTCAGGGCTAGCCTTGCACGGACACGGCTGGCTATTACTTGACTACTTCTCAAGAATGGTGAAGTCCAGAGTTCAACCTGATGGGGTGACATTCTTGGCAGTCTTGGTCGGTTGCAGCCATGCGGGTCTCATTGACGAAGCGAGGCAGCTTTTCAAAGAGATGGAAGGTTTCTATGGGGTTCGTCGAGAGCTCAAGCACTACGGGTGCATGGCTGATTTGCTTGGAAGAGCTGGCTTGATCAGAGAAGCAATGGAAATGATAGAGGAAATGCCAATGTTGGGTGATGTGTTTGTGTGGGGGGGTTTGCTCAGTGGATGTAGGATTCATGGGGATGTTGAAATTGCAGAGAGAGCAGCTGTGCAAGTGATGGAGATAAAACCTGAAGATGGTGGAGCCTATTCAATCTTGGCAAATATTTATGCAAACGCAGAGAGATGGGATGACTTGGCAAAGATTAGGAGATTGAGGGACTCTTCAAGGGTGAAAAAGAATGCTGGTTGTAGTTGGATTCAATTGTATGGGGTTGTCCATGAGTTTGTTGCAGGAGATAGCTTGCATCCTCAAACTGATGAGATATATTTGGCTTTGAATAGTATTGGGCAACATCTTTAAAAGGGATGGGAAAACCAAAAGGGAAAAGGAAAAAGATTGTGAGAATATTAAATTCCAATTACTAGTTCTTATTTGATTGAATTAAAATTTTTAACAAAATGAAATTCATTTTTCAATATACAAATTTTTTAATTTATCAAATGACACTGTTTCCCTTTCACTTTTCTCTAAAATCAAAGAAAAAAAAAAGTAATTTAAATTATGTTTTATTTTATTTTTTTCTTTACAAATTCTTAAAAATTAATTTGAATATATTGTTCTTACCAACTGCGCAAAGATTAAGAGGCAAGGCTCTTGAAAAAGGGTGCTTGAGTAGTTTGTTCTGGAAGAACTAAGAACGGATACATTTCGCTGACAAAGGAAATAGAGTGAACATTGGCAAAGGGAGTGTGGAACAAGATGGAGGGTGGAAATAGAGTGAAAACAAGTCATTCTCCTCCATGTGAAAATAAGTCATTCTCATAATCTTCAAGGAGAATTAACCCTTTTTGGGAGATTGACTTTTTCCAGTATGGAGAATAAAGAGTAAAATGAATATAACATTCCGTCCTCCAAAATACAACCAAATAAGAGAATGAAATGCATATGTTCATATTACCCTTATTCTACCTCACCAATGTCATCTCAAAGTTTTCGGTGAAATTTTAGGAGGCAAGCCAATTCTACCTCTTCCTTTTTTCATTGAGTCCTTAAAAAATCCACCATTTCATGTAAACTAATATTTGAAATTTATAATCTAAATGATGGGTAAAAGCATTTCACATGTACAAAGAAATTTATCTCAAAATGAAGTTAAATACATCACTCAATGTGATTATGCCTTCCACCCGCTGACTACCTGTCTCAATGACAATTATGCGACGCACCACTGAAACAGAAGCAAGAACATTTCAGCTCCAAATTTCTTAAAATAACTTGAAATAAATGGATCGATTTTTAAACGAAATTCGAATTGAACAGAGGTGCACAAAATATGAACCTGGATCTGAAAGGCGCTCCATCACCACAAACAAGGGATCGGATCGGGTACAAGTTTGATATCTATGACCATCTACCAGCTCCAGCACCTGAATCGGATTCCAGAACAGTTCGTTGAGAGAATTCTTAAAAAGGCAATGATATACAACGAGAAAATTTTACTAGAAATGTTCGGGTAGAAAATTTTATTAGAAATATTTGGCAGATTGACCTTTCGAAAAAAATATATATATATATATATTTGGCAGAATGATGTGTTTTGAAAAAGAAGAGCCCATCAAGATCACCTTTTATTACGCAAATGCAAACCCACATCATTCTTTTTCAATATCCTGGAAGAAACTTCTGGTAGGACATCATTTTCCTTCGGAAAAAAAAAGAAAAACTGATAAGCTGGCATGAGGAAATAAGACTTACCTGAGACATGATTGTCTGATCAAGCTGAACACGAGCATATGCATTGTCTTTTGCAAAAGAGGTGATATCGCTGAATTATACAAAATTTTAGTTGCAAGTTAAAAAACTAGCTTTCAAACAGTGTAAAAATTAGGAGACTATAATGACAAATTTTGAAAAGATGAAAATCATGGCAGTTACCTCCTGGAGTATATGTTTATAAGTGACCCTTCACCATTGACGACAGGTATTGAGCTAATTTGCGCTGGAAAAAAAATAAAAAAAAAATAATAATAATAAGTAAGCTCTAGATAGAAAAATCCATATCTTGACACGAGATAGTTGACTGGATTGAGACATGTTACCTTCTTAAACATCAATTTAACTTAAAATTGGCGGAACCAATCATAAACAAGTATATGGTAAATCCATACAACCAATCAACTAAAGATCTTGCAGACTGGTGCTACTGGATCACTAAATGTTTATAAACTATGATACGTAAAAAGACCTGAAGATAACTAATTGCAAAGCATGTAACTTCATGGCAGAATAAAGGTATAACTTTAGCGAGAAGTGTTCGTTTGAGAAGTAGAAATCAATTATGCTAGAATTTTCCAGGGTTAAATATGATGAGGAAACAACCTGCATATATTGGTAAGCGGGTTACAAAACTTAACAAAGGATAATTTTAATCAAAGCACTTTAATGCATGCTAATATTGTCTCTTGATTATAATCTTTAGATTTTAGGCCTCAATAGGAGGGTAAATGCGACTAACTGCTTTCTGGCTGCCACCAGTGTAAAATGGCAATGAATTATTTGCAACACTATTCAGCTTCCAAACTAGGACCTGTCCCATCTAATTTGGACACAAGTAGCTGTACCCTAATGATATTTCCTTTCACATAACGGGTTCACCGAAAAAGTTGTGCAGTAATGCTTTAACCATCTATAATATCTACTGAACATGAATGGTTGAAGAGTGTGTAATTTTACCAAGTCAATTAATTTATGTTCGAACTAAGACATGAACATTCAACTCAACCATACCGAGAATAAAAGTATAATACTAAATAATGGTCATAGAAGTTGCACGCCTTGGCACACGTTCAATACATAATAATAAAAACCTACCAAAAACTAGTTAACTTCAGCTCCTGTAAATGACAAAAGGAATAAAATAAGTATTTTCCAAGTAAAATAACAAGCATAGCATGGACGTGAGAGAGAGAGACAGAGACAGAGAGCGCATATACAGGTACGTGACCTTGGGATGTGTTCACACGTGAAAGCGCAAGTGCAGGTTCACCAAAGTGACATGTTACACTGAATTATAAGATAGTTCAGAGTTCGAACCTTCTATCATTATTTTAAGAGCAGAACTAAGTGTGTCATTGGGACGCAACGCTAAAAGATGATTACTTCCTCCTCTGCCTGTCCATGTACCTAAAGGAAGGCTACCAACTGGCTGTCGTAGAAGAGGCAGATGATCAATATGGTCTTTAAAGTGCCTGCTTATATCTAAGTTTAAAAGGAAAAACATAAAAGAAGGGAAAAAAGAGTCAGATATTAACAACATATATGATCTTTGCTAAAAATGGATCTTTCAATAACTGAACAAAACCCACATTTTAATATTCCGCCAAGGCATGCAATGTGTAACAACTGCGGTAAAGATCCCCCTTCACTTGACTGTACGATAGGAACAGTAGATATCTTATTTTGCAGAATCCTCAGAGCTGCATCTTTCAGAGACTCATCTGGACCAGCCTATGGATATAACAAAGAAAAAAGGGAAAAGAACTAGATAAAATCTATGAAATGCGAGCTTAAGTGAATATAACCATAATTCTCATCGATTGAGGATAGGAAAACCAAAACATTTACTGAGAAATCTAATGTCAAGGAGGTCATGTTTCCTTTAGCTACTTTGATGCACGTTGAATGAATATATATGTACCTTTTTTTGGGAGGGGGGGGTGGGGTTTGTGGGATAATGGAATTCCAGGAAATATGAATAAAAACAGCAAAGCCAAGATCTTGTTAATGGAAATTTGATGCAGCCTAGCCACAAGAAGATTCCTTGTGCAGGTATGGAAAGAGCAGTTACTTGTATTAAAGGCCTTCCAAACATCAGCTGTGCAGCACCAATCACTCCTCCGTATAGTAGTCGAGGTTTTCCTTCTTTCCAAGCAGAAATTGTATACCCTTCAAGCTGTTCATCTGGCAGCATTCCTCGATTTTTATGAAGCTGCAAGGATCAACAAGAAATCATAAATTTATTATAGTAAACAATATCTCAAGAAATGAAAGCATGACAAACATTTTGAATCAGAGAGCTGATTCAACAATTGCATACCAATCAATCATTTCTCAGAAAGTTTTGAAACTGAGTTGCAAGTAACAGATTGTAGAAGTTCATTGCCAAAATTGAATTTTTGTCCAGGAAACAATATGCATGCATTTTCACACTCAATATATCCTACTCCACCTATGACAAGGTACCATGTAAAATGATCTCTCTGCGAAGCTTAGAAGTTTATGCTAGAACAAGAAACTAATTATTATGAGGAGGTAAAAACATGCATTAATACCTCCATCAGTATCAAAATGAAGTCAGACGCAGTCATCATCCCTGAAAATTGCTGGCAATTGCCATCCCAGATTGGAACTACAGCAAGTCCCTGAGAAAAAAAAAAATCAACAAGATTAAATATTAAAGAACAATAGAAGTTTTGATGCCAACTCCCACGAGTTAAGAAAGAAAGGAAAAAGAGCTTTTATATAACCTTCTTTCGCCTAATCAGGAAATAGCATTGCAAGAATTAACAAGAAGCTTAGGCAGTTATGGTAACATTGTTAAATATTGCTTTCACAACATGTTTGGACTAAGGCAGTACGGAGTTCTTCTGAATTTTCATGAGTGCTGAACGTGTACAGTGGTATTAATGCATGCTGAATTCCTTATGATCCTCCTGAGATATGATTCATGCAAACCATAAGCAACTCACAAATTACCACACTGTTAAAATCAAAATATCAAAATTCTGTAACCTGGAACAATTTCAATACTAAAATTGCCTTAACAGCTGTTCAAACCACTATAATATACTGTTTCAAGTGTTTGACTATAGGGTAAAATCAAAATTTTCATTATAAACACGGCACAAGATTGGTAAAGTAACTTCACTTGGGGGGGGGAAGAAAAAAAAAGAATGGTAAAAGTTGATGATTAAATATGTGCTAACACCCCTAACAAATATACAGTTCCTTGAGCAGCCATCTACGCATCTGAAAATAAAGGGGCTCAGCTACTCTTTTGTATCAGTTCAAGCAAGAGTTCTTGGACTCATCACTGGGGGGCAAGTGAAAATCGCAAACAAAGTTACCAGAGGTGGACCACCGGCCTTTTGAAGCTAAGCTTACTATCAACAAATCTTTGGGTTATGACAGGTTTTGATTTGAGGTTATGCCTAAAATGTTTACCATTATATTATTTCCACAATCATTGTCAAAATAGAAAGTTCAAAAATGTTCAGTTTTAAGTAGTTGAACAGATCATTAACCAATAAAAAAAACATGTACAGCCTTTTTAAGAGGCAAATGAACTAAGATATAATGTTTTGGTTCCAATAGAATACAAAACAGCTATTTGTAACAGAAAACTTATGCCAAACCTGTTTGTACATAACATGGAACGCCTCTTTCACAGCCACATCAACATCTAATGCAAAGACCTGGATGAAACATTCATCTTGGTAAGCCATATTAATTGATAAAAGAAAAAAATAAAATACCTGTCAAAAACAGTAAAAGAATTAACAGAAGAAAACAGTCAAACCTTGCTTGAGTTGGGAATCAACTCATGTATTTTGTGACTTGACAAATGCATGCATAGGTGACGATGAGAAATATCTGTACTAGCATCAAAAAATGGCAACTCCAGTCCACAATTTGTGACACTCGATGATGAAGCCTGATAAGGATGACAAACAAACAAGTATGCAATTCAAATGTAAGAGATGAAGATATAAAAATTCAATATTGTCTGTGTTTATGTGTGAGCGAGTGTGTGTGTGTGTGTGTGTGAGAGAGAGAGAGAGAGAGAGAGAGAGAGAGAACAATTTACTGCAACAAAACAAATAGAAGAAGAAAATAAGGAATATATATAAAAAAAATTTGACACTAACCTTGTCCCGCATATTCCCAAAATTATCTATGTCCATACTTGGTATAAAAGCTGAACCATGTAAGCTCAAAGAGATGTGTTCTGGTTCCTTTACAAGAATGATATTACTAATTCTTCCACACTCATCTTGAACACGAGGCTGTTGATCATCAAACCACCATATACCATCTACCAAGAATTTGTACTGCATCAAACATTTATGAACAGAAAATGTCAGTGAAACAAAATTAAAAGCAAGGTTATATTCAAGCTAAAAAAAGGACCATATTGCATATAGTACTTAATAGCTACAGTTTGACATCTGCTTTGAAAGCACTCAAAACAATTACCAAATTCAGTGCAGAAGAACAGGAGCCACAGACACATGTAAAGAAAAGCCAAGCACTCACCAGCAAGAAAACAAATATATGCAATCTATACCTGTGCATGAGCACACAAGGTATATATGATTAAATGTGTTAAAAAAGGCCAACATTTAAGCCACACACAACTTGAAAGCAAAGTGGCGGTATATTTGAAAATGGAAACGTATGCGTGAAGACAAATGTTCGAACAGGCAGATGCCAATAACTAAATTTACGTGTGTGCGCATGAAAAAGTAAATAAAGATAGAAATAAAAGTGATACAGTGCCTAACTGTGACTGTTTGTAAGAACGTGCTCAAGTAAGATAACAAAGGAACTAGACAACCGGTGTTACAGGGATCAAGGCACATTCTTCTGTTTTGTTTTCAATAACTATTAATAGAATGAACATCATGGCAAATTGAAGTAGTCCTTAAGAATAATGAGTCTTAACATGTAACTGACTCATTTTGAACATTCAAAAAAATAAAATAAAATAAATGTACAAAACAGTAGACCTTTTGGCGAACTATAAAGGGAGTACTGTAAAATGCCTACCAGCAACCGTCAACATTTAATTCCATCCTTTGAGAAAATACATGTGTTGCGGTTGTGCAATATAGCCTCTAGCCATATCCATATTATGTTACACTTCTGACATAGGAGTGCAAGCAATCTAAAAACTGTGTAGAGGTTAAAACAATAATAATGCATGTTAAACTAGCATTAAGGGGGCAGTGGTTTAATTGAGAATGGCAGATTTACAGTCACTGGGCTTCCGAGATTCTTATTGAGGAAAAGAATTAAAATTCAACGTTCTTTACATTAATATTTACACTTTTTACGCATTTTGCAAAGGCATTTTCAGAATAGAATCAATTGGCTGCTCTTCATAATATAAATATCTTACATTAATATTTACACTTTTTGGTGCATTTTGCAAAGGTAGTTTCAGAATAGAGTCAATTGACTGCTCGTCTTATTATAAATATCGTACATTAATATTTACACTTTTTACGCATGTCACAAAAGCATTTTCATAATAGAGTTAATTGACTGCTCTTCTTAATATAAATGTCTTATTTTTTCACGAGCATAAATTTTTAACCGTAAATGATCTATTGTGGGAATAGAAAATCTATCACGGTTTTAAACATGCACGCAAAGGCTTGAAAATTCTCCAAATTTCCTAAAGAAACACAAAAATTGTGGATATATCTATTCCATAAGTTCATCTCACCAATTCCAGTGAGGATATATCTTTCTATCTGTATCTCTCTTCTCCCACCCCTATTAAATTGATAAAATCATACAAATTATAGGACCAAAATTGAACCAACAAAACGTGATTTCAAACAAGAATTTTATCATCAGAAATAAGCTTTCTTATATATCTTTTTTCATCCAGAAATTTTCAATTTTTTTTATGTCCACCCCACTCCCCCCCCCCCCCCCAAAAAAAACCCCCCCCCAAAAAAAAAATTATATCCGTTCCAAAACCCCACATCTATTGTTGTGAGGAGTGAAAGATCGATAGTTACTTCCAGAAAAAAAAAAAAAAAAAAAAAAAGGAAGAAGAAGAAAAAAAATTTTATCAATTTAAGAAATTCAATTGTTCCATTGGGGGCCGTCCAAAGCATATAAACCAAAAGATGGAGAAAAAAAAGAAAAAAAAAAAAAAAGAGGCAAAGCAAGATGGCTTTTGATTCTACATTGAAATCACCTGATAACAACCCACAGGAAGATCGCAAATCACTTGGTAAATCACGGAAGAACCCTCCACCAGAGTCATCGGCCTCCGGTCAATCCACCTAACAAAAACCCAAAAAAAAAAAATTCCATCGATCTCTGCAAACAATTCAGTGCTTATACGAACAAAGAAAGACGAAAGCAGGAGAAAAACCGACATACCCAGTGCAGGCGAAAGAGAGGAAAACCTCGCCGCCGCCGTAGGGCCATGTAAACACTTTGTGAACCATCTTGTTGTTTCCAATCACTCGCAAAACCCTACACTACTCCTCTCTCTCTATATATATATACAGACACACACACAGCCAGCAATGCGAACGAAGTGAAGGAGGAAAAACTCCAAAAAATTGAAAATTTTTTTGCCAAATCAAATTTCAAATAGAGGAGAATTGGTCCACTCTAAAATCTCCCAACCGTAACCAGCGAAGCGAGAGACCTATACAGATAGGAGAAGAAAAAGTAGAAAGCCTTAAAATCATCAATGTACGTGTACATATACATATACATATATATATATATATATAAATACACACACATGTGTGTGTTGGAGTTGCGACGAAAGAGATTGGATTCTGTTTTTTCGATAAATTAAATAAAGTAATTATTTGAGTTTTCCAATGTTCGGAACCACTTGGTTTGTTTGGTGGCTGCGGGCGGGTCGAGTGAGAGAGAGAGTGTGTGTGTGTGTGTAATGTGCTTCTGTGGGCTCTTTGCCTGTTTGGGTCTCAAATAATTGCAGATGTGTCTCCTGGAAAATATTAGGATTGTAACCATTGACCGTACATAAAATCTAAACAGTGTACTGTTTTCCAATATATGAGCATAAGTGGGTGAAGAAAATATATACAGGATGCCTTTGGGTGATAAAAAAAATTCGAAAAATAATAAAATATTAAAAAATTTTAAAAATTATTTATTTTTTATCTCAATATATGAATTACAAACTTATATATTAATTTATCTTATTTTATTTTACTTTTTGTCATTCTAAACGTAGTTATAATTTACCTAAAAAAAATTATAAAAAATAATAATAATAATTTTTAAATAAATTATTTTATTTTAATGCACTTCGTTTTTGTTCTCCGTGACAAGAGTGTTTTTTAATTTAACCAAAAAATAATAATAATATAGTTAGAATTCCATCTTTCAGTTCATTAAAATGAAATAATTTATTTATTTTTTTTTCTTTTGTGATTTTCTTCATTTATATAATTTAAAGAGGTCGGAAAGCTAGTGCTATTGCGAGTAACCAAACTATATGGTAAAGTCCACGTAAGAGATTGGATAATCGCAATTGTCATTAGCATAATTCTGAAACTAATCAAATTTGAACAAAAATTAATTAACTTCTTCTCGTAAATAAAGCAAGTTTGAAGAAACCTAGCTTGGATGGTGTAATTTCAATTCAACTAGATTTGTAACATAAGTATATTTAATATTTAAATCTAGGATAAAAGCTACAACACTTCCTTTACAAATAATAAAAAAAAAATTATATAAATATATGTATATGATATCCTAAACAAGTCAGTCGAGCCCGAGCCTAGACTTGTAAAAATGATTTTGAACAAAGTTCGAATTCACCCTTTCGAAAAAATGAGTCCAAACTATCTTACACGGTATGACGAATGAGTTTAAAGATTAAATAAGATATTGGCTCCTCTCAAATAGTTTTTCTTAGTTTTGAAATACTCTAATTCACAAGTGTTTAATTTTTATCTTTTCGTGTGATCACATTATCATATTATGTTATGGTGAATGTACCATTTACTCAAAATATTTTAAACCTTCACATGGGTCAAGGTAAGAAGACCCTTTTTTCTCATTTCTCTCTCTCTTTTTTTTTTTTAGGTAACTGGGGGTGTCCGGTCTATCTTGCGTGTATCTTGACTAATCCTTAAGATCCTGAAGTTAAAAATAATCTTCGAGGATCTTGTTGTTAGATTTTAATTATTTTGTTTATAAATTTTGTGTCCGAGCTAGTTTTAGTTTATAATGTCCAAGCATGATTTAGTCTCCTAAATTCAATTGAATTTGTATTATAATTGATTTTAAATATTGAGTTGTAATTTTAATAAAATTTAGTTGTTACAAAAATTCTATTTATGAGACTCTTATCCTATTATTATTACAATTGAGAGAATTAGGGTTTGAGGTTTATTAAGAAGTTTTCTGTATAATTGAAAATTTTATTAATTTGTTTTTTAACCCTTATACACTTAAATACAACCTTTAAGTGTTATAGGCTTAAGTTTGAAAGAATAATTGAGAAGGCTTAAGTTTGAAAGAATAATTGAGATCAAAAGAGGCTAAGTATCAGAATTGCCACTAGTAAGCCCTAATTTTGCTTAGAAAATCTGTAAATTGTATTCTCAATCCATTATTCACTGACAATCTCCTTGAATATCGCTAGAAAATATTGTGATATATTTTATGTCCTATCTACTGGTTAGAAACCTTACTCCAACACATGACGATTTTTCATAATCCAAATTGAATTTTCCTATTTTGAATACCAATTCAGATTAAGAATCGATTTGTACATAAATGAATATTGTACATAAATGGACATTGTTGCTTAAATTTTTATAGAGAAAAAATAGTAAGAAGATTTATATAGAAAAACATTAAGAAGAAATTTGTGCTTGAAGATTAAAGTCTCTCTCTTTTCTTAGCCACCAAAGAAACTATTTCACAATTGCTCAAAGACGTTTGAAGGCTCATCTTTTACTGTGTCGTTTGTCAGTGAAGGTTGTTCACCATATTTGGTTAAGGTGTTTCACTTAATCAATGTGTTCAAAAAGTTTGATAAATATATAAGCCCGTTTGGCATCAAAAAAAAATTCTAAAAATTTCTATAAAAATCTCCAACAATCTCTCTATTTCTAATTTTTTCGTCATTATTAATTTTAAAAAATTTTAATATTTCGCTAAAAAAATAAAAAATCTGGAAGTAGGTTAACCGAATATATAAATTTTTTATACAATCTTATTCTTCGTGTCAAAAGCTTTCAAATGAGTACCATTGTAACTATTTTTTGTGAATTTTTTTGAATCCGTAGGAACCATTGTCGCTATTTTTTTGTAAATTTTTTGAAACCGTAGGAACAGATGTGAGAAACGGATTTGGAAAACTATTCCCACGGTTTGTTACTTTTCAGAAAAAAAAAAACGTCAAAATCAATCCTAAACTATATTTTATCTCAATTTATCTTATTTTTTTACTCCAAACGGGGCTATAATCTTTATATATACACTATTGCGTGAAATAAAAAAAAAAAATTAAAATGGTCTTCGTATTTGCCCGACAATTTTTGTCCTTTGGTTACGAAGGTTTTCCTCATTAGAAGAAACTGCCCATTTCTTCTATGTTGGTTGTTGTATTGTGTTTGGTCCTTTCAATTGGATCTTTCTAACTAAATTTTCACTTGTAAATAGGTTAATTCAGAAATGACAAGGACGGATTGCTCTCCTTTTAATTAATTCAGCTAGACCTCCTCTCATTCAACATTCACTCCTCCCCATTTTAGACCAATTCTATTTCTTTTCAAGTTGGCTATAAATATATATATATATATATATATATATATTATATTATTTCTAATTTTTGGTGGTATCAGAACTCAGATAAGAGGACTAGTCATCTTATAAATTGAAAAATGTTTTGTTTCCCCAGAATTCCTGGGGGGGTTAGATTTCAGGGTTATATGTCTTTAATCAGGGGCAGATCTAGGATTTTTCTCATGAGGTACAATGTATAAAAATTACACAAAAACATACTTTGTATTAAAACTCAAAAATAAATAATACAAAAGCTAAACATTGTTCTCCATATTAAAATTTAACTTACAATTGACCCATACGATTTTTCATATTTTGAAAATAATTCATGATAGATTCATTTGACAAGCTGCTAAATATATCTTTTTCAATATATACAACCAAACAATCATTCATCAACTCATCACCCATTCGGTTGCGAAGTCGATTCTTCACTATCTTCATACCAGAGAATGCCTTCTCTACTGTAGCAGTTGCAATGGGCAAAATCAAGATCAAAGTTAGGAGCTTGTAAACTAATGGGTATGCCACATCTCTTCTATTTTCAACCATCTTTTGAGTAATGTCACCAAACCCCTTTAAACCTGAAAACTCAACATTCAAGTGCATATCCATAATGAAATTTTCAAGTTGATCCGAAAGTGCTAAAAGCTCAATGTCTGAAAAGTCTTTTGGGTAAAATTGAGCTAATTGAATCACCTTTTGCTTATCAAAAGCAGCAAATGAATTGGATGGATTTAGGCATGAAACACAAAGCAACAACTTGGTATTTACCTCATTAAATCTGTTATTTAGCTCTTGCAGTTGCATATCTATGACAGTATTGAATAATTCAACACAGTAGTGATATGAGTTTGTCATTTCTTCAGCTCTACGGCGTGATCTTCCTTGAACTACATACAAATCATCCATGCTAGGAATATTAATATGATATTTCACACAAAAAGCAGAAACTTCCACCAAAGAATTCCACCCATTATCCCTCATCGCTTGAAATCTTTTCTTAGAAATGTCAACTAAGACAATTGCATTCCCAATATCTTGCTCTTTCCGTTGCAGTGCTTGAGACAAATCATTTGTTTTTCCCAATATTGATTTCATCAAATGCAAAGTAATCACAAACTCAAAGGATTGCATCGCTTTTAATAAACGCAATGCTTCAGCCTTTTGATCTGAATTTGTTCCCTCCTCTACAACCACATCAAGCACATCAATTATTGAGGCAAACATGTTAATCAAGCTCATAAGAGTCCCATAATGCGATCCCCAACGTGTATCACTTGGCCGAATTATAGTACTTTCTTGATTCAAGCCTCGTCCGCTTGTGATTTCTTCATTTTCCAAGCCTTCAATAATTCGAGCAACTTGTGCCTCTCGCAAAGTATCCCGTCGCTTGCACGAAGATCCAACCACATTAACAATATTAGAAATCAAGAGGAAGAGCGTGGCAATAAGGACATGGTTCTTCGCCACTGCAACAAGAGCTAGTTGAAGCTGGTGAGCAAAACAATGCACATAATATGCACACTCATTCTCTTTCAAGATAAGAGTCTTCAATCCATTAAATTCACCTCGCATATTACTTGCTCCATCATAACCTTGCCCACGCAACATAGATATGCTTAATCCATGTGCAAAAAATAACTCTTCAAGTGCATTTTTAAAGGACTGAGCAGTTGTGCTAGTGACATGCTTTAAGCCCAGAAAACGTTCAACCACGCATCCTTTTTGTTTACAAATCTCAAAACAACGGCCATTTGCTCCTTCGTTGACACGTTACGAGATTCATCAAGGAGAACAGAAAACAATCCATCACCAAGCTCTTTAATTATAGCATTGGTTGTTTCAAATGCACAAGCTCTAACAATATCCTTCTGAATTTGAGGCGCTATTAACTTAAGATTCTCAGGAGCATTCTTAAGTGCAACATTTCTCACCTCCTCATTATGATCTGTAAGGAATTTTAAAAGCTCTAAAAAATTTCCCTGGTTGAACCATCATACTCATTGTGCCCACGAAATGGAAGTCCTTGTCTTAAAAGGAATCTAATGCAGTCAATTGATGCATTAAGTCGAATTTTATAATCAATTCTTGTTTCTTCTATCATTTTACCAAAACTGGTTTCAATATGTTGTTTTTGATTCATCAAATCTTGGCATTTACTCCAAGCTTGTCTGTGAGTACTATTAACTCCTCCCTCATGTTTGCGAAACTTATCTTTCTTCTTCTAATCCCTAAAACCTTCACTAACAAATGCATCACCACCCCCTTGATCTCCACACTCATTCTTAAAAAGATAACAGTAAAGGCAAAATGCAGAATCCTTTGATATGCTATACTCCAACCACTTAAATTCATCAAACCACACAGGATTAAATCTTCTTAACTTTCCATTGAAATCTCTTTGTGGAAATTCATGTTTACGAGGTTGGCAAGCACCATTAAGGTAGTACTTTCTACGAACCATTTCACGAATATTGGGATCATATTCGACAATCTTAGGCCATACTCCTGGATCAGACGGAAGTTCAGGGAGATTGAATTCTGCATGATCACTTCTTGAAGAATCTTTGATACTTGATGAGTGTGTAGAAACTCGATTGGATGGAAACTCTAGAACCTTGGATTCCACATAAGTTTTTTTTGAAGGTTCACTACTCAATGGTGGCTTTTCTAAGGAGATTTTTGTTGAAGGATCATTGGAATTCATCGAAGATGACTCTTCTTCATCACTTTTTCTTTTATAATATCTCAACATATCTAAAAAAAAAATTAGAGTAGAGTATAAATAGCAAATATAATGTTTATACAGAAAAAAAATCACATTAAATTAAAAAAACAAACAAAATAAGTTATTTAATCACAAGTCAAACATACACAATTTTCAACCATTCCAAAATCATGAGAAGTTGAAAAACCAGCTAGATTTTTGAGCATACACAACAATACTCAAATGCCAAAAATCATACATTCGCTTTAAAAAAATACTCATAGTCTTGAATTATATACAAAAACCATTTATACTTGATACTTCACAGTTTAATTGGTTGCCTAATTAATTCTTTTAGCATAAAATAGTCATAGTTGGTCATGTCATTTTCAAATTAGCATTTTTCTTACCGAAATTGATTTTTAGATAACACTTTTTCAAGCAAACAAGAAAATAAATAAATAAAAAATTTGCTTAATATAAGCCTGTTATTAAAAAAAAAAACTAATCCAAAGTTTATTAAGTTAGTTAAAGACATTTTTTTATATAAATAAATTATTCATATTTGACCATGTAGGATCAACCTAAATTTTGAGAAGTATATTTAAAATTAAAATTAGATTAAAATAGAATCCATGATCTTTTAAATAGTAATTTTGGTAACAATAATAGTTAGATTTGAATTTTGTTCTTGACTCGGTCACCAACTTAATTAACATCCTAAGAGCAATTAATTCAATATTGATCTAAAAGTCTTCCATTTTTCATTTTTGTATGTTAAATCTTTGAGTTATTTATTTGGTTTTTTTTTTTTTTGCATATTAAATTCCTATTCCCTATATTTTCAAAGAATTCCAGCTGAAGTGGATTAGGGAGAAAATTGGTCTCATAAGCCTGTGCTATTTACATGTAACATCAAGGATAATATTGCCTATGTGAAGGACGATGCAACTATAGAGGAGATTAAAGCAACAGAACAACTGTATTTTTAGCTGTAATCCAACAAAACAAAATTTTGACAAAGAGTGAACTGGAAAAAAAAAATAAAATGCTTACTTGGTCTCAATATTGCAGATTTGCTGTCGTTTTATGTTGGGTGTCGCCGGAATCAACTGGATTCACGGAGTCACGATCGCGGAAAGCCGGAGAGATAAGAGTGAAAAACAATATAAAAGGTTGAAGGAAAGATCTTAATCACCCGTACTCCCTGACGGATGCTTTCAATGCATTAAATACTGAAGATTGACTAACTGTACATGGCTAAAAATAAAGGACGTGCAACGTGTATATACACAACGTGTGCATACATGCTATAGTTATGTTAAAGTTCCTATAGAATAGGTCAACACAGTTATTTTAACAGCCCCCCCAATCACAACCCCTCAATCACAACCTTGTAAACACAAGATTGAGATTGTTCTTCAGTCTATTGAGTGGTTGAACAGCCAAAGCCTTGGTAAAAATATCTGCTAATTGGTCTTGCGAAGAAATGAACCTGATGTCCAGCATCTTGAGTACTACTCGTTCTTGAACAAAATGATAATCAACTTCAATGTGTTTCGTTCTTGGATGGAACACAGGATTAGCTGATAAATAAGTAGCACCCAGATTATCACACCACAAACAAGGAGGCCTTCGTTGTGAAATATTTAACTCTCTCAACAAAGATTGAATCCAAATGAGTTCAGCTGTAGCATTGGCCAACGATTTGTACTCAGCTTCAGTACTTGACCTTGAAATAGTAGCTTGTTTCTTTGAGCTCCAGGATATCAGATTAGCTCCAAAGAAGACTGCATACCCTCCAGTTGACCTTCTGTCATCTTTACAACCTGCCCAATCTGCATTTGAAAATGCACTCAGCAATGTTGATGAAGATTTGTGGATTTTGAGTCCAACTGTATTGGTAAATTTGAGATATCTGATAATTTCTTTACTGTTGACAAGTGTTGGGAAGTGGGAGCTTGTAGATATTGACACACCTTGTTTACAGAGTAAGATATATCTGGTCTTGTCAGTGTTAAATATTGTAAAGCACCAACTAAGCTCCTGTACCTTATCATCTCAGCCTCTGGAAGAAAATCACCCTCCAATCTTGACAATTTCTCTGAACTGGTCATAGGTGTAGTTACTGACTTGCAATTTGCCATATTTGCCTTGTGCAACAGGTCATTGATATATTTTCTTTGTGAGAGAATAATTCCATTACTCACTTGCTTCACTTCAATGCCTAGAAAGTAGTGTAGATCTCCCAAATCTTTGATAGCAAATTCTTCCTTGAGCTGGGTCAATAACCCTTCACTGCAGTATCTGAAGAACTTGCCACAATTATGTCATCCACATAAATCAGTAAATACATGGTTACTCCATGACTATTATAAATAAATAATGAGGTATCAGCCTTGGATGCATTGAATCCTAGTTGTTGGAGCTTTGAATTGAGTCTAGAGTACCATGCCCTAGGAGCTTGTTTCAAACCATAAAGTGATTTATCCAATTTACAGACATAATGTGGATGTTGAAAGTCTTGAAAGCCAGGAGGTTGTTCCATGAACACTTCTTCTTCTAAGTATCCATGTAGAAAAGCATTTTGGACATCTAATTGTTTCAATTTCCAACCTCTTGATATAGCTATGGATAGAATTAATCTGACTGTTGTGGGTTTAACAACTGGGCTAAAAGTATCTTCATAATCAAATCCATACCTTTGCTTAAATCCTTTTGCAACTAATCTAGCCTTGTACCTCTCAATGTTCCCATCAGCTTTCCTTTTGATCTTGAATATCCACTTGCATCCAATTACATTTTTCCTTGCTGAGGTGGGACCAGCCTCCATGTCTTGTTTCTGATAAGTGCATTATATTCATCCTCCATTGCTTGTCTCCATTGCTTGTCTCCATTCCTTGTGTGCACTGGCTTGTGTATAGTTTGTTGGTTCTACATTGACAGTAGCTGTGAAACCCTTCCTGTTCAACACTGTACCATCTGGAAATCTCCTTGGCTTGATGATATTGTCTTGAAGTCTTGTTCTCATGGGGTGTTGTCGAGTAGATGAATGAGGCAGTGGCAGTGTAGTCACCATCTCTCCAGATTCCTCATCATTGACATTCAGTTCTTTCATTGGCATTAGAGTTGCTTGCCGCTTCTTGATGGGATTCACTATGCTCCTCATGAATATCTGCAATTTCATGGTTAGGGAACAAAGCAGAAATAGATTCACTATACTCAATAAGCTCATTCTCCTGAAGAGAGTTAGTAGGCTGAGTATGGATAAAAGGAAGAAGAACAGGTTGAGATGTGACTTGAGGAGACCTAGACTGTTCATCAAAGGATTGAAACGGAAACACACGCTCATCGAAGATAACATCCCTTGAGATATATACTCGTCCTGTAGGTACTTGTAAACACTTGTAGCCTTTATGAAGATTGCTATAGCCTAAGAAAACACATTTTGAAGATCTGAATTGCAACTTTCTAGTGTTGTAGGGTCTCAAATTAGGCCAGCAAGCACATCCAAAAGTTCTGAGAAATTTGTAATTGGGTGCAACTCCAAGAAGTCGACGAAAAGGAGTGTCATTATATATGATGCGGCTTGGGAGACGGTTAATAAGAAAACATACTGTTTGAACAGCTTCATCCCAGAATTTGAGAGGCATGGATGCATGAGCAAGAAGAGATAGAGAGACTTCTATGAGATGACGATGCTTCCTTTCTGCTGCTCCGTTTTGCTGGTATGTACGGGGACAGGAGACGCGATGAGTAATTCCAATTTGGTTGAAGAAGGTGTTGAGTTTTTGATACTCGCCACCCCAATCGGTTTGAACACACACAATCTTTTTGTTCAACAAACATTCAACATGTTTTTGATATTGCGAGAATATTTGGAACACATCACTCTTGTTTTTCATAAGATAAACCCATGTAAATTTACTGAAATTATCAATAAAACTTACATAATATTTAAATCCTCCAACTGAAACAAGAGCCGGTCCCCATACATCCGAGTGAATAAGATCAAGATGAGACTTTGAACTATTTGTAGAATTAGGAAAAGGGAGTTGATGACTTTTGCCTAATTGGCAAGCATCACAAACAGAATTATTTGATGAAATAGAAAAATGCAAACTATTAGACTGCAAAATATGTTGAACAACAGCTGGAGATGGGTGTCCGAGCCTGCAGTGCCAATCGCTTGGAGTGAGTTTGACACTATTGACTTGTCGGAGCTTGTTTGGAACAGCAGCAGAGATGTAATAGAGACCGCCTTTGCTCTTGCCTCTAAGAAGAGGGACCTTGGTTGTTTGATCCTTCACAAGAAAGAAATTAGGATGGAATTCAAAAAACACTCTATTATCATAAGCAAAGCGTTGGACAGACAGAAGATTCTTGTTGATGTAAGGAACATGAAGTATATTTCTTGGTTACAGTGTACGGTTTGGAGTAGAAAGATGAGAATAGCCTATGTGAGATATAGACAAACCTGAACCGTTTGCAACCTGAACCTGGTCCTTGCCTTGATATCTCTTTTGATAGTCAATTTGTCTAGCTCATTCGTCAGATGGTCCGTGGCTCCTGAATCAACATACCAGTCGGTGTTGATATCATAGCTTGAAGAGGTTGCAGTTGCAGCGGCTACATGTTCATCCACCTCTTGATAGGTATGGTCAAAGCGGTACCAACATTTTAATGCTGTGTGCCAAACTTTCCCACACACTTGGCATGTCGGCTTCTCTGTACTTGAGCCTTGAGGACCTCCACGATTGGTGTGTGTTGTTGTTGCGGCCACGGCCACGTCCACGGCTACGTCCTCGTGGATTTGATCGATCTCCTTGATTCGATCTAGTTGCATTGTTGGCTATCATCTGAAAATTAGTGTTGTTGTGTTCCATACGCATCTCATAGTTGAGGAGATGAGCATACAAATCTGTAAGAGTGATCGGATCTGTCCTGGTGCTCATTGAAGTCACCAAAGGGTCAAGTTCAGACCCTAATCCTGCCAACATATATGAAGCAATTTCCTCTTCTTGAAGAGATTGCCCGCTGACTGCCAAGGTGTCGGCAAGATTTTTCACCTTGTGGAAGTATTCCGACACCGATTGCTCCTTCTTTTGTATTATCGACAGTTGGAGTTTAGTTGCATGGTGCGAGCTCGCGACCGAGATGCAAATGAATTTTCTAAAGAACTCTAAACTTCATGGGAGGTGTTCAGAAACAGCACCTGAGACAGAACCTCTTCTGATAGAGAGGCAAGAAGAGCACTGAGCACTAACTGGTCCTTCTGGATCCAGTTTTGGTACTCTGGGTTGAGGACTTGTGTGGCGCCAGCTGAGGTAGATTCTGTGATCATCCTTTTAGGGCATGGAATAGATCTGTCCACATAGCCAAGCAACTGCTGACTACGCAGATATGGCATCATTTGTGCCTTCCAGAGAAGATAATTGTTGCGGGTGAGCTTGATATTGACCATTTGACCAATGGTTAGTGTCGCTGGAGTCGTCGATGAAGACGCAGGGAGTACTCCAGAATTGTTCAAGGTCAAAGCAGATTCTGTAGATTCAGTTTGAGACATCTCTGGGAGTAGATGGCTCTGATACCATGAAAAACAATAAAAGGTTGAAGGAAAGATCTTAATCACCCGTACTTCCTGACGGATGCTTTCAATGCATTAAATACTGAAGATTGACTAACTGTACATGGCTAAAAATAAGGGACGTGCAACGTGTATATGCACAATGTGTGCATACATGCTATAGTTATGTTAAAGTTCCTATAGAATAGGTCAACACAGTTATTTTAACAAATATGTGCTCGCTGAAGCTGGACGAAGTCACGGACTCACGGGAGGGCTGCAATTGCAGCTGGAATTGGGTATATTAGCCTATTAGGGCTTATGTTAGTTTTGTAATAACTTAAAGGGTTAAGGGTATTTTAGTAAATTTACCGGTAAAACTCAGGGGGTCACGTGCCCCCCTTGCCTCTGAATAGCTCCGCCGTTGTCTTTAATCAATGAAAATCTAACTAGAGCTGCAGTTGGTACAATAGTACCCCATCAAGGTTTATTTAGAAGGCCTCCCTTAAATAGTTGTTCTTCTTAATTGGCAAATATTGCAGGAGGAAGAGCGAGCTTTTTTGTTTGGATTTCTTTTGTTATTATTGTGTGGGTGTAAAAGGGGATAACCACTCGAAGGGATCGATCATTGCATTACACTATATATGTATATATATATATATATATTTAAAATTATTGTTAATTTTATTGTGTATTTAAATTACATATACTAGCATACACTTACACAGTCCTATAAAGGTGACCCCATGAAAGTTGGGAACAATCGCGCAGAATTGAGCTAAAACTTATAACTATAAGTTAATATTATGTTTATATTTATTCTAGACTGTTGCGTACCAAATTGTGCTGCGCCACCGCTGGCCCGCTTGGCCGATATTGTCCCCCTCCTGCGGACCAAGGGCGTTGGGAGTTTTGTTTCCCGCTGTGGGGAAAAGGCCTCAATACCAGTGGGAGGAGATGAAGCCCCTTATAAGGTGATCTCAGTCCCTGACTCCAGTCGATGTGGGACAAATCTGGACGCAACATGGCCCCCAATCGAGGACTGGGGGACCACAGGCCACGTCGGACCTGCATGGCCACCAAATGTTGCGCACCAAATTGTGCCGCGCCACCGCCAGCCCGCCTGGCCGATATTGTCCCCCTCTTGCGGCCCGAGGGCGTCGGGGGTTTTGTTTCCCGCTGTGGGAAAAAAGTCTCGATACCAGTGGGAGGAGATGAAGCCCCTTATAAGGTGACCTCAGTCCCCGACTCCAGTCGATGTGGGACAAATCTGGACGCAACATAGACTATTGTATTTTATTTGTGCAATTCGAAGTATACATCCCGAACTTTATTATTATATTTCTAATGTTTTTATTATAATAATTGCATGATATCATGTGTGGCATTTTGAGTTTTGCCACTGGGAGTGACATTTATATTATGGTTATAACTATTTATTATTAATTTAAGATACGAGAGTCGGAGACGTTTGTAGAAGTTCTTATTGATTTATTGATTTCACTTAACATTTGTTTAGGTTTTGAATTATTTTAATTAATTCTTATATTTTGATACCATCTATCCCAAACAACAAAATTAGGGTATAACGAAAACTTTAAATCTAGCCTACACCCAAACTTATAAATATTTTTAGAGATTTATAACTATAATAAGAAGTTTAGAGTATAATGTAAATTTAAATTTGATAATTTATATATTTTTTCAAGTTGGTAAATATTTAATTGGAGGTAGAGTATATTTATTTAATTTTCTTAAGTTGAGATTAGCTCAAAGTGGTGTTAGGTTGGACAAATTGAGCCAAGGGCCTAGCGTTTTCTTTCCCTTCTTTTCTTTTCTTCTCTTTCTCATTTTCTCCTTGTGTTTTCCTTTTTTTCTTTTTTTTCGGTGGAACCTAACAGAGGAGAAGGGAGAGGGAGGAGAGAAAAAAGAGATAAGAGAGAGAGAAAAGGGAGAAAGAGTGATCCAAAGCGAAAGGACAGTGGATCGGGGTAGTATTGGAGGCCGTGAACATCATGGTGACGTCCATTTTGTGTGATTTGGCCCGAGGTGGAAAAAATCAGCATTTGAAGTTCAGGAGCCACAACCTAAATCTTCTCATTTCTTCTTTTCTCTTTAGATTCGAGGTAAGTAGAACTTATATTCGTGTTCTAGACGTTGTTAGAAAGATTTTGACATATGTATGTGCTTCATTTAGTGATGTATCATGTGATTCGTGTATATATGTTATGGGTTATTCGTATATATGCTCAATCTTATTCATTCTTGAGTCTCGTCGCATGATATCAAGATATATACTATTGTTGTGAGTTATGGTGCCATTTTGAGCTTGAGGTGTTTGGATTATGGTGTTTTGGTGTTAGATTGAGCTTGTATCAGCTCAAATCTGTGCTGTGGACCGCAGGTCGCAAGAACGGGCTTCCCACGAGGTTAGGAGGCCCTCAGCTTCTTCCCGCAACTCAAGTGGCTTTCCTGCGGTCATCCTGCACCCTTTCTGCAACCTTCCCACGGAGGGCTATTTTTGACTCGATTTGAGATATTTTTGACCCAATTTCGATGGTATATCATATATAAAAGGATATATGTTGAAATTATGCACATTTTGAGGCTATAAAATGATATTATGGATGATTGAGTACATCATACTTTTCTTATAATGTTGAAATGTTATGGTGATGAACCCAAATTTTAGGTTTCTCAGATTTGGTTAAAAATTGAACCTTGATTATGTTTTTGTACCCCAAATTGAGTTATTATGTATGTCTAATGATAGAATGGATCCCAAATCATCATTAAACCTAATATGAATGTGACTATGTAATAAGTTAATGTTTAATTACATGATTGAGCATATCATGTGCATGACGTTTGGGCAGTATTATCTTAATTGTGTTATGACTACTGATTGGCCGAGGGCGCTATTTTATATTGATTTCCTGCTTGAGATGAGCGGATGGCTGTTTGAGATGAGCGGATACCTGACTAGGAGTGTAACACGATTCCCTAGTAGAAGGATTAGGGGGTGTAACACGGTTCTCCTAAGTCTTAGCTGATTGGGGGTGTAACACGATTTTCCATTTGGTATAGATATATATATTGAGATATACGTTTACCGTGAGCATAAATGGTACCGGTGGTGACCCATGTGCAGTTTTAAGTGTTAACCGTCCTAGGATAAGGTTGGGGTGAAGGGAGACGAGAGTATGTATTGACATTGTATTCCATCACATTCTATTGCACGAGATTACATTTATATCCTTGATATTGAGATGCTGATATGTGTGACTGTGACATTGATTAATAGGATGTATGATTTATATTGTTGACTATGAGTTAGGTATTGAAATAGAGACATAAATAGGAACTACGGTGACCTGATTTTCGAGGTGGGATACGTAAGCAACTTAGGCTTGAGTAGTCTAAGTCCGGTCTCGATTGTGGGAGATAATAATTGTGTTTATCCTCTTTGATTGTGGAAAGAATTATTAATATTGGACTTGGTGTGGCCTCTAAGGTGGATTTGATACTCACATTTATGACAGTAAGATCTGAAGAGATATGAACATAATTATAATACTTGTTCTAAATAGGCAGATCTGGAATGATATAAAAATAGATTATATTCTTGTTAAACTAATGATGACATAAAAATAATATTTCATATGGGAATGGATAATGGTTTTGGGTATGTCGTTGATCTTAATTTAAACTAAATTGAATTTGGTTGAATTCTATTTATTTCAATTAGTTTTTATATTCCCATACTATCCGTCCCGAACAATTAAATTAGTGGCGTGACATATAAAAATTGTAGATATAGGTTGTAACATTACGATAGTGCTAGAAATTAACCAAAAAATTGGTGATTAAGATGGTGTTAGATTACATATAGCTAAAACATTTGGGGGTCATTTGGTAACGTCGTTGTTTTTTGTTTATATTTATATGTTTATACCTTCTGTTTTCTACTTTTTATTTTTTTGTTGTTGTTATTTTTTCTGAAATAATAATTGAAACTGCATTTAGAAATGTAATTTTTTTTACAATTATTTAGTTTTTATTTTCATAAAAATTTAATTTTAAAAATTAATTAAATTTAATAAATATTTCATATTAATTTTATTTTATTTAATTATATTATTTATTAAAAATAACTGAATAAAGTATAAGTATTATATCACTTAATCCAGTAAATATAAAATACATTAATTGTAATATAATTATATTATTTACAAAAAATAATTGAATAAAACATATTTCATGATAATTTAAATAATTTAATTATGATATTTATAAACGTAACTTAATGAAATATATTTCATATTAAATTAATTAAATTGTGATATTTACTAAAAATAATTTAATAAAATATATTTAATATTAGTTAAGTTAATTAAATTAAATTAATATTAAAATAAATTAAATTATTATGATTTATTAAAAATATTTTAATAAAATATATTAATATTACTTAAATTAATTTAATTAATTTTATTGTTTATTAAAAATAATTTAATATTTATTAAATTAAATTAATTATTTTATTTATTCAAAATAAATTAATAGAATATGTTACATATTAATTTAATTATATTATTTATTAAAAATAATTTTAATTTAATAAAAATTTTAATAAAATAATTCATTTTAATATAATATAACAAAAGTGAACAAAGTGTTAACTTGACAATATATTTGCAACAGAAAAAAATTGAGTGAAAATATTTTTTGTTTATCTTTTTCCATTTAAGCTTTAATTTTTTGAAAAAAAAAATAAATTTAATAAACATTTTTGTTAAAAATTTATAAAATTTTAAAAATATAAATAGAAAATAAAAAAATAAAAACATTAACAAACGGAGGCTCAATGTGAGTTTTTAAAATTAAATGATTTCTCTCAATCCGCGATGGAATTTTATTCAATTGTGCAAAGTTAATTAATTCATGTTTTTTAAGAAAAAGAGAAGAAATCATTTACATGTAACATTTGTGTTGTTTTTAATAAATTGAGATAATTATACTTTACTTTTCTTAGAATTTGTCTAAAAACACATTTTATATAGTTTAAAAGTAAAAGCACTGGGATTTAAATTAAAATGTAAAATTAATGAAACTTATTAAATTTATGTATGGTGTGTTATGAAAACTAACATGCGATTGGGTAAAAAGATGTTATTAAAAAAATTGAAACATATGATAATTAATATGCGACTGTGCAAAAAATATTTTTAAAATAAAAACATTATCAAATATAAATTGTATATAGAGTTCCTTTAAAAATGAATAAAAATTTCATTCTAACATAAAAATAAGAAAAAAATGCATTTTATTTATATATCTTTGCAATAATTTTTTCTTTACAACTAATTTTGATTTATAAATTATAAAATTAATAAAATTTGTTAAATTAATTAAATTTATAATTTACTATAAATTATGAAAAATTATATTAGCTTTTAAATTAGAAGAGGTAGCATATTTAAAGGTAAACTTCAAAAGTAAAGTATAATTACTACTAATAAATTCCTTGCAAATTGTATAAAAATTTTAAAATGTAAAAGTTAATTCTCCAATATTCAAATTTAAGGAAAAGAAAAATTATCTCGATTTTCTAATAAAACCAAAAAAAAAAATAATAACAAATATCAAGGAAGAGATGACATGTCGCTTCAGGAGGCTTCCACAACAGTGATTGCTCATTACTCGTTTGCCACGTGTCCTCGGGGCCACGCCAGAGGGCTCCCGAACCATCTTCTTCCCAACTCTTGTATAAGATAAGTACGATTAGCACCCCAATGAAGTGGTAAGCATCAAAGCTTTTTGCGCAGTCCATAGCAAGAGGTTCGGAATCACTTTACACTCAATTCTCACACAGCCCATAGCAACAAGCGTGGAATCACTTTGCTCTCAGTTCTTATACAGCCCATAGCAGCGCGTTCTGTTCCTCTTCTAATGGCTTTAAGTAAACCAGTGAGTAGTTTAGCCCCTCTCTCTCTCCTCTCTCTCTCTCTATATATATATATATATATATATATATATATAATAATTGCTCTTATCTTTTTAACTGGTTAATTATGGATCACCGGCCATGTCGCAGAGTTACTGGAAATGGATGCTGAGTCGCGTTGGAGGAGTAAGGTCGAGTTTTGCTACTTCAACGTCCCCGAAGATGAAGGCCTTTTCTCCGGCTCTGGATTATGGTGATATTCAGAGCACAAAACCCAGGTAAGGGGGAGGTATAATTTTTTTTGTAATTTTTAGCCAAAAAGTGTTAGTTATAATTTTTAATGTGTTTGGTTAAGTTAGTTATAATTTTAGTAATTTTTTTGTAATTTTTGAGTGTTTGATAAAATTTTGGTAATTTTAGTAATTTTTAATAATTTTTGAATGTTTCGTAAAAATTTTGATAATTTTTTTGTAATTTTTGTGGAGTAAAACTTTTAGTAACTTTTGAGTGGAATAAATTATTATAACAAAGTTAAAAAGTTTGAGGTTTTATTAAACGTCTATTTTGTAATTTTTGATAAATTTTTACACATTTTTGTAGGTCGAACGGGGTCAAAGTTAAATAGGGTGACATTAGAGTGATAAAAATGAGATACGTTGTGGGTTTATAATTCGTGTAAAGATATTAAAGCATGATAATTTTTAAAATTTTTTAAAATTTTTTATTATTTTTTAAAATTTTTTAACGTTTCAAAAGACTCTCGGAGATGGGAGAATATTTTACTTGGATATTTTTACTCGACGGTTTTACCATTTGAAATGTAAAATTTAGCACTTTGCAATTACATAATTTCGATTTATAATTTTTTTTACATGAATTTTGATTTATAATTTTTTATATAATTTCAGTTGTGTTTTTATTTTAGAATTAAATTTTTTAATGAATTAGTTGCAATTTTTTCTGTAAAGTTTTTATTTATATTTTTCTTCTCCTTGTTTAACTTTCTCTCGCTCCCCCCCCCTCCCCTCCCCCTCCCCAACACCAATATCATCCATCCTTTAAGATGATATTATGGTTCCCCACGTTTCATGAAATATTATGGGGTTGAACGTTATTTAATTTTTTTTTTAAGTGATTTTGATTGTTTTTAATAATTTTGTTAATAACTCTGTTAACAGTATAAGAATATGAAAAGTTTTAGGGAAGAGAGGTGGATGCGAAATGGAGCAAAGCATTTGTTCTCGTCTTAAATTTAACATGTAGTGGGCTGAGCCGTAAATCCGAAGGTTTCAGACCATATAATCCTATTAAGTTTAAGAATAAAGGTGGTTATAAATATTCTCTATGTAATCTTGTGATCAACAAGAAATAATTCTTGCTCATGTTCTCGTAGATGTAGCTAAATTTTGGGGAATTACGTAAATATATGTGTTTATCTTTTTACTGTTTGGGGACTTTCTACCATCGTTCTTCGTGTGATTCAACCTGGCTTTGATATCACTTTGTTGGATCGGCTTTGGGAAAAAGTTGGTCCCAAAGGCACCAAGGATATTGGTATTATCCCAATTATGAACAAAGGGAACAAGAAAGAAAGCAAATACCAAAACTTTGACTACCAAAGATTTTTGAGTCTCATGTTAATCGGATGGGAGTTAGATGTAATGAGTCAATGACTTAAGTGCAAATGAAAAAATTTATTGTAGGAGTTGCAGTAGAAAGATAAATGGTTGAGATTTTTTTACCTTTTAATTACATGTGATCTTTGACATTTTATATTAATTGTGTTCTAATCAAATTTATTTAACTTTTATTTTTATTTTGAAAATAAATAGAAACCATTGGATTAAATATAAAAAAATTTTAACTGTTCATCTTTTCACTACAACCGTTATAGTGAATTTTTCACCGCAATCACCTTTAACCCCGGGGGTGGATCAATCGTTGGATCCGCTTGCCGTGCATTTGTCCTATTTTTGGATAGTAACTTGGATGAGTGGTGCAACAGGGCGGCGCCGGCAAAGGGCGACTATGTGCCGGTGTATGTGACGTTGGGGATGATAGTGTTGTCGACGACTCTCGGGCTCTACACGGCGATGCATCAGCTGAGGCGAGCCCCCAATGTCCAGGTGAGGAAATCGAGGAGGGAGACGATACCCGAGCTGGAGGATCCTGACCGTGTGGCTGATGAAGCCGACAGGTTCATCAAGAAATCCTTGTTCCGAAACCTCGCTCACATTCAGGAGGTCGATAAACTCATCGTTCCTGATCACGTCGGCTGTGAAGTTCTCGCCAGGTACCAAACCGAACCCCCCTTTTTTCCCAATTTCTTGTAATTGATTCGACGGCTTGGGCTTTTACGAATTGTATGTACTGATCGTGTTTCGTTGGGTTGACGGTCGGAATTGGGTGGGGATTATTTCAGGCCACCGCGCGCGGAGACGCTGAAGTCGGTGGGTGTGGATCCGAAGATACACGGGTAACAACGGTGATCCGAAAGTTGAAGCTCAGTCGATCTGTTGACCCTTTTTTTTTTTTTTTAAATACTTCGGTTCGAGTGTGGCAGACGAGTACTTTGTGTTTTATTTAATGAATCCATTGTTAGTCTTTGTATATATCTGTGAATGGAATAAAAGTATAGTTGTGGATTCTCAAGTTCTATACTGGAGCACGCTTTGTTGATTTCTGGATCTTGCCAGGTTAATTTAGCCTTCGAATCTTGCCCTGGTTAGGCGCTAAACCATCTCAGTGAGTGTGCGTCTGTGTTTGGTTCGAGGGAAAAGCGGAGGGGAGGGAAAATAGCGTGAGGGAAAAATGAGTTGAATTTTTTTTTTTGTTTGGCCCGAGGGAAAGTGGAATGAAAAATTTTGAGAGGGTGGCTCGGTGGGGAAAGAAATACGTGCACCATGGTAATGGGAGATGATATTAATTAGCAGAGAGTATAAAATAAAAGAAATGATTATATTTTTTTATTTGTTTGTAAGCTTATGGAAGAGTATTTTTTTTTTTTTTGAGTTGAGAAGAGAGGGAAGGAAAAGAGGGAATAGATAGTTATTTTACCATTAAAGTTTTAGAGAAATCAAGTTTAATTTATTTAATTTTGGGACATATTTGTAATTTAATTTTTATATTTTATTTTATGAGTAAATGTATTATTTTAAAAGTTTTATTATTTTACTGTTCTCTCTTTTTCTGTTTTCATTCCTTCTCAGTTTTGAGAAAAGATAAAAATTTTAAAATTTTAAAACACATTTTTTTTTTCTCTCTATTTTTTTATATCCCTTTTTCAAAAAACTCTTATTAATTTTAATTTTTTTCTTTTTTTTTTTTTTATCCCCTCCATTTCATGCCGTCTAACCGGATGGTAGAAATGGGACAGCTGAGAGATGAGGAAAAAGTTGGGGAGGAGAAGGGAGAATAGAAAATAATTTTAAGTGATTTTTTTTTTTTGAAAATAATTTTTTGTACAAAATCAGAATGGTAACATATGTATTTAATTATTTCTTTTTTTTTTAGCTACCTCAAAGAACCTTTTGATTTTTTTTAATTTTATTTATCGCTCATAAATATAATCGTTTAAATGTTTATAATGTATTTATAATTAAACTAGTTATATTAGTAATAAAATTTTAATAATTTAAGTTTTGTTATTAATGATTTAGATTAGTTATAAATTTTGTTTGATAAGTTACAACTTGTTTTCTAATTAGAAATTAGAAAAATTTATTTTTCATGGAATTTATTAATAAACTTAGTAAATTAGTCTGAACATGTTAATATTAGACTTGCATTGTTAACTGCACTGATTTTTATTTTATTTTATTTTATTTTATTTTGTTACTGGTCATATTCAGCTTGTTGCCGTGGGTTTTAATTTTTGTTATAATGTTTTGTGTTAAAAAATTTTTGAACTTACATGTTTGTGAAGTAATCTCAATTGAAATGCAAATCCTACGTTTGTTTGGTATGATATTTTATTTAATAACTACTTAAAAATATATTTACTTCATATAGCGATAGTCTTTCGAATTTAAGGTGGTATTTAATTTATTTTTTTTCTATTTTTATTTTTTATTCTGTTTTGAGTTCATTTGTCATTTTGGATTTTTAAAAATAAAGAAAAAATAGTTTAAAACACATTTGATTGTTTGTATTTTTAAAATTTTTAGAAAACCGAAAATAGATAGATTTACAGATGAATGAAAAATGATGAAAAGTCATTTTCAGTTTTTTAATTCAAAATAAAAAAAATTTTAAAATGGGAAAAGAAAACATTTTTGCTTTATTGTTTTTAAATTTTAAAATATAAAACACATAAAACAGAAAACAAAAAATAAAAAAACAAATCAAATGCTACTTAAAATATTTAAAAATAAGTTTTACATTATTTGTTTAAAATTATTATTGTTAAACTATATTAAGTCAACCATATTAGATGAAGTAAAGATAATAATTTAAAATTTAATGCAAAAATAATCTTTAATAGTTAACATTAAAAAGTAAAAGAAAATTGATTTTTAACGAGTCAATGAAAAAAATAAATATCAATTAATTTGTTTAAAAATTATTCAAATATATACAATAAAAGTAAAATAATTCAATGTAAGTTTATTAAAAAATTAAAAATAAAAAAAGTGCGAGACATGTTATTGGACATCAGAAAGTTTACTTCTACTATTCTGAAGTCTGGCATCATCAATACTCGCTGACATGGTGGTGGGTTCCTCTTAATTATCAAGTAGTGGATCCACTGCAATATATGGTGTTAAACAAGTTACAATGGATTCGATTGGAGTAAGAAAAAATAAAATAAATTGAGATAAAATATAATTTAGAGTTAATTTTAATGTCGTTTTTTTTTTTTTTGAAAAATCGTAAACTGTGGGAACGATTTTCCAAATCCGTTCCCACGGATTCAAAAAAAATTTTAAAAAATAGCGACAATGGTACTCATTTGAAAACTTTCGACACAAATAATGTGATTGTATAAATTTATACATTCAGTTAACCTATTTTTAGATTTTTTTTTATTTTTTTAGCGAAATATTGAAATTTTTTGAAATTAGTGATGGAGAGAAAATTAGAGGTAGAGGAGTTGTTAGAGATTTATAGAATTTTTAAAAAATTTTTTTTTTACTTCAAATGAGCCTAATATATGGTGTTAAACAAGTTACAGCACACCTTACATCGCATGCCTATCTGCATTCACATTTTTTGTGATAATTAAGTAGGATTTATCATCACGTAAATGAGTAGTGGATGGTGTGAAACTTTAGAGTGATAGAAGTAGATTTTTTTTTATCAGAAAACACTTGTTTATTTCACCAACCTAAAAATAAATAAATAAAATAAAAAATAAAATAAAAGCTAATGAACTTTAATTATGGTGTTATTATTATTATTATTACTTTTGGTAGGTTGGGACTAATCCTTTCCTATTAAGTAACTCGTTTGTCAATTTCTTGCATTGCATTGTACATAATACATGTTAGGATTGTCTGTATGTCGAACGGCCCAAAATTCCAACACAGGCCCACCTTTTTTTTTTTCCTAAGGTTAAAAAAAAAAAAAAAAATTGAGCTTGTTGGCAAAATGGCCAAGGTGATTGGGAACCATGACTCAGGCCTGGCTCGATTTACTTAAAATATGTTTTTAATATTTTATTTATATTTTCTTATAAAAATTATTGTTTCAGTACTAAATTATTTACTTTTATATTTTTTAAGTTAATTTTTAGTTAAAAATATAATTTAAAATATATTTAAAACTAAAATAAGTTAAGTGATTGGGCTTAGAATTTTAAATCTAGGCTAATTTTTTACGCAAAGTTTATTTATAGATAAAGCATACAAAAACTCCAAACCAACATATATTTTTATTTTATTTTTCAACCCGATAGAATGAATATATCTGGTTGTATGCAACCTGTGTCGTAATAATTAGGAGTGTGAACGAGTCAGTTTAATTATATTTATACCTAACTTAGAACCGAATTAATTTTTTGGTTCTTAAAATTTAGACTCCGAGATCGAACTAATTTTAAATTAGAATTAAACTAAATCGAACAAAAATATTGAATTAGTTTAATACACTTTAGTTTTTGATTTAGGTCATTTCGGGTTGAATTGAGTCCATTTTCAGTTTAGACCAATTCGATTCAAATTTTAGAATTATAAATATTTATATAGATATTATTTGATTTTATATTATATATTATATTTTTAGATTAGTTCGAATTTTGTTATTTTTAGTTTGAGTTCGGGTTAAGTTAAGTTGAGTACTTACTAACTTGAGAATCAAATAAAAAATATTTATTTATTGAATTTTTATTTTAGAATCGAATAAAAATAATATAAAACTAACCTGAATCAAAGTAATCGAATTAATTCGCTTTTCGAGTTGGTTTTTTTTGGTAGGCCCCTAGTAATAAACTACATGCACGTACTAAAAATTGTTCCAACAAGTGCTGACAGAACATATTAAAGAAGAAAAAGACGATAATTTGTGCGGGAGGAATATGCAGGGCTTGTTTGATGGGAATTTGTCTAGAAGAAAGTCCTATGCAGTTCAAGTATTTTATTTAAAACATATTCTTAGATTTATTGCGAAGTCTTAGAACCATTGTTTTTTTTTTTTCCCCAAAATATATATATTGTGGGTCTACTAAGACTCTGTTTATTTGGGGATGTGAGATTAGGAGATTTGTTATTTATGGATACTAAAAGTCTCGAATTTGATAATGAAAAAAAAAAAAAAAGACGGGATTAGGAGTGTGATCGTGTATTCTCCCTCCAAACTTGATTCTTACTAAAATTTAAGAGTTCGAATTTATTTTCTGTTACATCTTTTGTTAAATTGCATCTCTCATCATTTTATATCCTAACAGTAATATAACAAGAAAATAATTTTACATAAAAAATTAATTTCATACTATTATTTATTTTCATCATTTAATTCTTCCAGCCAAACATAACTTAAGATTATAGAGGGTGAGGAGGGAGTTGTAGGGAGAAAGGAGAATTTATTCTCTTAAACCCGTGAATGCAGATAAACTGGCCCAAAAATATATCAATTATGTGTAGGTTGAATTTTTTTTTTTTCCCTAAATAAATTGGTATAAATTAACGCTAATTTTCTGTATGTTTAATTGTTTTTTTCCCCTTTTTCTCCTTTTTAAGTAGCGTTTTAGTTTGACTGTGCGGGCGTTCGATCCTAACATTATTCAAAACCTTCATTAGCTAGCCAATTTATGAAGAGAAATCTGAAATGGTCATTCCCTGCAATTACCTAAAAGAAAATGGAACATCATCTGCTCCAATATCAATTATATACATAATATATTCTATATGGTGTTGGTGGGATTATAAGCTGATTCTTATAAATCTCGAGTAGTTTCCGGATAAAAATTTGTGGTGATTCTGTACACGGAGATAGCTGTCACAGAAGTGCCGCACACTTTCAATACACCAAGGATTCGTGTTTGATGATAGGGATTGTATGGTGTGAGTATAACTAATACTGTGAATAATATACGAGATTGGATATAATGTGGAGATTAATTTTTTACGAGGAATTATTTTTTTTTGGTGTTTGGTTAATATGATATAATGTTAAATAAAAGATGTGATTTAACATGAGATATGACAAACAATGCCGGACCACCCCACTTGGTTGCCTCAGTCTGTTGTGTTCATCAGTTGCCATTGGCCCTTGGCCCTTAGCCCACTTGGTTGCCTCTTGCCCACTTGGCCCGAGGAGTTGCCCTAGCCCACGGTTTTGTTAGACTTACCCCTGGGCCTGCTGTGGTGACAAAAAATAATTTTGAATCATTAGATTTTAGCGAAAAGTAAATCCAAAAATGAAAAATATATAATACCACCTTCCTGATGGGTTAGGGGTAGGTCCGGTACACCGCAGACCGTCGGATCATCTGTCCGTACAGTATACGGTATACCGTACAAATAATCCGACGATCCATAATATATTGGACAGTCCGGTGCACGGACCTACCCCTTCCGTTCCCTGATATCTTATTTTCGGAGTATAAACAGTCCGAAGGCACTAATGATCCCTTTTCACTTTTTCTAATCAATCAAAGAAGTAGAGGGAGCCCGCAGACATACAGTCCAATCCAAGCTCTAGTCCCACGAACAAACGTGCCCTAAAGCGTTTTGACAAAACTTGGAGAATAAAGTGATGGAATACCTATTGACCTCTGCTCAACACCCCTAGTCAAGAAGGTGGGATGTCCTGTTTATTCAGAATCCATTCCGATGTTTGGTGACTTTTCCACCAATATTTTACGGGGCAGTGCTACCACTACTTCTCGTAAAATTATTAATTTTTTTATCATGTATTATTGCATTAATTAAATAATTTACTTATATTTTAATTAAATTTAATCCCGAATTGATTGATTTAAAATCTTTAGGGATCATTTGATTTTTTTTCTTTTCTGTTTCTTGTTTTATTTCTATTTTATTTTGAATTTATTTTTCATTTTGTATTTTTAAAAATAAAAAAATAGCTTAAAATTCATTTGGTTATTTGTGTTTTAAAATTTATTTTTAAAAACTGAAAAAAAAATTACATATGAAATAAAAAATGATAAAAAGTAGTTTTGAGAGTTTTTAACAAAAAAAAAAAAGAGAAAATCTCAAAACAAGAAAAATAAAATATTTTTTGTTTTCCCGTTTTAAGATTTTTAACGTATAAAACAAAAACAAAAAATAGAAAATATAAAAGTAAACCAAATGCTACCTTAATTATTCAAATTCAACCGGAAAGTAAAATACATGTACGTAGCACCATATATTTTTACTAATTTTATTTCAAAATTTGTATTTCCATTTTGTCATTTTATCGCATGTACATTTAATTTAATTTTAATGTAATTCATCTGTTACAGAATTTCTAACAGTTTTAGGTAGCTTTTGGCAACAAAATGTTTAGCAAAAATCTATTAACTTTTGATTTTTAGCATTTGGCAAACCACTAGCTTTTGCCACTTTTCTGCCATTCTACAGTAATTTCTCAACTCAAAGTTACTAAAAGTTGTTAAAAGTTATCGAAAGTTGTTAAAAAATACTAAAAGTTACTAAAATTTTTATCAAACACTCAAAAGTTGTAAAAAATTATTGAAAATTAGTAAAAATTACTTTTTGTTTCACCAAACACAACAAAAATTACAACTAGTAACTTTTGGTAAAAAATTAAAAAGTTACTAAAAATTGTACCTTCAAACTCTCCCTTATATGAATGGAAGACATTAAAATTGACTCAGATATTCAGTGAGTAAAATATTAAGATAATTAAAAATATATGTTATAAAATAAAATTTTCAATAAAGTAGAAATATATTAAGTTTATCAAGCTAAGATTTCAATATGTTAAACATGCACTATCAAGAAAAAAATTAAAAAAGATAGGATAATGATAACAAGTATCATGGACTTTAACAAAGGCAGAACAGTAAACTCAGCATCTTAATGTATACTTCAACATCAAAGCATGCTAGTAGTGAAAGCATAATTTGTGGGCCTGATTAGATTTTGTTGCCCTGTTGTTATTGTTGGTAATTAAAAAAGTCAACTTCCAGTAAACCCAACTTGGATTATCCAATTGCAGGCTAAAAGAATCCTTAACTCTTGGAACCCTTGGATAACTGTTCTTTGTTTAGGACTTTAAATCTGACAACATAAAAATAAAAATAAAAATAAAAATAATTAGGGGTTTAATCGACATTTTGCGGGTCTAATATTTTAATTATAATTGTTAAAAATCTGATAATTTAGTTTTTATAATTGGAGGATCCTGTTACATTGATTAACAATCCCACATTTAAATATTATGTGATCATTAATTGAGAGATGAAATTGTAAATGTGTATGTAGAGAAATTTTAAAGGAGGGTGATAGAAGCCCGATATTGTAATAAATTAAGTCATCGAGTTTTTAATTATTATAATTAAAATATCAGGCTCTAAAATAAAATTTGCATGCTGAAAAGTTTAGAGGTGCAAATTGTATTTTATCTAACAACGAGTTGAAAAGTTCAGAGGTGTAAATTGTATTTTATCTAATAATGAGTTTAATTTCAATACACTATCAGAGTAAAAGCTCATTATTATATAATTAAACAAAATATAAAAATAATAATTATAGACAAGTTTTATGTTTGGAAATCCGTTTAATAATAATCCTTACACTAAGAGATTATCAAAATTAAATTTAAAAAATCCCTAAAGGCTCGATTTACGTGCATAATTTCATATTTAATTAAGGGGGTGTTTGGCAAACACTTATAAAAACCTCAAACTTTTCATCAATCCCTATTTCTTTCAACTTTCTTCACTAAAATTTACCAAACACATTCTCCAATTTTTTCAATTCTCTTACTTTCTCCTTTTTTTTCTTAATTTTCTTTTACTTCCACCAATTTTATAACTTTTTACCAAACGTATAACTTTTAAAATTATAACTAATTAAAAATTCATACTCTACTTATTATAAAAAAATAAAATTTTAAATAAAACTCAAGAATGCCAATTAAATTTTACCCTTACCATATTTTGTTATAAAATTTTGTCTATATGGATTCCAGCGCTATATCTAGATGTATGGAGGTCACCTGCTTTTTGGTTGTATAAATAATTTTATTACATGTGGTTTCTCTCAGAGAATGAATTCTAGTGACCACTAAAGTTTGAATTCCCAACAAAAAGATCACATTCTCTTGGCCTTTGAAATAAGGAATGAGTCCATTGAGGAGTAATTGTCAATCTTTATTCCTCAAAGATTAATTAACTATGCTACAAATTAATTTATATAACAGTATTTAAAATAATTAGTGTAACAATCGCATATTTGATAAAACAGACATGTAAATAACAAATATATAATAATTAAAATTTAATATAACGTCTTTTATATGATATAGTGTAGGACGATCAAAGTTTCCTCAAATGTTAATTAACTAGGCTACATATTTATTTATATACATATGATTGAAATAATTAGTGTAACAATCATAGAATTAATATAACAGACATGTAATGCAACGAAAATAAAATAATTAAAACTTAGTGTAATGATTGTTATATGACAAAGTGTAATAAAATTGGAATTCTTTTAAATCACTATGTAATAATCAAGATCGGACTCACATAGGGTTCGGACGGAGTAATCGCTTTTAACTCATTTAAAAATTACACTTAGGCCCTCCTTATTTTCTAACTCAATAAAAGAATATCGCCTAATATTTTGTTTTCACTACCCACTAAAAGTCTAACTTATTTTTCATGTTACGCAATATAGATAGTTTATTGATTAAATTAAAATAATTAGGAGTTTTTTTTTAAATTATGCCCACAAAATTATTATATTACTATAATTACCCTTAAAAAACTAATTTTATTCTCTCGATCAATAAATTATAAGCAATTTTTACTCCGTTGATTAGAAATTCTAAGTCCGCTCTTAATCACTTATTATGTAAAACCATGAATACAAACCATTTATTAGCTTAGTCTTGCAATACCTAAACTTTTGATTATTCCAAAGAGATAAGATATGGTAATCTGATTGAGATGATCATGACGTGCGTTTGATTGCGTTTGATTCAATCAGCTTTCCATATCACAACCATAGGGAAATCCTCTCTCTATATAACCCTCAAGATATATGGTTTGTTTAAGGTAAGGCGGCGAGTGACAAAGAAGGCCAATGAGAGAATTTAGTATATTAAGACTGATGATCAGAGAAGTTTTCAGCTACCCTCCAAGGCTTCCAGTATTCCATATGTGTGTATATATATATATATATACAGTTATACACACACACACACACTTACTGGTCTCATTATGGAATAATGGAAGCTTTGGAGGGCAGTTGAAGACTTACTCTGAGTGACTGATGGTTTAGCAAGGTGTTTTTGGACGATCACCCATGGCAACAGTACATCCCAGTTTTATTTTGAGGTAACTTATTATTATTAGTATTTTGAAGAAAATGTATATATTATAGGTGTACGAAACTCCTGCCTTGTGCGGGGTTCGGGGAAGGGTCGGACCACAAAAGTATTATTATACGTAGTTTTACCTTATATTTGTAAGAGATTGTTTTCACGACTCGAACCCGTTACCTCAGGTCACACGGTAGTAACTCTTAGGAACTTAGCATGTAAGCTAGTTTTACAATAAATGACTAGTTTTTGTGATTAGTTTATCAATGATTCAAACTCTGGATCGGCCAGTTTGTTTCTATCCATATGTGATTATATATACTATTGATCATTGATCCACATGTATTTGTTTGATTGAACATCTAATTTGTCTTTAGGCATATTTCATTTTAATCACTTAATTGCAGTGTAAAAAGACATCTTGCCTAGAGCAGCCTACTAACTTGTCTCACACACACACACACAGACACACACATATATATATATATATAAATGAGATTAATTAATTCATAAAAGATGCTACCTGTTGACAAATAGTTATAAATTAAGAGTGTGTTTGGAGTAATAAAAAATAAGAAAAATGAGATAAAATAAGATAAATTGTAGGTTTGTAATTCGTGTAATAAGAAGAAATGTAAATTATTTTAAAAAAGTTTTCAAAAATTTTAATAAAAATCAATACATCATATGCACCCTGAGAAACTAGGCTATCTAATATGTCTAAATTAGGAAATATATCCATTTGCTCCATGATATATTATTTATCAAGAAAATCTTAGAAAAAATGTATTTTTAAATTGAAAATTTCAAATACATACATGAATTTTTATTACATCTAATTGTATATGGCACAGAAACCAAGCGCAAAAATTATAATTACACCTTGAGTAAATATGAATATATTTAGAATTTTAAGTTCTTAATTAATTAGTTCACTAAAATAGAATTTTCAGTTTAAAATTTTATATATTTAGAATTTTCCCTTGTTTAATTATTATATATATGATCAATATGCAATATTAACTCATCTAATTAATCGCACATCTATTATTGGTTTAATGTAAGGCGTTACACGGCCTATGATGACAATATCCAACTCGTAATCCTATATATAAGCCAATAAATGAATCAGGAAATGTAATTTCAGCTGGTTGGGATTTACAAAGCTTGCAATAGGGTTTTCTGAAGCACCTAATTATTAATCTGCAGGAGATCGATCATCATTATCCCTCAACTAGGATCGAGCCATTCCATATATACATATCTTTTTTTTTTTTTTTGGGGTATGTAATATATCTTTATGACAGCTTCTATATATATGAATATATCAGAAACCTCCAGCATGGCTTTGTAAAATATGCCCATTGGCATGGTTGATTAATTCCTGAACCAACTTAAGATATGTAGTATGAAAACAACTTACGTCTACTGTACTTTAAACAAAATTAGCATTAATTTTTTTACATCATTAAAATTTTAGATAAAAAATTCAAATTAAAAAAATTATTGTAATCCATGAGTTTTAATTTTTTTTTTCAAAAATTTAGGCTCTGACAGATATTAATTAGATGTATTTTAGTCTCTCTCTATCCAATTGATTTTTAATAAGCACCGTAAAAGAAACATAAATTATAATATTTTAATTTGAAAGGTTTAGTTTCTTAGAAATCATAATTAGGCGAGATTTAAGTTAGTAATTTTGATTTGCATATGATCTGTACCCTTGAAATATGGTAAAATTTAAAATACTTTTGCAAGATAGATGATAATAGGGTCATTAAAATAAAAATTAAATGGGAAGTTAAAATTAAAAAAAATTTACCTCAATCGTTGAATGAAAGAAAAAATAATTCTTAACTGTTGAATCTTAATTTGTGATAAAGATATTTTTAAAAACCAAATTATTATTATTATTATTATTATTATATATTATATCTCTTTTTTATATATATACGCATGTGTGTCATTCGTTATTATTGTTATTGTTATTTCCTTTATTTATTTATTTTTGAGTGGTGAGGGGAGAAGCCGGGAAGAGGATAGGTCCGGTGCACTTACGGTGTAGTATACGTCCGGTGCCCTTACGTATCATTGATTTTAAAATAGTAACAAATCATCTAATATTTATAATGATGACAAAGCTGGACCTCCCCGGATCCGGGAGAAGTCCGCAAAGCTGGAGCTTCAGCTGCTTGTGGTACAAGCATGTAACCTTTTTTGTCTCATACATCCCTTGATTGTTTCATTGTAATTTCCTTTGTCCTTTAATATATAGACTACGTTGGCAGATATATATATATATATATGTATAGAGAGAGAGCTTAGTTGTTTCTTTGTTTCTTCTTCTAAGCTTTCTTGTGAAACTTGGATGAAGTTTCTGTACAGATAATTTAAAAAATAAAAATGGAAACTCCATTATATTAAAACCTTAGAATTATATGCCCCCGAAACCATACATAAATAGGGCCATAACAATCCATATATCCCTCCTCTCTCTTTCTCTCTCTCTCTCTCTCTCTCCTTCATTGATATTTCTTCCACCCCCACTTAACTCTTCTCTCTTTCTATTATACATGCAGGTAGCAGTGCTCTGCTGGGATGCTTCATTGCAAAGGGATTTTTGAGGTCCAACTTTCTCAGAACTCTCTCCCTCAGCGGCTATTCTCTACCTCAGCCATCATATACAAATGTATATTTGGAAGCTCAAGGGAGAATAGGCTGGGGGGAGAGTTCCGAAAATGTTGGCTTTCTATATCAGTTGGTACTGTGCTCGCCACAAAAATCCTATATACATGTGTTTGCAGTGGCGGACGCCGCGGACCCAGAAATGTAAGTTAACGCAGATTAAATCATAAGTAAAATTTTAAATTTTAAATAAATATAAAAATAATAAAATACATAAAATATTACATATTAATATTAAATTTATTTTTACACAAAAATACCTTTAAATTAATAAAATAAGTTACGATCGTTCTTTTCATTCTTTCGTATTCTAAAAATGTTGTAATTTTTTTATTAAAATAGAATGATTTTTATTCCTTTATTTGATTATTAATTTAAATAATCTTAGAATAAAAATAATATTAATTTAAACTTATTTAAAATAAAATCAAAAAAAAAATTTTAAAAGTTGAGTAATATAAATAAAAATAATAATATTTGAAATAGTTCGAACATTACATAACCTATATGAGTTAGTGAGAGAAAATTCAAATTTGATATAATATAAATACGTGAACCTAAAATTGACCCGATTTAATATAATTTGACTTGATTATAAAATAAATTAATTATTAAATATACTCATTAAATTTTAAAATATTTAAACATTTACACACAAACATGAATCATCTGTTAGGGTACAAGTACATGTGCAAATCATGATAATACGGTGTTTGGAGTTGTAAAAATTTATAGAGATTTGTAGAGTTTTTATCTTGTAATTAGTGCAGTGAAAGAAAAAATTTAAATTTTGTATTGAGTTTTTTTTTTAATTTTTTTCAGTGTAGGCGGTGGCTCACGCTCGACACAGCGTCGGTCCACCATTATATGTGTGATATGTATATCAGACTTCTACGATAATCATTATCGTGTATACATAAGGTATGTTTGATATATACACATATAATAAGTATTTTGTATGAAAAATTTGTGTAATTGGTGGCATTGCGTTGCTCAGCATAGTATGACATGTATTCCAACCAGAAACCTTGAAGCTGCCGGTGCTTCACTTTAAATTAAGTTTATACCTAGCAGCTCTTGTTCTCTTGAGGATAATTCATATACTGTGAAGGGAAAAATTGTTTCCATGATTCATCGGTGATTGTGAGAAAATTTTTATTTTGAAACAAACACTCTTAAAAGAGTAGAATGGGAAGTAGCCATTTTTTTTTTCCGTTGTTTGAGCTTAATTTAGCAAAAACTCCCTTCAAATTCACTTTGTAACTTGTTTAAAATTGAATTCAAGCTCAAACTTGGTCTGCAATAAACTGATTAAGTTCCGAGTTAAAAAAAAAACTCAACTTGAAAACTGAGCTCACAAACTCGCATGCTAACTGGATAAATTAATATATATCTTTATAATATTTTATTTGTCATATTTTGTACTTAAAACGATATTGTTTTGATTTAATCAAATTATTCACGAGTCAATCTCGAGTTTAAATTATTTTTTATTACTTCAAACTCAATCTCGAGCCTATATAATAGTTCGAGTTAAATTCGAATAAATTAAAATCAAGCTCGACTTGACTCATTTTCTTCCTTACTAAATAATGAAGAGGCCAGTTAGGGCTTCAAGAGTCAACCCCTGACTTTGAAACAATATTAGAAAAAATTTATGCTATGGTTCAACGCTTCCAAAATTTTAAAAAATAACAGAACTTGATTTAAATTAATGTTGAATCAAGAAAAAACATTAGTGCAAATAATTTTTTTACATAAAAAAAAAAATAGGATGTAGACCAAATTTCTGAAATTTTGATTATTTTTTTTAATTATGATATATAATTTTAAATTTGGCCAGCCCAAACATAATCTAATTCACCACTTGTTGTTGACGAAAGCACTAAAACTAAAAGGGAAAAAAATAATTTGAAACTCAAAGTGGCTTCAACAATTTAAGCATATAAAAATAAGCGTAGTTTTAATATTTTTAATATAAAAATTCAATATTAACTAATATCTAAAAAAATAAAGAAAGAAAATCAAAAGACCAAAAAATCAACTAATGCAAACAAAAAAAAATTAATTTCAATTTCTATTACAATTATTGAGTGTTGCATATAATCAATGGTAACTTTTGTGACATAATCATTTTAATTGATAAAATTGCTAAAATGTGTTTATAAATTTGAATTTTATTTGCAGATATTCATTTATATTTTTTTATGTATTAATATATTTTTTTATTTATTTAAATAAAATTTATGGTTATCAATTTTTAATTCTTTTTTAAGTCTAAATTTAACACCCGAAATTATAAAAATATATTTTTCTTACATAACACTTTTATTATAAAAATGTAATTATTCATATTTTTCTAACATAAATTTATAATAATAAATACATTTTTCAAAAAAATATATAAAACAAATTAGAACTGCTATTACAACTCAATTGGCACAAACAGAACTATTTATTAAAATAGCTTGCATGACGTATGATGATTAATTTATAAATAATATTATTTATCAAAATTATTATTAAAATAGATAACTAATTATGAACTGATTATTTATAAAATTTAAATTATTATAAACTTTATATTATAAAAATATTATCAATAGATTATTCTAGTCATAAATTTTAATATATAGAGAGAGAGAGAGAGAGAGAGAGAGAGAGAGAGAGAGAGAGAGAGCGCTTAGTTGTTTCTTTGTTATTTTCTTCTACTTGTTATTGGACGAAGTTCTGTACAGATAATTTAAAAAATTAAAAAAATTTAAAATTAAAAAAAAAAAAGAGGAAACTCCTATAAAAACCTTGGAATTAATCATACGCCCAAGAGGCATTGTTTCGTTTGGAGTGATAAAAAATTTTAAAAAATGATAAAAAAGTATTAAAAAATTTTAAAAGTTATTTATTTTTTGTCTTACTATACGAATTATGAATTTGTAACTTATTTTACTTTGAATGTATTTGAAGTGATAAAAGTGAGAATAAATGAGATAATTTGTAAGTTCGTAATTCGTGTAATGAGAAAAAATAATTTTTAAAAATTTTTAATAATTTTTAATGAACAAAATACGCTTTATCTCACTTTTATTATTTCAAATAGATCTAATAAATAAACTGCAATATAATATATATATATATATATCCCTCCCTCTCTGTCCCTATTATTAGTATTTCTTCCACCCCACTTAACTCTCTTTAATTTTTATATCATGTAGGCAGTGCTCTGCTGTGATGCTCCTTTGCAAAGGGATTTTTGAGGTCCAGCTTTCTCGGAACTCTCTCAACGGCTATTCTCTATCTTAGCAATCATATACATGTATATTTGGAAGCTTGAGGGAGAATCAGTTGGGCAAGAGAGTTCAGAAAATGTTGGCTTTCTGCATCAGTTGGCACCGTCTCAGTGGCGTACGAAAGAATTTAAATTAGTATAGGTCAAATTACATAAAATTTTAAATTTTAAATTTTAAATAAATATATAAAATACGATAAAATATAAAATATTATACATTGATATTAAATATATTGCCACTTTTCTACTTTATTATAATAATTTACTCTATTCAAAAGTTACTAAAATTTTTACTAAACACATAAAAATTACTAAAAATTACCAAAATTTACTAAAAATTGTCAAAAATTACTAAAATTGCTAAAAGTTATAAAAACTTTTTACCAAACGTTGAAAAATTGTAAAAGAAATGCTAAAAATTTTTTGGTAAATAAATACAAAAAATTACTAAAAGATATGCCTCTAAAAAATTTTTATAAATTTTAGAATTTTTTTATATCAAATAAATTTAAAAAAAATTCCAGCGTAGGCGAAACAACACGTGGCTCCGCCATTGCACTGTGTTCTGTACAAAAATCCTCTGTGTGCGTGTGTGTATCAGACTTCTACGCACAATAACCATGATGACGTATGCATAAGGTGTGTATATATATATATATATATATATTTTTACAAAAAAATTTTATTTTCAATGGTTTTATTTTGGTGCATGTAGATCTGGCTGTAATTAATTCAATTGTTTGGTGTTTAATTAATACACTACATTTTTGTATGAAAAATTTTGTTTGGTGGCATTGCGTTGCTCAGCACAGTGTGCCATATATTCAACGAGAAACCTTGAAGCTGCAGGGGCTTCGCTTTAAATTAAGTTTATACCTAGCAGCTCTGTTCTTGAGGATAATTCATTTATTGTGAAGGGAAAAATTTATTCCATGATCGATCAGCGATTGTAAGATATTTATGATACAACTCCTGAGCAATATTTGATAGGTGAGAATGGAAGAGAATGGAACGGAATAAGTGGTAGAAATGGAATGGAAGTGAGAATGAAATGGAACGCTCGTTCTATTTCTTTGTTTGGTTACCTAATATGAAAATAATGAGAATAGAATAAACATTCAAAATTCCATAATATGAATATATTTTAAATATAATGAAATATAACAAAAATTTCCAACATTAATTTTTGTAATATTATAAAAATAAACTTTATTTCCAAATCGTGAATTTGAGTTAAAAAAATGGAGCCTAAGGGTAAAATGATCATTTTATAATTCAAGTTCAAATTGGGCAAAAATTTTCTTAACTATGTCAATAAATATTTTTAGCTTTTTTGAAATGCTTAAAATACAAATTTGGCCCAAAAACGGGTCCAGAGGCTTTGTTTAATTATTAAGAAATATGTAAAAAAATTTTTTTAGTCTTTTGAGCATATTAGAATGTGAACTTTGGACCTAAGAATGGCCCAGGGGTAAATTTGTCATTTTATAATTTGAGTTTGGAGTAAAATAAAAATTTATTAATTATTAAGAAAAACATCAATAAATATTTTTAACCTTTTAGGAAGTCCAAAATGCAAATTTGGGTAAAAAACAAACCTAGGGGTAAAATGGTCATTTTATAATCTAAATTTTGATCGGATCAAATTTGTTTAGTTATTAAATAATATGAAAGAATATTTTTATCAGTTTTTGGGAAACCCGAAATATGAATACAAAAAAAAAAAAAGGAACCTATGGAAAAACAATCATTTTACAGCTCAGGCTCGGATTTAGTTTAAAAATAAGGTCAAGGGTAAAATGGTCATTTCATAATCCAAGTGAGTAATTAAGAAAAATATTTATTACAAAATAGTTGTTTACTTTTTATTTTATTTTTTAATTTTTGGATCAAATTTTAATTGCAATAGAATGGCTATTTAATCACTTAAATTGTGAAATACTTTTCTCACTTAATGTGAGAATACCTATTCCTATGGAATAGTATTCTAATTTAATTTTTTGATAGCAAACAGAAGAATAAGCTAAAGTGGGAATAGTTACCATTTCATTCCATTCTACTCTCATGTATAAACATAGCCTTAAAAAGTAGGGGTGGAAACCAGCTCAACTTTTTTTTTTTTAAGTTATTTATACTCAGTTCGAAAAAAATTCGATTCAAATTCGATTTGGGACTTATTTAAATTGAATTCAAGCTCAAACTTAGAAAAATTAAGCTTGAAAACTCGTGAGTTAACTCGATAAAATAATAATATTTTATAATATATTTTTATATTCTAATAATTTTTTGTAATTTTTATTATATTTTAAACTACAACGACATCATTTTGATTTAATCGAACTATTCATGAACCGATCTCAACCCTAAATTATTTTTTTATATTCAAACTTGATCACGAGCTTATATGAAAGCTTGAGTCAAACTCTCAAATAAGTTAAAATTTCATTCAACTCAACTTAACTGGACTCGTTTCCACCTTTATTGAAGAGTGAAAACGCTAGTTAAGGTTCAAGAGTAAACGCACCTGAATTTAAAAAAATATTAAAAAAAAAGGCTATGTTATGGTTCAACCCTTTCAAAATTTTGAAAAATAAAAGAATTTGATTCAGAAAAATTTCACTAGCACGTTTAAAATTTTAAGCTAAAAGTTTTCTAAATTAAAGTCGGGTCAAGAAAACACCACTAATAGATATAATTTTTCAAATAGAAAAAAATAAAGTTATAAACTAACTTCCTTAAATTTTGATTACTTTTTTTAATTATTATATAAAGTTTAAAGTTTAACATTCCAACTAATTTTATCATTTGTACATAATCTAATTCATCAATTATTGTTTGTAGCGCATAAAACTGAAAGGGAAATAGATAATTTAAAATTTAAATAGCCTCAATAATTTAGATATAAAAATATGCCAAGTTTTAATATTTTAAAATTTTAAACTCATTATAAATAGCTTAATATTAAGTAATATTTAAATAAATAAAATAAAGAAAGAAAATCAAAACACACAAATTAATTAATGCAAAACAAAAAAAAATTAATATCAATTTCTACTGAGTGTGCATTTTTAGATATAGGTGTTATTAAAATAAAGTTCAGGAATAAGATTGAAAAACAATTTATTGTGAATTTAATCAATGGTAAAATTTGAGGCATAATCATTTTAATTGATAAAATTGATAAAATATGCTTATAAATTTGAATTTTATTGGCAGATATTTATTTATAATTTCTTATATATCAATTTATTTTATTTACTAAATTTAGTCTATAGTATCAATTGTAAATTCTTTTAAGTCTAAATTTTAACATAAATTTATAATAATAAAGCATTTTTAAAAAATATATATATAAAACAAATCAGCACTGCTAATAGAACTCAATTGGCGCAAACTGGACTTATTTATTAAAATACCTTGCATGAAGTATGATGATTAATCTATAAATAATATTATTTTATCAAATTTTATTATTAAAATGAATAACTAATTATGAACTAATTATCTTTAAAATTTTAAATTATTATAAATTTTATATTATAAAATTATAAATACATTACTCTAGTCATAAATTTTAATAACTTATCAATTTACTTAATCATTTCATATGCTATTTTGGTGGATGGGTGGATAACCAAACGCATGGATAGCCAAAAATGAATAAAGAGTGTTTGGTTGACAAAAATTTTATCAAAAAGTACAATAAAAATATAAAAATTTGATGTAAAAGTGATATTTAGTAAAATTTGATTGAAAGAAAGTACAAAAAATTGATAAAAAAATTAATTTTTTTGGTCATTTTTAACTTTTTTCTTTTATCAAAATTTAAATTATTTTTCATTTAGTAGTTTTAAAACATATTATTTGTATTAATAAAAAAAATTACAAAATAGTTATAAATTTTATAATTGAAAATTTTTTGTAATGCAGATAATTTTCTATTGATAACTTTCTTTTTTTAATGAATGCAAATTGCATGTTTAAAAATTACTAAACAAAAAATTAAGTAAAAAATTAGATAAAACTAAAAAAAAAAAGCTGAATTTTTTTTCCAAAAATCATTGCTTTATTATTTACAAATAAAATTATAGAAAACGAAAAGAGAAGAAAAATAGAAAGGACCCAGTCAATACGCCACGGGTCAACCCACTCAGCAGCCCGGATAAATCACGACCGTATGTCATACAGACTCCTGCTGCACGCTGAGAGGTCATTCGCTCGCGATTACGTGGCGAATTTCTATTGGTCCAAGTCACGTGGCAAGCGATCCCATTGGTCGGAACAACTCGACGGGTCTCGTTCCAGGATATATATAACACCAGTCGCCAGACTCGCTCACGAGTGGCCTATTTCTGGCTTGTTCTCTGGGATCGAATAGATCACTCTCGCGAAGATTAGGGTTCCAGTTCGATCGATTCAGAGTGTTGTTATTCTCAGATCTCGCCATTTTTAAGCAATATTATTGAAGTCGAAGGTGGATTTCGGTGATGGAAGAAGGTAAACGGAGGTTCTATCTTCATTTTGGTTTGCTGATCTTGATCGGTTGCTTCGCATCCCAGCTCTGCGCTTCCTCTGATCCGGTGAGAGATCTCTCACTTTCCCACTATTTTTGGTAATCTACATGTGTGTGTGTGTGTGCGCGCGCGCTTGTGCTTGTGTGTGTGTCTATCTATAATAAGCATGTGTTTGTATTGATCTCTTTTGCTGAAAGATGGTGCTTTGTTCTATGCACTGTTACAGATCTTTTACGAGTCTTTTGATGAATCGTTTGAGGGGAGCTGGATCGTGTCTGGGAAAGAGGATTACAACGGTATGTTTTACAATTAGGGCTATTTTTGGTTGCTGTTGATGAATTTGATTTGGATTTGTTGTGTGTTGACTATGGTTATGAGTAAATTGGTCTACGAGTTGTTTTGGTCTTTGTTGTTCTTTACATGATGAGACATGATGGTTATTTATTGCATCGAAACATTCAGGGCTATGAGTAAATTGGTCTACGAGTGTTTTGGTCTTTGTTGTTCTTTACATGATGAGACGTGATGGTTATTTATTGCATCGAAACATTCAGGGTAATTTTAGTTTCAGATGCTGGTTCGTATGGCAGTGACAGTGACTGTTTTCTGGCTTTCTCTTAAGACATTTCAAAATTGGGAAGTAAATGCAGTGTGTGTTTAAGGAAATGATTTGTGTAGGAAATGATCTGTGAAGTTGTTATTAAGATCTTCTATTGTGAGTTAGGATTTAGAAATTAGTATTGACTCATCTCTTTTGTAAATGCATTGCCTATTTGTTATCTGCCATAGAGCCATTATTGGCCTTTGAATTTTGTTTGATTGGTGCTGCTTGGACTCTTGATTGTATGCTTTTAACTACATTTTTTCCTTAATGCCTTTCTATGCCATATATTGGGCTCCAAAAAAAAAAGTGAATAAGGGTGTAATTTACCCATTTTTTGGACTTTTGTTGTGTGTGTTGGGGGGGGGTGTTTTGGTGGAATTGCACTAGTTTTCTATATGGATACGGGTGGGCAAAGACACTATATTTTAGATTACCTAAGATTTAAGTGAAAGTTGTATGACATGGAGAACCTCTTACTCTCGCAAAACCTAAGTGTATGAATTGGATGTCTTAGATGAAAACTAAGTGTTTTATTTATATTTATCACTTTTTTTTTTCCCAACAACATATTGACCTAACTGTCCCACATTAAAATGGATATCAAAATTTGAAAAAGTAGCTTTCTTTTTCCTCTGTTGGTTGCACACCTTTGATTGAGCTAGTGACGTGGCATAGAAATTTACCTTTTGGGACGGAAAGCTTGAAGTTGCTTCTGCACTACTTGGGCAATTGTTGTTGTTGTTGTTGTTGTGTGTTGTTGTTATTATTATTATTAGCTGTGTTCCACTTCCATAGAAGCATGTTCATAGCTATTAGCGATAGGATGGCTTTGTTTTATGCAGACAACACATTTATAAATTAATTCTCTTCCAGTTTTAAGTTTGTTTTCATTGATCTGTCTATTCTGCTAACCCTCCTACTTGTTTATGGCGTTATCTTTAAATATTTAAATGCTATTGTGTATCAGTATCAATTGGTGTTTGATGTTCAGAGTTCAGTTGGGGATATCAGTATATGGATCCGTCTTTGTAGTAAATATGGGAAGCTCCTTGATCACCCTTCTTGAAACTCAAAATACTTTGAAGTGATTTACGTGTTTTTGATGGGGTTATCTTTGTATGTTTGTGTTTTGTGTGTGTGTGTGTGTGTGTGTGAATTCATTGCTTTATGAATTTTGACTTTTTAGTAAATGATTTCATCCTAGTGGGTTGTTTCATAGTTGTAAATTCTATGTTTGTGTCCTCTGATAGGTGTATGGAAACATGAGAAGAGTGAGGGACACGATGATTATGGGCTTCTTGTGAGTGAGAAAGCTCGGAAGTATGCAATTGTGAAAGAGCTTGATGAGCCCGTGAAGCTCAGGACAAGACTATTATCCTTCAGTTTGAAACTCGCCTCCAAAATGGACTTGAATGTGGGGGTGCATATTTGAAATACCTCCGTCCTCAGGAAGCGGGTGGGCACCGAAGGAGTTTGATAATGAGTCCCCATACTCTATAATGTTTGGACCTGACAAATGTGGGGCCACAAACAAGGTGCACTTTATTCTAAAGCACAAGAACCCAAGAGCGGAGAGTACATTGAACACCATCTTAAGTACCCACCCTCTGTTCCATCTGACAAGCTAACCCATATTTATACTGCCATTCTGAAGCCTAGCAATGAGTTGCGGATCCTTGTTGATGGTGAAGAGAAAAAGAAAGCTAATTTCCTTTCTGCAGAGGATTTTGAGCCACCTCTTATACCTGCTAAGACTATTCCTGACCCTGATGACAAGAAACCTGAGGATTGGGATGAGAGGGAAAAAATTCCTGATCCAGATGCAGTGAAACCAGATGACTGGGATGAGGATGCGCCAATGCAAATTGAAGAGAGGAAGCTGTAAAACCTGAAGGATGGTTAGATGATGAGCCTGAAGAGATTGATGATCCAGAGGCTACAAAACCAGAAGATTGGGATGATGAGGAGGATGGTGAATGGGAGGCCCCAAAGATTGACAACCCAAAGTGTGAGACTGCTTCTGGTTGTGGTGAGTGGAAGAGGCCAATGAAGAGTAATCCAGCTTACAAGGGAAAATGGCATGCCCCACTTATTGACAACCCCAATTATAAGGGTATCTGGAAGCCACAGGAAATTCCGAACCCCAACTACTTTGAACTTCAGACACCTGACTTTGAGCCCATTGCTGCCATCGGCATCGAGATTTGGACAATGCAGGATGGCATTTTGTTTGACAACATTTTGATCGCTAGTGACGAGAAAACTGCTGAATCGTACAGGGTGACTGCTTGGAAGCCAAAATTTGATGTTGAGAAAGAGAAACAAAAGGCTGAGGAAGCAGCTTCTGCACTTTCGGATGGTCTCAAGGGCTTCCAGGTAATTGATCTGGCTGCTTTTATTCCAGTTTCGTTCTATGATAGTTGATCCTGTTCACATCTAGTGATTTGATGTTTCTTATTGCAGAAATCAGTATTTGATGTCCTGTACAAGATTGCAGACATTCCCTTCTTGAGTGAACACAAGTCTAAAATTCTGGTGAGTCATCTGACTACTGTATCCTTTTTTCAAGGAAAATGCTAGTGAATCAGACAATATATAAGAAAGAAGAACCACAATGATGTGGCAGGGGTAGAGTTGTAATTAGAATTCAATTCTATGGGTTTGTTTGTTTTCAAAGGGATAGGCCAACAAAAGTTTTCCTCATCATTCTGGTTACTTCATGCAAACTTTTTCTAATCGTGTAGCATCACTCTTCTTTTAGTTATTGGTTCTCCATTGTAAACTGAGTTTTTGTCTTGCAGGATCTCATTGAGAAGGCAGACACAGCCAAACATCACAATTGGTGTCATTGTCTCCATTATAATTGTTATCCTAACAGTTTTAATCAAGATCTTGTTTGGTGGCAAGAAACCTGTGAGCTTCGGATCTCTTTATTTTTCCTGATCTTTTTGATATCTAAAAATGTAGATGCATTTTTGACCCATTTTCCATTTCTAGGCACAACCGAGTGCTGCGGCAAACAACACAGGAGTAACTGAGGCTTCCAACAATCAAGGAGGCGGAGAAGAAAAGGAGGAGCAGAATGACAAGGAAGACGAAAGCAGTGCTGCTGCTCCTCGTCGTCGGAGTACTAGGCGCGAGGATTAGAGAGACGGAAGAGGCTACTAGGGTCGTTAGCTTCACTTTCCGCAGATTTTGAGCTGGCTGAACTTTCACACCCAAGCTTCCTATCTGCAAATTTTTATTTTCTTCTTCAGGTTTGTTCTAAACAAATTGGTGTACAAGAATATTCGTAAGTGAGAAATTCTGTCTTGGATTCTGGTCCATCGTTGTTTGCTTTTTTCCATGCTAGAACGAAAACTAGGAATTTGACCAGGGGTTGAAGATTTTTGAAATTTATTCTCTCGTTAAGCACACGCGACTTGGGAATGTAGCGCTAGTCATTCCTGTTTTGATGATGTTGCTGAGATTCTGTTGCCCGTCATATAAAACCCAAAAAAAATAGTTTGCGTGTATTCCTTGAGTTGTGGCTGGTATTTATTTTGCATTGCAGGTAAAAATAATGCGTCTAGATCTTTCGGTTGGCAGTTTGGTAGCATGATCTTGTTATGTAATGGGGACTATATTATATATATGCATATATATATTTCTCGAAAAATGATAATGGGAGGGCATGAGGAGAAACCTATGAAGGTACTCGCTCTCAACTCTATGCTGGTTTCCTCATTTGGCAGGAAGCCGAGAGAAGGTTCCCAATGAGGTTAATTGTGTTTTGGTATTAGATTCTTATGCATCTGCTGTAAGGGCCCCCGTTTTGATGCGTTGGGAGGGCCTTAGTTTGAATTAAGTTCTCACGGGTTTTAAGGGTTTATTAAGGAAAATGGAAGTTTAAAGGCTATTTAAAATTATTTCATTTTTTCTATTATCGAGTGAGGCCATTCAAAGCGTGGGTCATGAAAAAATATTAAAATAACAAGTTAATTTATTAGCAAGTGCCTTTCATTTTTCTTATATCTATTACCCCAATTAAATGAGATATTTTACTTAAGACATATATTTTCTTTTAAAGTTCTTTTTATTTATTTCTCTTTTTTATTGATAAATTTTACATGTTTAGATTACGAATTCTTTAATGGAAAATAAAATAAAATGAAGTTTAAAATTACTTTCCTTGTTTAGTTTGGGATAGAAATTAGTTGAAAAATAAAAGGAGATTTGAGAAATTAAATAAATTACCAAAACTTAGCTTATGTTGAACATGCATGGGATTATTTTTTTTTTTTTTTCTTTTGATCCCTACTCCGAACTTTGGAAGGTGGATGGTGAGAAAGGGGAAAAAAAAATTGGGTTAAAAGAAATGAGATAAACATAAGTCATAGTTGTTAAAAAAAATTAAAAATTTCATACAAAATCTGAGTAATGGGAAAAAAAAAAAAAAAAAAAAAAACGAACTTTTGAATGAATTGGAATTTGAAATTTTAAATGCAACAAGTTTTATTGTATTTTTGACTTGATATATTCATGTGGATTTCAAGTTTTTAGTTTATTAAAATGGAATTTTTAGTTTAAAGTTCACTTTTTTTAAAATTTTTCCTAATTTCATATTTTTTTTCCTTTACTTTTTATAAATTCCTTATTCAAAAAATCATGAAAGAAAAAAAATTGAGATAAATATAAAATTTTAAATATTTAGGGGGTGTTTGGTGTGATGAAAATTACTGAAATACTCTGAAAATTTCTGAAAACTTTTAAAATTCTCTAATACATTTTACATTCCTTGTTTTTTATAAAATTTTTATAAATTTATATATATTTACATATCTCAACAATTTTTACAAATTAATAAATCTTTTATAAATTTCAATAACTTTTTTATAAATTTTAAAAATTTTTAACAATTTTCAATAAATTCTTATATAAATTGTTTTGACGAACTTAAAAAAATCATTCAGATTTTTCTCTCTAAAAGTTAACGCAAAAATAAAAAAAAATTTCACTATTTATCTCTGAAAAATATAATTTAGCGGTTGTGCATCAAATGTTAAAAAATTACTCAAATTACATTTTTTTGTTATTTTTCATTGCTCAAAACACAACTTAGTTGAATTAGGGTTTTGGGAGAGAGGGAGGGAGAGATTTTCATAGTTCCACTTTTTGCAAAATAATGAATTCAATGTTCTAATTTATTCTTTTTCCCTTATTTTCTAATTATTAACATGCCTTAATATTGAAACTGCCATCTGTCTCTAATCTCTTTCGACAAGCAATCTCTCCTTGTTTTTCTTGTTATACTTTTTTTTTTCTTTTTATCTATCTATTTCTTTTTCTTTTCTTTTTTTCTTTTTTTTTTTTTATCTATCCACTTTTCTCGTTGTATTTAATGACTTTTTTAATATTTAAATCTAAAATTCACACTTCAATAATGAATTCTTGTTAAATTCTTTAATTATAAATGAATTATTTAAAAGACACGTAATGTTATTATTATTAAAATGCACTAAATTATTATGAATAATTTTGATGACTTATTGATGATTATAATGATATATAAAATTTCTGTACAAAATTTATATTACATTCATATATAAAAAAAATTAAAAATATGGCTTATTTTCAATATTGTTTTACAAAATATCTTTTAATATTTTTTGTTATACTGACAATGTTCTCATTTTTTTTTTTAAATTATGTCACCTAATTCCTTTTCGTTTCAAATTAGTTATGTATACACTCATCACAATCACACGAAAAGGTTGATGTATAAAAATTTATTTGGATATATTACATTTAAACCCTCTGAACATTAAACTAATTACACATAGATCCCTTGAATTTTTAAACTTTACACTTAGACTCCTCATTTCTAAATGTTTATAACACTTAGATCAATCCATTAATTTTCTCCGTTAACTCAGTTATAAAATGACGAAAATGCCCTAAGTTCATCTAACACTCATTCACTCTTCTGTCTCTCTGCACAACTCTCTCTGTCTCTCTCTATCTTTCTCTCATAATTTTCCTTATTGTTACAATGGTTTATTTATTTAAATATTTTATTAAATTATTAATTTTATTAAATCTAATAATAATTTATCATTAAATTAAGTTATAATGATACATTTTATTAAAACTAATTATTATTAAAATAAATTTATAACAATAAATAAATTAATATAAATATATTTATTAAATTAATTAATCAAATAAATTTTAAACATATTTTATTGAATTCAATTAATTTTTATATTTTTAATAAATTAATATATTTTATTTCAATAAAATCAATTACTATAAATAAAACTATATCACCAAACATATTTATGTTTTTATTTGTATTTCAATAAAATTATATATTTATGTTTTTAGAAATACTCAGTAAACACTTTTTAACTGGGTATGATTTAAAAACGATTGTTCTACAAATGTTTATATAAAAATTATTATTTTTAATTACATCCATTTTTAAATGTAGTGGACTAATCTCTTAAACTATTTTTTCCTAAAAATCTACTCTCACTAATAAAAATGTTTCAAATTATTTTAATTACTTAATTACATATTTTTTCATTTTAACTTTACTCTTAATTATATCAGTAAAGTTGTGTCAAATGAAAAATTAAATTAAATTAAAAAAGAGCTTGCATTTAAAAAAAATTTAAAATAATTAATGCTTTTAAATTTTACTATTTAATTATTTTTAAATATATGTATATAGTCATTCCTCTATTGCATATATATGTGTGTATATATATTGCTCTATTTCAAATCGTGCTTCAGTTCCACTACTAACTGGTCCGGTACCAAACTCTTGATTTGCTAAAATTGTTTGTAAGATTTGAATCTGGTAAGCCGATTTGAAGTGCAAAATTGACAGTTGCTTGCAAAATCAATAGCTTCCGGCAAAATCAACAGCTAATTCCAAGTCCAGATTTCAGATCGGAGTGCAAGAAGCACCCTTGCTGGCAGCGGCAACCAGGGGTCTGCTCGGCTTGTCTTACCAAGAGGTTCTCGGAGTTCTCGTATATTCGTTCTTCTTTTCTTCTTCAACCAGCAACAAGAGCTCGTCATCATTGGCTTCTTTGCACTCTTTGCTGCTCTCTTCCTTGCCGTCTTACTCTTCTTCCATCGGCGCATCCCTAACTTGTCGCGACCATTTTCGTATCATTTTGATTAATGATAATGTGGGTTCAATGTCTTTCGTGATGAGTGGAATAGGCGGCGGTACTCAGCAAGAGCTGATCGGTGGCATATGCAGAAAAATCTAGTCCGAGACCGTGGAAGAGGAAGAAGAAGGGATCGGTTTAGTTGAAAGCTATTTCGATCAACCGGAAGAGGACCAAACTCTGTGTGTGTGTGTGTGTGTGAGGGGAGAGAGAGAGAACAAAGAAAGAATGAATGAGTGTTAAATGAGCCGAGGGTATTTTCATCATTTTATAACAAAGTTAACTGGATAAAATTAATAAATGGACTTGAAGTATTGCAACTATTTAAGTAATAAGAGGTCTAAGTGTACGTTTTGATGTTCAGAGAGTCTATGTGTAATTAACTTAATGTTAATGTTTTAAGAGGTCCTTAAAGTGATAATTTATCTAATTTATTTTGTTTTGACAAAGACCTTTATGTTGTATAAGTAATATACTTTACAATTTGAATAGCTCCTTTTATGAATGGTAATTATCAATCACACAATACGACAATCAAGGCTCATTGTTAATGATTAAACATCAAACTAGAATTTTGCTCCCATTTCGTCAATTAAGGTGTTAGTAGCATCTCATTCAAGTCTGACCAACACCTTCTAATCTCCATTTAATCCAAAATTTGTATCATAATCCCCCTACGCAAGAAACACCCTTGGCGATTGGTGAATACATCCCCTATCAAAGTGTCCACAATAAACTAGTAATATGGTTGAAACACAATGACTATGTTAGTTTTTGACGTATTGAACGATGAGATATAAGTAATACAGTGAGAATAATATATAAGATGAATATAACATAAAATAATTTTTTATGCTGAAATTATTTTTTGGTATTTGGTTGATGGGATATAAAATGAAATAAAGATGTGATTTAATATAGATTGACAAGAAATAATTTTAGACATTTAAATTTTGACAGAAAGCAAATGGAGGAAAATAATACATGTCTCCTATGTATACTTATCCTTTATTTTGAAGGATATAAAATTCAATCTGAAATTGTAATACGACAAAGTAAATATAAAAATTAAAGTCAACTTAGTCAAAATAGTGACTACTATCCAAACTCTCGTGTTTTTATCTCCCAAACAAACATTGCCTATGTGTACAAGGGATAGCGGACCGAAAATAGGAGAGAGACAAATGAGAGAGAAAATGTAGGAATAACTCTTAGGGCATTTTAGTAATTTGGAAAAAAAATCGTATAATAGACTATCGAAATCCATGTTTCAATAAATTTTAGGACATTCGTTAATATTTTAAGACTTATTAAAAAAAATTGACCATAATTTTGAAAAATCCATTCTAGTTTTCAACGGATTATATCCTTGGAATTAACTTTTCAACAATTTTGAACAACCTCCGAATTAAAAGAGACCCAAATTTTAATGCAGCAACGATTCAAGCCCCCCCCCCCCCCCCCCAAAAAAAAAACACTAGACACGATCGCCTAGTTTAAAGACAATAAGAATAATCCTTTTAGGAAAAAGGAGGCGGGGGGTTTTTTCCATACCTGGGACAACACACTCTTATTGGTGTGCTGTAAGATGCAATAGTAACTCATAACTAAGGACTAGTTTGGAGCTCCCAAAACTTTACAAATTTCTATAAAATTTAAAATTTCTGCTCAGCACCAAATTATGAAACTATAATTTTTATAAATTTATATTGACTTTTACAACTCTAAACACTTTTTAAATAAAAAATAGAAACTACCAAATACCAGCAGCAAAAAATTGAGCATGCCAACTACTAATGTAGACAAGTACTAAAATATAAATGAACAAAAGAAGCTCATAAATATTACGCTAATTAATCTCTTGAAGGGAGGGAAAAAAAAAAAACAAAAAACAAAAAAAGTTATCAGCTATCCCCCAGAAGGACGACCGACAGACATCGTGGTGGAGTTACCTTATTAAAGTCGTATAAATAAACAAATTAAAAATGCTGTCACCTCGACTACGGATAAAAATTTCCTCAAAACAGAAAGAAAATTAGAAAAGCAAAACAAAAATTAACTTAAACGCTGTTTTCTCCTTGTTTTTCTCTCCTTAGGGTGCCAGATTTGGTTTTCCAAATCTAGGTGGGTAAGGTTGTTTTTGTGTTTATCGCTTCCCTGCAGCTTTCCTAAGGGGCGGAGCACTGTCCTCATCGTCAGACTGGATGTCACCATATTCCCACATCCCTAGCCTCTTGTCACGTGCTTCGGTTTGGTGTTTTTCCAACTCATCCAGGGCAGCTTGCCTGTCTTTGGGCTCCCACCTTCTCCTCTTCTCCATCCTAGCAAGCCCTTCCTGTAAAATTGGAAGTCTCGAAAAAATTATGAACTGACAAAAACACGAAAAAAAAAAAAGGATAGAGCCGATGTAGGTTTCATTTAGAGCATTTTTTTTTCCTTTAAAATCTCTACAACTCTCTTTAATATTCAAATTTTTTACTCACTGCACAAATTATGAGATTACAATTTTTACAAATTCAAATAAATTTAAACTCCAAACACCCCTGTAATCTGCTAACTAAACGAGAAGAAGGGTAGAATCGCTGTAATCTGCCAACTAAATGAGGCGAATGGAGGGAGAGAATAATTGCTGTAATGGGCACATCAATTAATCCAGGTGAATGGGAGAAAAAGAGATGGGGGTGGTGTTCGTCAAACCCATAAGAATATGTTGAGGTAAAAAGTTGTACATCAACACAATGCTAATTTTCTAACTTCTAGTTTATCATAAGACTTAAGGCTAAATATAAAAATATTAGATACTTATGCATAGACAGGAGTTATCAGAGGTCATCAACTTACGTATTGCGTTGGAAACTGAGATGGCATACATGTTATGCATGGTCAATAAGAAAGGGTATTAAACAAGTCTCCAAAATTCTAGTGGTAGATCGAGTAAGCAAAATAGGAAATCCTCTCGGAAAAATATACTTTACCAACTGATACTAGAAGCTGAAATAGGGGAATGACATGTTTTGTGTTTTAGGTGGTTGCCACGGCAGAAGGGAAGGCCACGGGTACATATATTGGCAAGAAATTAAGATGGTCTTCAACCTTTGAAATGTATAATTCATAAGACACAGAGAAAGAATGTTGCCAGTTATAGTCAAATTCTAAGGCTAGCTTTATGCAGGAGACTTCTATTGCTGAAGGGCAAATTTAGAAAGCTAATATATGGACCAAGAGAAGCAGCATTTAGGCTCTATTTGTTTTAATGTAAAATGTTTTTCCGGATAACACATTTCCTCAAGTTTTTTTAAAGTATTTTCCTAAAACAAACAGAGCCCTTAATCTAAAAAGTTTTTGGAGAATATTTTACTCATGTTTCAAAAAAAATATTTTTCAAAAACATGACGAAGGGTTTTCCTCAAAAACACATTTACATTGAAGCAAATGGAGCCTTAAAAAAAATAAAATAAAATAAAATTTTACAACCAAGCTAAGAGGGTTATTATACAACCTTCAGCAGGGCAGCATTTACACTGGAATCAGTTTTGTATCAATCAAAGTGACCATGAGGATTGTACCGGTTCCCTGCCCTTTCACTTTTCCCCCACTAGTATCCCTTTCCTCAATTATGGCCTTGAATTCATTTGAACCATTTAATGTGAGCTCACTTAGTTCCATAGCCGCTTCGTGCCCATAATCCTCATCCAAACTTGGAACCTTTATGTATGCAAGGCTGCATAACTGAGCAAGGCCTGCGGAAGAGGACATTGAAGGATCAAGTGGTCGCAGATGACTGTAAGGAACAACCTCTTGATTTCCATAATCTATGTAAAACACTTCAAACTTGTCCTTTGGCGATTCAACAGCCCCTCGAGGGGCATTTACAATCTTCACAAATCCAAAGAGAACACAAGGGAAGACATTAGAATAATCATCTTTATACTTCATTGGAAATGCAAAAGAAGATGATTGTAAAAATTCACTGCAATGAATGGAAACAGAAGAAAGAATGACCTTTTTCTGGTTTGTACAAGCACATATAGAGTCTATATCATAAACTAAGATCTCACACAGCTATGCACATAGAGTAACATCTTATGCAAAGGTAAGTAGAATTTAATAAGGTCATTCCATATAAATAACTTGTATCAAATTTAATAAGGTCATTCTATATAAATAACTTGTATCTCTTCAACATACAAAAAGATCACAGATAGACACAACAAAAGCTCAAAAACTTGTGTGAGCAACTCCAAACTTAAGGAGTCAACAGGCTGCCATGTCCACATCAAAGCATGAGTTCTGTCCATGTATGATATGATAACTAATCATTTTAGTCATGCTAACTTTTCTTTCTTAAGAGGGAAAAAAAGGTGCTTACTCAGAAGTCAAGATTGTTGCAGATGGGAAAAGAAATGAAAAAGAAAAAGAAAGGAGAGGCAAGAGCAGAAAGGAGTCCAAGAGTTGATCTCTCCACAACCATCCCAATAACTTTTCTTTGGAGAATAACAAGTGGATGCAATCTTGTTCAATAATCCACTCAGAGCAGTGATCAAAAAATTCCTAAGATCCTATTATACATCATTTGTATATCTTCAACAGTTCACCACAAGTTCATGGATACAAAAACAAAAATTTTTAGACAACTCCTCCTTACTATAGATAGTCACAAGGTTCCCATATCCACATCAAGTGTGAAGAGTTCTGTCTGTCCCTAAATTATAATGTGATGGCTAGTCATTCTGGTCATACCAGCTTTGACTTTTCTTATCTAGAGGGAATAGCTAGTACACAGAGATCACAAATTCAAGGCAAAAGGAGAAACAAGACCAGAAAAGAGTACACCAATTAATACTGCTACATCCCTCAAGTAGGCTTTTCAAATGAGATGTTCCTCTTTAATGAACTGTTGAATAAGTTACCCCTAGTAGGTGATAATCCCATCAAGTTTATAAATTCAATGGCTAGCCGAACACCTCAGTGCTGCAGTATCGATACTGAACTAGCTGTGTACATGGCTAAATGAGTACTAGAAAATAACATTCAAAGGTGTAAGGACATCAATAATTATACAAAATTTAAAATTACATAGAAATTCAGTCAAACAGAAAGGCACATTGGTAATTGTCTTACTCCTACGAAAGTAATATATTCTGCACCCTTGTCTCATTAAACTTCCCATCATTCCCATCCTTGTACACATAATTTGAGGCTTCCTAAAATCTTTCCACCCTCCCCCAAGTTTGCACTTCTCCATATTTTACTCTACACTCACTATAGCCATTAAATTAGAAGCTGCCCAAGTTTCAGCTTGGACATGAGCACCTAAATGAGATGAGATGAGTTTGACAGTTGAGGAGACAATCATTTTAAATTGTGAAGTGAAAAGAAGTATCAGGTTATCAGCCTTACCATTGCCCGGTTCCAAGAATTATCTGCACTAAACTGAGCTAGGACAATGTCACCCTTCTTAGGATTAAAGGCACCGATGACTGGAGCTTCCTGAAGGCTCAGAGAAGCCAACTGCTGCTGAATGGAGGCCACTTTCTGATCCCCAACCATCTGGACATAAAATTTGCCACCACCCAAGACTTCCGTAACAGTTACCTGAAAGTAGATATTGAGATTAAGATGGCTAATAATAATTTACTAGTTATAACACATTAAATAGGCATTTTGAAACATAATCATATTATAAGCACCTTCAGCTCTTCTTTTTGTTTCCTTTCAGCAGCAGACCCATTGGAAACTTCCTCTCCTTCAACAAAGTTCTCCCATATCTGCAGAACATATTTACAAGCATCGTTAATGAATTGAAGAACAAATGTAATATGAAATAGAATCTTTTGCTTACTTTCAACTTTTGCTTTTTAGCAGACTGCTCGGCCTGCGCAAGAAGGTGAGCATCTGGGATCCTATCACTGCCAAAGGAAGTTTGAAGCTTTGCCAGGCCAGCTTCCAGAAGTGTGACTGCCATATTAGTCTTTGACTCCCACAAAGACCCCAGGAAAGTTCCAGTTCTATCAACAGTTTCCACTTCAATCTGAGCAGAAAAGAATAAACCATCAGAGCATGGACATTAACCAATTATAGGCTTAAAAGAGGAATAGTAGTACCTCAACATCCCTCTGCATTATCCTCCGTCTCATAAGAGCAATTGCTTCATCAGAAAAAGGCTCATCACGACCAGGGCATCTAACACCAGAGAATGAGAAAGCAATGCTGCATGTCTCCTTGGGAACAAACAGTTTAAACCGATGACCACTGAGGACATATTCCACTATGGCGGGCAACCTTTTCCGTTGCAGAAATGGCAAGAAATCTTTGGTTTTTTTGGCTGAAGCCTGAAAAGGTGCTTTCAATATAAGAAATGAATTTTATGAACTAGATATTATAGAAGAAAGTGTCAAGCCCTAGTATTTAAATTCCAACCATTGTCAGGTCTGCTATGTGTGCAGGCGCAGAGTCCTTGGAAGAATGAATCCCCTTCTTCCCGGCAATGGCACGAGATTCAGCAGATAGAAGGGCATCGTAATAGTTTGATCTTTCCTCAAAATCTCGATGTCTAATTACAGTGGCAAATCCCCGGGCAACTAAAAGCTCAGCAACATTTATCCCCGCCTGCTGGCTGCCTCCAGAAGGAGGAGCAGGTGCAGGGGTATCATCACCTTCAACCTTAGCTGAAGGCAGGAAGACTGATCCAAAATCCATCACCCTTGAATCTCCTGGACCAGCTGCAGCTCCAGGTACATCTAACATGCTGACCTTTCTGGAATATTCCATTGAAACATTTACCTGAAATAAAATACAGTCAATAATTACGACTACTTCCAACTCAGCAGAAAACATAAAGGAACAAAAAGTACGCAAGAGAAAGTATCCATACCTGACGACCGATAAGGCGCGATCGAAGAAAGTCCTTTGCTTCACGGGCATATGGAGCAGGTTTTTCGTCTCTACGAGGGTTTCCCATTTTGGGACACCTGATACTTGAGAGGTTGACACGTCGCTCTGCTAATGGACTGCCATACGGGACGGAATCATCAGCTACAATGATGCAATCCCCACTAACGACCTCAACAACCTGGAGAGAGCCAATTTAAAAATAGCCAGCTATGTGAGTAATTTGGCATCAAGATACAAATTTCACATGGGAATATGGCCAAAATAAGTAACCAACCTTTCCTGTGAAATTCTGGTCATGAATTGCCTTGGAGTTTGTAGCAGGAGGCACATAGTTTGTCCAAATCCTCAACCGGTTTTTCTTTGCTTGAAGTTCTGCAGACTTGAGGCGCCTCTTAGCATCATCCTCCATCAAGCTTGCACTCCACTCAACATATTTAGCTAAGCCCTGCAAAAATAGGGAAAACAAATAAAGAAAGGTGAGAAAGGCAGGGTTATCATAGGATTACAAGCGTTAGCCAATAGAATCAAAAACTAATGTTGCGTTTGTGTTTATGAATTTCAAATCAAGGGATTTGGTGCTAATTATCTAAGGATCATTTCTATAATATAACTTTATTAATTTAGATAGGGTTTTCGTAATAGAATTGAGTAGTTTAAAATGGTTAATTATGATGAATTTAAAATCATCACAAAATAGTAGTTACTTGAAATCCTTTATAATAGTGGCTCCACTATTTGAGGAAGTAGTGGCACCACTACCTTGCTACTAAATATTAGAAACTTTTCATATATTATTGGACAAATTAACACTCTGATCTATACTTTAATAAAATTTAAACTCAAACCCATTGATTTCAAATCCCTTAATATCCAAAACGAAGCCTAATTGTTATTCAACATGCTAAAAAATGTTGTAAGATAACCTAAAGCACAGAAATTTCATTTGAATTAGGAGATCCTGTCACCAGTACCTTGAAATGCCATAATTAATGTAACAGTAATTTTATTTGCAAGAAAGATTGAAACATGACCTAAATGAATGTCTTTGAAATACAAGTATAAGAGGAAACAACTACAACAATCATAATAGAAGAAATGAAGCATCAGAAGAAACATATTCAAAAGGAAATCATTGAAAGGGTAGAACCTAATTTCCCATAAAAAAGGTTAGTGATCAGTAAGACTGATGAGTAGCAGTTAATGCAAAAACAGAAAACAGACAAGAAATAATATGGTACTGATCCTCATCAAGATCAAATTCAGAATAGATAATAATATTCTTTTAGGATATTATATTTTCAACATAACAGCACGATAAATATATCATAACATACGTTTTCAACAAGCTCCAGTGCCAGGTCCTTTGCTGATTCACCATCAGAGTAGTACACTGAACCAATCAAATTGCTGAATTTGTCAACACCCTCCAGGACAATGCGGACCTGTTTTGTAAATCAGAACTTAAGATCATCCATGATGATGCAATTCCCAAGATAAATCAGAATCTATTTTATTTATTTATTTAATTTTTTTTTTAAACTAGATAAATCAGAATTTAAGATCATCCATGATGATGCAATTCCAATTCCCAAGATGACAGAAAACAATAGCCACTCACATCTCTATTTAATACACGAATCTCAGTAAAATGTTTAGCTTCTCTTCCAAATGGATCTGGGGCAACCTCTACAGAGGAGACTGACGAGGCTGCAAGCCTTTGTGCTGATGTTAAGGGAGCACGAGGTTCTGCAGAAGCTTCCCCATTTGGTTCATCAGGGGTAATTTCAGTTGCAATAACAGTTTCTGATGCAGCTCTTCTTCCCATTGATGGTGACTGTTTAAAAAATGAAACAATTATTAAAAAAACTGAGAACTAAGGCAATCATGCAAACTTATAAAACCTTTTAAGAATGAGCTTTGAATTCTGTACCTGGATGCCAGCAACAAACACTTGGACGAACTGAAATTCTGGAAGCAAGTACACACGAATAGTGCTTCCATCGCGAACCTGCTCCACAATAGCTTGCATGGGCCTACCCTTGTTTGAATCTAGCAGGCCCATTGCATCAAAATTACCAGGATCACCAATGGCAGAGGGAGGTAAGCTCCTTATGGATGCCTCAGAAGCACCTGGAGCCTGCAAGGTGCAGTTAAAAAGAATAAAAAAGGGCATTAGCATGCTGTTCAATGCATGTTCACAGCAGATTCATCTAAATAATTATGAATAACCCCACGGATAGGAAAATTGAGGCATAAATTTTGGAGCTGGAGTTATTCCAGATTAATTTCAAAGAATTTATCACAACTTAGTTAAAACTTATCCAGTTTATTCAAAGCTTTGCACACTGACAAGTTTGCATACCCCACCCCAATCCCCCCCCCTCCAAAAAAAAAAGATTATATAAAAATGCATACCCCAACCCAATTTTTTTTTTTTTTTTTAGCCTACTAGAAATGTATGAAGATGATCACGTGACTGGCAATACAGGTTCAAGAGGGACCAAAACAATTTTCTTTCTCAGGTACGTGATGCTTTTATAATTGTAAAGGAATCTTACTTTTCAAAAAAGGAATAACAATTGCAAAGAAAAAACAGGTTCAAGATGAACCAAAGCCATTTTTTCTAAATGTCACATACATGCCAAAATCAAAGGAGGTAATAATAACAAACAACAAATCAGATAACATTAAGGGAATCCTTTTTAGTATGTCTAAATAATAGAAAAAAGGCTTCCTGAATATTAAAATGTAAGAGATGGCTACTCGATATCTTCATGTATTGAAGAAAAGACCAGCAAATGGTCCTAGAACATAATAGGGGAACTAAAAGGCAGTAAAGCTAGACTAACCCTGCTCCAACGCCCCAGCCCTTGTTGCTTGGCTTGCTCTTCAAGGCGTAGCAGTTCTGCCAAGACAGGGCTAGCTTCTCCTTTCTGTTGACCCTGCTCCCTAACCTGCACCAAACCGATTCAGCTGATGCTCATACCAGTGGACACGATCAAATATTAGGAATGTATGCACAAAAGCTAATTGATGTAACCTTTGCCCAGCCTTCACCAACAACCAGCAATGCAACATTCTTATCACCAAGGAAAACAGAACCAAATTCTCGTCCTATGGATGGAACAGTATAATCCACTCTGAAAGTGACATCCTATTAAAATGCAGATTGGATACGAATAAGATATAATAATTCCAACCTGGTCATTAAAAGGATAATATATTGCAACTACAGCTAAAATCATTTAAATGGCCACCTTTCCTATACAAAGCTTCCTCAAATACTCTCTGCTTTCCCACGCAAATGGCTCATCAACACCACCTCTACGAGCCTAGAAAGCAACGGGGGGAAGAAAGGATTAAAAAAAAAAGGAAAGAAAATTTTGATAAGCTAAAGTACGAAATACAAAATGCATAATGCAGCTTAGCTAAGCTTACCAATCTTGGGGCAATAAGAGACGATAAAGTAATTGTTTTCTCTGGCGGGATTTCAGCCTTGGTAGTGCTTCCCATTATCAACAAACTATCCCCCGAAGGAACAGCTTTCACTTTTCCTCTCAACCATCCTGTGGCTCCAGCTGTTGATGCCATCTCAACAGCTATATATCTGCAGAAGATAGGAGTTACGTCAACATCATTCATGACACAGTACCAAGAGGGTTTAGTGCTCATATGTTTAATATTTTACTTTAATGGAAAAGAAAAATAGTTTCCATATAAAGAAGTATTCTTTTTCACAGCCTTCAAAAAAAAAAATCTTCTTTTCCACCACAAAGAAGAGTGTTTTAATTGAGTCAAAATCCTCGGAAAAACAACTCATAAATATCATGGGGCCAACAATTGCAGAATTTACAGATACACCCAATTAAAACATCAACACAGCTCAAAAACCAAAAAAAAAAGATAAATTTCCAATTGTTAAACAAACATGCGCCCAAAGGTAAGTAACACAAGACAAATCCAGCTTAACTATGCGCCAGAACAGGCTAACACGCGTCAATAAAAATAGGAAAACGTCATAGGTTAGAATACTAAATTGCAAACTTTATCTGGCTCATCGAATGTATAGATCATCAAGAAAAAAAGGCAAAAAGAATATTCCGATACACAAAATATGACATTTCTAAACAATCAAAAGCTCGGAAAACAATAACCACAGCCATATAATTCAAATAGTCACATCTTTTATAATATATATATATATATATATATATATATATAACTGCATTAGATAGAAACCGCCTTGATCCATATCATCAATGAACCTCCAAATATTTAACACACGAACAGACACAGAACAGACAGGCCTCCCAGAATATTCAAATGCATGCAATCGGCAACATTACACAAGATTCAAGATGATGCAAATCTGGAATCGCAAATCAGCCAAATGCAGCATCAATAAACAGCCAATCTAAATCAGCTAAATTCGGTTAATACACATATGCACGTGCATATACAGATATACATATACACATATACAAAGCTAGATCTGAGAACAATACCAGACTAATCAGCGGAAAAGCCGCGTTCTCTGGATCGATCGGAACCGGGGACGGAAGAAGAGAATATCAGACCGATCCGATCACAATCCGCATAAAAATTACCGAAACTGAACAGAAAAAGAAGGAAAAAAAAGAAAGAAAAGATTAGAAACACACTGATAGACAATTTCCACGTATATATAGATCTACAGAGATTGACAGGGAGAAAAGTACCGAAGAGATTTGAGTTCTAGATGGAGTCGGGCGGTGGATCAGAGCAAATCGAATCTGAAAAATATACTAGAACCAAATTACCTATAAAACACACACGTATAGAAGGAAAACAACCTGCGCAAGAGAATTACGATACCCCTCCCTTTTGCGGAAAATTACTCGAAATACCATGCCGTTTTCTTATCCAGTCCGCCTCATGCTCGTCTTAAAATTGCTTTGCCTTTGGACCCATGCGGACAGGGAACTACGCCGATGTTGTGACGTAAATTTAGTGGTTAATTAGACCTAATGACCAATCACTCCTTATGTCCTTATGATTTTGCCACGTCAGCAACACGTCATTGGCCTTGAGGCTGTGGGCGGGTGTATATACGGGGTTAAGGGACTACAGTGAACAAATCCACTGCAGGAGTTACAGTGAAGAAATGAATGGTTAAGATCTTTTTGTACTTAATCTAATGGTTGTAATTTATTTTAATTAAATTTATTTTCAAAATAAAAATAAAAGTTTAAAAATTTTGATTAGAGCACCATTAATGTGAAATATTAAAGATCACGTGTTATTAAAGTGTAAAAAAATCTTAGCCATTCATTTTTTCACTACAGCCCTGCAATGGATTTGTTCACTGCAGCTCCCTTGAACCCGTATATATGGGTTCCAGGGGGCTAAAGTGAAGAAATCTATTGCAGGGGTTACAGTAGAAAATCAAAAGTTGAGATTTGATTATTTTTAATCGAATGGTTCTAATTTAATTTAATTAAAATAATTTTTAAAATAAAAATAAAAGTTAAATAAATCTGATTGGAACATAATTAATGCAGAATGTAAAAAATCACTTGTTATTAAAGTGAAAATGAATCTCAATCCTTCATTTCTTCACTACAACTCCTACAGTGAATTTTTTCACTGCAGCCTTTGAATCCCTTATATATGTTCCGTTGAGAGAGAAAATGGTGATGAAATTGATGTATATACAGCCTTCCTCTTTTCAAATTCCATTGAAATTTGTTACCATTTATTCACGAAAAAATATTGTATTTAATATATGTTTAGAGTGACAACAAATTAGATAAAGTGAATTAATTTATAAATTTGTAATTCTTACAATGAAATAAAAAATTAATAATTTTTAGAAATTTTTAGAATTTTTTATCAATTTTTAATAAATCAAACGCATCCTAAATTTTAAGAAAAAATAGAAACAAAAGTTAAATTTATTTATTTAAATTTATTACATAATTTGACTTGAGTAAATTCCCTTCTCTCTCTCTCTCTCTCTCCCTTCCTCTCTCCAAGAAAATAAAAGATGTCTATTAAAGTTATTATGAAAATTAGTTTGTTCTTGTAACTCAGTAGTATAATTACCGTTAATAAAAGTAAAAGATTGTATCTTATTTATTTTGGTTCTCCTGTATTGAAAATTTTCATTTACTGTATGTTTAATTGAGAAAAAAAAAATTATACTCTTGGGTCATGTTTGTTGGCCGGATGAGAGAGGGGATTGGAGAAATAATCAGTGGGACCCACTAGTGAAATGTTTGTTTTGGTTTTTTGTTAATCCGTGGGTCCCACGGATTGGATGAATTGTGAGGAGTTTTGTCAGATGAGTAATGCCGTGGGACATGTGGTATTATACCCCATCTCTGGATTTATTTTCCTCCAAGATTCAAATATTCAAAATTATTTTCTATCACATTACATATTAAATTACATTTTTTATCCCACTTTATGGCTCCGTTTAGAGCTATACAAAATAAAATAAAATTTTACAAATCTCTACAAATACGAATTATGAGACAGTAAAATTTAAATTTTTCACTCACTGTACGAATTACGAGACATTTATTTTTACAATTTTATCTTATTTTATACATTTTTATACAACTCCAAACACACCCTATATCCCATCAACCAAACATAAAAAAATTAATTCCACATAAAAAATTAATCTCATCTTTTATCCAATCTCATATATTATCTATGGTATTATTTATCTTCCATCATCCAATTCCTTCAAACAAACATAACATTTGTGTATTGGGTTTCTTTAAGTTGCAATGGGGAGAATACATTTAAGAAAATAATTTTATTCTCAAAACGCATACCTTTCTAATTTTCTATTAATCTTATGAGTAAATTACACTTATCTCTTTTTAACATTTGAGTAATTACACTTATTATGCACAATATTTAAAAGTTACATTTACCTCCCTTATTTTAAAATATTATTAACATTGATCTCCTTCAATAAATCAATAATTAAAATTTAATATAAAATGTCAAACTAATCAAAATTTTGGGTATTTTTTTCATTTTATCTCTCCCTTTCTCACATCTTGTCAATTTTGTTTACAAAAATTTTCAAAAACTTCTTGTTTTTACTTATTTTTGCTCATTTTTTGATATTTTTGTAAAGAAAATTGATAAATATGAGAAAATGAAAGATAAAATAGAAAAAATACCTAAAATTTTAATTATTTTAACATTTTTTGTTAAGTTTTAATAGTTGATTTTATCAAAAGAAAGCCAAAGTTAACAAAAACCCAATCTTACTAAGATTGTACGCCGAATTAATGATCAACCCAATTGTGCTATATCGGTTCCGTTTGGAGCAAAACAAAATAAAAATAAAATCTTACAAATCTCTATAAACACGAATTATGAGATAACAAAATTTAAATTCTTCACTCACTGCACGAATTAGGAGATATTTACTTTTATAATTTTATTTTATTTTATACACTTTTATACAATTCCAAACACACCTATTATTTAATGTGATTATTAATTCTTTACATCTGATTTTGTTCAAAAAATAAATAAATAAGTAAACTTATTTTCTCTTATATGTTTCCTTTCGTTTGTGTAATTATTTTCAATTATACGACAATATAATAATAATAATAATAATAATAATAACAACAACAATTGAATGATAATAAGTTTTGTGTGTGTGTGTGTGTGTGTGTGTGTGTGTGGATAAGAGGTTGGACTAAAGGAATCTATATTGTCTATGATACTCATTGAATTATGAGACACACTGCAGCGTGAGACACACTGCAGCGTGAAACTCACGTTTCCAATAATTTCTATGAACTTTGCAAAATTTTTATAATAACGATGAATTTCAACTCTCTCAAATCTCTCTCTCTCTCTCTTTATATCTCTTGTGTTTATTGTTTAATTACAAAATCTCTTAAACTTCTAGAAAAAAAAAAAGAATTGAACCAATCCTCCTCAAATATTATGTCTAAGTGAAACAGTTAAAATTTTAATTTTTTACCAACAATGTCATCCTTGCACAAGAAAAACAATGACTTGTCCGGAATTGAATGACAAAGTATATATAGAAGACTTAATGGACCAAAAATTTTTTACCCCTCTCTAGTTTAAAAACAAACACGTAACCCTATTGTAAACTAAAATATAAAAGTAATAAAAATATTAAAATTTATTTAATTTATATCACATGAGTTATATAAATTTATATGTAGTTATTCAAAAAAAAATAGTATTAAGAAAAATAAGGTAAATTAAGCCTGTTTAAAAAAGAACATACTATTTTATTTCAACATAAGAACAAGTAAAATTATATTTTTATGTATCTATTTTTGTAAAAAAAATTTCCGTTAACTAATTTTGACTTATGAGTTATAAAGTCAGTTAAATTTAACAAATTAAGTTTTACATTTTAGTTAAAAACATAAAATGTTTAGTATTGACTTTTAAATTAAAAAAAAATCATGTTTTTTTTTTAAACTAAACCCAATAGATAAAGTGTAATTACCCTTATATAAAATTATACTAAAACATTTCTTTTATTGCTCTTACTCCACATCTTACAAGAAGACAATATATCTTCATAATCACAAGTCATTGAACCTGCAATGCTTCACAACTCTAATATCAACCAATCGGAGCGAATGAGGCATGTCCGTTGAACTAATTCTCAAGGTTACAAATCACATGTGCAAACAAGTGAACTAAATCTAAGATATTTCAGGTAAGTCATTATTAACCCTTGAAATGATAATTTCTGTGAACCGTTATTTATGGGTGTGCGCTAGGTGAATCCTGTCCCGTGGCTCTAGCCGGCAAAGAATCACGAGGAGGTAAACTAGCCTAGGCAAGTTCTAGCTGACCGGCTCAGTCAAGAAGGCTGTTAGATAGCCCTTCACAATTAGAGAAAGGACTGCCTCCAAAAGGAATCGAACCCGAGACCTATTGATCTCAGGTCCTTCAGCCCGCTATCCAAACCAACTCGACTGCTCCTTTCGGAGCTTGAAATGATAACTTGACCTTATGCCTGAATGACTTAATCAGTCAAACCCGTTAATCCCTCAATGGATCAGGTTATGGCAGAAATTGATTTGTTGAATCTAACTCGACCACTCGTGAAGTTACCTTTCAAAAAAAAAAAAACTCGACCAATTAAATTAAAAAGTGCCAGGGACTGACAGTTTCCAAAATGGTTAACTCCTTTGATCCATTAAGAATAAAAAAAAAAGTTCTAAAAAATAATAGAATATATTTTAAAATCAAGTAATTTTAAGGAATAATAAATAAAATATATTTTTAAATTAAATAATTTTTTAAAAAAAATTAACGAATTAACGGGTAACCTATTTTACCTAACCTAAACTCTTTAACAACATGTCTTCTTAAAATGTGTTAATGGGTTAGTCAAAAGAATTAAAAAATATAATGAATTCGACCCATCGATTCCTTAAAAAATATTAATTAAGTGTAGGAGTAATTATTTTTTTTTAATTTCTATTTATTTTACTAAAACACACACAAAATTTCATATTCCAATTTTTATTAAAAATTTGTCAAAAATTTGACTTCCAAACCATGCCTCAATCTCGAGACATGGAAATGTGGTGGTGCTTCTGTAAGTTTTTTTTTTTTTTTAATTTTATTCCTCCCTTTGGAGTTTTGGACTTCGGGCCCTCCCTCGTCCATGACTGTTCACGTTTGGAGTAAGAAAAAATAAGATAAATTAAGATAAAATATGATTTGAGATTAATTTAGCACATCTTTTTCTGAAAAGTAGAAAATCGTGGGAACGGTTTTCTAAATCCGTTCCCACGGATTTAAAAAAATTCACAAAAAATAATGACAATGGTACTCGTTTGAAAATTTTCGACACACACGAAGAATATGATTATATAAAAAATTTACACATTCGGTTAATCTATTTTCAAATTTTTTTTTTTAGCGAAATATTAGAATTTTTTGAAATTAATGATGACCGGAAAATTAGAGGTTGAGGGATTGTTGGAGATTTATAGAGTTTTGTGGAGATTTTTTTTTTATGCCAAACCGACCCTAATGTCTTTTTGTAATAATCTTTACATCATCCAGTTTAACTGATGTTTGATTGAATCTCTTGCTGCGGTGCATGACTTTTGATCGATCATGTCATGAGCTTGTCTGATCTTATAAGAGAGACCAACACTCAAGTAGATTGACGCGGATAAAGCTTTGGTATTACCTACAGCAGAAGCAAACTAGAGAACACCAAGAAAGTGACCTTACAAACTCTCTCTCTTTGAAAGTAAATTCACTTTAATTACAATAACACCATTGCTCCACTTTCTGGTAAAATTTACTGGTTCACTACAATTTTCCGAATCTATAAGGGGTGTGGGATGAGATGGATCTCCCACCCACATAAAAAAAAAAAGAAAGAAATGCAATAATCTTTAACTTGACACGAATACAGGGCATTAAAAACTGCTAATGGGTCAATCAATTGGAACACTAATATGATGGACCTTCACTTTTGATGCTGAGAACCAAATGAGCTATTACCTGGTATCAAACATATGGTACAGTCTGTCCAGCCAAAAAATAAACAAACAAAAGAAAGGAGAAAGGGGTGAGTTTTTATTAGCCAACACCAAAGGAACTTAAAAACCAGAGTTCAAATAAAAGAACCCTCGTCAAAGTAGTGAAAATAACGAAATTCATAGTTCTAAGAAATTCCTACTGGCATAATGTAAGTATGTATATAAAATGATGATACCAGACGCATACGGTAATAGAATTTCAAAAGACTTGTAAAGTTTTTTTAAACCACGTTGAGCATTGTTAAACCTACAGCATATAGGTCTCCTCCTGTTAGAGGATCTCCCTCGCCTGCCACCAACAGATGATGTTAAACTTCAAACCATCATACTTTTCCAGCTCTTCAGTGAAGACAAAAATAATCACAATTACCTTTAAACAACTAAACTACTACGGTAAAATGCTGCTCTTTGATTACCCGGTGCTTCTTGAAAAGATGAAAGAGAGATTGAATTCGCTGGAATAAATATTATTGATACTAAATTGTGTATTTATATAGAAAGATTTCTAATCATTTCTACAAGTCAAGAATCAGTTACTACATTATAGGCTGTCTAGCTAGAAATCAGGTATTCCAATAGGTAAGTTAATATACACAGATCATTCATTTTTAATATAGAAGATATGAAAGTTTGACTTCCTAACACTCCCCCTCAGGTTGGAGAGTGGATGTCCTGCACTCCCAACTTGTGTACCATAGGAACAAAGATCTTTTTCCCCAAGGGCTTAGTCAAGATGTCTGCTAACTGATGTGCAGAATTTACATATCTTGTAGTCACAGAACCATCTTGGATCTTGTCTCTAATGTAATGACAATCCATCTCAATGTGCCTAGTTCGCTCATAAAAAACTGGGTTACCTGCAATGTGTAAGGCAGCCTTGTTGTTGCAATATAGCAAGGCAAATTCATGATGTGAAAGTCCCAGGTCCCTCAATAGATGTTGGAGCCATGTCAACTCACAGTAGGCTCCCGTCATTGCCCGGTATTCCGCCTCGGCGGAAGAGAGTGAAACTGTTTTCTGTCGCTTCGATCTCCAAGATATCAGTGAAGGTCCAACAAAAATACAATAACCTGTAGTAGACCTCCTAGTGAGTGGGCAACCCACCCAATCCGAGTCACAGTAAGCCCTAATCTTGAAATCACTATTTGAAGAGAAGAATAGGTCTCGGCCAGGTGCACCTTTTAGATATCAGACAACCCAAAGAGCTGCCTCCATATGAAGTTTTCGGGGTTGGTGCATAAATCTACTCAAGACGTGTACATCATATGTTATATCTGGCCTCGAAACAGTCAAGTAAATTAACCTGCCGATTAATCTTCTATACCGACCTGGATCTTTGAGCAAGTTGCTCTTGTCCAATAATTTCAAGCCTCGTTCCATAGGAGTATCAATAGGGGTTGCGCCCAACAGCCCTGCATCCTCAATGATTTCTAATGCATACTTACGTTGGGAAATAAAAATCCCATTCTTAGAAGCAGAGACCTCAATACCAAGAAAGTATTTCAAATCACCAAGATCTTTGAGATGAAAATGACTATGCAAAAATTTTTTAGTTGCAGCAATGGTAACAGGATCATTTCCAGTAATTAGAATATTATCAACGTATATCAAGAGAGCAGTAAAGGACTTGCCATGTTTTCTGGTGAATAGAGAATAATAGGCTCGAGATTGTACATAACCAGCGGAGTGAATAACATCTGAGAACTTGGCGAACCACTGGCGAGATGCTTGTTTCAAACTGTACAATGACTTATGAAGGTGACACACCAAGTTTTCCTCCCCCTGTCGTCGAAGCCCGGGCGGCGGAGACATATATATTTCTTCAGCTAAGTCACCGTGAAGAAAGGCATTGTTGACATCCAGTTGATGAAGGGACCAGCCACGAACTGCGGCCAGCGCGAGCAAGTAGCAAATTGAGATGATCTTGGCAGTGGAAGAAAAAGGTATCCTGATAATTGACACCTTCAAGCTGAGTAAAGCCCTTTGCAACCAATCGGGCTTTGTACCTCTCGATAGACCCATCTGAACGGTGTTTGATCTTATACACCCATCTGCAGTCAATAGGTGTCTTGCCAGCCGGGAGTGGTGTGAGAGACCAAATGCCGTTGGCTTGGAAAGCCTGCAATTCGGAATGCATTGTTTCCTGCCACTCAGGATGATCGGCGGCTTTCGAATAAGACCGAGGTTCTGTGACATTACTGATTTGAGCAACAAAAGAACGATATGCAGGCTTATATCTGTGATATGAAACATAATTGACCAGTGGATAGCGTGTACCTTTGGTTGGACCTGATAGTAAGGAGGCTGACTGGTCGGAGCAAACGTTGGAACAGACATAATCGTTAAGCTTGATCGATCGGCTGGTTTGGCAGCTGGAGCGACGAAGCAGAGCGGGTTTGGGTACGGTTTGGTCGATTGGGTCGGAGGGGGATTCCAGTGCCGGAGAGAGTGAAGTGGATGGTGGTGATGGATTTGCAGAAATGATGAGAGAGGATGAGTCACAACGACCGATTGGATCAGAGTGAACAGATGGGTTGGGCAGAGGAGAGGAGGTAGGCGCAACTGTATAATTGGGAGGTGATGAGTTTGGATGAGAAGTGTTTGGAATGAAATCAAAAGAAGAAGTGGTGTCATGGGCCACAAGAGGAATTGGGCCAAAATCTGTGTTTGAAGGAGAAAGTGCAGAATTGGGTTTGACAGATGCATAAGGAAAAATATTTTCATTAAATCTCACATCGGGGCTAGTGAAAACCTTTTTGGTCAACAAATCAAATAATTTGTATGCCTTTTGACCAATGGGATAGCCAATAAAAATTGAGGGTATGGATCGACGGTCAAATTTGTGAGAAGGATGGACATTAGTAGTATAGGCTAAACAACTAAAAGACACGGAGATGAGAAAAAGAAGGCGGTTTGAAGTAGAGCAGTTCAAAAGGAGTTTTGAAAGAGAGAACCGGAGAAGGGAGTCGATTGATGATGTGTACAGCAGTAAGAGCACACTCCCCCCAAAATTGGGTAGGGAGTTGAGCTTGAAATTTTAAAGCTCGAGCTACTTGTAAGAGGTGACGATGCTTGCGTTCTACAACCCCATTTTGTTGAGGCGTGGAAACACAAGAATGCTAAAAAACGACACCATTATCTTGAAAAAAAAGGACGAAGTGAGAGAAATTCCCCACCATTGTCACTTCAAAAAGTCTTAATGTGAGACTCAAATTGAGTGAGAACATAACTGAAGAATCGTTTTAAAAGTGATTGTGCTTCATCTTTGTGTCGCATCAAGAAGATCCATGTGAATCTTGTATAATTATCAACAATAGTAAGAAAGTAATCAGCACCAGAAAGAGAAGGGTGTCGATAACGACCCCAAATGTCACAATGAATTATCTCAAAAGGTTTATTAGAAGCAATTACACTAGGACTGAAAGGTAAATGACTCTGCTTAGCCAAAGGACATATCGGGCAAGCATTATTGGACTGAACAGAAACATTTAAAAAATTATTGGCAGTGAAACTTAAATGAGGAGGCGAGACATGGCCTAAGCGGTTATGCCAGAGATCAGTGGATGAGACGGTGAGAATGTAGGCTGGTCAGTTTGTGGGAAATGAAGAGTTGGTCACTGATTTCTTCGTCGCTAGTGCCACCAAATAGTATAGTCCGTCACGTTGTTTACCCAAACCAATCATCCTCCTCGTAGGCAGATCCTGCAAAATACACCAATAGGGGAAAAAAGTTACTGAACAGTTCAGGCCTCTCGTCAGACGACTAACTGACATCAGATCAACTTTGAATGTAAGTACACATAGCACATCATCCAAGTAATAGACGGAATTCAGAGTTAATGATCCTTTTGCAACAATATTAGCTATTTCTCCACTAGGTAGTAGTACGAGAGGCAATGAGCAAATTTTATTTTTGCGGAAAAATAATTTAGATGATGAAGAAATATGATCTGTCACCCCGCTATCAATGATCCAACTGCGGGTAGCGATGTTAGACAAACCTGGCTTGGTTACGGCATTTGCTTGAGAGCTAGATCCTTCATTTTTGTTGTCAAAAAATGATAAGAGCTGCTTCAATTGAGCTTCTGAAATCCCAACAACTTGGTTTCTATCTTCTTTGGCAAAGCCCTCAGACACATGATTAGCTGCAGACTTGTTATTGTTGCTGAAATGTCTTGGGACTGAATTATACTTTGCCTTTGGATTGCCCGCTGGATACCCATATAGCTCATAACAAGTTTAGACCCAATGGCCCAATTCTCCATAGTGAGAACAATGAGGGCGTCCTCTTCCAGAGCCAGAACGACGCCTGTCTTAGTCAAATCAGCGTCTTCCATTGAAATTCTCCGGTGACTTTTCTTGCGATCAGAAATTCTGTGACCCATATGGACGGTGTTTGGACCTCCCTGTACCCGCTGATGGAACGGGTTTGCTGCTGTTGCTTCGAACAACCATGGCGGTGCTACTACTAGAATCACTTGCGGCGTGCGTTGAGCTCAAGAGTCGCTGCCTTTCTTCTTGAGAGACAGAGGAATATGCTTGGCGAACTGAAGGAAAGGGATTCATCAGGAGGATTTGTCCGCGAATAGTACTGTAAGATTCATTCAATCCCATCAGAAATTGCATCAATTTTTGTTGATATTGTTGTGCCCCATGTGCTACATCACTGTAGGAGGCTAGTTCATCCCATAGACCCTTCAATTTTGTGTAATAGGCAGAGACAGAGAGTTGTTCTTGTCGAAGACAGGCAATATCTCGCTGAATCTCAAAGATGCGAGGTGCATTGCTTTGAGAAAATCGCTCACAAAGGTCTTCCCAAACTTCATGAGCAGTAGAGTAGTAGATCACACTGTCTGAAATTTCTGGACTAAAAGTGTTGATGATCCAGGAGTGGACCATATCATTACACCGAGACCAAGCCGCATAACCTTTAGGATTAGCGTCTTTTGGAGGAGCTTTGATTGAACCATTAACAAAACCTAGCTTGTTTTTGGAATTTAAGGCCAGAGTCATAGCCCTTTTCCAAGTAGAATAATTGTCTCCATTCAAGGGTTTGGAAATCAAAACCAGACCCGGATGATCTGAATGATTAGTGAAATAGGGATTTGAGATATTCACCTTTGAAGAATCTGCAGTAGTGTTAGGATCATCATTAGCCATGATGGCTGAAAAAGGAGAGATGCTACACGAGATATTAGAGTGCAGCGATGAGTCAGGATCTTAGTCCTGCTCTGATACCATGAAAAGATGAAAGAGAGATTGAATTCACTGGAATAAATATTATTGATACTAAATTGTGTATTTATACAGAAAGATTTCTAATCATTCCTACAAGTCAGGAATCAGTTACTACATTATAGGCTGTCTAGCTAGAAATCAAGTATTACAATAGGTAAGTTAATATACACAGATCATCCATTCTTAATATAGAAGATATGAAAGTTTGACTTCCTAACACTTCTAGCTGGAAATCCCAAAGCGTGTCGTTGTCAAGGGTTAGGACAGAGACACCACGAGGGATATACACATCACCAGATCGTTTGGTAGTGGTCTTCGGAGGCCTCCACATTAAATTTATACAGGGGGAGGAGTGGATAACAGTGGGTAAAAGTCCACTTTAAGCAACACTAACAAATAGACCCAAAAGTTTGATAGAGATGGACCGATGGAGTTTAGTTTCTTTTGTTAATTTGTCTAGTAAATCCATCAAAGAAAATTTGTTAAACTAGTATATCTAAATATAATAGCACATGAATACAAGGCATTAAATCAATTTAACCGTTAATGAGCAATATTGTTAAAATCTCGATTTAAATAATAAAATCTTACAATTTTATGATGTTAAAGTGCAAAAACTTGTTCTATTTTATATAAAATCTTAATAGCGGTAAAATAGATAAAATTTCGATTTTGGGACGTAAAATTAATAAATCTTAATTTTATAGGTGATTTTACCGATTTTAAAAATTAAACAATTTTTGTATAATTTTATCAAATAAAATAGATTTTTATGATTTTTTCAAGTAACATGTCATAACCATTTCACTTATTAATTTTTTTATTTGTTTAGATTTTTTTTTAATTTTATAACACTATTATTTAATATACTACTCTAATTGAAGATCATGTACATTGTTTTACCAAATTGACTACCATAAATTAAATATAATAACTCAAATAGAAACCAAGAGACCTACGATAAAATATTACAAATGCATTTCAACTCAAATAAAAAATTAAGATAAAATAAAATCAATATTTTAATGTCAAATGCATATATCATACCAAACATTTTAACGGTCTCAATTGTGTACTTGAGTAAAGGAAGTATAAAACTAGATATAAAATCTTTTATAAACTTTGTTGAGAATTTATTTTGTTAATATAAGTTTGTGTGTATGTCATTTTTCTTGATACATGTCTTTTTTCTCTTCTCTTATTAATAAAATTATTAAGTTATCAAAAAATAAAAATAAAAACTCTAAATAAAAAATTGTAATATAATAAGCTATAATTTCATTTTAGAAGCATTCAGTAAAATCTTTACTATTTTCTGATTCGATTTTTGGACTTGTCATTGATTTTAAGTAAAATCTCAATTTTAACATCCTTGCTAATGGGTCAATCAATTGGAACACTTAATTACTGATCTTCACTGTTTCTCTGATGCTAAGAATCAAATGAGCTACCTTCTACCCTGAACCCTCAAATCTTCAATAAGCCTCCTTACGTCAGATCGCATACTATTCTCCACAACAGATCCATTAACATGCTCCTCTACTGCAGAAAACCAGTTGCCGACCTTTCCCTTTGACGATCTACTACTAACATGCCATTGACAAATAATTCTTGCAATGGCCATGACATAGAGCCCACAATCATATCCGTTGCTCTGCTGTGGCGTAGCGCCATCTCTGAATTGAGGATCAGCATTATTCGCCTCCTCCTCGTGCTTTCTCTTCAAGGCCTCCTTATGCTTTCTCTTCGAGGAAGACTTTAATGACGACGATGCCGAGAACAATGAACGAGATTCAGCATCAGCAAACACAAATTCCTTGACGGCTTCATAAAGCTTCATGGCATACGTCTTATTCAACCCTTCGATGCTGTCAAGATGGATGAACGCATTCATTTTCCTATCATAAACCAGCAAGCTCCAATGTGTTCCGTCATCAGCTCCATCAAAATCTTCATTATCATTGACAGTAAAGAGTATTAGCTTCTTGTTGAAGAGTTCCATAGGCGCCACTAAGTCTTTGATGCTCTCCGGACTTCCGCTGTTTGCAAGCCAGAACGACACAGAAGGCGGAACAAGTAGGATTTCCGGAGAATTGAACAAGTGGGACAGATAACTGAAGTAGAACCCGATGATTTGATCATTCAAATAACAGTCTCGCAGCAAGATGTCCACGTCTGATTTTTTGAGCACAATATCATGGTAAGTGAGAACATGCTCGTCATCCAAGGCCATGGCCTGCAGATCGTAACAAAATCACAACACCGATTGTAAATTAGACCGTTGCTTGAGAATAATACGGAATCTAAGACCACAAGTGGCATTGTAATACAAACATGTGCCAACTGGGTCTTGGACTTCGAATAGTTGTGTAAAAGAAAATTTCAAAATAAGAAAGCCGATAACAAATATATAAAAACAAACCCCTACTTCATGTCAGAATTGGGCAATAGAGAACAGTGAGAAAAAATAATAAATAATAAACAATTGATCACATAAAGTGAGAAAACAACAGAAAAACAAATCATACAAATAACACATTCCATAACTATATATAAACCTTAACGAAGAACTCTCTCACACTCTTTTTCGCATACACACAAAAACAAACATTAATCAGATCCCGCCTTTCAAAAGATCAACAACGATGACAAATACTCTGATTTTCTAAATTTTCATCATGAAATAGAAGACTTGTTTAAAAAATCTACATTTTAGTCCAACAAATAACATTGGCCTCACCATGTAGAACATATAATCATATCACGAAACATATATACATATATACATATTAAAGTTTAGGCATGTACTAAGCAAATCACAGAAATCTTTGTCTTCCAATAGATAATTGATATAATAAAAGGTCCAAAGAAATATGAAAGAGAAGACTTCAAATCTATTTATAGATTTCTAAAGTAATTATTCTATCCCATTTAGATGAGAAGATCATGTACAATTATTATTATTATTTATATATCAAAAAATCAAGAGAGCCCTATCCCACTTAGATTAGGACATCCTAAATAATTATTCTTGTTACTTGTATATAAAAACTTAGATTAGAACACTATGAATAATTATTTTTATTATTTGCACACAAAAGAAACTAACAAACATTATTATATACTACACAACCACTCCCAACCTTGTTAATAATAAGCAAAAGTCATCATAATAAAATCCTAGCAAGTTTTTCTTGGTGTGAATGCTGTTTTATCTCCCCCCCCCCCCAACTAGCTATGTGTAATAGAATTTCATGTGAATTTGTATACTATTTTAGATAGAAACATATTACTTAGTCCAACAAATATCAAACATTTGATCTGGTTAATCGAAATTACCCAATTATGTTCCAAATAATATATATATTTTACCTAAGGCATGATATAAGTTTATAAGTACAATAAATTATTAACAATATTAAGATAACTATAATAAAAATTATATGATTATCATGTGATTCAAAAATAATTTAACAACTAATCGTTTAGCTCTCTGTCTATGGTCTATATCTAATATATTGGTTAAGGATAGAATTTAAATAGATTTGGATTAAGAAGATATATTTAAATTTATAAAACTATGAATATAAATTATAATTTTAAATTCATAAAATTATATTTAACAAAATATATTTTAAAACAAGGCATTCTACCTAAAATATATATTTAAATTTTGAAATAACTCCATAAAATTATATTTAATGAAAATATATTTTTTAATAAGATTAAAAAATTATCACTTAGCATTATAAGTTTTATCTAAATTGAATTCTAATAATTAATATAGACATAATAATTTAAAAATTAGAATAATAACCAAGGTATAATTTAATTCAATTGACAATGAAAAGAATAAGGATAAAAATTTTAATTTATTAAATAAAAATTAAATTAACCATAGTCCTTAATTAAATATAATTTTATTAGATAATTATAAATTAAGATAGAATTTAAATAGGGTTCCGATATTTAGTTTTAAAAGCCGCTTGTGTTTATGGGATTTGATAGTCATGTGCATTGGACAAGGGTGGCATCATCCTGACCCTCATCTCATCAATTTCTTCAACCAACACCAAGAACCAAAAAAAAAAAAAAAAAAAAACTATCCCTTGAATAAAGATATGGCCCGAAACAGAGAACTTCTTGATGAAAAATTCAGACCAATTCAAAAACAGAACTGAACCCTAGAACTGAATCATCCGAATGGGGCAGCCACTAGGGTTTGAACAGCACAGAACATGTAAAAATGACCAAAACAGCATGGATAGCGAATTATGTAGGAAAAAAGCAGACTAACCCTGACCCGTTGGATTAAAACAATAGATGAAAATCAGATAAAATTCCCGGAAAAACAAAACCCTTACCGTCTGGTTGGCGCCGCCTTTGTTGAAGCAATAGTATCGAGCAGATGGGTCTGTAGGAATTTCTAGGGCGAGACAAGGCGAAGAGTTTGTGGGCAAGCCTATATATATATATATATATAAAGAGGAGATTTAGAGCTGTAGAAATAGAAGCAGAGCGAGAGAAACACCGAGAACGCACCCGCTTTGATTACGCCTTGGAGGAGAAGGGGATTTTATCTATGGGGAGAGGAGATTGGAGTCCGAGAGAGAGAAGAGTTTCCTCTTCCAAGTCGGGGAGGGATTTTTGCAAGGAGAGACGGGGGCTGCAGAACCCAAAACGACGCCGCTTCGGTCTACGCGCAGCTGTGTTTCTAAAATCTGTTATATATATATTTAATTGTGATTAAACTAAAGCAAGGCATAATTGGTCGTATTATATATTTATTTTAATTATTAATTAAATTTTATGTTAATAATCACTTAAGAAAAATAATTTTTATTAAGTTATATATAAAAATAATTAACCTGTTAAATAAATATTTTAATTTATTAACAAATAATATGTATAATTAATTTATTTTACTAATTAAAATATCACATGATAATAAATTATTATTACTTAATTGTATTAATTGAGAATCAAACTTAACTAAAAATTCGTCAATAACTTAAAATAACATGTTAAAAATAATTAGATATATAAAATAATAAAAATTAAAAAATTAATTTATTACATTATTTTTTATTTTCATTTTTATTTAGAAAATTTATTAATTTTAATTTTATTTGATCTCAATTATCAAATTAGAATGAGATAAAATAATAATAGTATTTCAATTAAACTCTAAGCCTGGAATCCTATATCTATATGGTAGAATAAAATTAAATTATTATTAACATAAAAAATATGAGAATCGTAAAATTATTTATAACTCAAAAGATGTATGTTGCCAAATAATAATTTAATTTTTATTTTATTTGATAAAATTCTATTTATGTAAATATTTTAAAAATATAAAAAAATAATTATTGATATATTATACAAATCATGAGAAATATTAAAAAATATTTTATGACAAATATTATAATAAATTATAACTAGAATCTATATAATGAGGTAGTTTAAGAAATATTTTCAACTGTTGAATTTATTTAATGGTTATAATTGAATTAATACTAAAAAAATATTTTTCTCTCTTTTATCTCGTTCATCCAATGCTTAGGTGGCACTCTTCTTTTTCATTTCCCTTATTCTCTCCTCACTTCTCATTCACTAATTCTTTACTTTTTTTTTTTTTTGGTCTCACATTGCTAAACGACGATAATTCTACTTTTTCTTTTACATATAAAATCATTAAAATTGTAACAAATAATATTAAAAGATGTAAAGTAAACGCACAGGTTCCCGCAGTGGGGCCCATATTTCAATTGTATCAATAATTAAATTAAAAAATATGAAGAAAGATGCCTAAGTAATAATTAGGCTTAAAAAAATATTTAAAAATTATTTTTTCCTTGATAACAACTCTTACTATTTTTAAAATTAAAATATAGAAAATACTTAAATATTAATTAAGTTTGAAAGTAATTATTTTTTTAATTTCTATTTGTTTACCAAAAAAACACACACAAAGTTTCACATTCCAATTTTTATTAAAAAATTTATCAAAAATTATTAAAAATTTGAATTCCGAACGGCGCCTTAATCTCCGGGCATGGAAATATGGTGGTGCTTCTGTGGGTTTTTTTTCCTTTTTTCCCCTTGGTTTTTCGCCTTTGGGCCCTCCCTAGTCCATGACCCTTTTGGTGTCTTTTTCTAATGATCTTTACATTATCCAGTTTTAGCTGATGTTTGATTGAATCTCTAGCTGCAGTGCATGACCTTTGATCGATCATGTCATGAGCTTGTCTGATCTATAAGAGAGACAAACAGTAAAGTAGGTTGACGCGGATAAAGCTTTGGTATTACATACAGCAGAAGCAAATTAAAGAACACCGAGAGAGTGGCCTTACAAACTCTCTCTCTTTGAAAGTAAATTCACTTTAATTACAATAACACCACTGCTCCACTTTCTGGTAAAATTTACTGGTTCACTACGATTTTCCAAATTTATTAGGGGTGTGTGATGAGATGATCTCCAATTCTCCCACCCACATGAAAAATGCAATAATCTTTTTCTTTCTTTTTCTCCTTTTTCCATTGGAGAAAACACACAATTCATACATGATATATAAAAAATAAAAAGGAGTAGACTAGATCCACCATAAATCTTTCACAAATGAAGGGCTCAACTCTGCAACTTTGTTGGAGGATTTGGGACGGAGTCATTTGGTCCGAGATCGTCGATAGGTGGGCGCTGTTTGTGATGATCTGTGACCGATTGATATGCCATGGCCAGAGCTAAGCCTGTAGATTTGAACAAAATTTAACCTTAAAAAAAAAAAAAAAAAAAAACAAAAAAGAAAAACACGAAATTTCTGAAAGAAAAAGTAAATAAATCAATGAGGAAGTATGTTATCTTTCCCTCCCACGAAGGTAACGTTGCTTTGGGAGTAGTTTTTCATACATTATTCAACGGGAGGGCCCAACTCTTTCATGGTGCATTCAGGCTCTTTTAAGAACTTATTTCAGATAGAATGATGATCATCTCCCCCTTTGAGTCCTATCCTCTATAAAGTATTAATTGAGTATACCAGTTCTATTAAAATAAATTCCTGAAGAGCCTATAGACTGCATGCACTACCAAAGTATTGACCACAGTATGCAAGGCAGATCCAGGATTTGAATGTCACCTCGATTGAACAAAGGAGCTACAAAAATTTAGGATGAACAAAGGGTTTAAAGGCAAGATAAATAGGACTACAAAAATTTAGGACGAGCTAAATTTAAAAAAATACATTTTTTGAACTAAAAAAAAATTTAGACCAAGTTACCCAGGAGCCCAAGACAGCCTTGTATGTCCGTCCCGCCCTTGACTGTACGAGCATTACCTCCCAAAACGAACAACAATACCTTTGTGAGATGGAATCCCCCCCGCCCCAATACTTACGATGTGATCATGCTCTGGAGGAGCATAAATGCCAGTAGTGATGGTGGTTCTTCGTCGAGTTCGTTCGAAGGTGGATTAGATATCATTTTGAGTCCTGTTGGAATAACAATTACAGGCACACCAACGAGGTTGCCCATGCAGACTCTCTCCCAGTCAGTTGCGTTGCCGACGAATGCATCAACTGCGAAGCTCTTTTTAACTTCCCGAATCAGCTTTCCTCGCGTTCTCTGTGCCTGTTGGATGATCATTTGATATTAGTAAGGAAGTCAATCCCTCTCTGCAACCTGAAACTTGTGATCTTGCACGTAAAAGTCAATTCTAACATAGTAATCACTGCATATATAGACCAAGGTGATTTTCTTATTGGATTAGTGATCCGGACATTTCAGGATTTCATTTTCTGCATTATGTTTGGAAGCATAATTTTAAAGCAGTGATTCCTATTTGATTAGCAATATATGTTACCTTAGATTAGGCATAATCATATGAGTAATTCTTTACAAAAAATAATTACCACAATAGCGTGGTAATTTTGTGGGTCTATTTGGAAAAGTCCACTAAAATGCTATTTAAATAATGGACAATGCTACACAATTAAAAAATATCAATAGAATGCATTTGGAGTACCCCACCCCCCAAAAAAAAAAAAAAATCATAGAATTCCGTAAAACTTCAACTTTTCTCAACCTCTTTCGTCAATTTCAACTCCAACTTTTCTCAAATTTTTACACCTTTATTACCAAAACAAAAAAATTTACACCTTTCATCAATTTTGAGACTGCATTTTATGGAGTTTCATAATTTTTTTGGGGCTCCAAACGCACCCATAGTTAAGTGTACGCGTATTGAATAACAGCGCAGAAATTTTGTTAAGATGGATTCAAAATGAGCCCTCATATAAGCAGCTCTCTAGCCACCCGGGCCTATCATTTCAAAAGCAAAAATTGCATAGAGATGAAGTTGTTTACAAGACTTTCCCTGTCAAATGATTTGGAATGTTTTTTTTCTTTATTTTACTTTCCAAATCGAATATCATTTTCCTTAATGTATGTGTGAACGTCATTTTAATTTCCAAATTCTGTTGAAAATAGTATTTTCTCAAAAGCAAGTACTTACCTGGAAATAGTCCACTGCAGGAATCATGCGTGCACGACGAAGTTCAGTAGGCCATTGCTCTTGAGCTTCGTAGTCATCATCCAGCCCAGAGCGCTGCCATTCATCAAAATGGGCCAACATCTCCACATCCATTGTGAAATTCAAGACTCCTTGAACGGAGCCGACGGTGTAATTCAGCTTGAAAGGAATCATCTTAACGCCCTTGGACTCAAGCACATGGACAACCTGCAATGCCATCGCAGGAAGATCATCAAATTCTAGCACTTCAAAAATTAAACTTGTAATCAGTTCATGATTACAGCTTTGCTCTCACCTCCATCTCAGCATCGTCAAGATATCCAACGGTTAGCTTTGTGATGTCGACAGAAAATGGATCATCAAGAGGGATGTTTCTCGATGAGAGATCATCCGGATCCTCCCCTCGAATAGCATCTAGAACAATAGCGCAATCGGCAGCACTTCTACAGAAAGGACCAAGCTTATCCTGTTAAAAATATCCAATACAATCGACAAGTTACTAAAAGTCTGAAACCAAAAAAATGAACAAAATATGAAAAATGAAAGAGAAATGTTATGTGCAGTCGCGACCAAACCATCTCAGTCATACAATGGATTCCAGTCGTACAAAGCATTGCTTAGAATTAAAATAGAAAGAAAAATAGTATACATAAGATAAAGATTCGATTCATACCAAGCTCTCAGAGATGCTCATTACACCTGTTCGGCCAACAGTACCAAAAGTTGGGCGCAAAGCAGTCACACCACACCTAGCAGCAGGGAAGGTGATGGATCCAGCTGTTTCAGAACCAATTGCAAATGGAACCATGCCTGCAGCAAAAACAAATGTTTCCTTACATTGTCAGAATAAACCATAGGAGACCAGCAACACGAGCGAGGGTGGAAATACAATACCATGAATCAACATGAATTATGAGTCACCCCTAATTAGAGGACACCCCCCTCCTCCTCCAAGGACGGTGGAGTTGATGAGAGAATGAAATTTGTTTACACTTGATATATATTGTCGGGTTTATTCTCTAATAATTTAAACTTTCAGATAATTAGTGAATTAACGTGATATCAATTTGTCTTAAAAAGTGCTGGATTTTCTTGTGCAGTTTATCCTGTTTGTATTGGTGCAACGAGGGGTCCATGTTTGGTTTAGTTTGTTTGTTTCTCTAATCTATGTATGTGAGAGTCGTATGGTTGATAACATTGATTGGCTTATTTCCTTGCAGTTTAAACAGCTGGTGAATCAGACAAAATAAAACAAAGATCAACTAATTACCTGCTGAGGTGCAGGCAGCAGGGCCAGCTGAAGAACCAGTAGAATATTCCTCAATATTCCAGGGGTTCCTTGTCCTGCCCCCAAACCAGATATCATCATATGCCAATGATCCTGAAACAAGCTTTGCCACGAGAACTGCCCCTGCAGACTTCAACCTACACCAAGTTCCTAGTTACAAACTGTGTGTCTTTCAATTTTAATTTTTAATTTTTTTTATCTTTGGTTATTCTGTATTGGCAATAATAGTACCTCTTGTAAACCCAAGCTTCAATATTTAGAACTTGATCTTTGAAAGTTCTTGAACCCCAGGTTGTCTTGTAATGGGGTACTGCAATTATATCCTTCAACCCATAAGGAATTCCATGGAGAGGACCTGTAATGCAAGTCAATATATATGAAATTCTCAGATCAAATTCACTATCAGACATTCCAGTTGTAGTCTACTGGAAAAAATTAGAAAAAAAAAAATGAAAAATGAAAAAAAGGCAAATACTTGATACTTGGACCTTTCTAAATGCATGACATCCCATATCAGATACTTGATACTTACTAAGGATATGATATCCGATCTGATATATAATTGGATATCCATACAAACATATTTACAATTCAATTTTAATCCATAATTATGCATAAAAACAAATATTTTATGCATTAAATACTTCAATGACTCTTTGTAAACATCATTTTATCCTATAAAAGAAAATAACCACATTAAATATATGTACATTCTCCTGTGTCTCCCGATCATTTAGTAAGACATTGATGGATCCAAATCTTAAAAAACATATGCATACTAGAATCCATGTAACATAGGCCAAGTATATGAACAAGCTATCCCTACGTGGCTTAACATGCTAGTGCCTCAATCCAAATGATGATGCTCCACATAAGAAAAGGTGAACAAGCTATAAAAGACATTTTGTAGATAAGTTTTGCCAAAAATAAGTATGTGAAAGGAAGACCATTGATCCAAGCAGTTGACCCTGTAATCAGATTTTCCACCTAACATAATGAGATTGCCTAGTGGTGATTCAATGGTAAAACATTGAACTGGCATCCCATGAAATTTCCAATTTAGAATCTAATTTACTGGACATTAGGGAATTTTAGGTAGAAATTTTCAAGTGTGACAGAAAAAGTTACAACATTTTTGTGATTACATTGAAAGTAAATAGAACAAAGATAGGTACCCAAGTATACTCCTTCTGAGAGTAATTTGTCAGCCTCTTTTGCCTGTTATATGCTAATTCTTCTGTATAAGTGATCACAGCTTCAAGAACAGGATTGAACCTGTGTGTATAACTATATATCAACAAAGACATCATTGTGTAAAAAGCAAGAATATAAATACTCAAAAAGCTCTGGTTAGCTCAATGTTACCTCTTTAATCTCTTTAAGAAAATCCCAGTAAGCTCCATAGAAGTGATTTGTTTTGTCTCTATTAGTTGCCCCAGTTCACGAACCTAGCGACATTTCCAACTTCATTCAACAATATTTATTGCAGGTTAAAGCAATTCAAACTTTTTACTTTTTTGTACATTGTACATTACACAACAAATACGTCCTTTATTTTCAGTTATAAGAGTCAACTCTTTACATTTATAATCAAGTTTCAATTGGCACTTTCCTCAAATTCATCGTTAAAAAATGCTATGTGAAAATTACGTGTGACAGACATATAAAATTTTTTCATCGTATTTTCTAAAATTGTGAAGAGTTGGACCGAAGTAAAATTCAATGTAGAATAATAGGCTACATAACGTAATTTACCCTTTCTTCAAGATTGTGTTTTGATCAAGGATCTGTCAAGAGAAAATAAAATGGATAAGGATTCAAAGTCAGTCCTCATGTTTGATTTGTGATAGAAAATGGAATGGAAAAAGCTGGGTTTTGAAAAATTAAAAATTACTAAAATAAAAAATTAATTTATTAATAAAATATTATATATATATATATATATATATATATATATATTTTAATCTATTCAAGTAAAATTTCACAATTAAAATTTTATATTTTCTTTCTCTTTTCCTATCCAGTTTCCTATTCTTTTCTTTCCATTCACCAAATACTCACTCCCAAACACAGCTTAAGAACGATATACTTACACTCATGAAAGCAATGTCTTCTTCACTTTCAGGCCTTTTGACCCCAGAAATTGAAGGATATTGAACTTCTTGCTTGTGATATCCGGAGATTGTTCACTGCTCCAACTTGGATTAAAAGCAAATAAGAGTGGATCGTGCAATCCTCCATTAGCAGAAGCAACTAATTTCCGATTGGCTCCGATTATTGGTAGATTGAACTCTTTACATCATTTTCCATCTCCACCATCTAAAATTAAGGAAATAATCACCATAACACATAACCAAAATCATCCGAGTTAGAAGCATAGAGCTTTGACAAGGATGATCAAAAGTATATAAAGTGACAAGAAATTACATAATTTACAATAGTTAAATTTTAGGTTAATTTTACTTAAAATCTCACTTTTAAGACTTTTTTTTTTTTTTAACTATTAAGAGTTTCATCAATGACTTTTTCATCCCTACATCTATTAGCTATGCATTAATTTCAAGAGTAAAAAAAGTCACTTAGGGAACACTGTAATTGTTATAACAAATGGGGTTTTAAAATAAGATTTTGAACACAGTTAAGGGTAAAAAAGTAAGTTTTACCTCGGCATCACTGAAGAAGTCTGCATCAATAATGCAAAGGCATCTGTGAGTGGTGAAGTACTGTTAATCCCTCTCGAGCATTCAGTGCTTTTCTTAGGTTCAACTTCTCTCTGTCCTGCTCAAAGAATCCTATAAAGCAATGTGAAGCTTCTAAGAAAATTAAATATTTTTAAACTCTTGGGATCAGTCTGAACATTCTTAGACAACATTTCCTAGAATTTATTAAATATGTTCACATGTTTTTGCAAATGTTAGGCTACCTGTGTCACTCATTGCTTTCAAATTTGATTTTTTTTTTTAATTAAAAATTTTATAATTTTTTTTACAATTTTTTTTTATAAATTTTAGTAGATTTTGATCATTTAATATAGCTTCGGGGTCACACCACACCCGCCCAATAGGCGTGTTACCTCAGAACGCATTCGCAACCGTTCATTATAAGAGGTTCAGGCTTATCAATAGGTGTCAAGCTTGGATTGAATTATTGAGCCCTCGCATCATTGGTTTTTAAATTTCATCATTGTTTTCACACACAAGCATTAATTGAAAAATTGTTAAAAAACAATTAGAGGAAAAAATTAAAATATATTTATGATATTTTAAAATTATGATGCTGTTTCGGAACGAGTAGAACGGCCTGAACTAGTTCTCAATAGGTGCATAACTTCTCAGAATTAAAAATTTAGAGAGAAGCATTGTTGCTCGCAAATAAAGAGGGTAGGGGAATGAGCGGAGACCGGAAAAGATAGATTGTGCGCAAGTATCCACGTACAACATTGCATAGAAAGGAACTACCGTGTATTGATGGCTCCGGCGAGAAGACCGCAAGAAGGCAGCGTTTGCCGGAGAAGCGACGGTGGCAGCAGCGCCGGAGAAGAAGTGAATAATGCTATGTCGATCGCAAGAACATTAAGCCGGAGACAACAACGACATAGCGTACCAAAACAAAGGGGCTTCGGAGGAACGCATGTTGCTGTTTCGCCGACCCCGCTGTCGGAGCAATGACAGAGGAAAACTGTGTGCCTTTTACCGATTAACCGACAGAGAACTGTGGCCGGTTTGGTTTATACCGATCAATCAGAGCGGCTTATGAACGATTTGGAGTTTTAAGTGACACGTGACAGCGAGCCGTCGCTAGCTGCTTATAATATAGACGCCGGTCCGGTTTTTGATGGAAGACTTTGACTTTTATGGCTGGCCGAGGGATCTGGTCTGACTGACTTTTTTTTTTTTTTTTTTGGGTAATTAGTCTGATCTAACTGACTTGCTATGAGGAATGGCTTTTCGGAAATGAGGAACGCCCATTACCACTCAAATAATCCATCTCCCGGGCCGATTCAAACTTGGGCCGTGAGATTATAAAATAATTAGAAAATAGTTTGCAATCTCTTAAGCTTATTAGCCACTCAAAAAAAAAATATTATTTTTAAGTTATATTTATATAAAAATTTTGTGGTTAGATCACACTTTTGAGTGGATCCCATGAATTTGTTTTAAATATAATTTCTAATATACTAAGAATACCCTTTATTTCTATAATTAAGTTAGACTAGTATTGCTGGAAATCGCGTGAAGATATAAATAACCGAGAATCACGTTTCTTCCGTTTTTGTTTTCCTTCCTTATAAAAAGTAGAATATAAATCACGTGAAGATATTGTTCCGTATATATATGCTCTTGTAAAACAGTATCAAATATTTCTAGCATGTAAACAGCACCATTAAACATAAAAGTCACATATCTAATAGATGGCTGACAGTATATAATACATACTCTTGTAGAAACAATACTAAATATATCTAGTATACAAACAGTACTATTAAACACAAAAAAGTTACATATCTAATGTATGACTAACAGTACCACATATATATAGTACTATTTCGTATATAATGTATCATCTTATAAAAACAGTACCAATATATCTAGTATGCAAACAGCACCATTAAACACAAAATAAGTCACATATCCAATATATGACTACAGTACCACTTGACTGACAGTATCCAATGTTACGTATATAATGTATGTTCTTGCAAAAACGGTATCCAATATATCTAGTGAACAGTTTTGATTATGTTCCAAAAATCGGTTTAGTTTGGTTTGTGAAAAAGACAGAAAGTCACGGATGTTACGAGCGTTTCAGATAAAACTGACAGTTTCAAAATGTATTAAAAATACGCGATGTCCTTTTTTATCTTTTTGTTACAAGTGTGACTTATTTACAAATAAATTTGTTTGGTATGACTAAAATCCTTATAAGTCTATAAATAGTGACCGGCCTCTAAAAATCCTAAAAAATAATCATGGCCACGTTTGGATCTAAAAAAAATACAAAATTCTACAAATTTCTACAAATACAAATCACGAAACAGTAAAATTTAAATTCTCTATTCACTGCACAAAACACGAAATATTAACTTTTATAATTTTATACAACTCTAAACACATCTCATTTTAACTCTAATTGTGTTTTGGGGATAGATTCTTCGATTAAAAAATATTCATTAACATTTAATTATTAAATAAATTTTGATCTGATTCAAATTTTTTGAAGTTAAGCCGTAAAATAACAACTTTACTTTCAGACCACTTTTTTATGGAATTTATATTTTTTATTTGCCTAAAAAAAATTAACGATATGAAATTCTTAGTAGTTCATGTCGTGAATTTTTTAATAAAATTGACATTTCTAATAATTTTTAGGATCTGATGGCTTTAACTTCTCCACATTCATAAATAAAAGAATTCTATTGTTTTGTTTTAATGATACTACCAAATTGACAAGGCAAATGGATTCTTTCATTTCTCACTTTACGAGAAAAAAAATGTATCTACAAAAAAAATTAGGGTTTGTAATACATTATAGGGGTGTTTAGTTGGACAAAATCAATCAAAATCTATAAATTTTTACTAAATTTTTGTATTTTTTTCAATTAAATTTTATCATTTATTACTTTTATATCAAATTTTTATACTTTTAATGTACTTCTTGACCAAATTTTGCCAACCAAACACTCCTAAATCATTAAAAAAAAAAAGAAATTAACTAGAATTTTTATTTTAGAAAAACAAATAAAGTTTTACTCTATAAGAATCGTATAATTGTAAAATTATATAAATGAAGAGTGTTTTTTAAGACCTTTTTTGCTAACGCTTATATTTACTATTTTTTATTTACATTTACAAATTTTTAAAACTAGGAGCAAAGTCGTATTCGTTAAACTGTTTTTATTTTTTTGTTTTCAAAAAATATGAAACCCTAAACATAAAAACGTAAATGAAAAATATTTTCACTCTATTTTTTGTTACAAATATTTTGCTAATTTTAACACTTTATCTATTTTTTGTTGTATATATTAAAATAAATTATTTTTAATAAACAATACAATTAAATTAACTTTAATTTGATTTAATTATTTGAATTAATATATAATATATTTTATTAATTTATTTTAATAAATAATATAATTAAACTAATTAATTAATTAAATTAAATCCATTAATACGAAATATATTTTATTAAATTATTTTTAATAAATATCACAATTAAATTATTACAAAACATATTTTTCAATCATTTTAATAAATAATGTAATTGAACTATAATTAATATATTCTATATTTACTGAATTATATGATATAATAATTATATTTTATTCAATTTTTATTGAATAATATAATTAAAGTATAATTTAATACATTTCATATTTATTAAAAATTATTTTTAATAAATAAATTTATAAATTTAATTTATTAATTTATTCTAATCAACCTTATTAATAAAATTAACTTAAATTAAATTAATATGAAATATATCTTATTAGTCTAATTAATTTTTTAAAAAATAATAAAAATAAGTATTTTATTAAAACAAAAAATTAAAATTGTAAATATTTTCAAACATAGTTTTAATTTTTATTTCAAAAAAAATAGAAGACAAATATAAAAAACATAAATAGATAAACATAAATATAAAAATAAAAATGATAACGTTATCAAATGAGCCCTAACAAATTGGATTACAAGAAATGAAAATATTAACAACATAGTTTGATCGATCGAAAAAAAATATTGATTTAGTGTATTGTGATAATTTTCTATTTTGACACTATAGTAGTAAATTTTATATATTTAAATATTTTTAATAAATATCCTAATATTATATATATATATATTATAAGAAATAAGGATAATTACAAATCTATGGTGTTTTAGTCCAAGGAGGATAGGTATCTTCCAATATATATAATAATAATATTCATGATCTTCTAATTTAAGTGGGATATGATTTATAAATAGATTTCAAGTTTTTACTTTTTCATATTTTTTAAAAATATTTTATTATAACAATTTCCTTTTTGAAGTCAAAGAGTTATGTGATTTGCTTGGTACATACTTTGACCTTAGTGAAATTGAACTCTAAACAGTATCATCCTAAATGCAAAGATCCTTCTATAAGTCACATCTACTTTACTATTGATTATTCATTCTTTGTATGCTTGATGAACCATCTTTTCTCACCATCAAGAATGCTCTTTTAGAATTCCATAAATATTCTGGACTTTTTCCAAACAAATCGAAGAGTAAGATATTTATTGCAGGGCTCAATGAAGATAGAAAGCAAACTTTTGCTCAATTCTTGGGTTCTAGCTAAAGGATTGCCAGTGAGATATTTGGGAGTACCTTTGAGTTCTACCAAACTTAAGTTCACTCATTGCTTTACTTTTATTGACAGAATGTTGCAAAGAGTTAAAAACTGAGAAAATAGAGTTCTCTCCTATGCTAGTAGGGTTCAACTTATCAAGGCAGTCTTATTCAATATTCAGAACTATTGGTGCCTACACTTTATATTTCCAAAGAAAGTTTGCACCACACTTGAATAGATCATTGGAAAGTTCCTCTGGTCAGGGACTGAATTGAAGATGCATGGTAGTAAAGTCTCATTGGAAGTTACACGCCAGCCAAAGAAAATGGGTGGTTTGGAAATAAGAAAGCTAGATGAATGGAACAAAGTCGCAATGCTTAGACACATTTGGAACCTTTTCTCAAAAAAACAATCCCTACGGTCCCTGTAGTGCAAAAAGCAACTCTTAAAAGATAAGGACTTTTGGCAAATGAAGGCCCCTCAAAACTATTCTTGAACTTAGAAGAAATTACTTAAACTCAGAGAAAAGACGTTCAACTCTCAATTACTCCATAGGTAATGGTGATTTAGTCTCTTTGTGGTGTAGCAATTAGCACCCCTTGGTCCATTAGTTCTAAGTATGGCCAAAGATTAGCTTATGATGCTGATATTCCTCTCAATGCTAAAGTATCTACCATTATCAATGAAAGGTCATGGACTTGGCCCTACCCAATTACGTGAGAAGCTTACGAAAGTTACTCCAAATCCCCCTGCAAACTTACTAGACTCTACGACCTAATAAATTCTTATGGAGCATTTCAGGTAATAATTCTACTCTAGTACTGCAACTTGGTCGGCTATAAGGGTATCCCACCTTACTGTTCATTAGCACAAACACATATGGTTTTCAAACTGTATTCGAAGGCATAGTTTTATATCATGGTTGGCAATTCAAAGCAAGTTGAACACACTTGATCGTATTGCAAAATGGGGGACTGTTAATAACTATAGAAGTGTTTTTTGTAAAAATGAGAATGAAACCTTAGATCACCTATTCTTCTCTTGCTCATTTTTCCAATAAATTCTGGAACGCGCTATGTCATTTATGTAATATTCATAATCAAAAGAAGAACTGGGAGGGAGAAATTCAATGGGCCATAGGCAAGTTCAATAAAAAAGACTTTTGGAAATTGCATATGTAAACTTGCTTGGTCAGTTGCAATCTATCACCTGTGGATAAAATGAACACCAGAGTCTTTAAAGGTATCTTAGCTTCGATTGGTAGTATAATTAAAACCATAAAGCATAAAGTCCCAGTAAAAATTATGTAGAAAAAGAATGCAAAATATACTTTTGAAAATAATGCTATATGCATTAATTGGGGGATCCCCATGAATATAAATAGATCGTAATTATTTTTGTGCATGAGGAATATGCCCTTGAGACACATATAAAATATTTTCTCTCGTTAATCTAAAATATCTTACTTACTAAAAAAAAAAAAACCCTCCAAACACACTGTGTGGCAAAATTTCTATGGGGAGTATGCAAAAAAGGTCAAGTCGATGTTGACCTGACTTTATTTTGGCTCGATTCTATCTAAACTCTAACTTTAGATGTTTGTATAAATTTGATCTCTTGTCTCGTCCTTAAATTTTAGAGTCATGGTTCTATTCTATCTTGACTCCCAATCCAACTCTGACTCTCTAAATTTAATTTAATTTTTTTTATTTTTTAAATTGTTTATTTATACTATCCTCAAATGGACAATAAGTTTGTATATTTTTATAATTTTGATGATAGAAACTTAATTAATTCGCGTATTCGTGGTTGTAAAATTTTAACACTTAGGAATCTAAATAATTATTAATAAAATTTATTTCTTTTTAAGATTAATTGATTAATGATTTTATTTTCAGTTAAAGTTATAATTTATTTATTTTAAAACATTATAAAAAAATTTTGAAAAATAGATAGGTTAAATGGGTTAAAGTTTGAATCAAGGCGGAATATTTCTGACCCAACCGACTCGATTTTCGTAGTTGTAGCTAAGATCAGGAATAAATCGAGCCGATCGAATCAGCACATTTTACGTGCCTAGCTGTTATTAGACCCAAATGACATTTGGACAAATGAGCTAGTCCTGTTTGGGCATAAGTAGCCATTTTGAAGAGGAGGGGGTTGTTTGGGTTTGGGGAATGGGGAATGTGAAGAGAGCTGAGATTTTCCAAAGGGAAAGACACTTTGCGATGGATGGAAAAGGTTTGATTGGTCTTATGGTGTAGCCAGCTTTTTTTTTTTTTTTTAATATGTGAATTTATTTATTTTTAATTGTTTTTACAAATTTTAATGAATAACATATCCAAAAATTATCAAATAAAAAAATTAAATTTTAATAAAAAAACCTGCATAAGTAGAAGGAAAAAAAACTAAAACTAAAACGAAAAAAATTAATAATTCCCAAACCAAATCTAAAAAAATTAAATTTATTGGTTATTATTACATTGTATGTTATCAATTCGTCATTTCAAATGTCATTTTCTAATGATAATGATATATAATAAAGTAATATTTCAGAGCGCTTAATTTTGTATGCTTAAATGTTAGTGTATTACATTTCGACATCCACGCATTAAAATGTGGCTAAGAAGAATAATAGAAAATTCTGATGCCTATGCGTGCGAGGAAAGTTTTTTTCTTTTGTAGTAGGAGATTAATTTTAGATCGTCAAACCTATGGTTTGTAATAGTCTACGAAGGCTTATAAACCATTTATATGTATATAGGATGGATTTAGGATTTTCACGAATAGGGCACTGAATATATTTAAAAAAAAATAACAAGTTGTATTAGGGTTGTAGAAGAAAAATACTATTATTTTTTAAAAATATATAAAATTATTATTAGATATTAAACTATTTTTCACAGTTTAATAGGTTAACTCATACTTTAATAGAATCTAAGAGTTAACAAGAATATCCCTCGTTATTAAAAGAATATAATTATTTTTAAGTTTAATTATTTATAAAATTTATAATGTTATATTTTTAATATTATGTACAGTAGTATTTAATAGTTTAGTGGGAGATTACATTTATTTCACAAAAAATATTTGGATTCGATTCTTGTTTATTACTTTTATGCTAAAAAATTTGAGATTAACCTTAATTTTTTAATAAAGCCAAAATACTCTAATTTTAAATTAATTTTATTTTCTAATAAATATAAATTTATTAAATGTGTATTTGGTGTAAATATTTGACAAAAGAAAACACAAATAAAAGAAAAATAAAAAAGATGAGGAAAAATGAAAGAAAATATAAAATTTTAAAAATATAATAAAATAAAATGTATTTACGAATCTATTAATTTTTTTAATTTAATTAATTTTATTTTTATTAATTTAATACTTTCTTTTGTATTTTTATCACAATCTGAACAAAAGAAATAATTTGACAAATCATTAATCCAAACACAACCTAAGTAATTAAATATAAGTTTAGCTTTTCAACTTTCATTAAGAAAAACAAATGAATTTGGGTTTTTTAATATTGAAATTGTTGTTTAAAGATATATATATATATAGAGAGAGAGAGTGAGAGAGAGAGAGGGGTAAAACTCTATAAACATTGAATAAAAAATGAAAATGATAAGAGAAAATAATTAAGATAAAAAGTATTTGATTCTTATCTAAATGGATTAAAAATATTAAAAATGTATTTTTTTTCTTTTTATTTTTTATCATAACCTAAATAAGAAAAAAAAATTTTTTTGATTCGCTCTCCCTACTGCTTCCCCCCACCCTTTTTTTTTTAAATTTTATGGAAGGAGATACAAGACAGGAGGACATGCATGGTGACATATTATAACCCAAAACCGCCACGCTTACTATCAGTCTCATGAGGAGTAAATCTTGGAGTAATCTTAGAGATGGACAATGAGGTGTTGTAAAACCACCAGGCTCACGAAGAGTAAATCTTGGAGCTGGACGACCACGAGGTCTTGTAAAACCGTCGAGCTCACCATCAGGCTTAGAAGGAGTAAATCTTGAAGTAATTTTGGATATGGACCATGTGATTAATATGGTACGATATATACTCTAAGCTCATGGGCTTAGGTTTTTGGTTAGAATATGCCCCATACAAGCTATTTTACCAACCAACGATGGTGCTTCCCAATTGGGGCGGAGTTAGAATTTCGGAAAATTGTATCCAAGTCATACTTTGTAATCTTTTAAGACTATTAGTCACACCAAAAAAAAGTATTGCTTTTAAGTCACATTAATGTGGAAAGTTTTGTATTTAAGTCACACTTTTGAGTGGGTCCCACGAGTTTGTTTTAAATATTTTCTAATATACCGATAATATCCTTTATTTCTATAACAAAGTTACACAAGTTATTTCCAGGAATTCCGGGAATCACGTGAAGATATATTTACCAAGAATCACGCTTCTTCCATTTTTTTTCTTTCCTTATTTTCAGTTTCATTATTTACAGTTTTAGTCGTGAAGATATTAAGAAGATAGAACTTATTTGGCCTATCTTCTTCATGGATTGATTTTGTCGATTGGCGTTTTGAGCTATTTTTAAAATAGTACCGGTACTGTTTCAAAATAGATGATGTTGGCTCGTATGGTTGGTTTATGTTATGTATCGATTGATGTTTTTTAGGCAGTATGAAAACAGTACCGATCCAAAACAGTACCGGTACTGTTTTATCGGTACTGTTTTCAACACAGTACCGGTACTGTTTTATCGGTACTGTTTTCAAAACAGCACCATGAATTATAAGCGGATGACAAGTTTTAAGGGCAAGAGAAATCTATTGGGCCGATTAACGTTTTGAGTTATCTTCAAAACAGTACCGGTACTGTTTCAAAAAGATGATGTTGGCTCGTATGGTTGGTTTGTATTATATATCGATTGATGTTTTTTACGTAATATGAAAACAGTACCGGTCCAAAACAGTACCGGTACTGTTTTCAACACAGTACCGGTACTGTTTTATCGGTACTGTTTTCAAAACAGCACATGAATTATAAGCGGATGACGAGTTTTAAGGGCAAGAGAAATCCATGGGGCCGATTGGCTTTTTGAGCTATCTTCAAAACAGTACCGGTACTGTTTCAAAAATATGATGATGTTGGCTCGTATCGTTGGTTTTTGTTATGTATCGATTGATGTTTTTTAGGTAATATGAAAACAGTACCGGTCCAAAACAGTACCGGTACTGTTTTATCGGTACTGTTTTCAAAACAGTACCGATATTGTTTTCAAAATAGCACCATGAATTATAAGCAGATAACGAGTTTTAAGGGCAAGAGAACCATGGGGTCGATTGGCGTTTTGAGCTATCTTCAAAACAGTACCGGTACTGTTTCAAAAAGATGATGTTGGCTCGTATCGTTGGTTTGTATTATGTATCGATTGATGTTTTTTAGGCAGTATGAAAATAGTACCGATTCAAAAGAGTACCGGTACTGTTTTATCGGTACTGTCTTCAAAACAATACCGGTACTGTCTTCAAAATAGCACCATGAATTATAAGCAGATGATAAGTTTTGGGCAAGAGAAATTCATGGAGTTGATTAGTATTTTGAGATATCTTCAAAACAGTACCGATACTGTTTCAAAATAAAAAAATAATATACTTAGGAATGATGATCGATTTAGGTTTTTCCCAAATAGTTTTGATTTTATTTCCAAAAATCGATTTTGCTTGCTTTGTAAAGAAGATGGAAAGTCGCGGAATTAGGTTTTTCCAAACAGTTTTGATTTTGTTTTCAAAAATCAATTTGCTTACTTTGTAAAGAAGATGGAAAGTCGCGAAATTAAGTTTTTCCCAAACAGTTTTGATTTTGTTTCCAAAAATCGATTTTTCTTGCTTTGTAAAGAAGATGGAAAGTCACGGAAGTTATGAGTGAAGTGTACACTATTTTCGGATAAAACTGGCAGTTTTGAAATGTGGTGAAAAACGCGTGATGTCCTTTTTTGTCTTTTTTACAAGTGTGACTTATTCACAAACAAATTTTTTGGGTATGACTTAAATCCTTATAAGTGCATAAATAATGACCGGCCTCCAAAAACCCCTAGAATTTTTGGTGAGGAGGGCACCGGGCATTGAGGGGGGCACCGAACACCAAAGAAAAAAATAACAATCGACATATTTTTTTATTAAGAGTGGGAGAAAAATGATGTTATTTTTAAAGAAAAATAAATTATTCTTGAGTATTACTAGTGATATATTCTCACGGTTAATGGTTCAAGTACCTGAAATTATTAGAGATATCCCTCGCTATAAAAAATATAATTATTATTAAATTTTATTATCTATAGAATTTATTGTATTATATACTAAATTTACTAATAGTATAAACAAAAATATGCAATAATGTATTAAAAGGATACATTTTATTTCATAAAAAATACCAAGTTTGATTCTTTTAAACTTCTTATATGTTAAAAAATTTGAGTTAACTTTAAATTTTTAATAAAATCAAAATATCTTAATTTTTAAATAAAATTAAAATAACAAGGAGGGTATTTTAATAATTTTATCTTAAAAATTGAGAGGGGTCACTTGCCCCCATGTAGCTCCGCCCGTGCTTCCCAAGCTTATTAATCTCCTAGCATTGATATTTTACACTAAGTGCGTTTAGCGCGTTGAAATTTTCTGAAAATTTCTGAAACATTCTAAAAACGTCTAAAAATTATTTACTTTTTATTTCGCTGCACGAATTATGAATTCATAATTTTTATCAAATTATCTCACTTTATCTCAAATTATCTCATTTTATCCAAACGTCCCCTTAGTTTAGTAATACTAGCTAAAAGGTAGATTCTAGCTACTCAATTTTTGATTTTTTCTAAAATGATTAAAATTACTTTTTTACATGTTAAATTCTTTTAAACTATGAAGGTCAAAAATGTCCCATTAATAAAAAAAATTAAAAAACTAACTATTAAAAAGTTAATTTTTTTCCTTCCCAAACACAAAATTTTGATTTTTTAGGAATTAACAAATAGCTAGCCCCCCCCCCCCAAATCAAGCCCTAAATGTATCAAGTCAAACTCTAGTTAGGTTCAATAGTTTAATGAGGTTAAAAATTATAATTCAGGGTTAATTTGTTTATATTTTGAGCCGAGCTCAATTAAATCAAATAACTCAGAACCAACCTCGGGTGATTAACCTTATCCGCTTTACCGCCCTTATAAGATGATGAACTTGTATAAAAATTAGAATCTATTTGCATGTGGACTACAAACAATGAGTTTACCTAATTACTGCACGGAATTAAAAAGTAATTTTTATTATACGATGAAAATACCTAAAAATTGATGCCATGTTAATTTATCTAACTGCTAAAATCACCATCTCAAATAGTTTGTCAGGTAGGCACCTTGGCAAGATGGGATTGCATAGAGTTCATTGTTGGAACTTGGAAGCAATTTCAGATGGTAAGAGGAAAAATAGCTAGGAACAAGTAGGGCATTGTAGGCATATGCACAAGGACATTCGAACCTCTTGGACAAGTGTAGCCCATCTTAATTTCTTCCAAGCAATACACTTCTTCCAACATAATCCACTTGAAGACGAGCAGTGAAGTGAACTCCAATCTTCAAATCTTTCCTTCCATTTCTTGCAACCCCCCAAATTAACAAACCCATTTCATCTCCTCTCTCTCTCTCTCTCTCTCTATATATATATATATATAACAAAGGTGGCAAAGCAAATCACATTCTGAAACTTCAAAGCAACAAACTCATTAGAGACCAAAGCTAACAAACTGAAGATGCTGAGTACTTCCGCTCTTCTATTCCCCATTATTTTCTCAGCTTCCTTCTTCAATCTCTGCTTTGCAGGGGACGCGGACAACCTCCAGGACGCGTGTCCGACAGCAAAGTCGACACGGCAACCCGTATTCCTCAACGGGTATCCATGCAAGGACCCGGCCAAAATCGCCGCCTCCGACTTCAAGTCATCGAAGCTCAACACCGCCGGCGACACCTCCAATATCTTCCGCTCCTCCACCGCCATCATCACCGCTGCCGAGTTCCCTGGGCTGAACACCCTCGGCCTGTCCGTGGCCCGGACCGACCTGGAGATCGACGGCATCGTCATGCCGCACTCTCACCCGAGAGCCTCCGAAGTGTTCTTCGTCAACAAAGGGGTGGTGGTTGTCGGCTTCGTCGATACCGGAAACCAAGTGTTCCAGAAGATTCTCACCGCCGGCGACGTGTTTGTGTTTCCCAGAGGGCTCCTTCACTTCTGCTACAACAATGGGTTGGAGATCGCCGTCGCTTTCTCGGTGCTTAACAGCCAGAACCCTGGTCTGGCGAGCATAACCGGCGGGATTTTGGCGCCGGAAGATTCGGAGGCGATTGATTTATTGAAGAGCAGATTGATTTCTCTTTCCGCGTCGGCGATGTACTCTGCTGACAATGTCACTGGTTTGGGTTTTGGAGTCGCTGTATGAATTGAGAAGATTTGAAACGTTTGATCACATTGACCTTTTAACTTTGTCGCAATCACGGTTAATTGTGTGGTGAAACTGTGTACTAATATTTTGGAGCATAATTTTGATTTATGACTATTTTTCATTAATTATTTATTTTATAGATAAATTTTATTTATTTTTATTGTATTAACTTTTTAACTGTATCGCAAGCACTAGTGATTAGGGCCCGTTTGGAGGCTAAAAACTAGTAAAAAAGTATTAAAAGTTACATTTTATAATTTTTGATGTATTTGATAAAATTATAATTTTTCTCACTTTTTTATTTGCTACCAAAAAATAAATAAAAAGTTACCACTTTTTATTTGCTATAGTAAAAAACATACTAAACAAACAAAAAATTATCACTTTTTTTATTTGCTGCAGTAAAAAATACTAAACACCTAAAAGTTGTAAAAAAAATGTTAAAAAATACACTTTGTTCTACCAAATACACAAAAATATAACTCAAAAAACATATAAAAAATACTAAAAGTTTCACTTTTTTCCTTCTTTTTGATCCTCCAAACGGCTTCTAGACGCAACTAAATTTGTGAAAATTGTCTGTAATAAATAATGATTTAGAAATTTGGATTACCAAAAGTGAATTTACTAAAAAAAAATTGTTGGGGATAAAAATAGCAAACCCACTAAAACGTTTTTTTAATAATTATCTATGAATAATAAAAATCTACGTAAAATTTAATCCAAATAATGTGATTATAAAATAATTCATTCTAATTATAATTTCTGTAAAACATTTTAAAATTATAATATTTTCCAATCTAGGGCTAGTGTTATAATTTTAATTTACGTTAATTAAAATTTAATTATCAAAATATTTTTACATATTTTTTAATTAAAAATTTATAATATAATTAAATCATTAAATTTTAATTTAACAATTTAGATCAGAGTTATCAATGAGTTGCCAACAATCTTAAGCTTGGTCTAAAAAAAAAGTAACTAACTTATTTTTTGTTAGCTTATTTTTGTGTTGGAAAGAAAAAAAAAAAGTGATTTTTTAAATATAATTTTAATTTTAATTAATTTGACTTTTTTATCTTTAAAAATTCAACCACTGCACCAAATACTAGCCAACTGTAATAGCAACAGTTATTAGCTCGTAATACCAAACGAAGCCTTAACCCTTGCTGTCAACTTCCCTGTTTATATTTCCCCCTCAACTACTCATTATGTTTTCATTTCTTACAATAATAATAATAAAATAATAATTTCATCTACTTTTCAAGTCAAGAAAAAGATGTCGTGTCCTAATCCTTCCCATTATGCCAACTCAAAAATAAAAATATATAAATAAATAAATTACAAATTATACGCCATTGGGCGCCAACAAGCGCATTGGCTCAGCAGAGACAAGCACAGAGAGGCAAAAATGGTGATGCTGTGCTTCGTGTTGGATCTGCGGAGTCTATCGCCGTCGTTACTTCGAGACTTGAAGCAGGTAATGTGTGTGTACATATACGCGTGTTTGTATCTATATGCGTGTTCGTATAATCAACCAAAATTTCTTCGTCTTCTCACCTTTTCAGATGTTGTGTATGCAATATATACGAATCTGTGTGTGTATCTTTGTTTTCTAATTGTGCAATGACGATGATCGCTGTTACAGGCGATTATTGTTGTGCTGTGGCAAACTACTGAAATTGATCTGTTCTGGTGAATTTTTCTTCTGTTAGTCGCTGTTGCAGCTAGCGAATTTGTACGCTGTTTTGGCTCCGATCGGTGATAAAGCGCCGTCGACGCCCCTCAGTGATCGGGTGGGATTGTGCTATGTTCTCAAGAATCGATATTTCTTGTTCCGATGAGGTACGTCCGTCTCTTGTCCATATACATGTTTTTTATTTTATTTTATTTTTTTTTTTTTAAATGCAGAATCTGATGGATGATTGAATTCAATTGACCTGGAAATTAGGGTTTTATTGTCTATATAATATACACATATATACATTTTTTGTCTCATCGTCCAGTGGAAGAATGTGAAATTAATAAACATTATCTTAATTAACTAAAAATCCAAACAGCTGAAAGTAGCCTACACTCCAAGAGGTAACTTCAGTCTCCGTGATTTCCATCATGCCGTCAACAACTTGCCCACTGATGCCTTCTTGCCTGAATTCAATGATTCTGGAGCTCTTTCTTGTCATGGTAATCTCACTCGTGAACATGTGCATGTGAACTATGCATAATTCCATTTGCAGTTTGTTTCATTTTATTGTCGATTATTGTGGGCAGATGTGAAGCTTAAAAGCATACTAAGCAATGAAGTTTTATACTCATGGGGTGGACATGAGAAAGACATTGGAGGAAAGTGATCCTGATTAGCTCCTTTGTGGTTGAAAATCTAGATTTGTTCGAGAAAGACATTCTCATGGTAGGGCAAAATTTACGGGAACTTTCAGTTCTCCTTTGAGTCTATTACTACTGCATATGCTGTGAATTCTGAACTTGCTTCTGTTGGCCTTTTTTTTATTAGGATGCAGCAGAGAACTGTGTTTCGATTGAGTTTTTATTGTTGGAGCAAGAATCAAGCCATCTTGTTGATACATCTGAAAAAATCAGAAATTTGTGTGAAGCATATTTCTGATCTTGAGAATTGTTCATTTCATGACCTATCTGCCAGGTAAAATACGTCTGTGATTGTGTTGATGTCTCTTTCAACTTCTGAAATTTAATGGAGATATCTGTAAGAAAATTGTCATGGCAAGATGAGAGATAGCAATAGGAGGTGGACGAGAAGAATCTGAGATTACAGTCTTCCCCTTGCCAGGCCTTCAGTGAAGTCAAAAGCATTTGTTGGTTAGTTTATGCTGTTCCAAAATTTGTTTTAAGATGGGGACCAAGAACTTCCATATATATTCAAAGACAGGGACTTCCATATAAGGTCAAAAATGCTACGTGAATTGATGGGCATGTGCTCGTTTGGCTTATAGGAACTGCCCTATGTAGAAAACTGGGAAAAGTATCTGTATTAAGTACTAATAGAAAACAAATTTGCAGATGCACAAGTACTTTGCGATTTGGTTAAAACGATGGCTACAGGAGTTGAAGGATGACATGGGTGAACCATTACAGGCTCGTTTTATCTTCAAGAGTGACATTTTTGGCTCTCTGGACCCAATATCCTGCAATTTGTTTTCATCTGCCAATTATATAATCGATGAATTCAGTCCCTGTCAGGTATTTTAAAGAAATTCTGCACTTTGTAGATTCTGAAGCATCTTTGATGACTTGATCACCAATTTAATTTTTAGACAGCAAGACAATTATTCTGCATCTTAGAAACCAAGGTTATACAACTTAGCTAAGCATCTTATATCTGGATGCTCTACTTGGCAATTATCCATGATAGTGGTTTCGTTTGTTATTGCCATGGATGTCATAAATGGGATGCTAGGAAGGAGACTGCAAATGGTATTCTTGAAAATATTTTTTAAACAATTGATATACTTTGAAGTCATTACAATGCTTTATATCATTACTTCACACCTCCCAGTTACAGCGCACACTTCATTCGGTAGCTTTCAAAGTTGGCATTTGACCTTGACATGTTAATTGACACTCATCTTAAAATGTGGAACTTCAAAGCCAGTGTGGTTGAAGTAACTAGGTTCTGCTTAAGCAAGGAAATGAGTGATTACTATTGTTATGTATGTGTGTGAGTAGGGACGGAGCTACAACTTGGCAGTGGGGGGCCACACGGCAAAAATTACTATAGATGTCCTATATTTTGTAGTTCAAAAATTTTAAATATAGGTAATTGGATGCCGCGTCTATCAAAATTCAATGTAGCTATTGTATTTTTCGTAGATCTAGATATTTTGGCCCCTGCCATCTAATATTTCTAGTTCTGTCCTTAACTGTGTATGTGTGTGTGAGTGAGTGAGTGAGTGAGAGAGAGAGAGAGAACATGCCTCATATAATGGGTGAATAAGATGGAATAAAAGATGCAGTTGCTTTGTCCTTTCAATTTTCAAACTGCCAGATTATAAATTGTTCAGATTTTTTATTATGCTTGGTTCCTAGGTTGGTCTAGAAAAGTTAACATGAAGAAATTTTTCACTGTTCGTTGCTGATTATTAAATATAATACAATGTAGTATTCCTGGAGTGCTTTGGCGTGACCTAGTGAAGTAGTGCCATTGCCTTAATTTTAGGATCAGTGTTGCTATTTTGTCTTCTTCATTTGTTTATGTGAGAGAGTCATATATTACAAAATATAATTATTGTTGTTATGACAATTAGACATGCAGGTGTCATGGAATCCCGTTAGATGATGCATTTGGAAAACAATGCAATCGGTCTTCTTCTTGTCCGGTTACAGGCAATGATCTGGAAGCATTTGATTTGATTGAAAATTCTGTGAAGGTTGGAGAACAAACGATTCTTTTTCTCCCCTCATTCCAGAACTGCATGAAGCTCCAACACGTTTCTATGCCAATTGACCTGAATGTTATTGAAAGGACTAACTTAGGGTCCCTGAGTGAAGGTAGATCCGAAGCATGAAACAACTCCATACCCCCAAACCCTGTAGGTGCAGAAAATATGGTTGAACTATTGAGCTAGTTAAACTTTCTGACAAGGAACTACTGCTTTTTGTATCATGGGGAATCTAAATAATTCTGCATTATATGTAGTGCTGAAATTATTTAAAATGCTTATGCACTAATACTTTACCTGAAGAGTACTATATTGTGACTTTAATGCCATGACCTGCAGATCCTATAATCTAATCATGCCTTATTTTAGAGCTTGCACATACTGCTCTTGTGAAATAAAAGTCCCAGTGAAGAACTGTGGCTAAAACTAACATTTATAACATTTTTGGTGAGGGGAAGGGAGGGAGGAAAGAGGTTGAGGGTATAGGGGGAGTGAATTTATTTCCCTTGGTTGCTAAGAAGGAATGGAGGATTGTAGAAAGGAAAGGAAACAATGGATCAGACTCTTTCTTCCCAGGCCCACAAGATTTCCTTCCGAAAAGTGGGAGGAGCGGTTAAAGAGGCACCTCCCTTCATTTGAAATGTAAATTTGCTATATTGCCCTGCAAAGTTGGCTAATTTTTACGAAGTGAGGGTATGAGCATATAAGGTGATAAAAAATCTTTTTCTTTCTTTCTCTTTTTTCTCCATCCTGCCAAACAATGGGGAAACCCAAAACCCTTTCCAGAGGGATATGCTCCCCCTCCATTCTATTTTCCTTCCATGCAACAAGATATAGAATTACTATAGTTTACCCATTAAAGGAAAAAAAAAAAAAAAACAAATTTACTTTCTGTTATAATTTTATTAGTTTAAGCTCTCAAAATTCTTCCGCTGCCTGCTTTACAATCTGGTGTGACTTGAAGGGAATGCTTTCTTGTGGATTCTATGTGCGACTTCATAGAAGTCCTTCTATTGGGTTGATTAGAATTGCCTTTGTCTTTTTGTTAATAAGTTAAAAGCTGGATTTTTTTATCAGTCTCATTGTCAGTCAAACTGCAAACAAGCCCTGAACATTTTAGAGCCATCAGGTGCATGATATTGTAGCACCAGGAAATAATTGCCACTCCAGTTTTACTCACTATTTTTTTTTTTTTTACTGTTGGGTTTCAAAATCCAAGTTATATGGTCATGATCTGTTTTGTCCACCATTTGATTTTATGAAGTTAAGACTCGCAGTATATTATTTCAACTTTCCTCTCAGCAATAATGTGGTACACATCTATTTACCAACTCTTAATCCTTTTTGTTTTTCAAACAGGGGTTATTTTAGGGACTTCCTATATTGTAACGCCATCAGCTTTTCATGAATCAGATGACATTGATAAGTCGGAGATAAACACTCAATGTGCGTGCATTGAAGGCCTCCCCTTAGTTTCTTGTTTCCACATAACAATTTAATTAGCCTTTATATTGCACTGGTTTTGGCTTTGATTCTATGAACTTTCTTGAGTCCAAAAGTAAGCTAATGTTTTAATTGCACTTCTGAGTATTTGTTCGAGAATTATTATTTATTCCATTTTTGCAATGGGCTTTGGTTTGACAGTTTTTCGAGGACTTTGCAACGCACTACATTCCCTTGACCAAGGCTTGGTTTGTTCTTCAAAGTGTAATATAGAAACTATGAGAGAGGCTCTCTTCCTCTGCTATTATATTCTTCTACCTTCAGAAAAGGGACCAATGCTTCTCAGGGTAAGTAATCTCTTTCATCTCATTTTGGGTGAGTTGCGCTTTACTCCTTGTGAGGTTTTTCCAGTTTGTTCTCCCCTTTAAGTTTGAATTATTCACCAACTTTCTTGCTGAATCATAGCTGCTGACCAATTAATTTTGTTAAGAGATGTCAGCAAGGGAACATTTATACCACGTGTTTCTCAACTTTTCCTTTGTTTCAGTTGGAAGAGTTTGTGAGAGCAATGTTATGGAAGAGGAGGAGAGGAGAAGAGGGAATGCTAGGGGACTTGGATGGTGTAATGACAATCAATTTGCTAATGAGGGGTGGGGGGGTGGTGGGGGAAGACAAGTAATCTTGCTTGAAGAAAAATAGCGACAATGGTTGTGGGGATTGTGGTGTTGAGAGTTGTAATATAGAGTTTCACGTATGTTGGTATATTGACACTCTCTAACATGTGCCCTTACCATCTTGTACGTCATAGACTTCCTTTCAACGCCACCTGTTTGCTCTGGATTTATCTTTTTCCATTACTGTGCCTGTGACTTATTTCTTTCTTCTCATTCATCTGCATTTTATCGTCTTTTTAGTTTACTTCCTTTTTCCAACTCAAATCTTAGAGCTTAACCAAAACTAACCGCAAACACCCTAAATCAATTTTATTAAGAAAGATTGTAATCATACTAGAAGATAGTGATGGGAGGATAGAGGTTGGTGGAAGTAAGGCAACAGTGGTCATGTTTTGCAATTTTACTTGGTTAACTAAACCAATGGAATACTTATTTTAGCTTTTTTTAAACTTCTCATTTGGCACTCATATAGGTTTCGTGCTTTTATATTTACCTGTCTCTCCATTTTAATTTCACTGTTTATTACTAAACATGCAGCGGCTTGCAGGATCAGAAGAAGTTTTGCCTTTCCCAGATGTTAATGAAATGTGTCCTTCAGCAACAATTCAGATTGAAAACTCCATTCGGGCTGCTTTGCTGAAGGTTGTACAGTATTCATAATTTTTTTTTTTTTTTTTTCAATTAAGGTGTATGTCATACCTTGCAAACCTTTGCTCTGTTTTTGTCAATATGCATGTTTGATTCTGGTGCCCTTAGAAGAAGGTAAAATAAAGTAGACTAATTTCAGCATCCTACTGCTACCCAGGGATAGATGTCCAATTCTCTCTCCGAATGTGACAATTGAAGTTGGTTGTTGATCTGAAATTTGTGTAGAGTTATCAATGGTGTTATATTGGGTCCTGGAAGAGTAGCATTGCAAATCTTGCCTATTTCTATTTATAATTTTTTTCCACAGATGGAAGTAAGAGACTACAATCCATTCCTGCATGAGAGAGGCTTCCATCAGAAACTAAATTTGCTTGTAAAAGAGAGCTTACAATTTGGGTATTTATCTTCTCCTTTCACCTTCAGTCATTTCTCTTTCTATATTGCCAATGAATATATTGATGGCTCCCTGGAACAGTGGTCCTTTTAATTCACTTGAACTTAGTTGATTAAATGCTGGTCAAAATCCTTATGTTAACACGAAATAGTTGACCATGGCTTTATTGATGTCAAACACCAACTTCTCAGTAGCTTTCCTTGGCAGCAACATTGAACAGTGTTGTGATACCATACCCTTCTGCTACTACGTATATTAAGTTCACTGAACATTGTCATTGTCCATCAAGATTACCTGCATTGATATATATGATCTGACTTCTAAGTGCTGAAAATTTTCTTTAATGTACCAGTTTAAGTAATTCACAAATTTCCCAGGTCAATGCATCCCAGTCTGAAAGCGACAAACTCTGAATCGAACTCTACCCAGCATGAGTCTTCAGCAGAGGCTGCACCCTCGAAGCCAACCACAAATGTTGTAGTCATAGAAGAGGAAATCCCGCAATTGGATCTGACAGTAGGAGAAGACCAAGCTTCTGCTTGTATTACAGAAGAATGGGAACAGCTGATCGTCAATGAAGCCCCCAAGATATGTTCGCCCACTTGTATTTCCAAATCAAAGTTTGATCAACTAGCCCTATCACCCCAAGATGGTAGCAGAAAGCTGGATGAGAAAACTTCTAGGATATTGGAGAGGCTTGAGGTCCCAAGGCAGTTAAAAAGAAAGCCACCTCTTGTGAAAAGCAGTTTCACTACAGAAGCATGTGTCCCCACTAAGGCACCACTCATCCCATTCCACCCCATTCATGGTACAGAAAAGTTGATATCCTCAAGCCAGCCAATGAAACCCAATTTTCAAAGGCCGAAAAAGAAACAAAGATGAATAAAAAGGCCATTCATGTAGAGAAACCAATCCTAGCAGGACAGCTATACGAGGTTGTCGGGGTTTAATGAACGGTATGATTTTAGTTTAATGAAATGATGTCGTTTTGATTTAATCAAACAATTGATTTTGATTTACAATATTTTTAGATCAAAATAGCATCGTTTTGGTTAGTGGAGATAATCACGAACTAAAGATTTTTGTCGAGCTGAGCTCGAACCCATACTAATAATTAGAGCCGAACTTGAGTAAATTAAAGCTCAGCTGGGTTGGGCTGGACTGTAACTCTACCTGCTGATCAACCATAACCAGATTAGTCCAAGGCAATGAACGTCATACGCACGTTCAATCAAATCATTTCATCATGTGAAAAAACCTTATTGTTGTCATACAATAATAAAATATTAAAAAAAATTATTATTTTTCAAAACCAATCAAAATATTATACATTTTAGAAACATTTTTCAAAACATAAAAATTATACATTTCAGAAACACTCAAAAGCTACCAAAACATGTATATTTCATAAATAATCATAAACTGACTGATTTTTGGCATTCTGCATTTTCACCAAGACCATCTTACTGTCGACTTTAGCTTAGACTGCCAACCTAAATGAATCCCTATAGTAAATTATATCCAAATCGAGCTTCTTGGCTTGGACTATCAACCCAAACAAATCGCAACACAACATAACATAACAAAATATCAGCCTAGGTAGGGAGGATCACTATACGTGAGAGACGGGTGAAGATTTTGAGAAGGGTAGGTCTTCAAGTCTTCTCATCTGTTGTAGTCAAAAATTTTCTTTATGAAACTCAAATTTGGTGTTGTTTTCGTGAGAGAACTTCAAAGCTAGAGATTTTAGTTCTCTAACAAGAGCTGGATTCCCACAGTAAAACACCCCTGCATTTGTGAAGGGACAAAAAACCAACCATAAGGTATAATTTATCATCGTTATATGTATGTGACATAAATATAAATTTAATATATGTTGATATCATCATCAACAAAATGCACTACCGCTATTAAATGGATTTATCATCCTTTTGTTTGTGAATGACAGATAAAAGGAACCCAACATATTTGCATGATAACGATAGAAGTAATATAGAATATAAAAGAGCCTAATCGAAGTTTAACACATTTGTCATACTTTCACATCTTCTTAGCCAAAATGACATGCATCTTAGTCTAAAATGGAAATTATATGCATGTAACATAACAGTAGCCATATTCTATATTCTTTGTAAAATGGAAATGACAAAAGAAAAGAGACAAATTCTTACATGAAAAATAAGAAAGCAATATAATACAGAAAAAATAGGTAAAGCGGTCAACAAACGCGAAGAAGTTGTCACATAAAATTATTACCTTGCATTTTTCAGTCAAAATTAATGAGACTTGTCATAAATTTTTTTTTTTGGTAATTAAAAAAAAAGTTTACTACTAGTAGAAGGATATTTTAATTAGTAAGATGAGTTTTGCTAAGCACGTTCATGGGTGATAAACACTCCTTGTTGAGTTCGTGCCGTGTCAGTGATAGATTATAGGGGTGGGTCAGATGATGTGGCATGATATCAGCTACGGTTGTCAATACAACTTGTAAAAAGAGCTTTAACTTAATAGGACTCACCAACTCGGGTATGAGGATGCTTGTCGACAATGCTCTGGTATACTTCCCCCCAGTCAGGCCTGCCAAAATAGCATTTTGCTGGCGTGCCAGCAACAATGTCCTCACCATTCTTGTCATGGTTGAGTGACTGAAGCCAGGTGATGATAGCTGAGCGTGCATCACCCTCTTTGAAGATGCTAGTGCAATGGTTATGCATTTCTATTACTCCCTTGTCGTCCATCTCAAACACTTCTTTCATGATCTCTTTAAACCAACTAAAAGAGCGTTGCTCCCTAGTTACCCAATAGAAGTATGCTCGTTTTGTCTTGAAGTTTTTGCCGCTCTTGCTTTTTAGTGTTTTGGGACTAAATTTTTTTGATAATTTGTTGCCACCAGTCCCATTCTCCAAAGCATTCTCTTCTTCCTCGATGGCCCTCGTATTGTTCACAATGTCCTTCACAATGCTGATCATTGGTGTTGCCCCAATTCCTGACCCCACTAGTAAGACCACTTCATAATTCTTGTACTCTTGTGCTGGTGCTCCATATGGACCATCGATTGACAACTTTTCAAAACTACAAATCACTTTTTCACAATCAATTTCAAAATAAGCAAAGATCGTTTTTTCTAAAAAAGAGAAAAACCAGTGCTAAGGAAATCTTCGATGGTAGAAAACCAAAATCACGCTTTAATTCTTTGTCCATTCAGACTCGATCACAATTATAACATGACAAGCCCACACACTGGTTGAATGTCCTTAATCCTTATCTATGAAGTGGAAAAAATAGCTTCTAAAATATTTATCCTTGGGCTTTTTTTTTTTTTTTTTCCTATTAACAAAATGACATTGTCTCATGGATGAGAGACTTGTCCTTGCCTTGAAACATGAATTGTAAACACGTCATCAAAAGTAGTTGAATGACTGTGATTTAGGTAAATAATGAAAGGATTTCTAAGAAACTAGTGCTTTTTTTTGGGGGAAGGGGGGTTAAATGATCTTAGTTGAATGACTATAACTTGGGTGAATAATGAAAGGATTTCTAAGAAACTGGTGCTTTTTTTTTTGGGGTTATATGATCGTACTAAAGAATTAACCTTTAATTGTGAGCAGTGCGACGAGAGTGATCTAGAATAAAAATGCCAGCCTAGTTATTCCATTCTTATATATATATATATATATATGCTAGCCTAGTTATCCCATTCTTATATATATATATATATATTCTTGTTTACGCCGTTGAGCTGCATAATTTGCTAAATGTATAGTATGAATTGGTAAGTTAGAAATGACTTACATAGAATTGTTCTTTCTTGCAAAGGAATCAACACTAATGAGTTTACTTTTCCCAATGTGTGTTGAGTCACACCCCTAAAAAACACAAATTACGATGCAGAGGTTAATTACAAGTTGGAAGAAATCTCCCATAATATTAGAAATAAGATAGGTATCACATATCATGATTTCAAACCAAATCTTGGAAGAATCAAATGATGAGAGAGAAGAGGGCAATTGGGGGTTCCAATTCTTGAAAATTTAATATTATTCAATGAGTTTTCATCAATTTAAAATGTCTTCTTCCGTCGAAAGTATTTAATTAGGATGCTTATATACATAGAAATGATCATTATGCTCACTGCTTATTTTTATTGCCTCAGAGGACTGTAAAAAATTGTGCCTAGGTAAATTAGTAGATGTTAGTTTTGCCATCAGATGGTATATATGGACTTCTATAACCATTTCAAATGACTGAAATGCACCTCGAAGAACATTTTCTTGATTTGTTTTGTCCAATCGCCAGCAGCTCGAATATGAACACTTAAGTAGTCATCTCCAGGAGCAGAAGTAATGGAGAATGGGTGCCTGTTGACGTGAAGCCTATGTAAATATGTAAATCAAAGATGAAGAGTAGAGGGGAGAGAGGGAGAGAGAATTAAGAACAACATGGTCATCATCACTAATTGACCAAGCTACTTTAATTGGTAAAACCATTTTAAATGGCCCTTACCATTCAAATGGTGAAACAGCAGTACATTTGACAAACACATATTGCCCACTACTGTAACTGAAGCCCTTAGGCTCTGTCATGTGAAGTGCCAATACATCTCCATAATCACCCACCTTCAAATTTCATGTAAAAATATATATTGTGAGTTTCTACCCTTATTTGGGATTGATCATTTAGTTTGCTACCTAAAGTGCACTTCTATATATATGCATATATTCACGAACAAAGACTCCTAAATTTGCTTACCTTCGATATCTCAACAGGCTTGAAATTGGACCTGAATACCCTAATCAATCTCTCACAAGCATAGATTGTGATTGGAACTGCCAAATACATCCATGTCTGCCAGTTCAAAGAATGGGTGAGGATTCATTTCATGCTAATCAATATCATCATAAGATCATAGTTAAATGTGGGTTTGGAGTGGAAAATGTAGCTACTAACCGTTTCATTGTACCATTTGTGAGTCAGGTAAAGCTTGACACCATGAGCAATGAGCAGAGAATAGACAATAACAAAGAGGTGGTGCGAATACCAGAAGGCATTAAATCCAATTAGCTTCTTGATGAGTTGGGAAGACCAGAAGGCACTGAATCCAGTGGGCTTCTTAGAGGGTTCAGTCTGGTTGACACTTTTTTCCCTTAACCATGGGGATGCTAGGGTGAAGGCTATTGACATCAACACTACCATGATAATCCCACTCACTCCTTCAAAACTCTTCACAAAGTGCCAGTAGCTTGAAGGCTGGGGCCCAAAATACTGAACCATTGGTGCATACTTGGTAGGACTTGCATCAAGAAGGCGAGGAAAGTCGCATGCTAAATGACAAATTGAGTGTGTTGCAACTCCAATTGCAACTGCCACTGCTATCATCTACAAAGAAATAACACCAATATTGTTTAGTACATCAACTGCCAACAACTTAATTGTGCATACCAACGCAAGTGGTGGATGAGACTAGAATTAATTTGGGAGGTTACTCGTCATTAAAAAATAAAAAAAATATTTATATATATAAGGGTTAGAAACTTAGAATTACTTGGTGGAAATTGATGTTGTCATCAAATGGAACGGCAACTCCTAATTTGGTCTTGTTTCTGAGCCACGTGATGGTGTTTCTGCAGACAGGGAGTAAAATCAGTGCCATGTTCAACTTGAGAATCTCGGCCGCACCCTTTGCCGTGCAAACGCAATAACCCATTACATCATATGCTGCTCTGTTTTGATATTGAACAAACTTCCATGCAAATAGACCCAGCATAGCCCCAATCCAGGCTGCCACCAGCCATACTCTCTGCCAGTTGTCTTGTAAGAAGTACTCCGTGTTTCGATACCATCTTCTTAACGGGCTACTTTCCTTTGTAGGCTCAGGCTTCTGGCTAATCCCATCTTGTCTTGCATATTTGCTTGCCAGCAAAATATGCCTTTTCAGGTTTTCTATCTGTTCACCATGCATCAATAATCATCAAATTCTGACCAAACCTTAGGTAAAGTTTGGAGAGAGAGAGAGAAGTTAGCTAACTGTTAGTTACTAAAAAGTTAATTTGTTTTTTATGGTTAGAAAGTGAAAAAAGATAAAAATTTAAAACTTTTTTTTTTAAATTTGATACTTTTACCTTTTATGGTTTAAAAAAATGTTAAAAATATAAGAAGATAAATTTAATCATTTTAGAAGAAAAAAAAAAAAAAAAAAAAAACTAAACAGTTAGAAATTGAGAAGTTAAGATGCATCCTAAACACAGTCATATATATTGAGGGTTGCTGATTTCCAACCGATAAATGGATATTATCAGACTTTTGATTTGAAACTGAAAAATTATATTTTTTTTAGATTTTTTATATGAATTTTTATTAATATATATATATATATTTATTTATTTAACTTTTAAGTGTGTTATTTACATTCATAAAAAAAAAAAAACTTTCAAATAAAAAATTTATGTACATATGAAAAAAAAATTAATTTTATAAAAAAAGCTTTGCGTAGACATGAAAAAAACTAACTTAAGAAAAATAACATTTTTCATTCACAGGTGAATTTTTTATTTGTTTCTTTTATAATTTTTTTATGAATATGAATAACATATTTAAAAGTAATTCAATAAAAAAAATCAAAATTTGGTTAAAAAATTATAAGAAAAAAAAAAAAAAAACTGGCTAGTGGTGGATTCCCTAACCAATTTAATTATCTTACGTGGAGTAGCATTTACCTTAATATATCCATTATTTTCAGGGTCTAATTTTTCCATGAACAATTCTGCGCATATATCAGCATTTTTTTGTATAGTTGACAACGTGTTGGTAGAAGCACTCAGACTGATAATCTGCAAATGTAAATATGAAATTATTTATTTATTACTGGCATATGCTACTTCGAAAGTGAAAACAAACTTTGGAAATAATAAATTTGAGGCATGCTTAAAAAGTCAACTTTTGAGGCATGCTTAAAAAGTTAACTTTGCCTTGGCTCATCTTTAAATTCTTCAAAATTAATTGTGTTTAGAGTGATAAAAAGTGAGATAAAATATAGTTTGAGAAAATTTTTTATATTTGGTACATACATCTCAAATCACATTTTTTAAAGATGAACAGTAAAATTTTCGTTCCGACGAATTGGATTTCCACTTGGGCAGATTTAAAATTTTGTATTAGTCATGACCTCTTTGCAGACCAAACCGGATTCGAAACAGTTTCTACAATCCCTTTGGGTAGAAGTTGGGTGTGCGAATCCGTCAGAACGGTTTCTACAGCCTCACAAAAAATAACCACATTGGATGTCATTCAGTAGTTTGAGAGTCCATTGTGAGAATGGTAAAAAAATTTTTACTATTTAATTAATTGAATTCCAATTATCAACTTTTCTTTAGAAGATATTAAATTTTTTTTGAATTTCGAGAAAGTAAAAATATGTAAAAATATAATAGAGATTTTCAAAACTTTTTAGATATTTTTACCAAAATTTAGTACATCAAACACACCCTAAATATAACAGAGAAGTTCAGTCAACAAGCCTACACTTACCTCCCTCATTTCTTCCTTGGTGATTCTCCCATCTGCATCTTTATCAATCCTGCCCATCATTAATTAAACCGATTATTATAATATATTAACAACATAGGAAGGCATTTGTGTTGTTTGGACTTATAATAATGTTTATTTGTATTTATATGTAGATATTTCAAAATCTAATAAAAATATATTAAATAATTAATTTATCTTTTAAAAAATCAAATATTATAAATTTTGAATTCGTTTATTAATTTTTTTAATAAATAAAGATCGTATTTGAACGATTATTGTGTTGCGCTCACTATTGGTAAAGTTAATTACTTACATGTCAACGAAAGTTTCAAGCCGAGAATCGAAGCTCTGGTCAGAGATTCGGTCCCAAATTTCTTTTAGCTGATCCTTGTTGATTGAATCACCCGCTATTTCCCGCCTCCGGGCAAGTGCATCGAAAAGCTCCTCAGCAAATTGTTCGGAATTTTTCATTCCTGCCATTACAGTCCAGGGATAAAAAAATGTAAAATAAATAAATAAAACGTGAATCAACGCAGATATTTAATTACAGTTCTTGACTACCGATGCATTCACCGAAGTGTGAACGAAGAAGCAAGCCATTGGTGGAGGCGGTGAGGGCGTTGAACCGCTCCTCTACGGCGGTCCAGCCATCGCCGCCGGTGAAATGGTTCCCCCGCGGAGCATGAACCGCCGTGGACTTCGTCCGGTCGAGGCGGCCGCGTTTATGGTTTACTAGCTTCGGGGACGAGTCCAAACGCTTGAGCTCAATAGACAATTGCCTCATTGCAGGCCAAGAAGAACGGGACGAAGGCCTCATCTCATGACCACTGGCAAGCGAGGTCAAATTCTCCGGACCTTCGTTGCCCGCTCCTCCGGCTGGCTTGACGCTGTGAAGAACCATGGAGTCATTACTGACCTCCAGAGTGAGTTCAAATAAGGATTGGTCACCACCACTTCCGCCGCCACCGGCTACGACGGCGGCTGAGTGATGGATATTGAATCCAGTAGACTCAACGGAGTGATGGTGGCGGTGGTCTTGATGAGTCGCCGTCCCCTCGTCTTTTCCCATTTTCTGCGTTTGGTGATGTACACAACCGCAACGCTCACGCGTTCCTTTATGTAATATTACGTGTGTGGAAAACTGCGTCTATGTGTAGAGGTGTCTGGCTTATATAATGCGCGCGCAACCGCTAGTTTATAAGTTTGGTCTGGAATAGTTGGTAAAAAAAATTAAAAAAACCCGACGACGTTGACGTCCAGTGACTCCCATCTAGTCATCCAACAAATTTAGGCATCGTTTGGCTAATTTATTAATTTGTAAAATTATTAAATTTATCTTTTTATATTTTAATTTTTTAAAAATTTTTAACGACAAAAATGTCAAATTAATCAAAACTAAAAATTCACCTAAAATAACTGTTTTTTTTTCCTTTTCTAAACACAAAAATAACTACCTTATTTTTAACCAACCAGTTGCTAACTAGTTAAAAATAAACCAACTACTTTCCTTCTTAAACTAAGACTTAGGGTCCGTTTGAGAAGAGTAGCTAATGGCTGCTTCAACAGTGGTTGGACTTTTTTACCTTTTTATATTTTAATCTTTTTTTAAATTTTCAAGGGTAAAAATATCAATTTAACAAAAATAAGTTAGCCACCTAAAAAAAAGTCACTTTTTTTTTCTTTCCCAAATACAAAATTAACTACCTTTTTTTAGCGAGCTACTAGCTATTAACCACTTTTTTTTTTTCCTTCTCAAATACAAAATTAACGAGTTACTAACCATTAACTATTAACTAATGCTAATTGTTCCCAAACGGAGCGTTAGGCTGTCTTCTGCACATGTCTGTATTTTCCAACAAACTCTCAGCAAACACGAATTCCGTATCATATCACCACATTTTGTGTAAACATCTAGCATTTTGCTTAAGTAAAACGAGTGTTACTCCTCACAAGTTTAACACTTAAATAAAATCAATTATGTACTCAAATAATTATGAATTGGAGTAGTTATTTAATTATAAGTTCAAAAAATTATACTTATTTATGCAAAATGATATGAAATCAAAATTTTTAATTAAAATATTGAGTGAAATTGTTGATCATGGTAGATTTATTGTTGACAATCACTTTTAAATAATTATTTATTAAAATGAAATTATTGTGGTATTTGGATGATCAACTTTTACAAAAAGTTGACGTAAAAGTGATACTTAACTAAATTTAGTTGGAGAAAGTTAAAAAATAATTGATAAAATTAGAATTTTTTTAGTATTTTTTGGTGTGTAAACCAAACACTCCTTATATTACAAAAATATTGTGATCATGTTAGCTAAATTTAGTTGGCGGATCTAGGTCTGATCTACACTAAATTCATTAGATTTAGCTTCAATTATAATGAATATGATCATGATTCAAAAATAATTGGATCAAATTTATAAGATTCGGTTCAAATGTATATATCCGGTGAATTCTGCTTATTTTGAAATTTTTATTTTTAAATTATCATTTTATAAAAATAAATTATATATTTTATTTAAAATATATTATTTTTATTCCGAAGTTCAGACATCCACGTTGGATTTTAATATTGGAAGCCAATTTTTGAAACACGGTTCTAAACTCAAAAGCGAATTTGGAAATGTGGTTTTAAATTTTTAGTACTGTTACGAATTAATTGAAAATCTGAAGTCTGTAAAATTTGCTAGATGATTTCCAAATCAGTAGCACTATGGCTCCGTTTAGATCCGTTTAGATGGCAAAAAATTCTTAAAAACGGTAAAAAATATTAAAAAATTTAAAAATTATTCACTTTTTATCTCATTGTACGAATTACAAACTCACAACTTATCTTATTTTATATTATTTTATCTAATTTTTTGTCACTTTAAACTTACCCTATATTACCCAAAAAAAAAAAAAATTATTAAGAATATCAATTCAAAGTCATGTGAATGGATCGTGGCATAACTTCAGAGAGAGTCTGTGAATGTATATATAAGTATACAGGCGGTGGTGTTCATCAAGTTGCTGTGGTGTTTAACACCTACACGAACGAATTAGAACTCGACGCAAACCACATCACAATCGACACAATAAGATAATTTTTTTATTTTTAAAATTTTTATTTTTATTTTTAAATGTTTTATTTTTTAAAATAATGAGTTTAACGGATGATTTAGATTCAGATCTATTAGTTTTTGAATCTAATAGATCTAGATCTATTGAGTCACAGATTTAATTGAACGGATTTGATTTAATACTATTGGATCTAATCTAGTACTTCTTGATCTGCTAAAATTAGAGAGAAAGAAATGTCCACTATTCTCATTATTCTCGTTTCTTGAGACAAAGAACCAATATAAAAAAGACTAAAAGGTGGTGTTAGGCACACAAAAAAAAAAATTAATTTTTACCAATTTTTTCTAAATTTTTCCTCCCAAAAACAAAATTAATTTTGATCAATTTTTTTCAATATTCTCTCAATTTTCTCCAACTTTTAAAATTTTTTATCAAATACTTAATTAATTATTAAAGTGTCATGTCTTGACTCTATATATAAGATTATATTTTTATTTATGGTGCCGAAATAATGGCCCCTAAATTGATAAATAAGTAAACAATATTTCAGGAAAGCCAAGCCTTTGGTGAGAAGCCATTGATGATGTCATTAATTAGAATAACTTTGGCTAATTCATAATACAATATTCTTTGACGATTATAATTAATAATAAGCAAAACCACAAGCACCTCCGAAATTTTAGTAGTCAGTTTACAATATTAATCGAATAATTAATGCTACGTCAAGCCAACGTAACTAAAATAAGTTAAATCACTTATGGGTCTATTAATTAAAAAAAAATTTTAAAGTTTATTTTAATTATAACTCTATAACTGTTTTACTAATTTTTTTTTTTACTTTTTGCTGTAATTTTATGATTTAAAATTAAATTTAATTAACTCGTAATTAAAATATTAATTGGTAAAACATTAATTAAATAAATAAAAAAACAAATTCAAAATAAAGTGATTCTTTACGCGTAGAACTAAATCCCTGCGAATCCCTCCATGTTCCTTCCTAGCTCTAGTTGTGTAGTCCAAACTGGCATCGAGTTGGAAACAAACAAAAAACAAATGGGAAAGGATTTGAAATTACTCATCCCAACTACTAAAGTTGTTATTGTTCATATAAAGGCAAATCAATGGTCGTTGCAGCAAAACTTGTCAGAGGGCGTAAAAAAATAAAATAAAATAAAATAAAAAGACAATGGTTGGGAGGAGGACACTACGCTGACTAAATTGCATTCACACGCGAACCTTCTGTTGACGCCGCGAGAAGGTCAACGCATGGCCAAGGCCCCATTTGACATCAAAATAAATTTCTAAAAATCTATATAAATTTCCAACAACCCCTTTATATTTAATTTTTCTGTTATAACTAATTTCAAAAAATTTTAATATTTAACTAAAAAAATAAAAAATCTGGAAATAAGTTAACCGAATGTGTAAATTTTTTATACAATCATATTCTACGTGTCGAGAACTTTCAAATGAGTACCATTGTCGTTATTTTTTGTCAATTTTTTCGAATCCGTGGGAACAGATTTGAAAAACTGTTCCCACGGTTTGCGACTTTTTTAAAAAAATAGCGCTAAAATTAGCCCCAAACCACATTTTATCTTAATTTATTTTATTTTTTTTACTCCAAACGGGGCCTAAGAACATCTCTGCTAGGATTTTTATTTTTGAAATATAATTTTAAAAATTAAAATTATATTTTTAATTTTTAAACTTTTATAAAAATTCATCCAAGAATCGAGATTAAAACATTTTAATCTCGATTCTTGGATGAATTTTATAAAAATGTAAATATTGAAAATGTAACTTTAATTTAACTCCTAAAGTTGATTTTTAACTTTAGAATCCTATCACCCCAAATTTATACCTTGTTAATTAAATTTTTTTTTTCACTTTTAACGCTCTATTTGGAGTTTTAAATTTTATCAAAAAATATTAAAAATATTTAAAAATTTTAACTTTTTGTCTAAATATAGAATTAGGAAACTATTATTTTTATCAATTTTTATTAACTTTTTTGCTACTCCAAACGCATTATAAGTCAAATTTTTTATAGCCTTTTTTTTTTTTTCTTCATAGAGAACATGTAGAGTGTTTTTTCATATTTAAGAGAGCACTAATCATCTACCTAAAATTTTTAATGCAAAAAGAAAGTATTTCTAATTATTACTTTATTTAATTTTTTGGAAAAAAAATTAAGAAATATTTAATGGTTTGAGTAATTAAAATTTTTTTGATAAAATCAGTTGAATAGATAAGCTGTGATATAGGAAAGCGATATCCTTTAAACTATTTTAAAGAATTTGTTTAAGGAATCCATTAACCCATTACAACCTAATAAAGGAGAAACGTCCGAACCGTAAGATCCTGAAATACTTTTAATTAAACACATAAAAGTTGCACATGCGAAAAAATGCCAGAAATTTCTAAAAATTTTACTTCCAAACACAATTCAACTTTCTCCATTTTTTTCTATTTTTATTAATTTTTTTAAATTTTCTTCAACTTTTATCAATTTTCTCAAATTTTTACAAATTTTTATTAAATATACAACTTTTTACAAAAATGACACATCACGGTACCAAAACAAAAGTTGTAAAAAAATTTACTTTTTTGATTTATCAAACAACACTTTAGGGTGCATTTAGGAAGTTTAGTGAGCTTCTCAATTTTCTGGTTACCAGTTTTTTGATTTTTTCTAAAATGACCAAATTTATCATTTTGTTTTTTTAAAAATAAATGATCAAATTTACTTTTTTCATTTTTTATTTCTTTTAGATCATGAAAAGTAAAGTGTCAAATTAACAAAAAAAATCAAAAAAAAATTAAATACTCAAAAGTTAACTTTTTTTTTTCTTAAAAAAAATTAACTTTTTAATAATTGATTAATAATCAATTATTAAAAAACTCAACTTTTTTCCTTTCCCAAACTAAGAATAAAAAGCGGAGAAAAAGAGGATTGGGAGCGTGGCTGATGCATAGTGCACCAGACCAAGGTCAAGTGATAAATCTTGGTTATTATATTTTCTTTCAAGAAATTCAGTTTTTTTTTTGGCTTCGACTGTCTATTGATCCTCTCTTTTATTTCAAATTTTGTTAATACTAAAAATTATTTTTTTAATCATAATTTTTAATAAATATAAACTAGAGTATTTTTAAAAATAAAAATAATAAAAAATAATAGACTAGTAACTAAAAATAAAGAAAAGATGTAGTAAATTTACCTTTAATCAAACTAATTATGTACAAGTGAACTTTATTTAATTTTAATTTTTTGTAAAAAAATTATATTTTTTATGTGAACTCTCATATTTGAAAATTTTTTTACCTGTTTAAAAATTATCAAAAGAGTAGATTAGGAGATCAATTAGAGTGGCTTCATTAAAAGTATGCAAATTAACGAGAGAGTAGCTTCTTTAAAAGTAAACGTAACAACTTTAAAATGTTTTTATTTTTAAAAATGTTTTTATTTTGATAAGTTTTAAATAGATAAAAAAATTAAATATAAGAGTCCACATAAAAATTGTAATATTTTTTTACAAAAATTAAAATAAAATAAAATTCACTTCTTGGCAATTCATTTGATAAAAGACAAATTCATTATATTTTTTATTCTTAGTCACTAGTCCATTGTTTTTTTATTATTTTTATTTGTTTTAAAAAATATTTTAATTTATATTTATTAAAAATTTATAAATTAAAAAATAATTTTAAGTGATAACAACATCAGAAATAAGAGAGAGGATCTATGGAAGAGAGTTGAAGAAGGAAGAAAAAAAATGAACTAACGAGAGCCGTTGGATTTGTTTGAAAAGGACAAAAAAAAAAAAAAAAAACTAACCATCAAGATTTATCACTTGACCGGTGTACACGCTCGTAATAACTTTCAACTCGAAACAATCCCTAACCCCATCCCCCCCCCCCTCTCTCTCTCTCTCTCTCTCTCTCTCTCTTTTTAATTGCCAAACTTTAGTTTGCGAAGCTGCATGGAATCCGCTTAGGTCCCATCTAAGACACTAAAATCTATTAAAATTTATTAATTTGAATTAATTTTTTTATATTTTTTTAATTAAATTTTTTGACATATTACTTTTATATTATATCTTTCTATTTTTATTGTATTTTTTGACTTTTTGTCAACTAAATATACCCTTAATTCTCAATTGGATCGAGCCCAGCCGTTGAAAGAAGATTTATTATTCCAAGTGTAACATTTGTCTATCTTTTCACACCCACTCTGCCAACATTATGAAATTAAACGCGCTAATGATCAAAACAGAAGGCTGAATTAATAATAATAACAACAATAACAACCGACATTATTCTTTCTCCACGACAACGGGGCAAAAGCGCGGTCGTTGCCTTCAATTTGTAAAGGTAGAAAAGACGAGACATTAGTCGTTGAAGTCTCAGCCTGTTTGAGGTCATTCTTTAATCCTTCGTACTTATAATAAGGTCAACTGTAGACAGTTGGACTGTTTTTGGGATGTGTTTTTAACTGTTACCGCAGCTATTTTAATATATATATATATAATACATATATTTATTATATATATACTCGTTATATGATTTATGCGATGCATAGATTTATAATAATGATCCCGTTTGGAATAAGAAAAAATGAGATAAATCGAGATAAAATGTGATTTGAGATCAATTTTGGCACCCTCTTTTTCTGAAAAGTCGCAAACTGTGGGAACGATTTTCTAAATCCGTTCTCACGGATTCAAAAAAATTCACAAAAAATAGTGACAATGGTACTCGTTTGAAAGCTCTCGACACGAAAAATATGATTGTATAAAAAATTTACACATTCGGTTAATCTATTTTCAGATTTTTTATTTTTCTCTAAAATATTGAAATTTTTTGAAATTAGTGATGGCAGGAAAATTAGATGTAAAGGTGTTGTTGGAGATTTATAGAAATTTTTAGAGGTTTATCTTGATGCTAAACAGGGCCATTATATGACTAATTTGAGTGTACTATCATATACTAAAAGAGTTAAATTGTAAAAATATTTTTGAAAGTAATATATATTGTTGTTTATGCAAATTCAATCAAATAGTGAAAATAAATTAAAATATTGATACCATTAATAGTATCGATTCGATTAAATTTAAATCCTAATAATAAATAAAAAGAAAAGAAAAAAATCAAAAAGACTGAAGAATAGCAATACTTACTCATATAATTAAATAATTTTTAAAATATTATTTTTACTCTTCTTACCACAGTATATATATATATCAATTACATATAAAAACTTACAAAATATATATCAATTACATATAAGAATTTTAAAAATAAAAATTTTAATACATACCTAACAAATTACAAAGTTGAAAAGAATATTATGATAAAATTCTCCAATAAATTTTGAAGAAAAGCAAATATTGTATCATTTATAGATTTTACATGCAGTAGAGTCTTATTTATTTAGATTAGAATATTATTTAAAAATACTATCTTATTTCGATTATAATACCATTTTGACATAATAGTGGTTTCGTTTGTTATTGCCATGGATGTCATAAATGGGGATGTTAGGGAAGAGACTGCAAATGGTATTCTTGAAAATATTGTTTAAACAATTGATATACTTTGAAGTCATTACAATGCTTTGTATCATTACTTCACACCTCCCCAGTGACAGCGCAAACTTCATTTTGGTAGCTTTCAAAGTTGGCATTTGACCTTGACAGTGTTAATTGACACTCATCTTAAACTGTGGAACTTCAAAGCCAGTGTGGTTGAAGTAACTAGGTTCTGCTCAAGCAAGGAAATTGAATTACTATTATTGTTATGTTTGTGTGTGAGTAGGGACGGAGCTACAACTTGGCAGTGGGGGCCACACGGCAAAAATTACTATAGATGTTCTATATTTTGTAGTTCAAAAATTTTAAATATAGGTAATTGGCTGCCGCGTCTATCACAATTTAATGTAGCTACTGTATTTTTGATAGGTTTAGATATTTTGAACCCTCTCATCTAATATTTCTGGTTCTGTCCTTTTCTCTGTGTGTGTGTGTGTGAGAGAGAGAGAGAGAGAGAGAGAGAACATGCCTCATATAATGGGTGAATAAGATGGAATAAAAGATGCAGTTGCTTTGTCCTTTCAATTTTCATGCTGCCAGATTATAAATTGTTAAGATGTTTTATTATGCATGGTTCCCAGCTTGGTCTAGAAAAGTTAACATGAAGAAATTTTTCACTGTTTGTTGCTGATTAATAAATATAACACAATGTAGTATTCCTGGAGTGCTTTGGCGTGACCTAGTGAAGTAGTGCCATTGCCTTAATTTTAGGATCATTGCTGCTATTTTGTTTTCTTCATTTGTTTATGTAAGAGAGTTGTATATTACAAAATATAATTATCGTTGTTATGACAATTAGACATGCAGGTGTCATGGAATCCCGTTAGATGATGCATTTGGAAAACAATGCAATCGGTCTTCTTCTTGCCCGGTTACAGGCAATGATCTGGAAGCATTTGATTTGATTGAAAATTCTGTGAAGGTTGGAGAACAAACAATTCTTTTTCTTCCCTCATTCCAGAACTGCATGAAGCTCCAACGCCTTTCTATGCCAATTGACCTGAATGTTATTGAAAGGACTAACTTAGGGTCCCTGAGTGAAGGTAGATCCGAAGCATGAAACAACTCCATACCCCCAAACCCTGTTGGTGCAGAAAATATGGTTAAACTATTGAGCAAGTTAAACTTTCTTACGAGGAACTACTGTTTGTGTATCATGGGGACTCTAAATAATTCTGCATTATACGTAGTGCTGAAATTATTTAGAATGCTTATGCACTAATACTTTACCTGAAGAGTACTATATTGTGACTTTAATGCCATGACCTGCACATCTTATAATCTAATCACGCCTTATTTTAGAGCTTGCACATACCCCTCTTGTGAAATAAAAGTCCCAGTGAAAAACCGTGGCTAAAACTAACATTTATAACATGTTTGGTGAGGGGAAGGGAGAGAGGAAAGAGGTTGAGGGTATAGGGGGAGTGAATTTATTTCCCTTGGTTGCTAAGGAGGAATGGAGGATTGTAGAAAGGAAAGGAAACGATGGACCAGACTCTTTCTTCCCAGGCCCACAAGATTTCCTTCCCAAAGTGGGAGGAGTGAGTTGGCTAATTTTTACAAAGTGAGGGTACGAGCATATAAGGTGATAAATAATCTTTTTCTCTCTCTCTTTTTTCTCCATCCTGCCAAACAAGGGGGAAACCAAAACCCTTTCCAGAGGGATATGCTTAATTCCCCTCCATTCTATTGTCCTTCCATCCAACAAGATATAGAATTACTATAGTTTACCCATTAAAGGGGAAAAAAATTTTACTTTCTGTTATAATTTTATTAGTTTAGGCTCTCAAAATTCTTTCGCAGCCTGCTTTACAATTTGGTGCGACTTGAAGGGAATGCCTTCGTGTGGATTTTATGCGTGACTTCATAGAAGTCCTTCTATTGGGTTTATTAGAATTGCCTTTGTCTTTTTGTTAATAATTTAAAAGTTGGATTTTTTGATGAGTCTCATTGTCAGTCAAACTGCAAACAATTCCTGAACATGTTCAGAGCCATCAGGTGCATGATATTGTAGCACCAGGAAATAATTGCCACTCCAGTTTTACCCACTATTTTTTTTTTTTTTTCTATTGGGTTTCAAAATCTAAGTTACGTGGTCATGATCTGTTTTGTCCACCATTTGATTTTATGAAGTTAAAGACTCGCAGTACATTATTTCAACTTTCCTCTCACCAATAATGTGGTACACATCTATTACCAACTCTTTATCCTTTTTGGTTTTCAAACAGGGGTTATTTTAGGGACTTTCTATATTGTAACGCCATCAACTTTTCATAAATCAGATGACATTGATAAATCGGAGCTAAACACTCAATGTGCGTGCATTGAAGGCCTCCTCTTAGTTTCTTGTTTCCACATAACAATTTAATTAGCCTTTATATTGCACTGGTTTTGGCTTTGATTCTATGAACTTTCTTGAGTCCAAAAGTAAGCTAACTGTTTCAATTGCACTTCTGAGTATTTGTTCGAGAATTATTGTTTATTCCATTTTTGCAATGGGCTTTGGCTTGACAGTTATTCGAGGACTTTGCAACGCACTACATTCCCTTGATCAAGACTTGGTTTGCTCCTCAAAGTGTAATATAGAAACTATGAGAGGGGCTCTCTTCCTTTGCTATTATATTCTTCTACCTTCAGAGAAGGGACCAATGCTTCTCAGGGTAAGTAATCTCTTTCATCTCCTTTTGGGTGAGTTGCACTTTACTCCTTGTGAGGTTTTTCCAGTTTGTTCCCCCCTTCAAGTTTGAATTATTCACCAACTTTCTTGCCGGATCATAGCCGCGGACCAATTAATTTTGTTAAGAGATGTCAGCAAGGGAACATTTATACCAGGCGTTTCTCAACTTTACCTTTGTTTCAGTTGGCAGAGTTTGTGAGACGAATGTTATGGAAGAGGAGAGGAGAAGAGGGAACGTTAGGGGACTTGGATGGTGTAATGACAATCAATTTGCTAATGAGGGGTGGGGGGCGCCCGGGGGGGTGGGGGAGAGGGGAAGAGAGAGAGAGAGAGAAAGAAGAACAGGTAAGCTTGGTTGAAGAAAAATAGTGACAATGGTTGTGGGGATTGTGGTGTTGAGGGTTGTAACATAGAGTTTCACGTATGTTAGTATATTGCCATTCTCTAGCATGTGCTCTTACCATCTTGTACCACCTTCAAAGACTTCCTTTCCACACGACCTGTTTGCCTTGGACTTATCTCCTTCCATTAATATGCCTGTGATATTTCTTTCTTTTCATTCATCTGCATTTTATCGTCTTTTTAGTTCACTTCCTTTTTCCAACTCAAATCTTAGAACTTGACCAAAGCTAACTGCGAACACCCTAATTCAATTTTGTTAAGAAAGACTGCAATCATAATAGAAGATTGTGATGGGGGGATAGAGGTTGGTGGAAATAAGGTAACAGTGTTCATGTTTTGCAATTTTAATTGGTTAACTAAACCAATGGAATACTTATTTTAGCTTTTTTTAAACTCCTCATTTGGCACTCACATAATGTTCGTGCTTTTATATTTACTTGCCTCTTCATTTTAATTTCACTGTTTATTACTGAACATGTGGCGGCTTGCAGGATTAGAAGAAGTTTTGCCTTTCCCAGATGTTAGTGAAATGTGTCCTTCAGCAACAACTAAGATTGAAAATTCCGTTCGGGCCACTTTGCTGAAGGTTGCACAGTATTCATATATTTTTTTTTTTCCCTTCAATTAAGGTGTATGTTATACCTTGCAAACCTTTGCTCTGTTTTTGTCAATATGCATGTTTGATTCTGGTGCCCTTAGAAGAAGGTAAAATAAAGTAGACTGATTTCATCATCCTACTGCTACCCAGGGATAGATGTCCAAATCTCTCTCCGAATGTGACAATTGAAGATGGTTGTTGATCTGACATTTGTGTAGAGTTATCAATGGTGTTATATTGGGTCCTGGAGGAGTAGGATTGCAAATCTTGCCTATTTCTATTTATAATTTTTTTTCCACATATGGAAGTAAGAGACTACGATCCATTCCTGCATGAGAGAGGCTTCCATCAAAAACTAAATTTGCTTGTAAAAGAGAGCTTACAATTTGGGTATTTATCTTCTCCTTTCACCTTCAGTCATTTCTCTTTCTATACTGCCAATGAATATATTGATGGCTCCCTGGAACAGTGGTCCTTTTAATTCACTTGAACTTAGTTGATTAAATGCTGGTCAAAATCCTTATGTTAACACGAAATAGTTGACAATGGCTTTAGAGATGTCAAATACCTCTCAGTAGCTTTCCTTGGCTGCAACATTGAACAGTGTTACGATACCATACCCTTCTGCTACTATGTATTTTAAGTTCACTGAACATTATCATTGTTCATCAAGATTGCCTGCATTGATACATATGATCTAAGTGCTGAAAATTTTCCTTAATCTACCAGTTTAAAAAATTTACAAATTTCCCAGGTCAATGCATCCCAGTCTGAAAGCGACGAACTCTGAATCAAACTCTACCCAGCATGAGTCTTCAGCAGAGGCTGCACCCTCGAAGCCAACCACAAATGTTGTAGTCATAGAAGAGGAAATCTTGCAATTGGATCTGACAGTAGGAGAAGACCAAGCTTCTGCTCGTATTACAGAAGAATGGGAACAGCTGATTGTCAATGAAGCACCCAAGATATGTTCGCCCACTTGTATTTCCAAACCAAAGTTTGATCAACTAACCCTATCACCCCAAGATGGTAGCAGAATGCTGGATGAGAAAACATCTAGGATATTGGAGAGGCTAGAGGTCCCAAGACAGTTGAAAGAAAGCCACCTCTCGTGAAAAGCAGTTCCACTACAGAAGCATGTGTCCCAACTAAGGCACCAGTCATCCCATTCCAGCTCATTCATGGTACAGAACAGGTGATATCCTCAAGCCAGCCAATGAAACCCAATTTCCAAAGGCCGAAAAAGAACAAAGATGAATAAAAAAGGCCATTCATGTAGTGACCAGAGAATCAATCCCAGCAGGACAGCTACAGGAGGTTGTTGAGGTTTAATGAACGGTATGATTCTAGTTTAGTGAAATGATGTCATTTTGCTTTAGTCAAACTATTGGTTTTGATTTACAATGTTTTAGATCGGACTAACATCGTTTTGGTTAGTTGAGATAATTGCAAATTGAAAATTTTTGTCAAGCCTAGCCGAAGCCATGCTAATAATTAGAGCCAAGCTTGAGTAAATGAAAGCTCGGTTGGGCTGTAGCCCTACCTGCCAATCAACTATAAATATATTAGCCCAAGACAATGAAAATAGTACGTATGTTGAATCGAATCATTCCATCACGTGAAAAGACTTTATTGCTGTCATACAATGATATATTATTAAATAAATTATTATCGTTCAAAACCAATCAAAACATTATACATTTCAAAAATATTTTTCAAAACATAAAAATTATACATTTCAGAAACATTCAAAAACTACCAGAAAACGTACATTTCATAAATAATCATAAATTGATTGATTTTTGTTATTCTCCATTTTCAACAGGACCATCTTATTGTCATCCTATGGTAAACTACATCCAAATCGAGTTTCTTAGCTTGGACTAACAACCCAGACAAATCGTAACACAACATAACATAGCAAAAAATATCAATTTAAGTAGGAAGGATCTCTATACATGAGAGATGGATGAAGTTTTCGAGAGGGGTAGGTCTTCATGTCTTCTCATCTATTGTGGTCAAAAGTTTTCTTTATGAAATTCAAATTTGGTGCTGGTTGTGTGAAAGAACTTCAAAGCTAGAGATTTTAGCTCTCCAACAAGACCGGGATGTCCACAGTAAAACACCCCTGCAATTGTGAAGCGACAAAAACCAACCATAAGTTATAATTTATCATCAGTATATGCATGTGACATAAATATAAATCTAATATATGTTGATATCATCAACAATGACCCCAACAAAAAGCACTACCACAAGGCAATGGATTTATCGTCCTTTTGTTAGTGAATGACAGATAAAAGGAACCCAACATATTTGCATGATAACGATAGAAGTAATATAGAATATAAAAGAGTCCAATCAAAGTTTAACACATTCTTCATACTTCCACATCTTCTTAGCCACAATGAAATGCATCCGAGTCTAACAACTAATTTAAATACAAGTGCTATTACCATCAAGAAAACATCTGCCACTGCTACTTGAAAATATATGATCTCTTTTAATAATAAATGAAATAAAGAAAGAATAAAAAAACTTCAAGTTTTCAAGATAAGATAAGTAATATATTTTATAAAAGAGTTCAATCAGTCTTGAGAACTGAGAAGTAGCCACGCACTTTTACCTCTTATCAAAAATTATATGCATGTAACATAACAGTTATACTCCATGTAATCAAGAAAAGAAGTACCACTGCCATATTATATAATCTTTTTAAAATGGAATGACAAATGAAAAGAGACAAATTCTTATATAAAAGACAGGAAAGTAATATAATACAGAAAAAGTAGGCAGAGCAGTCAACTAACGCAAAGTTCACATATTTTATTACCTTGCATTTTTTAGTCAAAATTAATGATGGACTTCTCATAAATTTACTGCTAGTAGAAGGATATTTTAATTAGTAAGATGAGTTTTGGTAAGCACATTCATGGGTGACAAACACTCACTGTTGAGTTCGTGCCGTGTCATTAATAGATTATCGAGGTGGGATCGGATGATGATGCATGATCTCAGCTACGGCTATCAACACAACTTGTAAAAAGAGCTTTATTTAATTAGACTCACCAACATGGGCATGAGGATGCTTGTTGGCGATGCTTTGGTAGACTTCCTCCCAGTCAGGCCTGCCAAAATGGCATTTTACCGGTGTGCCGGCAACAATGTCCTCACCATTCTTGTCATGGTTGAGTGACTGAAGCAAGGTGATGACAGCTGAGCGTGCATCACCCTCTTTGAAGATGCTGGTGCAATGGTTGTGCATTTCTATTACTCCCTTGTCGTCCATCTCAGACACTTCTTTCATGATCTCTTTAAACCAACTAAAAGAGCGTTGCTCCCTAGTTACCCAATAGAAGTATGCTCGTTTTGTCTTGAAGTTTACGCCGCTCTTGCTTTTTAGTGTTTTGGGACTAAATTCTTTTGATAATTTGTTGCCACGAGTCCCATTCTCCAAAGCATTCTCTTCTTCCTCCATGGCCCTTGTATTGTTCACAATGTCCTTCACAATGCTGATCATTGGTGTTGCCCCAATTCCTGACCCCACTAGTAATACCACTTCATAATTCTTGTACTCTTGTGCTGGTGCTCCATATGGACCATCGATTGACAATTTCTCAAAACTGCAAATCACTTTTTCATAATCAATTTCAAAATAAGCAAAGATCATTTTCTTTTAAAAAGAGAAAAACCAATGCTAAGGAAATCTCTTATAGTAGAAAACCAATTATAGCATGATGAGCTCACCAGTTGAATGTCTTTAATCCTTGTCTATGGAGTGGAAATATGGCCCCTAAAACATTTATCCTTGGGCTATTCTTTTCTTTTCTTTTCTTTTTTTCTCTATTAACAAAATGACACTGTCTCATGGATGAGGGGCTTGTCCATCCTTGAAATACGGATTGTAAACATGTCATCAAAAGCAGTTGAATGACTATGACTTGGTAAATAATGAAAGGATTTCAGAAATTGGTGCCTTTTTATTTTTTTGGTTAAATGATCTTAGTTGAATGATTATGACTTAGGTGAATAATGAAAGGATTTCTAAGAAACTAGTGCTTTTTTTAGGGGGGGAGGGGGATGTTAAATGATTGTACTGAAGAATTAACCTTTAACTGTGAACAGTACAATGAGAGTGATCTAGAATAAGAATGTTAGCCTAATTATCCTATTCTTATATATATATATATATATCTGTGTTTACACCGTTAAGCTGCATAATTTGCTAAATGTGTAGTATGGATTGGTAAGTTAGAAATGACTTACATAGAATTGTTCTTTTCTATAAAGGAATCAACTCTGATGAGTCTACTTTTCCCAGTGTGTGTTGAGTCACACCCCTGAAAAACAAAAATAACGATGTAGAGGTTAATTACAAGTTGGAAGAAATCTCCTGTGACATTAGAAATAGGATATGCATCACAGATCATGATTTCAAACCAAATCTTGGAAGAATCAAATGATGAGAGAGAAGAGAGATCCAGGTGGGCAATGTAGGGGTTCCAGTTCTTGAAAATTTAACATTATTCAATGAGTTTTCATCAATTTAAAATTTCTTCTTCTGTCGGAAAGTATTTAATTAGAATGCTTATATATATAAATGATAATTATGCTCACTGCTTATTCTCATCACCTCAGAGGACTAAAAAATTGTGCCTAGTTATATTGGTAGATGTTAGTTTTGCCATCAGATGGTATATATGGACTACTATAACCATTTCAAATAATTGAAATGCACCTCGAAGAACATTTTCTTGATTTGTTTTGTCCAATCACCAACAGCTCGAATATGAACACTTAAGTAGTCATCTCCAGGGGCAGAAGTAATGGAGAATGGGTGCCTGTTGACACGAAGCCCATGTAAATATGTAAATCAAAGATGAAGAGTAGGATAGAGAGAGAGAGAGAGAGAATTAAGAACAACATGGTCATCATCACCAATTGACCATGCTACTTTAATTGGTCAAAGCCTTTTAAATGTCCCTTACCATTCAAATGGTGAAACAGCAGTACATTTGACAAACACATATTGCCCACTACTGTAACTGAAGCTCTTAGGCTTTGTCATGTGAAGGGCCAATACATCTCCATAATCACCTACCTTCAAATTTCATGTAAAAATATATATAATGAGCTTCCTGCCCTTATTTGGGATTTGATCATTTAGTTGCTACCTAAAGTGCACATCCATATATATATATATATATATATATATGCATATATTCATGAACAAAGACTCCTAAATTTGCTTACCATCGATATCTTAACAGGCACGATGTTGGATCTGAATAGCCTAATCAATCTCTCACAAGCATAGATTGTGATCGGAACTGCCAAATACATCCATGTCTGCCAGTTCAAAAGGATGGGGTGAGGATTCATTTCATGCTAATCAAATCATCATAAGGTCATAGTTGAATGTGGGTTTGGAGTGAAAATCATAGTTACTAACCGTTTTATTGTACCATTCGTGAGTCAGGTAAAGCTTAACAGCATGAGCAATGAGCAGAGAATAGACAATGACAAAGAGGTGGTGCGAATACCAAAAGGCATTGAATCCAGTTAGTTTCTTGATGAGTTGTGAAGACCAGAAGGCATTGAATCCAGTGGGCTTCTTAGCGGGTTCGGTCTGGTTGACACTTTTTTGCCTTAGCCACGGGGATGCTAGGGTGAAGGCTATTGACATCAACACTACCATGATAATCCCACTCACTCCTTCAAAACTCTTCACAAAGTGCCAGTAGCTTGAAGGCTGGGGCCCAAAATACTGAACCATTGGTGCATACTTGGTAGGACTTGCATCAAGAAGGCGAGGAAAGTCGCATGCTAAATGACAAATTGCGTGTATTGCAACTCCAATTGCAACAGCCACTGCTATCATCTACAAAGAAATAACACCAATATTGTTTAGTACATCAACTGCCAACAACTTAATTGTGCATACCAACGCAAGTGGTGGATGAAACTTCGAATTAATTTGGGAGGTTACTCGTCATTAAAAAGAACAAAAAAAAAAAAGAAACAAAATATTTATATATATATATTTATATATATATATATATATATATATAAGGGTTAGAAACTTAGAATTACTTGGTGGAAATTGATGTTGTCATCAAATGGAACGGCAACTCCTAATTTGGTCTTGTTTCTGAGCCAAGTGATGGTGTTCCTGGAGACAGGGAGTAAAATCAGTGCCATGTTCAACTTGAGAGTCTCGGCCGCACCCTTTGCCATGCAAACGCAATGACCCATTACATCATATGCTGCTCTGTTTCGATATTGAACAAACTTCCATGCAAATAGACCCAGCATAGCCCCAGTCCAGGCTGCCACCAGCCATATTCTCTGCCAGTTGTCTTGTAAGAAGTACTTCGTGTTTCGATACCATCTTCTTAACGGGCTGCTTTCCTTCGTAGGCTCAGGCTTCTGGCTAATCCCATCTTGCCTTGCATTTTGCTTGCTTGCAAAATATGCCTTTTCAGGTATTCTATCTGTTCACCATGTATCAATAATCATCAAATTCTGATCAAACCATAGGTTGAGTTTTTAAAAAAAAAAAAAAATTAGCTAACTACTAGTTTCTAAAAAGTTATTTTTTTTTTCATTCAAAAAGTGAAAAAAAAATAACATTTTAGTAGCTAACTTTTTATTTTTATTTTTTTTAATTGAAAACTTTTTTCCTTTATAGTTTAAAAGAAGTTAAAAATGCGAGAAGATAAATTTGATCATTAAAAAAAAATTGAGTAATTAGAAGTTAAGAAATTAAGATACATCCCAAACGCAACCATATATATTGAGGGTTGCTGATTTTTGATCAATAAATAGATATTATCAAACTTTTGATTTGGAACTGAAAAATCATAATTTTTTAGATTTTTTTTGTTTTGTATGATTTTTTATTAATATATATATATATATATTAACTTTTAATCATGTTACTTACATTCATTAAAAAAATACTTTCAAATAAAAAATTCATGTACCTATGAAAAAAATTTATTTTTTAAAAAAAAGCTATACATAGATATGAAAAAATTGACTTAAAAAAATAACATTTTTCATTCACAGGTGGATTTTTTATTTGTTTCTTTTATAATTTTTTTTTATGAATATGAATAACATATTTAAAAGTTATTTAATAAAAAAATCAAAATTTGGTTAAAAAATTGTAAGGGAAAAAAAAAAAAAAAACTGGCTAGTGGTGGATTCCCTAACCAATTTAATTATCTTCCGTGGAGTAGCATTTACCTTAATATATCCATTATTTTCAGGGTCTAATTTTTCCCTGAACAATTCTGCGTACACATCAGCATTTTTTTGTATAGTTGACAACTTGTTGGCAGAAGCACTCAGACTGATAATCTGCAAATGTAAATATGAAATTATTTATTTATTTATTACTGGCATAAGCTGGTTAGAAAGTGAAAACAAAGTTTGGAAACAATTAATTTTGAGGCATGCTTAAAAAGTCAAATTTGCCTTAGCTCATCTTTAAATTCTTCAAAATTAAATATGACAGACAACTTCAGTCAACAAGCCCATACTTACCTCCCTCATTTCTTCAATGGTGATTCTCCCATCTGCATCCTTATCAATCCTGCCCATCATTAATTAATTAAACCGATATTTATTATAATATATTAACAGCATAGGAAGGAATTTGTGTTGTTTGGATTTATAATATAATGTTTATTTGTATTTATATGTAAATATTTCATAATTTAATAAAAATATATTAAATAATTAATTTATTTTAAAAATAGTTTAGGTGTCATTTAATTTATTTTTCTATTTTTTATTTTTTATTTTTATTTTTTATTTTGAACTTTTTTTATTTTATGCTTGTGAAAATAAGGAAAATAGTTCAAAATTCATTTGATTACTTGTATTTTAAATTTTATTTTAAAAATAAAAAATAAATTTATATATGAAATAAAAAATAACAAAAAATTATTTTGAGAGTTTTTAACAAAAAAAAATAAAAAAATCTCAAAATAAGAAAATAGAGTATTTTGCATTTTCTTATTTTAAGATTTTTAACACATAAAATAAAAATAGATAACAAAAAATAAAAAAATAAATCAAATATCGCCTAAATTTTTTTAATAAACTAAAGATCGTATTTGAACGATTATTATTGCCTCGCGTTCACTGTTGGTAAAGTAATTACTTACATGTCAACGAAAGTTTCAAGCCGGGAATCGAAGCTCTGGTCAGAGATTCGGTCCCAAAATTCTTTTAGCTGATCCTTGTTGATTGAATCACCCGCTATTCCCCGCCTCCGGGCAAGTGCATCGAAAAGCTCCTCAGCAAATTGTTTGGAATTTTTCATTCCTGCCATTACAATCCAGAGAAAAAAAGAATGTAAAATAAATAAATAAAACGTGAATCTACGCAGATGTTTAATTACAGTTCTTGATTACCGATGCATTCACCGAAGTGTGAACGAAGAAGCAAGCGGTTGGGGGAGGCGGTGAGGGCGTTGAACCGGCTCTCCACCGCCGGCCAGCCATCGCCGCCGGTGAACTTGAGCCCCTTCAGAGCATAAGCTGCCGTGGATTTCGTCCGCTCGAAGCGGCCTTGATGATTTGCTGGCTTCGAGGACGAGGCCAAACGATTGAGCGCATGAGACAATGGCCGGATTGCGGACCAAGAAGAACGGGACGAAGACCTCGTCCGAGGGCCACCGGCAAGCGAGGTCAACTTATCTGGACCTTCGTTGCCCGCTCCTCCGGCAGGCTTGACGCTGGGAGGAGCCACGGAGTCATTACTGATGTCCGGTGTGAGCTCAACTAAGGATTGGTCACCACCACTGCCGCCGCCGCCGGCTACGACGGCGACTGAGTGATGGATGTCGAATCCAGTAGACTTATCGGAGTGATAATGGCGGTGCTCTTGATGAGTCCCCGTCTCATCGTCTGTTCTCGTTTTCTGCATTTGGTGATTTACAGAATTTCTTTAGCAATCAACCTGAAGTTGAAGCTCTGAAATACAAAGTTTCACAACTTCAACACTCACGTGTTCCTTTCCTGCCTCGTACATGTTATACTGTGCGTATGTGTACGTGGTGTCAGCAGTGGCGGAGCCACGTCACGTAGAGACAAGCGAACAAGTGATCCCTCAATTTTTAATACAAAATTATTAAAATATTTTTTTATTATTTTAATTTTATTTAAAATTTAAATTAATTAAAAATTAAAATATTTTAACTTTATTTAAAATTTAAAGTTAAACTAAAAAATTTTTAACATACAAAAAAGTTTACAAGAATTAAATTTGGCATTTTTTATAAAGTAAAGTGTATCTTTTCAATACATTATTACCTACTTTTATTCATACTATCAGTAAATTTAGCATATAACACAAAAAAATTCTATAGATAATAAAATTTAATAATAATTATATTTTCTTTTTGTAATAAGAGATATCTCTAATAAATTTTAGGTGCTTGAACTATTAATCAGTGAATATATTACTGATTAATATTTAAGAATTAATTTATTATTTCTCTAAAAATAATACCGTTCTTTTCTTATTCTTAATCTAAAAGTAATTCCATTGTTATTCTTTTTTTAGGTGCTCGGTGCCCCCTTAGTAAAAATTTTGACTCCGCCCCTGAGTGTATGGTGTATATAGGCTCCGTTTGGAACTCTCCAAAAAAAAAAATAAAATCTTATAAATCTCTAAAAATACGAATTACGAGACAGTAAAATTTAAATTATTCACTCATTACACGAATTACAAGACATTTATTTTTACAATTTTATATTATTTTATATAATTTTATACAACTCTAATCATACTCTTAATATGCCTGTGATATATATATATATATATATATACACATACATAAATATGTATGTATGTATGTATATGTGCAGCTGCAAGGTTGCAAATCTGGTCTCTATTACCTGGACAAAAATAAATTCAACCAACCAAGCCAGCCAACCAACCAAGCCGTTGACAAACAATAAATTAAAAATAAGATAAGATTGTGATAATCATACCAGCTCAAATAAAACAGTACAATAAACTTGGAGTGTGAATGCATAAAAAAATTTATTCTTTTTTAAATTCTCCTATCCTTTATTAATTTTTTTTCCTCGTCATTTGAATCACCGTCTACTCCTATTGTTATACAAAATACAAATTAACCACAGCAACACAGCCCAAAAGAAATAAATAAATTACGTGTTTTGACAAAATCTTTACTAGTACAATATACCAAGTTTTCACCATTTAACTTTTAACAATAGAAGAGAGCAATTCCTCTCACTTTATTTTTTATTTTTTCTCTCAATTCAAATCCTCAAAAATATTAATCTAAACTTAAAATATATATGTTTGTATATATATATAAATGGAAATACAACCTAAAACTAACATAGAAATAATTTTGTAGAATTTGAAATCCTATCACTCACTGAGAGCAAGAATTTATGTTACTTAGCAATATCTCTATAATTTCTAGCGACTCCTAATGATTTATCTTACGAGTTCAGACAATCATATATATTTATCTTTATCATTCTTACGCTCAGACATCTATTGTTTTATTAGAGTCTAAAAAAAATATGAGCCACATTTCTAACATTAAAGCACAAATTATAAAATCAAATAATTATGAGTTGGAGTGGGTTTTTAATTAGAAGTTGAAAAACAATAATTAACAAAATACTGGGTGGAACTATCAATTACAAGAATATAGTGTAGACAATTATATTTAAATAACAATTCATTAAATGAAATTATATTATAAAAACATAAATTGCTATAATTATTGTTGATACATGTAATTATAACTTTTCATAAATTAATCTTGAAAATTCGTAATTTTGCTAATAATCGCAATTAATCAATCACACGCATAAAATTGTAGAAGGCAGTGTAAAAGAAATGAGGAAACCCACATAGAAAAATTCCAAAAACTTTAACTAAAATCAAACGTTGCGTACAAACTCCAATCTCACGATAGATCGATTCATCGACTCTATACTCTATTGATGTTTGCTCGAATCTTTGATTCATCAACTCTTTTAGTGAAAGCCCTCCAACTTTTTGAATGCACAACACTTAATCCTTAGCAACTCACTTGCTAAATCCTCAACACTTCAAAGATTCAAATTCCTTCGAATCATGCAAATGCATTCGAATTTCGCAGATGCACAGATCTTTTGGCTAAGTGTTTAAGAGAATAATCGGATTTTCTGGCTCACAATCTGATGTATATTCTCCCTGTATAAAATCCTAAATATGTCCAGAGGATATATATAGCAAAGTCTGATACGTTCAGGGTTTAGAAAGCAGAGCCTTAGTATGCTAGATATTCTTCATTGTGGGAAGGTTGCACCCATGCCTATCTTGCGGCCTTCCTGCAACCATCCCTTGAATTAGTGCGGGTTTCTTATATGGCCAAATTCCTGAATTTTACCCTCGGCTTTATCCCGCGAGTTTCTGTAGCCATCCAGCGATCTTCCTGCGTTATTAAATTTTGACTTTATTTGGCTTTCTCAAGACTTCCAGAATTATGCAAAAGCAATTTTTCTGAAGTTTTTATACTTCTACTTGATTTAAGACTCTAGTGCATTACCCTACACTAAGTTTAACAGTTATAGACTCTTTCTTTGACTATGGATTTACCAATTTACAAATTTTGGTCTTAACAAATATTTCTTTCGCTACAGAATTTTAAACTGTAACAGGCTTCAGATGTGTTCTCCCTTTTATTGGGGCTGCAAAGGTATATATTGTTTTTTCTTTCACATTCCATTCATTTTTTTACCCCCTTTTTTTCTAGGGAGTGTTTGTTAGAAAAAAAATGAGTTGAGTTCTAATTTTTTAACGTTTAATTTATATAACTCAAAAATTTTGATCAACATGTAAATATGACCACACTTATCTATTTAAACAGTTCTCGTCAAAAAAATTCTCAAAATGTTAACAAAAATTAATAAAATTTAAAAAAGTTTATAAAAATTGATAAAATCTAGTAAATTTTGAATTTTTAAAATAAATGTAGAAAAATAAATAAAAATTTGTAGCCTTTGCGGATAACCAAATCTTAATCAAATTCTATAAGAAACAGCAAATTGATAGATAAGTGGACAATATTGTAAGACAGCTAAGCTTTTTTCTGGACGACGGCAATTATGATGTTATTAGAACGACTTTCGTCCATTCCTTGATAATTATTATAATAATAACAATAACAAAGCGACAAACACCATGAAGATTTTGCCATTACTTTGGTAGTTGGGTTACAATATTAAATTAAGTAATGCTGCATTGATCAAAAAAATTACAGGGAAAAATGAAAGTCCGGTCATTTATGGGTCAATCAATCAAAAACAAAATAAAATTTGTAAAATTCTATTTTACTTATAACTCTATTTGTATAATTTTCCTGAGTAGCAATTAGATTCAACGTTCTAAGTACATCTAGCAGGAATCAAACCTACGAATTTTGCCTCTTGTACAGATTGGATGCTTTAACCATTCAACCATGGACGCAAAGAGACTCAGCAAATTATCTAGATTTTGGTATTTTTCTCGAGCCGGTTTGTAAACACAATTTTTTTATATTTTTATTAAAAAATTACTAAAAGTTTACATAATGTAACTTTTTATATTCTTAAAAAATATATATAAATATTTTTGATCAAAGGTTGAGAAATTTTTTAAATTTTGTAACGTTAGTATATGGTAACTTTTTTTTGTGTTTCATAAAACATTAACTTTTGGTTAAAAAAAATAAATAAGTAACTTCTACCGAACACAAAAAAAAAAAAAAAAAAATTAAAATTTACTAGTAGTTTATGTTAGCAAAACCGCACTCTAAATATCCTTTTTTTTTTAATTTAATCAGCTGGTAGTTAAGGTATTAATTGGTTAAAAGAAAATTAAATCCTGACAACTATTCAAAATAAAGCAATTCTTTCCACCAACAACGAAATCCCTGCAAATCCGCCAGAAGTGTGTAATTGGAACAACATGGGCATCGAATAAAAATAAAATAACGAAGAAGTTGTTACTCACCAACTACAAGTTGTTAAGAAAACATAGACTTGTCAATGAGTACGTGTGTATGTATACATGTATGTATATGTCATATGATATCATATGGAAAATATTGTTTGGTAATGGCGCTAAGCCACCTAGAACCTAATTGACACTACTGTTGGCATATAATTACAACTACATTTCGTCATGTAAGATTTAACTTGCACTATAGTTGTGGCACATATTATTTTACAAAGAAAGCATTTTATATGATTACTACTTATTTATAATTTTTAATTTTATTCAAATTAAAATGTTCATGAATATCACTTAATATTTTTATTTAATTTACACTTCTATCTATCATATAACTTCTTATTTTTATTTTTATTTAAACATATTCTTATTTTTTATTTTTTTCTATATTTTAATAAATTATTATTTAAAACATAATAAATATTATTATTGTTATTAAAAAATAATGCAAAAAAATATTTAACATGTTAAATAAAGGTTTTGATAATAAATATTATTATTATTAAACAAAATAATGCAAAAATAATAATTATCATGTTAAATAAATAATTTAATTTATTAACATTAATTTATAATTATGACTATCCTAAATTATAATTATATAATATAAAAGAAATTAATATTATACATAATCACCTCCTATTCGTAATTTTATTCAAACTAGAATGTTCACTAATATCACGTAATATTTTTATTTAATTTACACTTTCATTTATCATATAATTTTTTTTATTTTTTTAATATTTTAATAAATAGTTGATAATTTCAATTAACCACTATTAAATATTTGATATTTATTAAATTAGATAATTTGATATTTATTAGATTAAGTAACATATTCCTATATGAAATAAAATATAAAATTTGCATATATATATATATATATATATACATGTGTATATATACATATATGCGCAACTGCACTGCCAGGTTGGAAGTTTGGCCTTCATACCATGGACAATTCACGTGGCTAAACTTCATCCACCTACAAGATTAATCATTACTTAGAGTACACGTAGAATTTTAAATGATTACATAAATATTGGAGCGTTTGGAGGTAAAATTATCAAAATTTTATTATTGAATGTTTAGTAAATCATTAATTTTTATCACTTTTTTATTTAGTTACAATAACCTCTCAACTCAAAAATTATCAAAAGTTATTAAAAATTATCAAAAAGTTATTAAACATTTTACTAAATACTCAAAAGTGGTAAAAAAAATTACTAAAAATTATATTTACTTTCATCAAATACACCAAAAATTATAACTAACGATTTTTGACAAAACAAATAAATCAACTAACTAAGCCGTGGATATATGATAAATCAAAAATAAGATTGCAAGAATCATCATCGTACCATTCAAATAAAATAATTTAATCGATTAGGCGTGTAAATGCAAAGTATACAAATTAATTTTAGTAACATTGACAAATGTAGATAAATAAATGAACCAAAAAATTATAAAAATACAAAATATACGTGTTTTCGCAAAATATTCATCTATTAGTATAATAGTACCAAATACTTATCCACTAATCAATAAGTTATTTTATTTTCTAAAAAAAAAAAGCATCTTATGATATATGACTAATTTAAGTTTTTCTCTAACCTTAATTTTCAACCAAAATTCAAAAAAATATATGCATTTTTTTTAAGATTTTAATTTAAGGTTCTGTTTGGGAACTGGTAGCTAATAGTTAATTATTAATTTTTTGTCTTTTTCTACATTGATTAAATTTACTCTCTTACATTTTAAATTTTTTTTAAATATTAAATAGTAAAAATATCAAATTAATAAAAAATTAGGGGTCATTTGATTTGTTTTTTATTTTTATTTTCTGTTTCTGTTTTTGTTTTCTATTTTCTATTTTAAACTTATTTTTTATTTTATACTTTTCAAAATAACGAAAACTGTTCAAAATTCATTTGGTTACTTTTATTTTCAAAATTTATTTTCAAAAACTGAAAATGAGTTTACACATGAAATGAAAAATGATAAAAAGTCATTTTAAAAGTTTTTAACAAAAAATAAAAAAATCTCCAAATAAAGAAAACATAACATTTTCTTTTTTCTTGTTTTGATATTTTTAACACATAAAACAAAAACAAAAAATAGAAAACAAAAAAATAGACTAAATGTCACCTTAGTTACTAAAAAATTAATTTTTTTTCCTTCTCAAACACAAAAAAAAAAAAAAAAAAAAAACTGATTTTTGAAAAAAAACTATTTTTTTTTAGTAATTATCTATAACCAACTAGGAAAAAAATTTTTAACTTCCTTTCGTAAACAACTACTGTGAGACAGCTAAGCTTTTTCATGACAAGGCAATGGTGACGACATTACAACAACAGCTCTAGTCAATTCATTCTTCAATAATTATAATAATAATTCTTTTGAAGCCAATAATTATAATAATTGTTACAAAACGACAAACACTACCAAACTTGTACCATTACTCTGGTACTTACGTTACAATAATATCAAATTAAATGTATATTTGGAGTAATAAAAAGTGAGATAAAATAAGATAAAATGTGATTTGAAAAAAATTTTACGTTTGGTGCATATATCTCAAACCAAATTTTTTGAAGATAAACAGCAAGAATCCCGTTCCAACAGATTAGACTTCCGTTTGGACGAATTCAAAATTTTGGACAGTCATGACTTATTTGCATTACAATTTATCCAAATGGATTGTAAAAACCGTTTGGACGGAAGGTGGTTGTGCAAATCCATCGAACGATTTCTACAATCCGTTAGAATGGTTTCTATGACTCACAAAAAAAAAGTCAAAGTATGTGTCATTTGATAGTTTGAGATTGTGAGAATAGTGAAAAAATTTTTACTATTTAATTAACCAAATTTTAGTTATTGACTTTTTTTGAAAGGTATTAAACTTTTTTAAAATTTTAAGAATATATAAAAATATAATAGAGATGTTTAAAAATTTTTACCAAATTTTTGTGCAGCAAACGCATTCTAAATAATGCTACAATGATAAAAAAAAAAAAATTATAAGAGAAATAATTGGAATAAACCAGGTCACTTATGGGTCTATCAATAGTAAGAACGGAGATATTTGCACTCTCTATTAATTTTTCCTATTGAATAATAATTTTAATAAAAGTGTAATGTAAAGTGAAAATTTTTAATAAATGAATATATTTATCATTTTTTAAATAAGAAAACACAAAAGTAAGAGTTTGTAAAAAATTATTTTAATTATAAATCTACAATTATTGTTCTTTACTTTATGGTATAATTTTATGATTAACAATCTGTTTAACAACACAATTCTTTGTATTTTTTTGGCTAAAGAAATATTATTTTTTTAACGTTTGGTAAAAATATATAGGTTTTTTATCAATAGATTGAAGAAAATTTCTAAATTTTGTAACGTTAGTGCGTGGGCATGTATATATATATATATATATATATATATATATAATAAAAAAGTTTAAAATTTTAAATTTGGTATATTTTTAATTTCTGAATTTATTCAATAGTTAGAATTATTTCTTTTTCTTTTCACTTTAATTATTTTTTCGATCATTTCACATGAAAATACACTCTCTCAATCTTTTCATATTTTTTAAATTAATATTTTAAAATATGATAATATTTATATTAAATAATAAAATCTTACACATTTATTAAATATTGTATAAATATCTTAATTTTTTTATTAATAATTTTTATTTTTACAAATTATTTTTATAATTTTTTAAATAAATTTATCTCACAAATTTTCATTTTAACTTTTTTTGTAGACCAAGTTGCTACTATTTTGCATATTCCGTTGATTGCGTCCACCGACGAACCTTGTAATGATGCTCGTTTGAAAATTGAAGTTCATTAAATGGCGAAGGCCATCCCCATCACAGGCTTCTATTGGTTGCCCTAGGCCGCAATCTATTTGATGCTATCTGTAATTTCATTCTATTCATCGGTATGATGTTTTTGAATATTCACCAATTAGTGCACTGCTAGTTAGTTAAGGTTCCATTTGAAACTCAAAATATATATATATATATATATATAGTTTTTTTTATGTTCAACAATACCTAAAAAATTATTAAAAATTTTTAAAAATTTTCAATCATTTTATCAAATAACTGAAAATTTCTCTAACTTTTTGTTAAATAAGCAAAAGTTACTAAAAATTTCTAAAAATTCTAAGGTGACATTTGGTTTAATTTTCTATTTTCTATTTTATACTCAAAATAAGGAAATAAAAAATAATTTATTTTTTTTATTTTGAGGTTTCTTTGTTTTAAGTTGAAAACGTTTGAAATAACTTTTTACCATTTTTTATTTTATGTTTAACTCATTTTCTATTTTCTAAAATAAATTTTAAAAATACAAGTGACCAAATGCATTATAGCTGTTTTCCTTATTTTCAAAATGATAAAATGGTAAATGCGCTTAAAACAAAATATTAAAAATAAAAATAAAAAATAGAAAAATAAACTAAATGGGCCTTAAAAGTTTTAAATTTTTATCAAATGTATAAAAAATTACACCTAATAATTTTTTTAATAATTCAGAGTGTTCGGACTAATTTACACACATCTCGACTAATTCCTGAAATTTTAAAGTTAACGACCATGTGAACCTCTCGTGACCCTGGATTGCTAAAAATTTACCAAAAATTTCTAAAAGTTTTGCTTCCAAAAAGACCCTAATTATGAGTGGCATTGTTTCTTAATTTTTTTTTTTTTGTTTCTTAATTTTTTTACCCTATAATTTTAATGATGACTTATAATTAAAAATACAAAAAAGAAAGGTATAAATAACACGTGCAACACGCCTTATCTTTTCACATCAACTCTTTAAAAATGCTAAAATGGTCAGAATAAAAAGCAGGATTAATAATAGTAATAAAAAAATGCATTCTTCTTTTTCCACGAACGCGGGACGAAAACGTGATCGATCGTCTTCAATTTGAAGTGCTCGAAACATAATTAATTTGTCGTTGAAGTCCCTGTTTGAGGTCATTCTTTAATCCGTCGTAATTATTGTGTCAATTGCAGACAGTCAAGGCTGTTTTGGGAGTGGAAAGAAATATAAGAGAGAAAAATAAAATGAAGTTATTAGATTTATTTTATTTTTTCATGTGGCTAGAAAAAGGAATAAATAATTATCATAAAATTAATTATTTTAAAAAAAAAGAGTATGCATAAGGTGGTGTTTGTTGACCACGTGACTATTTTTTTTTTTTTTTTTTGTGTGTTCTATAAATAAAACAATATGTTTGATGTGCGCATGTGTTTTGAAAATTTTATAAATGAAAATAAAATACGTTCACACAATTTGAACTGACATTATATTAAGGTGCTGTTTGACATGTAAAAATTTACTAAAATTTATAGAAAGTTACAAATTTTTTTCAATTTCCTCGGAATTAAATTTTGTCACCTAATTTTGTCACCTAACTTTTTCAATTTTTTGCCATCCAAAAATTTAATTTTAAAACAAATTTTAGTGTGAGATTATGTTATAATTACTACTGCAGCTATCTCAACACACACATTTATTTATATAATCTTTTGGGACGGTCAAATGTGAATTTGGACAAACAAAATCGATGGTGAAACAATAATTTTTTGCCCCAGTTTGGAAAGAATTTGACGAGAAATATTTGGAAAATTTAGAATTCAAATATGGGCCGAAAATGGACCCAAAAATAGAATGATTATTTTTCAATAATCTAAGATCGGATTGGGCGAAAATTAACTTAGCAAATAAGAAACGTATTAAATAAAATTTTCAATCATTAGGGAAGTTCAAGATGTAATAGGGGTAGAAAACAAGTTCAAGAGTAAAATTAATCGTTTCACTCCAAGGTAATATCAAACTAAAATTTGATTAACTGCTAAGAGACATTAATTAATACTACTAATTTTTTAGAAAGTTCAAAATACAAATATAAGACGAAAATTGAATCGGGAAAAAAGTCATTTTTGGGGGGACTTAAATTTAGATTGAACGAAGATTTGCTTTACTTAAGAAACACATTAATTAATATTTTATAGTCTTTTGGAATACTTAAAATAAAAATCATAAAAAATATATCAAAGGGTGAAATAGTCATTTTACAAGCCAAGTTAGGATTATTCCAAAATAGGGGGGAAAAAAAAAAAAAAAAAAAAAAAGCTTACCTAAAGTTAAAACAATCATTTTATGGTTCAAGTTCAATTTGATCTAATATTTGTTAAACTGGTATAAAACCTATTAAGGAATATTTTCTCTATTTCTTTTAGTATGCCCAGAAAATCTAAGCAGAAAACAAATCTAGGGTAAACAAATTATTTTACAGTTCTGAATTTAAACTAATTCGAAATTTGTTAAAGTAATATAAAATTTCCTGAAGAATATTTTTAAAATTTTTCCAGTGTCAGAAGTATAAATTTAAGTCGAAAATAAGTTCTAGATGTAAAATAGTGCCCTCTTGTCAAAAGAAAGCGACCTTTTGTGAAAAGCAGTTCCACTACAGAAGCATGTGACCCAGCTAAGGCACCACTCTTCCCATTCCAACCCATCCATGGTACAGGACAGTTGATATCCTCAAGCCAGCCAATGAAACCCAATTTCCAAAGGCCGAAAATGAAACAAAGATGAATAAAAAAGGCTGTTGAGGTTTTAGTGAACGAAGTGGTTGTAATTTAGTGAAATAATCAATAACGTCAACTATTGATTTTAATTTATAATATTTTAATTAGTCGAGTTAATCGCGAAATAAAGATTTTTATCAAGTCAAGTTTGAGTAAATTAAAGTTTGACTCGGCCGTAACTCTACTTTGCCAATCAACCATAATCAAATCAATCCAAAGACAATGAAAGTCATACGAATATTCAATCGACTCATTTGATCATGTGAAAAGACGCTGCTGCTGTCATACAATGATATATATTATATTAAATAAAATATCATCGTTCAAAACCAATCAAAACATTATACATTTCAAAAATATTTTTCAAAAAATAAAATTTACATATTTCGAAAACATTCAAAAGCTACCAAAACGTGTACATTCATAAATAATCACAAACCGGCTGATTTTTGGTATTCTCTCCATTTCCACCGGGACAATCTTACCATTACTCCTATGGTAAACTACATCCGAATCGAGCTTCTTAGTTTGGACTGCCAACCCGGACAAATGACAACACCACATGACTTGACAAAATATCTGCTTATGAGAAATTTTGGAATGGGGCCGGGGTCGGTCCTCAAATCCTCTCACCGTAGTCAAAAATTTCCTTTATGAAATTCAACTTTGGTGTTAGTTGTGCAAGAGAACTTTAAAGCTCGAGATTTTACTTCTCCAAGAAGACCTGGATTTCCACAGTAAAACACCCCTGCATTTGTGAAGGGACAAAAAGGTCAACCATAAAATTAAGTAATCATTGCTATGCATGTGATATATATAAATATAAATTTAATATACTTGGATATCATCATCAACAAAAAAGCACCACCACTAGTAAATGGATTTATCACCCTTTTGTTAGCTAGTGAATGACAGATAGATCAAACCCAACATATTTGCATGATAAGGACAGAAATAATATTGAATATAAAAGAGTTCAATCAAAGTTAACACACTTGTCATGCTTCACACCTTCTCAGTCACAGTGAAATGCTACTATGCCTAACATTTAATTTAAATACAAAGAGTTATTACCACAAAGAAAAGATCTGCCACTGCTATTTGTAGACACGATCTCTTTAATATAATAAATGAAATGAAGAAAGGAGAAAAAAATTTCCAAGTTGTATTGATGATCAAGATAAGATAAAAGCAACAGAAAGTACTTCAGAGTTCAATCAGTCTTGAGAATTGAGAAGTAGCCACACACTTCCATTACTTTACCTCTTTCTTATCCAAAATTATATGCGTGTAACATGAAAATTAAACTCCACGTAATCAAGAAAAGAACTACCATTTCCATATCATATTATCTTTTTAAAATGGAAAGGGGGAAAAAGGGGCAAATTCTTATGTAAAAGATAAGAAAGTAATATAATACAAAAAAGTAGGTAAAATAGTGAGTTAATGTACAAAAAGTTGTCGCATAATATTATTATTAGAGCTCCAAATGAACCGAGCTATTCATGAATATAATCGAACTCGCTTTGTTAAGTGCTCGGCTCAACTTGTTCATTTAATAAACGAACGAAACCTAAATAGAAAAATTAGGCTCATTTAGTAAAATAAGCCAAGTTTGAGCATTATCCTGCTTGGATCATTAAAAGCTTAATTAAGCTCATAGTATTTACACATATATAATTAAATAGTATTCATTTAAAATATAATAATATATTAATTATTTTGTATTTATGTTATACTTTATTTTTCATTCTAAAAATTGCATTATAGTTTATTTAATTTTTAGTTGAATCATTACTATATTAGTAATTTCTCTTTAATCTATTATTCTTCATAATACAATATTTATATTTGAACTGCTACACTATTCAATTCAGTGAATTTAAAATTTATTGATAATACTGCGTTAATTTATTAAATACTATAAATAATGCACTAATAAACTATATTTATATTTCCTATATTGAATTATAGATATGAAAAATGCCTCATCAAAGTAGCACTACATATAAATCTTGACGTTGATGAACAAACTCAGGCTCCGCTAGGCTCGTTCAATTAGCAAATGAGTTGAGTTTAAATAAAAAATTTAGACTCGTTTATTAAATGAACGAGCTTGAATAAAGAAGAGCTCAGTTCAACTCAACTCAACTCGTTTGTTTGCCCCCATAGTTATTTCCTTACATTTTTTAGTCAATAAATTATATAAAAAGAGCTCATCTTAATATATAACACTCACCAACTTGGGTATAAGGATGCCTGTTGGTAATGCTCTGGTTGACATTCTCCCAGTCAGGCCTGCCAAAATGGCATTTTATTGGTGTGCTGGCGACAGTGTTGACACCATTCTGGGCACAATTAAGTGACCAAGGCAAGGAGATGACAGGAGAGCGTGCATCACCTTCATTTATCCTAGTGCAATGAATATGCATTTCTATTACTCCGTTGCCATCCATTCCAGACACTACTTTCATAATCTCTTTAAACCAGCTAAAAGAGCCTTGATCCTTAGTTACCCAATAGAAGTATGCTCATTTTGTCTTGAAGTTTCTGCCTTTCTTTCTTTTTGGTGTTTTGGGACTAAATTTTTTTTGTTAATTTGCCACCAGGTCCCATGCTCCAAAGCATTATCTTCTTCTTCCATGGTCCTCGTAATGTTCATAATGTCCTTCACAATGCTGATCATTGGTGTTGCACCAATTCTGACCCCACTAATAAGACCACTTCATAATTCTTGTACTCTCGTGTTGGTGCTCCATATGGACCATCGATTGACACTTTTTGAGAATTGCAAATCACTTGTTCATTGTCAAGTTCAAAAGAAGCAAAGATTTTTTTTCTTTAAAAGGAGACAAACCAACTCTAAGGAAATCTCTAATAGTGGAAAAATAACAACAATAAAAATAACATAAGCCTTATCCTACTAGATGAGATCGGCTACAAACATCACACGGTGCCACTATATTCTATCAAAAGCCATATCTAGATGTAATAGTAGAAAAACAATATCACACTTTAATTTTCTGCTCGTTCAGACTCAATCAAAATCAATAAAATGTTGAGACCACACATTTGTTGAACGTCCTTAATCCTTATATATGAAGTGGAAAATGGCCCCTAAATTGTGACTTTGTGCCATGGATGAGGGATTTGTTCGATCCATGAAGCTTGGATTGTAAACACGTCATCGGTAGTGGTTGAATGGCTCCTGGGTAAATAATGAAAGGACTTTAGACACTTGTGCTTTTTGGGGGGGGGTGGTTTAAATGATCATACTAAAGAGTTCATCTTTAATTGTGAGCATTGAGATAAGAGTGATACGAAGTAAGAATGCTAGCCTAGTTTTCCTATTCACACACACACACACACACAGTGTTGAGTGGCATAATTTGCAAAATGTACTGTAGTATTGATTGGTAAGTTAGAAACGACTTTACATAGAATTGTTCTTTCTGTCAAAGAATCAACTCTGATGAGTCTACTTTTCTCAATATGTGTTGAGTGACTTGAGTGATCACACTCCTAACAGGCTTAAAATTTGGATCTGAATACTCTAATCAATCTCTCACAAGCATAGATTGTGATTAGAACTTCCCAAATACATCCATGTCTACCAGTTCAAAGGATTGGTGAGGATTCATTTCATGTTAATCAGTATCATCATAAGATCATAGTTAAATGTGGGCTTGGAGTGGAAAATGTAGCTACTAACTGTTTCATTGTACCATTTGTGAGTCAGGTAAAGCTTAACAGCATGAGCAATGAGCAGAGAATAGACAATGACAAAGAGGTGGTGCGAATACCAGAAGGCATTAAATCCTAATTAGCTTCTTGATGAGTTGTGAAGACCAGAAGGCATTGAATCCAGTGGGCTTCTTAGAGGGTTCAATCTAGTTGACACTTTTTTGCCTAAACCACGGGGATGCTAGTGTGATGGCTATTGACATCAACACTACAATGATAATCCACTACAAGAAATAATATTTTTAGCGACCATTTTTCGTGACCAAAACTAAATTTGGTCGTTAAATATTAGTTTTTACCGACTAAATATCATTTGGTCGCTAATAATTTATATTTAGCGACCAAATATAAATTGGTCGCTAAATTCCAGGCATTTGGGGACCAATTGGTCGCTCAAAGTTAATATTTACTGACCAAATATTAATTTAGTCGCTAAAGAGTTCTAAAATATTTCCCTCCTATCATTTGGCGCCAACAATGGCTTTTGGCTACCAAACATTTGGTTGCGGAATATTTTCATAATATTTGACATTTATTTTTAGTGACCAAATAAGTTTGGTAGCTAAATTCCAAGCATTTGGTGACCAATTGGTCCCTAAAAGTTAACATTTTACCGACCAAATATTAATTTAGTCGCTAAAGAGTTCTAAAATATTTCATTCCATTCTTTGGTGCCAACAATGGCTTTTGGCTACCAAAACATTTGGTAGTAGAATATTTTCATAATTTTTGATATTTATTTTTAGTGACCAAATAAGTTTGATAGCTAAATTCCATGCATTTGGCAACCAATTGGTTGCTAAAAGTTAACCTTTACCGACCAAATATTAATTTAGTCGCTAAGGAGTTCTAAAATATTTCCCTTCATCCTTTGGCACCAACAATGACCTTTGGCTACCAAAACATTTGGTTGTAAAATATTTTCATCTTTTTTGATATTTATTTTTAGCGACTTTTGACATTCATTTTTAGCGACCAAATAAGTTTGGTGGCTAAATTCCAAGCATTTGGCGACTAATTGGTCGCTAAAAAAAATCTTTTCATCGATCAAATATTAATTTAGTCACTAAAAAAATGAAATGAATAAATAAAAAATAATTAAATTTTATCTCTTTCTATATCTTTCTCTCTAAAAAATTTATTTATCTCTTTGTATGATTTAAATTAAATTTCATAAATTTCATAAATTTCAAAAATTATAATCATAGATCAATAAAAGAATGTTACCAAATTAATGTTAAAACTAAATTCACCAAATCAAATTTAGATAATTTAAATGTATAATCATTTTTTTTCAAAGTAAATATGTTGGAGTAACCTTTATAGTTTGTATGACTTATAATCAAGTGAATATTAAACGTTTTAATATCTAATAATTGTTTAGTGTAATTTAATATTAATTATATTAAAATGACATTATTTTAAATTTAAAAATAAAAATAACAAATATTATTTATTAATTTTAAGTAATTTCATTTCTTTATCTTTTTAGAATTTATTTCCAAATATAATCACCTAAAATATTTTTTTATTAGAAATAAATTCTTAAAATAGTTTTCAAAAACTTTTCTTTTTAAAAATAATTTTCTAAAACTAAAACTAATTGCGACCAAATTATTTTTAAAAATATAAATAAAAAATAAAAAATATATATAGTGAGCCATGATATAACTAAATTAAAGATATGTATTAAATATGTGCTACACATACGAATTGGAGGAAAATAAAAAAAATATTTAAAATTATTTTTAGTTAAATATAATAGTTATTCATAAATTATTTACTAAATATCTATATAGTTTCATATATTGTTTATGATTTCAAATTATTGAAACAAAAGTTAAAATAATTAAATAAAATAATAAAATTTTTTTATCACTTTTGCTAACTAATTAGTCTATAAATGGGCACTTCTTGCAACCAATTGGTTGGCAAAAGTGTTAAAAAATTATTACAAAAAACTTAAAGTAATTAAATAAAAATCATAAATTTTTCTATCATTTTTGGCAACCAATTGGTCGGCAATTGGTCGCTAAAGGGGTACTTTTGCCGACCAATTGATTGCCAAAAGTGATAAAGGTTTGTTTATATATACCAAAAAGTGTAAAATATATATACAAATAATAGCTTGGCCTAGTAGCTAATCACATGAACTTCCAAAGAAATGACACGAGTTCGAATCTCAACAACAACGACAAAAATCTCAAAAATATAAATTCAATACATGGTGCAATAGTAGGCTGACACGTGGCAGAATCATAGGTCGACACGTGGCATAACACAAGTTACCATGTAGCATGATGACAGGTCAACAAATGATGCCACATGGCGCCATATTTGAATTTTTATTTTTTTAAAATTAATTCAAATTTTCAATTAAAGACCCTTTTAGCGACCAAAATTTTGGTTGCTAAAGGGTAAACTTTTGCTGATCAAATATATATTGGTCGCCAAAGGCATACCTTTTAGCAACTAAAGTTTGGTTGGTAAAAATTATACTTTTACTAACTAAATATATTTTTGGTCGCCAACACCTTCTGCCACTAGCCTTTGCCAACCAACGGACGATCAAATTATATTGGATTGGTAAAAGTTTTAACAACCTAAAAATAATTTTTCGTGACTAAATTTTTGGTCGCAAAAAATGTTTATTATTATAGTGATCCCACTCACTCCTTCAAAACTCTTCACAAAGTGCCAGTAACTTGAAGGCTGGGGCCCAAAAAACTGAACCATTGGTGCATACTTGGTAGGACTTGCATCAAGGAGGAGGAACGTCGCATGCTAAACGACAAATTGAGTGTATTGCAACTCCAATTGCAACTGCCACTGCTATCATCTACAAATAAATAACACCAATATTATTTAGTACATCAACTGCCAACAACTTAATTGTGCATACCAACGCAAGTGGTGGATGAGACTTCGAATTAATTTGGGAGGTTACTCGTCATTAAAAAAACAAACAAACAAAACAAAAACAAAAAAACAAACAAAATATTTATATATATAAGGGTTAGAAACTTACAATTACTTTGGTGGAAATTGATGTTGTCATCAAATGGAACGGCAACTCCTAATTGGTCTTGTTTCTGAGCCAGGTGATGGTGTTTCTGCAGACGGGAAGTAAAATCAGAGCCTATGTTGACTTGAGAGTCTCGGCCGCAATGCAAACACAATGGCCCATTACATCATATGCCGCTCTGTTTCGATACTGCACAAACTTCCAGACAATAGACCCAGCACAGCCCCAATCCAGGCTGCCACCGGCCATACTCTCTGCCAGTTGTCTTGTGAGAAGTACTTCGTGTTTTGATAACTTCTCCTTAATGGGCTGCTTTCGTTTGTAGGCCCAGGCTTCTGTCTAATCCAATCTTGGCTTGCCTTTTTGTTTTTTTTTTTTTGGTTTTTTATAGTTAAGTGGAGAGGGGCTCTGGGTTTCGAACCGAGTGGTGAGCGGCCGAATAAGGGTCTCGATCATTGGGTCAAGAGGCTCGCTCGCTTGCATTTTTGTACGCTTGCGAAATATGCCTTTTGAGGTGTTCTCTTTGTTCACCATCAATAATCATCAGATTCCGATCAATTTTATACCGAGGGTTGCTTACTTCCTACCCATAAATGGATATTATCAAATTTCTAATTTGGAACTGAAAATTCAATTTTTTTTTTAAATTTCTTTTTTATTTTATATGATTTTAGTCAAACTTGACTTTTTTTTTTGTTTTTTATTCTACTTTTTAGCTTTTGCGCATGTCGTCGGTTTCGGTCCATCAATAGATATGCTTTTAAATAAAATAAAAATAAAAATCATCTAAGTATGAAAAAAAAAAGTTAATTCTCAAAAAAAAAAAAATTATACATTTACTTAAAAATTTTAATTAAAAAAATGAACTTTTTCACCTGTATATAAATTTTTTTATTTTTGTTTTTATAATTTTTTATGAATATAAATAACATGTATAAAACTTTCCCAATAAAAAAAGATAAAAAATTATATAACTGAGAAAAAGCTCAAAAAGGAACTAGCCAGTGGTCGATTCCTAAACCAATTTAATTATCTCACGTGGAGTGGCATTTACCTTAATATATCTATTATTTAAAATTTTCTAACATATTTTATACTCCATGTACTTAATGAAATTTCTATAAATTTATATATATCTACATATTCCAATAATTTTTTATAAATCTCAATAAATTTTTTATAAACTCTAATAACCTTTCTACAAATCTCAAAAATTTTTTAACCACTTTCAATAAATTCTGTCATAAAATCGCTCCGACGAAACCACAAAATCGTTCGGATAGTTTTTTTCTTCAAAAAGCTGATGTAAAAATTAAGAAATTTCACTATTTATCTTTGAAAAATGTGGTTTCGTAGCTGTGTGCCAAACAAGAAAAAGTTTTCCAAATCACATTTTTATTGTTTTTCGTCGCGCCAAGCGAACCTTTTATTTTGGTCTCAGTTTTCTTTTTTTTTTTTTTTTTGTAAGTAAGATATATTTGGATTAAACGGAAAAAAAAATTTACAATGTGAAAAGGGCATATTCTCGCTATACAAATTTACATAGTTGTGCATGAGTTATACAAAAGTCAAGGATCCTCCCAATTAATACATATTACAATGTTAGCAGTTGTTGACTTAATATTTCTAAACTAACTAGTTTTCATTTAACTTCATGCTTAATTTTTTCAACAATAGCTTGAGGTGATGTATTGATGTTGTTGTGAATTCTTGCATTTCTTTCGAGTTAGATATGATAAATTGGACATATCCAAGCAAATTTACAAATGGTGCTAACAAACTTTTTTTTATTGAAAACACCCACCGCCTAGTGTATTTTTCATTTCTAATCATTTTTATCCTTGTGGATTCGACATAACTTAGTTTTTAAATTAAGAAGGCCCAACTATAAATAGTGCCTGACCCACACAATCAAAGACTAATATTGATAAATTATATTTATTTAATATTTAAGTAATCACACTTACTATATCTTAATATTTAAAAATATAATTATCCCTTATTTTAATATGCTATTAATATTAATTCTATTCTATTAAGTTAATTGTTAAAATTTAATAAAAATTCCAAAGTAACAAAACTTTTATATATCTTTTTATTTATCTCTCCATATCTTACATATTCGTTAGTTTTTTTTTTTTAACAAAAATTTTCAAAAAATGTAAAAATAAAAAATTGTAAAAAAAAACTCATAAATATGTGAGAGAAGAAGAGGTAAAATAGAAAAAATACTTAGAATTTTAATTATTTTAATATATTTTATTAATTTTAACAATTAATTTAATAGAAGAGAGTCCATATTAATAATATTTCAAAATAAAGTAGACAAGTACAATTTTTAAATGTTGAAGGATAACAAGTGTAATTACCTAAATATTGTGGGGAAGGTAGTTGTAATTCATTCTATTGGTAAAGCCCGCTTCTGCAAGATTCTGGAGGGAAAAATAAAAGTTGAAAGAAATTGGGCAAATCCTCTTCAGAGTTCAGAGGGCTTCACCCTCAACATTCTTCATTCTTTTATTGATCGAATCAATTTTTTCTTGCCATTCTAATCACATATATGCACATATACATATGTATATGTGCGTATGTTGTGTATTCAATTTGAATATTATGTAATAATATGAAAATTTCAGATTCAATTCATAGCAAGCGACAGCGACTTGATCACTTGCCGAATTCTTCTGATGCGCCTCGCAAGAAGCGCAGAGTTCTCATCATCAACAGAGCATCTGTACGCATAAAACCTCTCGGATTGTCTCTCGTTTCAACCGCCACCGGTTCTTCATCCGAATCGATTTGTCTCGAGCCGTACCGACCCTACACCGTTGGCCGTGGCCGTCAGCGCTGTGATTTCGTTTTTGAGGACCGTAGAGTCAGTAAGAGGCACTGCCAGATTTTATTTGATCCTCTGAATCGGAAAATATGTATAGCTGATGGCCTTTTTTGGTCCGGTTCTAGTGAGTGTTCTAGGGTTAGGGTTTCGTTGAATGGAGTGTTTGTCAATGGGGTTAGAATTGCTAGAGGGGAAGTTTCTGAATTGGGTGCTGGCGATAAAGTTTCGCTTGTTTGTGGAAATGAAGGGGTTTGTAGTTTGGGGGTTCGAATTGGGTTTGTTGTGCAGAGAATTGTTATCGTGGAGGAGGTTTTGATGGAAGTGTGTCTACCTTTGGGGCAAATGGTCTGTCCTCAGGTTATTCTATCTCTGGATCACACTGTGGTGGAGTTACTGCAAGAGTGAACTTGCTTTTAAGTCGATACAGACAGATATTGCATTACAATGACCCTATATTGTGCTGCATTTCGCGGAGAATGAATAATGATTTGGGGTTGCCACTGAGCAATGTTGTTAAGTCTCCAGTAGTAGGTGTGACGAAGCAGAGAACTGGTGCTTCTGTTGAACTTCTGTCTGGTGAGGAGCCTGGCCAGAGATTGAAAAATTCAAAAGCTAGTATGGTACAGTTGAATTCGGTTGTCCCTAATCAAGGGGCAACAGTGGTTTCCGTGGCAAACACTTCCTCAAAGTGTAACGATGTTAATGGCAACCAATTACAACACATAAAAAATGTCAGAGCTCCTATTACAAACAATATAGCCAACGGTAAACCTAAGATGAATGTAACAGTTCCAGAGAATGCTCAGTTTCCTTGGGTTGTACAAGATAAGAATCGGAGCACATCAATTCCATCACCTGGGAATAAGTTTTATCTGAACCGTCTTGAATCTATGGGCCATGGTTCAGGGGACCATCATCCTGTTGTTTCCTTGCCAGAACTTCTTTATCCCATTGAAAGCCTTTTGCAAATTTTTATTGCAACTTTTACAAGCGATATTTTATGGTAAGTTACTTATCTCCCCATCCATTTTCCATTTCCTTTACCCTATTGCACCTATTGAAAGGAGAAAAAAAAAAAAGGAAAAAAAAAAACTAAAGATTCATTCGTGTAGATCTTTTTATAAGTGATGTAGCATAAGGTCCCATATTTAACTATATTTGTTGAACAGTTGCATATAGTTATATGTAGGCATAATTTATTATGTGATTACTCTGTTGTTGTACTTGTTATTCTAATATTGGATGGGGGCAGTGTTAAAGTTGTACCAATTGTCAGTAGCACTTTACCACAAAAAGAAGTTTGAAATTTCTTTGTTTTTTCACTAGCGGAAGCATATGTTGGAGCTCATCTAACTGACGTGTGTATACATACACAAACACACACAAAAAGAAACATATCCCCCTTTTATTTTTCATTTCCTGAGAATTGTGATTTGGTAGGTTTTTATCATATTGCGAGATTCCTGTCCACCTTCCAGTGACAGTCGCATGCCACAATCGTGAGAGGTGTTGGAGTTCAAGCCCTGATAAAAGAATTTTAGTGCCTTACTCAGATTTTCCAAACTTAGTTGTAGTGTAAGTCCTCGTTGCTTGTTTTGTTTTTTGCTACTTATTAGAATTAGAAAGCACATCACCCATTGATGAGAACAACAAGCTGTAGTTGTTGACGCTTTTGTACTACTAACAGTTCTGTAACAAAGTCCAATTATCATATCAGGTGTCCTCCATTTCCTGAGGTTGTAGCCTTTGGTAAAGACCGCAAGAAATTAGGCATCGCTTGCCATCATCCGAAGCTGTTTGTCTTACAAAGAGAGGATAGTATCCGTGTTATCATTACTTCAGCAAATTTGGTAGCAAAACAGGTGAATTTTTCTGTAATCATGTTACTTCTACAGTGGTTCTTTACTTTTTGTGCCTGTGAATGTCTGTATTTTATCCAGGCTCTCACAAGTTGCAATGGCTCCACTCATGCCCCCTATTTTAAACCACAAATTTTAATATAATCTTTGCAGCTTCTAGTTGTTATTTTCATCCTCATTTTTTTTTCTCTTTTCTTTTTTCTATTTGGGTAATTCAATTTGGATGTTCTATTTTCCACTGAAACACTATTAGTGGTTTTTGCTTGCTGTTTTGTTTGAAACTTCTCTCACTCTGTATGTGTTTCCGTGTAAGCCAGTATTAGAGGCTAGCAACCGTAAATTGTATTGTGTTTGAATTTAATCTGTTTTACACTCAATGTTTAAGGGGTATAAAACCTCAGAAAAGGACATATAATAACTTTTCCAGATTTCTCTTTATCATTGTAATTATATTACTACGATGTTTTGGATGGCTGAGTGTGAATTACAGGTTGTTTGGGCCTTGCATGCTATTATTTTGGACCACGTTAATTTTAGTTGGGCTTACCCCAGCTAATTCGGGACAAAGGTTTTATTGAGTTGCGCTGTTGACTTGTATGCCGTGACTTTTTACTAAAGGCTTTGCTAACATGAATGGTGTCTTTTTTTTTTTTTAAAATTATTATTCTGTCAATTGTACCTTCACTTCGCATGCACGTTAGCATCTCCTGCACAAATATAAATAGTGTGATCATTCTCTATGTAGCATCTCTCATCTGGTCTTTCGGATTCTACAGTGGAACAGTGTGACCAATACTGTTTGGTGGCAAGATTTTCCTCGTGCAAGCACACCTGATTATTTATCTCTTTTTGCTCAATTATCTGATGGAGGCACAAATCATGATTCAAAATCAGATTTTGCTGCTCAGCTGGCTGGATTTATGGCATCTCTCATTGCTGATGCACCTTGTCAGGCCCACTGGATCCTAGAGTTGACTAAATATGACTTTAAGGGGGCTGTTGGTCACCTGGTTGCTTCTATACCTGGAATTCATTCTCGCAGAGCGCCTTCTACCTTGGAATCCATGTACTCCTTGCCTGTAAGTACTTTTATTTATCTGTTTTGTGTGTTTCTAGCTTTGAGTTGGAAAGCTGATTAGCAAAGGATTTTATTTTTCATTACTGTCTGTTTTGGCATGGAGGTATGTTGTTCTACTCCACATGTATTACCTCTTCATTATTTGGGAAAATTACTTAAACCTCTCGAGTTTTTGTCAATAATACAAATCCCTCTTTGAGATATGAAAATTTACTTATACCTCTTTCATTTTAAAATCATGTAACAAATTCACCCCTTTAGTTAATCAAATTTGAAATTCCTACTATGCCCCTAAGGATTGACCACACCACACACCGTCACTAGTTGGGTAGATTCGGTCACAACTCAAGAACCACCATAACCATTTTCTCATCCTCTTACTATCCATCATCCTTTTCATTTCTCAATATACAAATGCACGTACTCATTCTCTCTCTTTAAACTCAATCATTCTTTCTCTCTCTACAGATCCATATTTTTTATTTACAACTCTAGTAGTTTTTTCTCTCAACAAACCCACACCCACACACATATTGTAACTGTAAACCCACTCTCTAGACATCTCTTTTACTTTATCTCCCATTCAAACTCATACCCACGCTAAGGTTCTCTCTCCTCAACTTCTCTACTTTTTCTTTACCCACACCCATTATTAAAGCCCAAACCTACTTCTATGTTTAGGTCATTAGCGCAGGACATGTTGGTTCAACAATGGTGATTTAGTTTGTTGAATTGTTTTGGGATTAGCTATATTTTGGGATGAGCAAATTAGTGACGGGTATGAATTATAAAAGAAAGGAGATGGTTGTGGTTCTAGTTGAAAGAGAAAATAAAAGATTGGAAGAGATTTTTTTCCTCCCTTCCTATCTGGCAATATATTTATGAGTACATATTACAAGAAAAGATAGGAATAATATCTTAACATAGCTGTCGAGGATAAGAAGGGAAACAAGTAGCTGTCTAGGGTAAGGGAAACAAATCTAAGGATATCCAAATCATATATTCTAACACGTCTCCTCAAGCTAGAGCGTACAAATAAAAAATGCGCAGCTTGGAAGAGAGACTTTGAAGGGAAGGGTGAGATAATGTGATTGGAAGAGATTATAGATGAGGTATTGGGTTGGGGTGGGTAAATTGGGTAGAGAATAAATGTTAGAGAAGTGAGAAAATAAAAAAAAGGAAAAAAGAAAAAAAATGAGTTAGACAAATTGGTTAAAAAGAAAAGGAAACAGAATATTAAAAAAAAAAAAAAAGAGAAAAATGAAAAAAGAGGGGTCAATCTAGAGTGCAATGGAAGCTAAAAGAAAATTAAGTGTTTCATTTAGGGCAAAAGAGTAAACTTAGCTCTAATAGGGGTATAAATGTAATTTTTATACCTTGGGAAGAGGTTGTGTTATTAGCAAACCTCAAAGGAGGTTTAAGTAATTTACCCTTATTATTTTTGTTTTTAAGCGTTCATTTCAAAGCCATAATAGGAACTGGTGGATCAGTGTATGGTTTTCTCTGACAAGAATGTAATACTTGATGAACCAAAATATTGAATTGCATGTTTTACCTGCATAGAAGGGTAAGCACTGTGCATCAGAGTCATATGGCATGGAGGTCCTCGGTTCTGTTGAAACATCTGTAGTTGGTTTAAGCCATCTTTTTCATACTTCAGCGGATTCAAATGGGGCACGGCTAAAGAAACTTGCTTCTTTCCTGGGAAAGTGTCATGAGAACGTAAATGGAATGCTGGAGATTGTTTTGAGAAGAAACACAAATATACCAGTTGATGTGAATGCTGTGAGCATTCTTGTTCCTAATCCAGAGGATTTATCTGAGGGAGGTATAAGTCTCTTTGCTTAAGACGAATTCACTATTCACCCATGTCTTAATTTTCCTTTAAAAGCTTTATTTATGTTTTATATATTGATGGTTGCAGTTTCATTCATAAATATTTATATTTGGGGCGGCCGGAAACTTTGTTTTCTAAGATTAAGGGCTTATGGAGATCTAGAACCCTTGTTCAAAATAAATAAATAACTTAAGGAGGTCAAAAATCTAGACACTCACTTTCTGGTTGGTTGTACCTGAGTTCGTATGTGGGCTGGGTTTGGTAAGTCTGATGCCATGCACTATGGAGACTTTAGGGGGCATTCCCACTCTCTTTTACTTGTTGGTTTCCTTTCCAGGTCTTCTTCTACATCTTGTTTCTTTTTAGCTTGACAAATCTTTCTTATGAAATCTTAAATAAGTAGGACTAGGAAAATAGTTGTCTTATTAGTGGTTAAAAAGAAGTAGCAGAAGGATCAAATTATATGTGAATCACCAAAAATCATTGTATCTTGATCAAAATTAACATTGTGAGAAAAGATATTACTTTGTAGTGTAGATTGTGAAACTCTAAATCAATGTAAAGCTCTCTCTCTCTCTCTCTCCCTCTCCCCCCCTTTCTCCCCCCAATGAAAATATTTTAATACAAAATTCCTATTTCTGAAGTGTTAAGTGCTTGCAGTTGACTTCTCTTGTGCTGACTGTGGTTTTTCCCTTTGGTCAGCTGTTGCCCGAGAATAAATAGTCACTTAAGTCATGCCAAGATGCTTCGATCTTGCATTTCTTGCTACTTTGTTTCTGATGATGCTGTAAATTTGCATTTATCGGAAGCATGCTGATCTTTTCCTTCGTATGTGTGTTTGTTGAGCTATGAGCTATTATTATGTTACCTCCATGTTTTAATTGTTTGCTTTCAATCTTCTTCTTCGACTAGATTGTGTACAACTTGGGTTTGTACCAAGAAATGTTGCAAAATGGATAGCTCCTTTGTCAGATGCTGGCTTGTTCAGGTTTTCCGGGTATGTTTATCCCAAAGAAGTCCTTATGACAGCTTTGGAAGGAAGTGCCAGCAAAGTACAGTTGATACTGTATGTGTCACAGGTATGATGTTTATGCCATTTACTAAATCCCTATGAAGCACAGATACGGATACGGGAGCGGGTACGGGCACGGATACAGGATACGGCAATTTTTAAAAAATGAGGATACGGATACGGCAAAGATATGGCAAAAAAATAAAATAAAATAAAATAAATATATATTTTATTTAAAATATTTTTGAAGATAGCATTTATATACTGCTAGACATTATATAAATAACAATTATATAACATGAAAAATAACATTCAATCCATAAAAAAGCTAGATTTAATTTTCAATCTATTTTCAATCTGTGTTTTAAAACCATAATCTCTAAATTTTAAAATTCATATATTTTCAATTTATATCACTATTTTAATATCAATACAACAAAAATTAGAATAAAAGAAAAAATAAAGAGAAAGCTGTGCACAAACAAAGGAAAGCAGCAGCGAAAGATAGCCGAAAATCATCGGGATTGCTGGAGTTGAGCAAACGTGTGCCGTCGAGGTTCGTCGAGGTCTAGGACTTTTCTTTTTTTTTTTTTTCCTTCGTGTGTCTCAGGTATAACAGAACATAAGAATAATTATTAAGTTATATTATAGTTAATTATAGTTTAATCCCTATTAAAATTTTATCATATCAATTTTACCCCCCCAAAAAAAGGTTTAAAATATTGCATTTGGACCTCTGCCGTATTCTTCCCGTATCCCATTAGTATCCTAGTCGTATCCCAGCCGTATCCTGTGCAAATTTTAAAATAAAAAATTAGGATACGCCACGTGGTTTATCCGATACGTATCCAACTGTATTCTAGCCGTATCCGTATCCACTGAGTATCCGTATCCGTGCTTCATAGCTAAATCCTTTTTTATAGGGAAGAGTTTTCAACTTATTTAGTAAATCGTAGTATATTTATGCTAAATTTGGGTGCAGTAATACATTGCAACTGTGGTTGCCTTTTTGCAGGGGCCTGCCTTTTCAGACATATCAAGAGTAGTGCAATCTGAACATGTTTCTGCAATATGCTCATTAGTTGCATCAATTCAGAGGTGCACAGGCCTCTGGCGACTTGAAGAGGTAATAGTGCTGAAGTTGGTGAGTTTGTAGTGTTTTTTTTTTTAACCTTTAGTATGTGGGAAGATTTAATTGGGATAATATTGAACGTTTATTGTGATTACGAGGGCCATATTGAAAAACTAAAACATATATTGTATTATTTGGGGTTTTCTATGTAATCTTTGGAGGTGTCCTAGAATGCAAATTGGAGAGGTGGAACTTTTAGATCCTAGGGGAACTTGACCCACCTTGGCACAAATGATTTTAAGGCTTGCCCCTCTGGTTTCTTAGATTCTCTTATGGTTCTAATGAGAAACTTAGTTTGCAACCATGCACGCTTAGGACTTGTTAGTCAAGTGTTCATTTATGTTTTCTAGTTATCTTTTGTTTTGAAGGTTCACTGCCCAAATTATTCTAGTTTGAAAATTGTTTGTAAAAATCTAGATAGTTGAATTATAAAACATGGTACAAATATTTGAGGTTTTGTATGAGCATAATTTCGTTTCTCTTTTTGTTTTTTGCTCCCCCTTTTAGTATCAGGCTACTAAGGTTTCTATTGGTTTTAACTTTTTAACATTGCATTATCCATCTGTTTTTCATGTGCCTCTTCATGAGTCAAGTAATAAAAAATGTCCTATGATTATGAATCAAAAATTAAAGATGAACTTGATCTTGTTGACAAAATAATAATAATAATAATAAAATAAAAAATAATAATAAAAATAACAAAATAAATAAATAAAATAAAGTTTTCGAAACAGCTATCTCATCTTTTTATTGCCTTAAACCTGATTTTTCCCCGTTGTTCTTTTGTTTGTCCAAGGTTTTAAGTCGTTACAAATGGCCAGAATATTTGGAAACTGATTTTGTTTTCGGTAAGTTTTTTCATGTATAACAGTGGACTCTTCACCATAAATTTGAAAGATATCTATCTCAGTTCACTTTTGTTCTCTGTCTACTGTCAAGGTTCATCCTCAATTGGGTCAGTCAATGCACATTTTTTGTCTGCATTTTCGGCAGCTGCGGGAAAGACATCAATGCAGCTCTCTGAATCTGAGGAGTCTGATCCAGATGTAGGAAACTCCTATAATTTTCAGTCTGTGAAACATGGGTCTAAAGTCGAAGTACTTTAATACTTTTGACTCAGTAGTTTGTTATTGGTCGTAACAGTGGGGCTGCTGGAGTGCAAGTCAAGAATTGAGAAATCCATCGATAAGAATCATTTTTCCCACAATTGAGAGAGTGAAAAATGCAGGCTGTGGAATCTTAGCTTCAAAACACCTTCTGTGCTTTTCACAGGTATCTTGATCTTTTGATTGCCTGGAACTGGAAGATAAATCTAACGTTCAACTCAATTCTATGCACTATTTTAATTTTTTATAAATTTGTTCCTTATTGTTTATATTTCTGTGAGGTGTGGGAGTAGTCCTAACTATTTATATTCCACTTATAGAATAAGCGTCCTGCTGTGCAGTGAAGTTCTGCACAATCCAACAGAGATTTATGAAGAATATCTTATGCTCAGGTCTTGTTTATATATTCCCAATACCATATAGGAAAAAAAAAGGCTTATTTAATCCATATGGACAAATTGGATGTATAGCTTCCACTTCAATTTATGGATGTCAGTTAGTGACGGTATGGTTGACAACTATCACACCAAAAATATAAAACTGAGGTTTCCGGCTCTAGATTTGGCATTAACATTCATTTCTTCTTGTTCGGTAATCAATAGCTTCTTCTTCTTCTTCTTCTTATTATTATTTCCATGTGAACAAGTTGTATATGCTAATACCTTTTTTTTATTCCTTTTCTTTCTTTTCCCTTTAGAAAACATGGCTAAGGTTAAGAGACGTGGACATACTTCATGATGCTATTCCTTGTCCCAACGATAGAGTTAATCATCCAATGCATGTCAAGGTAAATACATTTCCATCTTATTGTTCATATGTCACTCCTGTTGAGGTTGCTATCTATTCATATTAAGATTATTTCACGAAATTCAGTGCATCCATCTATTTCATATGGATTTCCCTTCTAATACAAACTCTTGTATTTACATTACCCTTGGGTGAATGCAGCTAATTAAATTATGAAATGAAAGGATCATCTCTGATGCATTACCCTTTTTTTTTTTTTAATTAAGTATCATGCCTGATGCATATCATAAGTATGTTAAGAAGGATCCTGTATTTCCTTGAGCTTAAACTTGGTTTTGGGTAGATGCTACTGTGGCAAGAATTTGTAAGCCTACCCACAAAAGAAGGGAAAAGTAGAATTCTTTGTTAACCAATAAGCATGATTTAACTTGTAACCTCATTTTTCTCAACTTCCCAGTGTCAACATTTAATCAGATTTAGAAGAGATTTTCAGTTTATGCTTACGATCATGCCTAGGATTTCATGTATGCATGAATTATGTTAATCTTGTAGATTAGCATGACATGTATCAGTGTATTTTCTAATATAATTATTTAATAGACAAGCATGAGAAAATGTTCTTGCAATAAGTACTTTTGGTGATGCTAGGTTTAAATATTTGGTGTAGTTTCAACTTAAAGCAGATTATTTAGTTCTTGAAAACAGATACTTGGGGGTTATACTTTGTTTTTGCAAATCACTCGTTTTAAATAAGGGGGAATATGTATGGAAAAATCAGGTAGCCCGACGACGCTTCCAGTCTAAAAAGGATGCATCATCCTTTGGATGGGTGTATTGCGGGTCACATAACTTCAGTGCAGCTGCTTGGGGATGTCCTCTTCGTAGTTCATTTGGGATAAATGCCAATGGAGTTGTGAAGACAAATTCTGTCTTGGGTTCAAGACTTTATACTTGTAACTATGAGCTCGGTATCATTTTCGTTGTTCCCCCATCGGATACAAAGGGTTTGAATTTGGATGATATTACATTGCCATTTGTTGTGCCTGCCCCAAAATATAGGCCCAGTGACAGGCCGGCAACAGCACAGGCCATGAGAGAAGCATTGGATGAACTTGAAGGGAGAGAGAGGGAGATATTTATGGAAGCATCTGCCACTGGAGGATTGATGGAAGAAGAGATCCCAGATGATGAAGAGGAAGTATTCGAGGCAACTGCTGTTGTTGCAAAGGAGCAGGAAGATGAGAAAACTTATGCTGAGAAACTCTGGAGCCAAATTGATTCATCCGAGAGCTGTTGAGTTCCTGATAACTCTGGGGCCAAGTTGATTCATCCAAATGCTGTTGAGTTCCTAATCACGAGCTGCTCCTAATGCTTGATGTGTAGGAGCCGAATTAAATTTCGTTGAGAGAATTTTTTTTTTCTATTTTATATTTTTTTGGGGGGAAGGGGGGGTGGGTGGGGAGGACTTGGTTTTAGCCTTTAGGATTGTAGATTTAAGGTGTCATTCTTTGGGGTTTGAAGGGTTGGTACACCAGAGATATTCTTTTATGGGTTTCTGATTATATTGGGCTTTGGATAGATATGTAGATTTCTAGTTTAGAGGGGACTCTCTCTCTATTCTGTTGTAATAGGTAGTACAGGGAACAGGTTGGGGAAATTAGAGAATGGGATTTTAAAGACAGTGTATTCGGTTTTGTCAACATTTTGAAGCCATAAAAGTTATAAGATTGAATTCAATTATTGTTGCAAGGATTGGATTGGTGATTTGTATTTTGAGTTGATTACACCAGATTCATTGGAGGAAGCAGTCAAAGTCTTCAATACCTTTGGACTTTGCATGCCTGGTGGTGGTTGGTAAGGGAAGCGGTGTTTCTTTATTTTGGAATAATTGCTGTTTTGGGGATATAGAAGAATCACTCACAAGTGACAGCATTTTTTTTTTAAAGGTATATACATATGTGTATATATATGTATTTCCATAAGTTATTTTAACAAGGGCAGGCAGGTGGGGCTAAGCCCAGGCTGATGAACTCCACAGGACCATGCGTGAGGCATTCCTTATATTCAGATTTCTGGGATGCTATTGTTCCTAGATTGGGTGAATATATTATTCATTTATTACACTCAAATTTATCGATATCTAATTGTTTCAAAACTTTTATTTGTAGAAAATTTTTTGCACTATTAAATTTTTTTTTTTGGGTTATATTTACTCCATTAGATAGCCAGGTGGGATCTTATTGTGGCCGTTTAAACTTTAAGTAATAAAATAATGCGAATTCACAAAAGTTGATATTTTCCGACGGTCCAAAAATGTAAAATCATATATTTTGTTTCACGTTCTAATTGAAAAAATTCACTTTTATTTGTTTTATTTGTAAGATTATAATAAATAATTTATCAAAGAACCAACGAATTTTTTGAAACAAGACTCAAATTTAATAAGATACTACAAAAACGTGAATTGTTAGAAAGAGATATAAACCATACACACATTTAGACATCTTAATATGGAATGCCTGATCACTGCAACTCTTTGAGTTGATCCCAGACGGAACGGGGCAGCACATAGAAAGTGTAAAGCATTGAAATGGAGCATGACAGTGGAGCACACCGCCAAGAGCCTTTTTTTTTTTTTTTTTTTGCCTTTTGATTTTTTTTTGGTTGGAAACAAGATCCAAACCTATCAAGATACGTAAAAATGTGAATTGTTGAGAAATGACGTAAATCACATACACACTTGGATATGGGATGCTAATAACTTACAAATTTGAAAGTAAGTTTATTTTTTTAATAGAAATATAAAAGAAAATAAGAGGTACTTTTTTTTCTTCTTTAAAAAATAATTATGCGGTCTATTAATATAATATACCAAAATAGAAGTTAAAAAAAAATCACAGTGTCAGATACATGTCAACTAAACACAAATAATTTATGTTACAGATGCAATTAATTTTTACATTAGGCACAATGGGTCCTATGAAAAATTAATTTCTACATTAGGTGCAACGTGTTCTATGAAAAATTATATACTTAGTGTTTTAATTAATTTTAATTTATTAAAATAAAATTTTTAGTTTAAAATTTTATTTATTCGAAATTGTCCCTTAAAGATATGAGATTTTTTTAGTTATGAATTGGAATTTAATGGGGGTGAGAGGAAGGGTTTGGATTTCAGAAAGATAATGTAACGTTGAATGTTTAAAAAAAAAAAAAAAAAAAGAAACCTTGGCAATAAGCTTTAAAAAAATTAGAGAGAGAAAAGAAAAAGAAAAAAAGATGAGTGCGGAAAAAGGTTGAATCCTTTGGGTAATGAAAATGAAACTGAAACGGTTGGGACAAAATTGCAGAAGAAACAACATTCCGTTACCAACACAAGAAAAGTGGCCTTTGCTACCTTTCCTTCTTTCTACTCCCATTCCTTTCTTCCTTCCCCCTTCTGGTCCTCCTCCAATTCCCATATATATGTGTATCTGTATTTGTATATATTTTGTATATCTATTTGTAGATACACATATACATCATCCCATCTTCTTCTTCTTCTTCACCTCTGGTTCTTTCCCGTGCTTGAGCTAGTTGTGTTTGTGTTAGTGATAATTCGCGCTCCCTCAATCTCGATTCAATGGAAGCATCGGCGTCATGTTCCTCGCCCCTCTCACTTCACTCCGGGGCTGATTTCGTTTCGCCTTCTTTCTCTCGGCCCCGTCTCCGCCGCGCCTCCGCCGCATCCCTTCACTGCCACGGCCGCCGCCGGAGATTCCTCTCCCTACAACTCAATTGCGCATTTCCTCTATCCACAACCGCACTTGCTATTACAAGTTGTTGCGGCAGTAATTCTTCTTCTTACTTCGGCATTTCACTCCCACACAAGAAGCCCCTCACCGCCCTTCCTTTATCGTCCTCCTCTAGAAACCCTAATCCCCTGCTCATTTCGGCAGTGTTCGAGCGCTTCACGGAGAGGGCAATCAAGGCGGTGATATTCTCCCAAAGAGAAGCCAAAGCCCTGGGCAATGACGTGGTCTTCCCGCAGCATCTTTTGCTTGGTTTGATCGCCGAAAGCCGCGCTCCTGATGGGTTTCTCGGCTCTGGGATCACCATAGATGCGGCTCGCGAGGTCGTTCGCAGTATTTGGCCTGGCAATGATGGAAGTGATTTTACCTCTGAATCTACTTCAATCACCCCTGCAACTGATATGCCATTTTCTATTAGCTCGAAGAGGGTCTTTGAAGCTGCGATTGAGTATTCTAGGATGATGGGTTACAATTTCATTGCCCCTGAGCACATTGCCATTGGTCTCTTCATGGTTGATGATGGCAGTGCGGGGCGCGTCCTCAAGAGGTATGCATTTGTGATTTTTCTTGAATTGCATGTATAGAAGTGTTTCTATATATATTTTTACTAGAAGTGTGGACACATAATGTATGTGATTATTGTTACATTTTTTTTAAATAAAATAAAAATTATAAAGAATTTATTTATGTAATTTAATTAGGGGTATAAAAATAAAATAATGTGGTGATTAAAACTTTAAAATTTGTAGATTGACTTAGGAGTAGTTTTTAGAAATTATTTGATTTAACATTTGAATTTGGTGGGAGGGCGAAGGGTGTTTTTAAGAAACTAAAAGTTTCACTAAGATTCAAGCTTCAATAATTTTTTGGCTTCACCAATATCCTAGTGTTTCCTTTATAATATATATATAGAAATATAGATTTATAATGTTAAGTCACCGAGTATCTCAAAACTTAAAGCTAAATGGGTATATTAAGCTAACTTTTAACACTCCCCACTTGTGCAACCCCTCTACATCTGAAGTAGAGAGAAAAACAAACAAATCAAACAAAATAGGTGCAACAAAATGTAACCCGTTGCCAAGAATAAATGGGGAACAAAAATTAATGGCAATAGGAGGCCGTGGAACCAGAGCTACTTTGGTGCCATGTTAAGTCGCCAATTATTGATAAGCTTAAGTTGGAGGAAATGAGCCTAATAGTATTATCAAGCTAACTTAACAGATATGCAAATGAATGTGTTTTGTGTTCTACTATCTGTATTAATCTTTCAGTCATTTTATGAGCTTGACAATGTAGTAGTGTTAAGGGGCTTTATAGTTTGTATTATTCTTTCAGTCATTTTTGTGAGCTTGACAATGCAGTAATGTTAAAAGTCTCTGCTATTTGTATTAATCTTTTAGTCTTTTTTATGAGCTTGACAATGTAGTAATGTTAAGGGTTGGTACCCATGCTTGAAAAATCTGAAAACCCCAAATTTTGTTTTATTATTATTATTATTATTATTATTGGAAAAAAATATATGTAAATATATGTATTCCTAAAATAGGAGATAGCATAGTCAGTAAAATCTCTTTGATTGAGGGATTAGATGAGGATAATTATTTTGTTTTCCTTTTCTGTTGAAGGCATCCTGTGTATATATAGGCAGTATTGTAATCTCTTTTGAGGTATGAAAACAAATTCTTCTTCTTCCATTCTCTACAATTATTATTGGGTTAGAAAAAATCCGTTGTTCAGATTAAATAAATGGTTTTAAGTAAATTTTATTGATGTGATAGTGATTGACATTCACTGGTTTGGATAACTAGGGTGTGCCTCTAAATAGTGAAAATGGTTTTTTAGGCGCTATAACTTGCAAATCATTGGCTATTCAGCCACTTGATTGTTTCCCAACCTTTCCAACCTTTTTAAAATTTAAATGGTTGGGAAACAGTTCTCCACATGTAGATCTATGACTGTGACCATATGAAGTATTTGTCCTCCACTGAAAATTGACAGACCAATAAATCAATTAGCCCTGTTACCCATTGTAATTGAACTTAAAACTGCTAGCTTAGCATTAACCTGTTTGCTTTTAAAAATTACGCATTTGTGCTGCTGTTTTGATTTGGAGTTGAGATCATTGACCTACATGACTTATTTATAAACTTTTTGGGTGAATATTGGACTTAGCATTGTGCAAAAAGAAAATCTGTCATTTAGTCTTTATTGCTTCTCAGCAAGCACTTTTACCATTCATGCACATTTAATAGCTGAAACTTAGGATTGTGGGAGCTGACTATTTTGCTCACTAATGAATTATTTTTTATAGTTTCGAGTCTGAGTGCAGTCAGCGTACAAGAGATGCTGAACTTTAGGTCCATATGCAGTAAACCCTTGCAGCACCCTGCATCTGGGAGGACTAGTACGGGTTAATAGCCTTTAATTTTTGTTATTTACTTTTTGGTGCTAGATAGGTGTGGCATTTTGAATGCATGCAAGGAGACTAGCAATGGGTCTCCACTTGGAGAAGGAGCATTTCTTTTGAGCATGGTAAAAAAACGATTATTCCATGATAATTTGGAAAGATGAAATGCGGTAAAACTAATACTTTCATGAAAAGAATTGATGATTACACAGAAATAAGATGAATTCAGAAGTTCAGGACCAGTCCTGCATGCTTACATGTAGAATTTCACTGACAAGTGATTTGCAATGTCTTTGCCATGTTTTTTTTTTTAATTCTTTATTAGTGATGATTATTGGCATGCGAAAATAAATGTTAATTTTTTGATATTTAAGAATAAATATGAATGTGACAGATGCTCAGCATGGCTAAGTTTCTATTAGAAATTTGTTGCATCATTCATGATCCAGAAGTAATGCGTCAGCCATCAGGTCTTAGGATGAAATTCGTTATTGGTAATTTGCCACTTACATGTCCATATTATTATGATTTCAGGCTAGGAGCAAATGTAAATCAATTGGCAGCTGTCGCAGTCCTGAGACTTCAAGGAGAGCTTGCTAAAGATGGTAGAGAACTACCAGCTGTACCAAAACGGAAACATGAAAAATTATTTCCTTCAAAAGAGGTGATTAGCAGATTTTCTGAGAAAGCAAAAAGTAAAGGTTCAAAATTTCTCATTTCTGTCTTTGGTTTCTTTTTGGATTTCTAAGTGCAAACTAGTAGGCAGAATGTTTATTTCCTTGTTGCTTATGTCCAGGTAAAAGTGCCTTGGCTCACTTTTGTGTGGATCTCAGTACTCGTGCTAGTGATGGACTCATTGATCCTGTGATTGGACGAGACATTGAAATTCAAAGAATCATTCAAATACTTGGCCGAAGGACGAAAAATAACCCAATTCTTCTTGGGGAAGCTGGAGTTGGGAAAACTGCCATTGCTGAAGGATTGGCAGCTAATATTGCTCAGGGAAATGTTCCTGTTTCTTGTTGGTGTGTTTTCTCTGCCATAAACGATTGGTGTTACTTTAGGCCATTTCTTTTGAGTTGGTTAGGTGTTTTCCACTTCTTCTTTTAAAACACCACTCTGTATAACCATTTGATTAGATCTACTGTTTATCAACAGACAAAGCGCATCATGTCCTTAGATATTGGTCTATTAATCGCAGGCACAAAGGAGAGGGGTGAGCTAGAGGGACGTGTGACTGCATTAGTTAAGGATATAAAGAAGTCAGGTAAACATATTTTTGGTGTTATGTTCGGGATCAGAAAATTTTTGTTGTCTCTCAGCAAGATCTGATGACATTGCAAGGTACATCATTCTTTTTATTGATGAAGTCCATACAATAATTGGTTCGGGCACAGTTGGACAAGGAAACAAAGGGTCAGGAATTGACATTGCAAATCTACTGAAGCCATCTCTTGGGAGGGGTGAATTACAGGTGTTGATCTTTGATGATTACCATGCTTCACTGTCTTATGGATTAAAAATTAATAAATGGATAATTTCTCAACCACTGTGCTTAATGTTATGTGTCAGTCTCTCAAACTTTTCTCGCTTTCCCTTGCCACTCAAGTGTACGGCATCCGCCGTGCATAGGCCCCTTCTTCCCTTCCCTAATGAAAATGTCCACCATCTGCCTTAGTAGTCCTTTAATAGGGCATTGCTATGGGAGTCGAAACCCAATTTTTGCCACGAACCCCTACAAAGAACGAGCAAGAACGGGACTACAACACTATAACAAAGGAATTCTCTTTCCATTGATCTCCGGATCCGGAAGTGAATGACCTCCCTTTTGAGCTAACTGCATCGGTTATGCCGACAACAACATATTCTCTAGACAAAGAAAGCACTAACCTAACAGTTCCTTGAAATTCTCATATTGTACTGTTCTATGGGTACACTTAACACCAACCTAATCTCGATGAATCAAAAGATCAAACTTGGACTAGCACATCAAGCAAGAAAACGGGCTGAATGGACTGTCTAGCTCGTGCAATCAATGAATTATTCCTTCGCGTTAGTAAGCTAGTTTTGTAAGCTAAGGAAGCCTGGTTCTCCGGGCATTACGGTAGGACGGTGGATCGATCATGACGAGAATGGACTTCTCCATAACGTAATAGAAGAGTCACAGTCTTGTATAAGCATCAATGCCCTTTCACCGCCTTCTCACACTAATGAAAGCCCTTACAGAACAACTACTGCGAGAGCCTTTCCTCGTCAAGGGCGGCTTGTTGTCTTTTGCACTACATTAGATACATATTATTTAAATTCTATAGTTAATATATGGGACATGAAAATTCCACTTTTTCCCATTTAATAGCACGGGTGATGAAGAATTACACTTGACAGCCTACTTGCTGATCCTTGTTGAAAACAGGGTGCATCCTTACCTACAGCTACAAGTTAGAAGTCATACTTGAACCAAATGCTGGTCCTATGCTAGAAGGGCAAAAGCAAGTAATTCTTTGGTCTAACAATCTGGCCAACCAAAAATGCAATTATGCAGTTCTTATTTTATGTTATCCTCTAAAGAAGTCTTTATTCATCCCTGAATGCTTTTGTCAAACCTTTATCACTGTTGATTTCTCTATCCCACTGAATATCAGAGAGGTTGAGGTGGCACTGATAGAAGAGAAGTTGAAAAAATACTGTTTAAGATGGTTTGATTATTTTCAACGTAACCTAGAGATGCACCAATAAGGAGAGTTAGGAGATATGAGTAGAAGGTATACCTAAGTTTATGTGGTCTCAAATTGCAAAGAAATATCTAATTTCATATAACCTCACCGAAAACATAACCCATGATAGAAAGGAATAGAGGAAGAGGATTCATCTAGTCAACCCTTACTAGTTTGAGACCAAGGCTTGTTGAGTTTTCTATATTTTATTTTTCTACCTCAATTAGTTTTAAGTTTTAAATTAACTATTGATGAAAGTAGCAGTTTTAGCAGCTGGTCTATTTGTGTTAATGAAGTGATGCCACTGCCTGAATTAAAACGCCATGAGTATCTTCTGTCATTTCCTCTATAAGATCTGCTTCTTATATTAATTGGAGGTCCATGTGTGCATATCATGTTAAAATGGAGTTGAGCATTTTTTGTTATATGGTCCATTTTGTTTCTGCACATTCTTTTCATGAATGCTGTAAATCTTGTCAATATTTAAAATGATCTAGATTTCCACTCTTTGCAGTGCATTGCATCTACTACCATGGGTGAGTACAGGACAATTTTTGAGAAGGATAAAGCATTAGCACGAAGATTCCAACCTGTGTTGATTAATGAACCAAGTGAGGTAATGTAATTTAAAGATTAATTATCGATGTATATATTGGTTGTGTTGTAGTTCCAATTATTATATTGATATGTACTTGAACAAATTTATTATATTGATAATTTGATAATAAATATAATATTTCAGGAGGACACAACTAAGATACTGTTCGGTTTGCGTGAAAAGTATGAGGCCCATCACAAATGTAAATACACACCAGAGGCCTTGAATGCTGCCGTGCACAACTGGCAGTCAGGGTATATTCCTGACAGGCATCTTCCTGACAAGGCTATTGATCTCATTGATGAGGCAGGAAGTAAAGCCCGTATTGAATCCTTCAAAAGGAGGAAGGAACAGAAAACATGTATACTTTCAAAGTCACCGCATGATTACTGGCAAGAGATTAGAGCTATTCAGGCTATGCATGAAGCGGTAATGGCATTAATTCTGTAAACAACATATGTGCCAATAGCACCAACTATTTGGGATTTTCTAATGGCATCTACTTCATAATTGTCTGAATAGGTCCTCGCAAACAAACTGAATAATGATGACGGTGCTTCTAGCATTGAAAATGATAGCAAACTCGCTTTTGCATCTTTTTGTGACACATCTAATGATGACGAGTATGGCTACCACTCTTTGAATTGTGAATGAAGGATGAACATGTTAATTTTGAGTTGCTTTGCCTTAATTTTGAAGGGAATTTATCACTTTGTCCACTTTTCAGACCTGTGGTGGTTGGACCTAGTGAAATAGCTGCAGTTGCTTCAATTTGGTCAGGGATTCGGGTTGAGCAGCTCACTGCTGACGAAAGAATGCTTCTGGTGGGTCTTGATGAGCAGCTTAAGAAGCGTGTTGTTGGTCAAGATGAAGCAGTTGCGGCAATTTGTCGAGCTGTGAAGAGATCCCGTGTTGGCCTGAAGGACCCCAACAGACCAATTGCAGCAATGCTGTTCTGTGGGCCAACGGGGGTTGGGAAAACCGAATTGGCAAAAGCTTTGGCAGCATGCTATTTTGGTGCAGTAAGACTTTATGCCTATACCACTTTCTGTTCAATTTAATCCATCTTAAAACAATGTTCTCCAAAATAAAACTTTTAGTTATTAGGATAAACCATTAATCTGAATTCTCTTTATTCTAGTAACTGCTGTTTCAACTTGAAGGCTGGGTGAAGTTTTGAATCACAAATGCATAATTTTATGTGGTAAATGTACAATCTTTCTGTTTGTTTGGACAATTTGAGAAAATTACCAGATTAGGTCATATTAAGTATTTGTTCATAGTATAATGTTTGTCATACTTTAAATACACCTAACAGTTTTTTAGTTAAATTTCACTAATACTGATGTGTGATGCCTGCCAACCTGCTCGTGTCTGAATTTCTGAATATAAATGTGTGGGAAAATATCAACTCGAACCAAATCTGCATAAATTATGTGTTATAAAGTACAGAAAAGGAACAGGAATTAAAAAACAATTACTGCACAGAATGTTATTTTATTTTTTTATATGTATATTGACACTAGTTTTTATTTTATTACAATGATAAAATACTTTAAAACTGTATCTCCACTCAATCATCGCCTCAAAACCAAACTCCTTATGTTGGATGCCAATCCTTCCTTTACCTTTCAGATCTACAATTGCAATATCATTTCTGTTAGATTATGAGATCTGCAACTTCATTTGACCATATACCTTGTGTTGCGTGCTGGCTTTGTTTACAGTATAAAAGAACATGAGCCAAAGATAGCAAGATTTTATTGATAATACTGACTTTGCGTTAATATTTAATAATTCAGACACCAGAGGGATAATACCCAATAAATCTATGAAATAGCTTTCCCCAGCCAGTATAACCAACATGCCTAAATTTGTTGGGTGACCTTGTTTTCTTGAGCCTTTGTGCTTTGTTACGATTAATAATAAATTAAAAAAAAAAAAGAGCTAAATGAATTGAGTTTACAAATTCTTTTAAAAAGAGTGGATTACATTAATGCCATGTCAAAAACTGGATGACAAGAAGACTTCTTTGTATAGACTAAAGATTTCTTTTTTAGGGTTATTGTATAGCTGGATAGGGGCGGTAAAGTGCCGGATATCACTCCGTTTTTGTCTTTCATTGAGCATATGGATACCCTTTTGAGGCTGTTGTCATACATTTTTATACTGTGGTGGCATCCCCTTGATACTTTTTTAATAAAATTTCTTATCAATAAAAAACAATGGATGACAATAATGGATGACAATGATGCAAAAGAAAAATAAACAAACTGAAAAAATTTTAAAATTTTAATGTAGTAAGCATTCAACATCAATATAATTTGTTTTCTTATCTTGTAAGGGTCTGAATACCTATCAAAAACAGGAATAAAACCCTGGACTTCACTAATTTCCAAATGATACCATATTGGTGCACCTTGTGACCGTGTTCACTAAATTTCCTGACATTGCATTCCAATTAATTTGAATATAAGATTCTTATGGTTTTTTCTCTGGCAGGAATCTGCCATGTTGAGATTGGACATGAGTGAATATATGGAGCGGCATACTGTTAGCAAGTTAATAGGCTCCCCCTGGTTATGTAGGTTATGGAGAAGGAGGCACTCTCACCGAAGCTATCAGAAAGCAACCTTTCACGGTGTTATTGCTTGATGAAATAGAAAAAGCCCATCCGATATATTTAATATTCTCCTCCAAATATTTGAAGACGGTCGTCTACTGACTCTCAGGTTTGTGATTGTCTATATTGTGCATCTTTGCTGAAAAGAAGTGGATTTGGATCCTCTCCATTTCATGCTTGGAATGGAGAGTTCCATTCCATATTGTGGATGGATGCGTGTCACCTCATTAATGGAAAAATTAATGGTCTAGATATCTACCTCAGTATCTATCTACTTAAAAAAAATAATAAGACACGATTCCACAAGTGTCTGACAGGTTTAATAATATTGGTGAGGGGTAAGACAAGTGTCCATTATAAAAAATTAATAAGACATGTTTTGACAAGTGTCTAGCATGTCTCAATAGAGTATGTAATAAGAATATGACTCGTGCCCATTAATTTTAAAACCATCATGTTTAGATTTTTTTTTTTTAATTACTTGGTGTGGAAATTCTCACCGTTGATTTCCCATTTATGAGGTGATACACATCAATAATACAGAATGGAACTATACATTCCAAGCATGAAAGGAAGAGAATCCTAATCCAAAAAAGATTGCTCAATCAGTACCAACCCCTAAGCAAGGAAAAATAAAGTTTAAATTTGGAAAGGAGAAAATTTTTTCAATAACCAAGTTGTATGCTTATCTTCTACTTTTTACTTGATTGACGGTGAATCATGATCAAAATCCCTGACTCTGAGATTCTTTGACAGGGTCGAAGAGTATCATTTAAGAATGCATTGGTGGTGATGACTTCAAACGTGGGTTCCACTGCCATTGCAAAGGGCAAGCACAACTCCATCGGTTTCTTGATATCTAAGGATGACGAATCAACTTCATATGCTGGATTGAAAGCATTGGTAATGGAAGAACTTAAGGCATACTTCCGACCTGAGTTGCTGAACAGGATAGACGAGATAGTCGTATTTCGTTCCTTAGAGAAGACTCAGGTTTGTCTCCTAGATGATTGATTGTTTTCGATTATCAGTTCTTTTATTGTCAGTAGTTTAAATGTTTTAGCCTGGTCCAGTCAAGTTTCACGATGAAGGTTTTAGCAATGGCTTTTCTCAATTAAGAAATTGACAGCTGGGCAAAATATGAGCTTTTAATGAACAATGCATGACAGTATAACACGACCCAAAACTGATGGGAGAAAATAAGAATACAAAATGACACGGATATCTTAAATTTTTTTATGAAATCAACTAATTATTTAACAAGTTTTCAGTAAGTAGTAACTTGAGTTCGAGTCAACTTAGGTTACTGAAGGTTTACCTGATCATTAATTTCAGAACCTTAGGATTTATCAAGGTACACGCAAGCTAACCTAAACACCCTGGATATAGTGGGAAAAAAAAGGAGTGGCTAATGAGATAGAAATGATGAATCATAAATAGAGTTCAAGTTCGAAATCATAGATAATTAATACAGATGGAATTGTCCATAATGATAGACAAATTAAAGACTTCCTCAAGATTCTTATTCTTTTTTTTTTACTTGGTATTTTTGATTTTGAAAATGGGTTGGTTGAATTTGAAATTTACTTATCTTATTGAATAAGTAAACAATTGAATTTGGTTTATTGAAAAGGGAAAAAAAATAAAACTTGATTTTTTTATACGAATTTGAGATCACTGTGACCATAGAAACTTCTTCCAATCAAACCGAAGTTTTTTTTTTTTTTTTCCCTTTGCTGATATTTCTTTCTCTTGCATTTATTTTAGATGCTCGAAATATTAAAGATAATGCTGCTGGAGGTGAGGAGAAGGGCTGGATCTCTGGGAATTGGTCTGGAGGTGTCTGAAGCAATAAAGGACCTCATTTGCCAACAAGGTTTTGACAGGAGTTATGGTGCTAGACCTCTTAGAAGGGCAGTCACCCACATCATTGAAGATCCTTTATGTGAAGCAATTCTTTCTGGAGATTACAAGCCCGGTGACACCGCCCTCATTGATTTGGATGATTCAGGAAACCCAATTGTCACTCATCGGAGTAGTCAGAATATTTACTTGTCTGATGCAACACCCTTCTTATAGGCAACGGATATATCGATTCATTCATGTATAGATTCCACTAAATTTATCCTGTATATACAAGTATACATACAAGACCCTTCTCCTGGGTAATCCTGTATCTACAAGTCAATTTTATTTTGTGTAGCGTAGTGCAGGCAATATAGGAATTGGTGTATAGTTTCAAAATTTATTTCCTTGGACCATGAAAACCATTTTGGTCCATAATTCGTAACTGCTATTCCATTTGGCGCTGTTATTTAATGTTTATTGTGGCTATAAAATGAACTAAACTACACAAAGTTTGCTCAGGTTCGATTCGATCATAAATTCGCTCGATCGGAAACATAACCAAACCGAATTTGAAACACAATATCGACTTCATTATCTCATCATAACTCACTAAAAGTTGGACTTGATAAACGAATACCGGATAAGTGTAATATCAAATATCAAACTATTTAGCTTAACATAAAATCAATTCAATCAGAGGTTCCCTTTATTTACCTCAAACGTTTAGTAAGCCTAATTGAAACACCTTACTAAGCCTAATTGAAACACCTTACTGCTCAGATTCAGTTTGACTCATTTGCACCCATAATGTTGTAGGCATACGTTCGCATCTTTGTTCCATTATGAACCAAATTTTGAGAGACTGAAATCTTTGTACCATTATGAACCAAATTTTGAGAGACTGACATCAAATTTGATGTCAACTGTAACATTAAATCTCTTGATTATTGAATTTTAAACACATTCAAGTATTTCCATACGTTTTTAATTAAAAAAAATATTTGAATAAATTCAGATATTTAAATTTTAATCCGACAGTCCATACAGTTGATGTAATGGATTTATAGCATACTTGCTGTCAGCCACCCTCCTTTCTTATGAACCTAATATAAGCTCCACAGTATCATGCATGGTCATACTTAATTGCCAGAAGAAAATGCAAGATCTGCATTTGGTAACCAGGAGAAAATGGTTTAACATTAGGGCAGCATATATAAAACTGACAAGAAATCTGTAGTTGAGCATGATTCTGTCAAGATCTCAAAAATAAATGGAAACTCAGGCAAGGAACATTACAAGTCTTTTCACCCTTTCAATACAATTTCATCTGCTTGACAAGGAAACGGAATGTTCTAAAACATTGAAACTCCCTCTCCCACTCATTCTTTGAATGTCAAAAAAAGTTGATCGATTCTATCAATACATGAGCCAATGAAGGGCTTCAGCAAAGAGATTGCTTAATTTTGGCCATTTGACAGGAGAATGCTCTTAAATTTACAGTAACAATACAAGAAAGGTCATCATCACTGCGTGGTCCATATCACACCATCCATAATTGCAAAAGAAATTGCTCGCTAATGCAATGCATCCATTTAATCCTGAAAGATAAATGAAGATCATTAGTCACAAAAGAACATATTTAACTTTACATGTGTATGTTGAATAACTAATCCAAGCATGAGAAGAAAATGAAGCACCAATTTCGTAACCCAAAAAAAAAAAAAGGAACACTGGCAGTACGTGAGAGAAGAAGACCATGGGGAAGCAATAGAGATTTTGGGGAAGTAGTCAGAATACCCCCACAATCTTATATTAATTTTGATATGATTTGCGTGCAAATGGTTCACACCAAGCCTATGAAAGTCCAACACCAGCCGATGTCAATACAACAATCCCTCTATCAACAATCTTATACCTATGATGCAGAGGATTGTGCAAGCAGTTCAACAATTTCTCTGAACATTCAAGTGATATACTAAGTTCTAGTCACCATTTGGCCAATAAAACAACTGTTTTGAGATGAGACTACAAAAGTACGCGGAGTGCAAAGCTGCATTTGCTAATGAAAATACCATCAACCAGAATACTGGGCGCTATTAAACAGACTCAGGAAGAATGACTAGTAATGCTATTAATACCTGTTCCATTTCTGCAGATTCATTATTCTTCTGCTCAGGCTCAGCATCTTTTGGCACATCATTAGCTTCATTCTGCTCATCAGTAGCCATTTTGTCTTCTTTGGCTGCTTCTTTGTTGGTCACGACCATCATCACCAATTTTCAGATCTGCAGGAATCTGGCCAGACTTCAATACCTGCTTGTCACAATTTAAACCAACAGCAAAATCATCAGAATAACATTAACAAATTTTAGAAACAGCAAACATTAGCTACCAAATAAATTAAAAAAAAAAAAGGAACTTTGCAAAAGCCACCTGTTCTGGTTGGTAGAGAAAGCAATCAAAATATGGAAATCATTGGCAATAGAATTATTACCCTTTCAAGCCTTGCTACCTCTTCAAGAGTTTGGGAATTGACGATGGCAGCCTGCAATGATATTGACAATCAAACATCTATTAAATGGGAAATAAACTGCTTGCACAGAAGCACTATGGTTACAAAATGAAGGCTCCATGGGGGAGGGGAAAAAAGAGGATTAAAAATCAAGCATTTTAGGAGCTAATGCTTAGCAAAGATGGGGTGACAGCTGCAGAAAGGACAATAAAACTCAATTCAAGTAATTCACAGCCAGTTACATGGAAAAGATTAAGGGGAACTTCTAAATTAGAATGGTAAGCCACTTAAACCATAACTTTTCAGTCTAGGATTCTGCCTCAAGCCATTAAGAATGTGGAATCGACCAATTAGAGGGAAAAGCAGAAAGAAAGGAAAAAGATGCAATGAGCATATTACCTTGATAGCTATAATTTGCTCTGGTGTAGGGGCAACTGTTTTAGGTGTTTGCTCTTCCTTCGGAACCTCTGGGGTACTAGGAACCTCACCAGGTATAAATGTCTTTGCAGATTCCTTTTTAGCTTGTTCTTCAGCTTCTTGTGATGAAAACAGATTTTGTGCCTCAATTCGCTCCTAAAAAAATTATATATTAGGAAAGGCAACCAGATATGATATTGAGAAACCCAACTAAAACAAAATCAAATACACACAAAAAAAAAAAAAATAGAGAACAGAAAATATGAATAAAGCCGAAGTAGAAACCACAGAGTTGAAAATACTGATAAAAAATTTTAACACTGAAAACCAAGCAAGAAGCTACAAACAGGTATGCACATGCAAGTGTCCGTGAGTAGAGGATCAGAGTTTATCTAAATACAATTATAAAACATAAAAAATAGATGGATATTTGGCATGGTGCAAACTTCAGCAATAAACAATGAAAGAATGCCATTGACCCATAAATATGATGCGGAAAAGTTTATTTTGTGACAATTGTAAATGATTGAACCGGTAATTGCATCTCCATCAAAGTTATATAAGTTCTAAGAAGCAACTATAAAGAGATTAAAAAACGAAGGAAGAAATCCAGAAATACGACCATCCATCATTGTGCCTAATAGTCGCAAAAGAACCGAAAACCTAGTTGTTAAGTGAGCGAGTGAGAGTGTGTTTGTGTGTGTGTTGAGATATATTGAGCAAAAAAGTGGGGCATTGTTGATCTGACTGTTCAGTATTGTTATATATATATATATATGACTACTGATTCTCTCTAATGAATGCCTTAAGCAGAGCATGTTTTGCCCCTTATCAGACAGTCGCATTTCATCAGTCAGTACCTATCTTAGTAACCTGTTTGGTTAACTGATTGGTTTCAAGAAATCCCATTCGGTTAGTTTAAAGGAGTTCGAGTGAAAACTTAACAGTGGTGCAAAAGGTGCAATGGTGGAAGTGGTGATAAGGAAGTTTTGAGATACTAACATTAGTGGTAGTAGTTGCGATTGCAACAGGGAAGGTGGTTGCAGACACTCCTTAAAGGGATGGAAATGATTATAAAGGTAGTAATGTGGAAGCTTCGATAGCGAAAGTGGCCATAGAAAGACTGCAGACAAGTTTAGATGACTCACTTAAACCTTGCCAATTATGGTTCACTCGCAACCATCTTAAGTTTTTTTTTTAGCTGGAGACAAGTCAAACCTATAAATCAAAATACTCAGTAATGTCATTCAAAGGATGATAACTTTTATGTTAGGCCTATAATTAACAGAAGACAGTTTAAACCTATAAATCAAATACTTTGAAAATATTTTATGATATAAAAAATATAAAAACAGAAAGGAAAACCCCACAGCAAATTTATGGGTACAATGTTCTATAAGCATTGAAAGTCGTCACCCTCTTATGCCACTTTCACAATTTTGAATGAATGAGATAATTTCTAGTTATATTTCACTGCTTCATACAATGGTAGAATATTCTTCAAATCACATTTCAGGTCAATCTTCCACAAAAGTTCTCATTGATATGTTTATCATTGACTAATCAAGTGGTTAAAATCTCACCATTCTGAATTTCCCAGAGCAACAATAATTGTGTAAGCTCAGCATTTCAAGGGTTTTTTTTTTTAGTTGGACTGCTGTATTCAAACAGACATAGAAGACCTTGGGAAGTTCCCTTTTGAATCCTACTAGTCACCCAAATTGCCATTGTGTTCTAATGCTACTCTTTTGCAAACCTGATTTTTTTGAGAAATGGTATCAATTCTGGGCCAATTACAATTCCAACTTTGATATGATGAGTATAACTATCACGTGATTTCCATCAAAGCGAACATTGGCCTGAGAAGGCCAAAATGAATCTGGGCCTGTTTCAATACTAAACAGAGCCAATACTTCATACCGCATAGATGTTGTGTAGGCTTTTATATGCCTCAAACCAAAAACTCTATCCTGCTACCACCCCAGAATACAACTTTGGACCAGCTTTTACATTGTACTTTAACGTTAGTCTTCATGCCTCCAACTCCTATGCCTTACAAAAAGGTAAAGGGTTTTTTTCATTTTCATTTTTAATAAGACTGGGTAGAGGATTTACATTATCTCAAATATTTGGAACCTATAATATAAACAGTTGAAAAGATAGCCATATCAAATAACAAAGAGAGACTGGTTCCAAAAAAAATTATAATGATAATAATAAAAAAAAAAAAAACCACCGCACCTTAAAAACTTAGTCATAACAATATGTGAATGATAAGAAAAAACTGACCTTATGTTTCACTTTCTTGAAGTCCAGCACGCGCAGTGATTTCAGTTTGTGGATGACATATAAGCGGTAATTTGGTTTCTTTGTAATATTATTATCAAGCAGACTAAGGAACTGCAGATTTGGGAGCGATGCAAGGGGATCAATCTCCACCAAGTTAGTAAGTCGATTGTTGGTAAGAACCAAAGTGTGCAATTTTGGCAAAAACTCTGCAAATTCACAGAACAAAACAAAGCATGTCAAGCTAGACCCATTATGAATATGACAGAAAAATATTTACATAAATCAATGGCCTGACCTCCAATGTTCGGATTGATGCGGGTAATTCTGTTGTTGTTAACTAACAAAGTTCCAAGTCGATTTAAGTAAGGAAAATTTTCAAGCTTAACTATCTCATTGTCAGACAGATCAATGGTGTCAAATTGATCCTGTATATGAACAAGCACAACCCACAAGACCCATTAGAACAAAAAAAAAAAATAAAAAAATAAATTCTACAAAGTTGAAAGGATATAAAACCCATCTAGTTTTAGTTAATTATTAAAAGTCTCAGAAGCTAAACTCACCTCAGTCGCACCCAAGTTTTCTATAACAGCAATCTTATTCCCTACAGGAGGGGGGGGAACAATAGAGTAAATAAACTAAAATAGAGAAAAAAAAAAGAAAAAAGAAGAAAAAACCAACAGAGATCCATACAGAAACACATGCCCACACAGCAATTTTCATGAAAAAAGAATAGGTCATGTGTGCGCGTATATATGTGTATATATCTATATTTACAGATATGAGTACGAGGAAGAAAGGGGCTAACCTCGAAGATCTAGTTCGCGCTCTCGAATGGCATTGAAGAAGTGAGGGCTTTTCCAAATCAAATCCGCCGTCAGTCTCACCATTTTCCTTCTTCGCTGATGAGTGTTCGAAAACCCAAGCACAAAAAAACCCCAACTTCAACCCCGCCGAACCTCAGCGCTCAAAAAGTCTAGAAAATTTGTGCTTTATTGGAATGAGCTTGGGAAAGGACCCTAACCACCCAAATACCCTCAAGTGTGGTTTCATGTAAGTCGAGGATACCCCCCCCCCCGGGGGTTAAAGTAATTTCTACCCGCGGCTGAGGGTAATCCTGTCCTCGTAATTATAGGACTCATAACGAAGGTTAGGAGTTTGAACATCAAGGAAAAGAATTTAATCCCCTTACATCCGATTGGATGCAGATAAATTGGGAGAAAAGAAGAGAAAAAAAAATATTAAAATTAATTATTTTTTTGGGAAGAAAAGAAAAAAGTGGAAAGAAATGAAAAGAAAATAAATAATTTATTTTTAAAATTTTCATTCTCTCAAAAGTGGAAAAAAAGAGAAAAGAAAAAGTTATTCAATGAAAATTTTAAAATAATACTTTTACCTATAAAATAAAAAATAAAAAAAAATTACAAATATGTTATTAATTAAATCCTTTTAATTTCATTATTTTGGTAAGCTTTCACAACTCTCCTCAAACTTCATTTGTTTCTAATCGTTTCCCAGCTGAGGTAAGATATATATATTTTTTAATAACATTTTGCCCTTTTTTTTTTGTTCAATCACGTTAGAAGGCTCGATTTAATCTTCTTTTTACGTGTAATATAATATGTGCGTGTGTGTTACGTTTCAAGTGTTGTTTCAACACTTTATTAGTTGCAATATATATATGTATGTATGTATGTTACATTTTCAGCGCTGTTCAAAATATGTTATTTTTTTTCTTTTAATAGCAGCGTTTTCGTTGAATTCTTTTTTAAGTATTATTATTTGTATTTTTGTGCAAGTATATTTATTTTCTTGCTAATTATAGATAATTTATTTATTGATAAGGGTATAGCTGTAAAATAATAATATACATTTTTTTTTCTTTTCATTTCTTCTTGCTCACAAATAAAAAAAAATAATTATCTTTTTTTTCCCAAACTCTCAAACAAATGAAAAGAAAACTATTATCATTTTTTTTTTTCCCTTCCCTCCAAATTAATATTTTCTTTCTTTTCCTCTAAAACTCACAAACGACCCTTAGACTGTGTTTGTTTGCTCATGGTAAGAGTGTAAATCAACTTAACCTAATTTAGTCAAGAAAAGTATTATTTGTTTCAATTTAAAAAATTAAAAAATAATTTAAATTTGATTAATTTATTTTTAATTCAAACTTGGGTGCACCTCTCTAGCTGATAATGATTCGTGTCTGGTTTGAATAATTTGATAGTTTATGTATTATAATTATTACGTATTAGTTTATAAATTAAATTCTTATTAGAATTTAATAATAAAATGAGAAAAATTAAGGATATCAAAAATTCCTTCCAATGGGTACTTACTTATCCATCCCGCTCAAAACAGGCACGTAGATGTTCTAGCGAGTATGGAACAAGGATGGAAATTTTATATAGACTCTGTACGGGACGGAAATGTGGATTAAGATGGTATTCTCCGTACCATCCCAGCCCATCCTATTTTGGGCGTGTTTAGAATTGTATAAAAGTATATAAAATAAAATAAAATTATAAAAGTAAATGTCTCGTAATTCGTATAATGTGAAGAATTTAAATTTTACTATCTCGTAATTTGTTTGTAAATTTGTAAGATTTTATTTTATTTTGTTTAGCTCCAAACGGAGTTATAGCCCCACTTATATACAAGTTATATTTATATAATATTTTATGTCAACATATAATGTTATATTAATTTGAAAATATGTACTTTTAATAATATTATACAAAATTATTGAATTTAGGGTAAAGGTTAAAATCTACCTCTATAATTTGTATCAATCACTTTTCTCTCACATATTTAATTACAATAGTCAAATCTTACACTTTTGATCAAATAAAAATTCAGTCATTGTTAGTTGTTATTAAATACAACCATTAAACTAAGATAAAAAAATAAATTTTTTCTACAATTTACTCTCAATATTACTTAAATCCCCCACATTTCAGTTATAACAGTCAAATCCCTACACTTTCGGTGTATATTTAAAATACATTTTATTAAATTATATAATATATTATAATTTAAAATATATTTTATTAAATTATTTTTAGTAAGTAATAAAATTAAAAAATATTTAATACGTTTACGTTTTATAATACATTATTTTTAATAAATAATATAATAAATTAATATTTAATCTATTTTAATTAATATGAAATATATTTATTAAATTCAAATAATTTTTAAAAATAATAAAATTAAATATTTATTAAAGGTGATTTGGTAAAGTATATTTACTTAAAATGTTTTTAGCAATAATATAATTAAATTATATTATTTTAGAAAAAAATGACAACAAAAAATAATGAGTTAAACCAAATAGTTCTAGTTTTTCTATTTTGTTTAACCCTTTATTTTCTCATTTTATTTTCTATTATTATTTTTTTTAAATAAAAATGAAACTACGTCTGAAAATATAATTTTATTATATAAATTAATTTTTTATAAAATATTTAATTTTATTACTTTTTAAAAAGTATTTGAATTTAATAAAATATTTTATATTAATTAATTAAATTAATCATTAATTTAAATATATTACTAATTTAATTTTTTATTTATTAAAAATAATTTAATTCAAAGAAAATAAAATATATTAAATATAATTTAATTATATATTTACTAAAAATGTTTTAATAAATATATTACCATCGAATAACCTTTAATAAAATATTTAATTTTATTATTTTTAACAATATATTTCATATTAATTAAAATAAATTAAGTTTTAATTTAATTAGTGTAGTGTTTTTTTTTAAATCAACTATTTAATTAATATGATTTCAATATATTGCTCACAATAATTACTATATTTGATAATTTTATTCACAAAATAATATTACAATTTTATTTAATAATGAATATTAAAAATTTATATTTCCTAATTTGTTTCATAAAAATAATTATAAAATTATTGAATAACAGTATACTTTTTTTTTCCAATTAGCTATTTAATGATAGTGTAATATATTTTTTTATTGCTTTTCAACATTTTCCTCATTTGTTTTCCCAATTTCAAGTATCCCATCAAAACTAATTAATTGAAAGGAAAATATAATTAAACACAAATAAATTAGAAGTAGAAAGAAAATATACCGATTAAGTTTTACTTTTACTCATTCATATATATATATATATATACATTTAATTTTAACTTCTCACAATTAATATTAATAATAATTTTTAAAGTAATAATTCTATTATACGAGAATATGATTTGTTACCAAAATTATATGATTGATTATAGACGTATCATTTTTTAAAATAATATTCTCATTTTAAATTATAATATGTTATATAATTTAATAAATATATTTCAGATATATTATGCATTAAAAATAATTTAATAAAATATATTTTAAATTATAATATGTTATATAATTTAATAAAATATATTTCAGATTATATTATGTATTAAAAATAATTTAATAAAATATATTTCAAATACATATCAAAAATTTAAGGATTTAACTGTTATAATTGAAACGCGAGGAAATTAAAGTGATACTGAGGGTAAACTGTAAAAGAAATTACTTTTTTCTTTAATCTAACGGTTGTATTTAACGGTTAACTAACAGAAGAACTGAATTGCTACTTAATCGAAAGTGTAAAGATTTGACTATTGCAATTGGAACATGTGGGACTAAAATGATACTAAGAATAAACTCTAAGGGATGATTTTTGTATTTTATCCTTGAATTTAAATATATATAATTTTTATTTTAAATAAATATTCATTAATATTATTTTAATTTAATAAATAGTTTTTATTTTAAACAATGAGCGAGGATGGAAAACCCACGGATAAGTAGGGACAGGGATGGAAATTTTTTTTATTATTTTTTTATTCTTAACAGGAACAAAGACAAGAATAGGGACGGATATTCTATAAATGGAGACAGAAAAGAGAGAGGAGAAGCGCCGTTGACTTCTCTAAAAAAATTATAATTCAAGCTCCATTTGTTTATATTATATTTTTGAGTCAAGATATATGACTTGACCAAACTCGAGTAAATCCCAATTAATTTAATTTATTATACAATCCTAATTAAAGAAAAAAACATAAAGAGAATTTAAAATTGGTAAACGAAAGATAAAAATACATAAAATTTTAAAATAGTCAAATAAGAAAACTAATTTATGGTGAATATTTTTTAATCTGTTGAATCTAAATTTTTCACAACAGAATGAATACAAAATTGGATAAAAAAAATTAAAATTCCCCTTTTAATTTTTATGCTTACATTTGGGTATATTTTTATCTTATTTCCCACAAAATGTATACAACATTATACATAACGGGCTATCATAGATTTTATTGCAAAATAATTAAACGTCAAATAAAAATATTCTCTCCCATTCAAACATGACATAAACGACGAGCCCGCCGGCGGAGAAAAGCTCACTAAAATCCGAGAGACAATTAAACGATCACCAAACGGGTTCTGCAGAAATCACCTGTATATAACTCCCATTATATCACCCGAGGAAAAACTGACTAAATCCGCGAGACAATTAAATGATCACCAAACCTGTTTATAACTCCTGCTACATCAGCAGCACAACTCCATATACACAGTGCAAAGCACCCAGACTGATAAATACAGAGGATAATGAATTCTTTTGAGTCCTCAAGACAGAAAATGAACACTAGATCTCAAGGCTATTCAGCAAGAAGTCTTAACAAACAAGAAGACGTCAAAGGCTAACAATGAATTATCATCAGCCATTGCGAGAAATCTAAGCCCAACTTCGTTATAAATACTCAAAAACTGGTAAGACTTCTGCTAATGCAAACTCTGTAATAAAAATAAGGATATATACATGAACAAAATGTAACACGCAACTACCAGGGAAGGGCAGAGAGTGCAAACCCTCAATACAAATAGGATGAACGATGACGGGCAGGGACAGAGCTACCTGTCGGAGAACTACCATATCGCTCGCTTTCCACAACAGCATCAGCAAACCCATAAAGATTGGAGGACGACCTTGGATTCGAGCTGCCGCCAATGGAAGAGGGATTTGGCAATCCTGCAAAGCTTTCCAGTGATGGCCCCGGCGGCCTGAATGGGGAGCCATTAACCCCAAGGGCTGCAGGCTCCCCATAGCTGCGACCGATCAACCTCTCTCTGAAGGACGCATCCCCATGCCATCCGTATGGCTGACTGCTGCTATCAATGGCATATCCAACCCTATCAACCAGCCCCCCTGTGTAAGGCCCCAGTGGCAGAACATCAACTGCATGCGCCGACGTGCCAGCTGCAAACGCACCAGCCCCAATGCCAGGCAATGGCCCTACACCAGCTCTAGGCGGTTCAGATGGGGCAGAGAAGCCGCTGATATGACCAGGGAATCCACCATCCAACAAGTTTATTGGCGTTAAACCGTCAGAAGAGCGCCTGTCATTCACATAAGCAGTAGCCATCTCCAGTTGTGGCCCGTGTTCAGCAAACCAAGGCCGTCTAACCTCTGGGCTTCTCAACCTCTTGGAGTACTCAAGTTCATCAGCTTCAGCTTTTCTCTTTTGTCTCACCTGCTCTTTAATTTTCTTATCTGTATCATCAATCTCTCTCTCCAGCCTAGATATTTGTTCATTAATTTTCCATCCGGGGAGAACCTTCAAGGGATCAATCTGGTGATAATTCAAACACTTGAGTACAGATTTCAGATCAATTAGCTGCTCGTTGTTTGCTTCATTCTGCATGGCATCATAAAATTTCTGAATCAGCAAAATAAAAATCCTTGCTAAATTTAATAAGAGAAATGCAAACTAAAGCATGCCTCCGCAGCAAGCAAACCCTCTGCTGCTTTTCTTGCTCTCTTCCATTTGTCTCTAGATTGTTGTAAGAAAGTTGTCAAAATTGTTTGAGGTGGGAACTTATTCTCTAACCCAAATGTATAAGCAAAATCAACAGCTCTAACTTCCCTTTTATTCTTCATCATCCATTCAATTATCACTGCAACAGATATAAATTGTGAATTAGACTGCAGATTACAAGTGAAGCAAGCAACCAATGACATAAATATATGTGCAACACTAGGATGGAGATAATGACCGATCAAATTACCAATGTGTCTATATTATCAAAAAATAAAACAAAATAAGCAATATGAACATTACACAATAAAGCATGCAGACACTTCAAAAAGGATATCATGTCTGTATCAGGTACATATCTTTGGCACTCCAATATACATGTCGTGACGTGTCATATTATTTCATTTTTACTTCAAAGATATGATTAAGATAAACTTAGATTTGAGTATACCAAAACCTCTGAAATAGTAAATCTTATATCTTATATTTTGTTATCTTTTACAATTAAATTGTGTGTTGAATTAGTCTTATTATGGATGTTATATTCATATAGATAACTAATAAATATATACAAAATTTATATTTTTGGTTGTATCCCCGTTTTATCCATACCCTCATTTTTTTTTTTTTAAATCACCGCATCCGTATACGTGTCCGTGTCCGTACCTATATCAAATTTATATGTGTGATTCTTAGCATGCAGCTAACTTGCAATTTAGATGTAAACATTTGACATTATGCTGCTCCATAAGGCTATGATTTTCAATGATGCTCGTCAATCATCATACACCCATCAGTATGGGATCTTTTCTCTAATTAGTATACAGTATCCATTTTCCAAATATTTTGCTTGACAAGAAGATATTCAAAAGACAATTGGTAATTTTGTTCAATTTTTGGTTACCTAAAAGAAGTAGATATAGAGAAAAGTACTACTTCTATTGACTTTGTTCATAAGAAAAATGGCAAATCGACACGGCATTATCAAAGAATTCGAATTTTAAAGCAGCATTATCTATACTCACCAATGAGAGCTATGAAACATGAATACTTCAAATTAAGCGCCGCACTCGTATCGGATACTCCGGAGATACGGTTAGGATACAGCCGTATACGTATCGATATGCCACATGGCGTATCCTAATTTTTTATTTTAACTTTTGTATAAGATACGGCTGGGATACGATTGGGATACGGGTAGAATATGAGAAGGATACTTTTAGGATATGGCGGGGGTCTACATGTAATATTTTAAACCTTTTTTAGGGATAAAATTGATATGATAAAATTTTAGTAGGGGCCAACCTGTAATTAACTAAAATATATTGATGTGATTGAAGTTGGTTCTAACTAAAATTTAGGAAGTGAAAAAGCTATTTTTATTTTGAGATGTATGAAATTGTATTTGATACTTTAGTTATATTTGTGTTTTGTGTATGAATGATGTTGGTAGTTTTAAGTATGAATGATGTAATTTATGGATTGAATGGTATTTTTTAAACTATATATTGTTATTTATATAATGTTTAGTAGCATATAGATGCTATCTTCAAAAATATTTTAAATAAAACATATATTTTATTTTATTTTATTTTTTTGCCGTATCTTCGCCATACCCGTATCCTCATTTTTTGAAAATTGTCATATCCCGTATCCATATCCGTGCTTCATAGAATGAGAGTCAGCCATGTCCAAGATGTTAAGGTGGCATTTGGTTTGCATTTTTATTTTTTGTTTCCTATTTTCTGTTTTATCTGTTTTATGTTTTGAAAATCCCAAAACACGAAAAACAGAAAACGCATTTGGTTTGACATTTTTTGTTTTCCGTATTTTAAGAGTTTCCTTATTTTGGGTTAAAAACGCTCAAAATGACTTTTTTCCATTTTGCAATTTATGTGTAAACTTATTTTTTTTTCTAAAACAGATTTTAAAAACACAAATGATCAAATGCATTTTGAACTGTTTTCCTTATTTTTGAAATCGCAAAATGGAAATGGGCTCAAAACAAGTACACCAAATGATACCTTAGTTACTAGAAACAAATTTTCTAACCATTGCCTGACAATAGTAGTATGCTAGTACTAATGAGCCTTCTTCAAAGCAATGGTGGGCATTAAGATGGTCATGTGCCCTCTCTAAGTATAAAGTAAAACGAAGGGCGTCACACCCAAGGATCAAATTTTCATTTTGGTAGGGTATTTTAATTAGCACGGAAAACGGAATATTTAAAAATTTTTGGAGATACTTCAAAAAGGTTTTAAAAATGACACAAAAACATGAAAATACATCAAAATGTTCACAAGCACAAAATGAAAATTTTTTATCTATATATTTGAAATACTACTAACAAATTAATCGAAAAAATCAGAATTATTCACTATTGTTTATTTCAATTCTCGTCGAAATGAAATCATTTCAATAGATCTTTTGTGGAAAGAACAATGCATCTCTCATGATCTAGATGTGCTTCTATTGGAACGTTTGTCCAAGGTCTTATAATGCAAGCACCTTGAGAGGTAAGGACAATGCCTTGACAAATTTGCAACTCTAGCCACTACACCACATAGTATCGGAGATCTTAGTGAGAGACAGAGGGTTGTTCAAGCACCTATTAATAGGGCATCAACCCCAACAGGATCCCTGGGCCCTATTTCCAGCCTAAACTGCATTAGTGCCTTATGGAGAATTTGGAGGTACCCTCCTAAGTTCATAGATGAGGCTAGGAAACACCTTGGAGATAAGGTATAAGAGAGATGTCTAACATAAATTCCCTAGGCCAAGTTGAGGTGTTTCAAATGCTTTATGTCTCGACAAAGTAGACCAAGACCCCCAAACAAAGCATGTAAGTGCCAAGGTTCAAAGTATCGGCCAAGACACAGATATTGGTTATCTCTGCTTAGTTTCGCCAGTGACTGCGTTGAGATCTCACCCCGAATCAACTATTATCGCCGAAACAATCTAACTTGGCTTCTCGTGACTAGATATCACAAGATATCGCCGATACTCCGAGATTTGGAAAAATCGTGTGGCGAAATCTCGACGATGCAGATGATTATGAAGTGAAATATTCTCAAAAAGTGAAGCTTTTTCGGAAAAGTGTAAAGCTCTCTCCAAGGCAAGAAGGGTTGACCCAAGAATGGAATTGAAGCAGAGGAGAGAGCGGTAGAACCAGAAAAGGGGGAGAAAACCCTAAAATTGTATATCTGAAGAAGAAAGAGATACTGAGAGAGACCAATTAGTGTTCGCAACAATCGCCGATCACCTGTGTTTGTCAGTCGAAGGCAATCGTCACGATCGTTGATCATCGCCGTCCCATCCTTGCCATAGCTCCTCGTCCTCGTTCTGTACTTTCCCTTTTATTTTTCTTTTTTTTTTTTTTCACTATGGCAACACCTTTTCATTAAATGCTATATTGTATATCTGAATATATGGCTGTGCATATTCTCTTTATTATTTGATATTGTTTTTGAATATTATTCCTTTGATGCCTTACTTACCCAAAAAAAAAAAAAAAAAGATTTATTTAAAATTTATTTTATTTGTGTAAGATATACATATTAACGAGATTATTATTTTAAAATGATAGGTCTATAATCAATCATATAATTTGTAATGTTGGTAACAAATATATTCTCGTATAATAGAATTATTACTTCAAAAATTATTATTAATTGTGAGAAGTTAAAAATTAAACGTATTTATATATATGAATGAGTAAAAGTGAAACTTAATCAGTATATTTTTCTTTCTACTTCTAATTTATTTGTTCTTGATTATGTTTTCCTTTCAATTAATTAGTTTTGATGAGATACTTGAAATTGGTAAAGCAAATGAGGAAAATGTTGAAAAGCAATAAAATATATATATTACACTATCATTAAATAGCTAATTGAAAAAAAAAAATAGTACACTGTTATTCAATAATTTTATAATTACTTTTTATGAAACAAATTGCGAAAATATAAATTTCTAATATTCATTTTCTTTATTAAATAAAATTGTAATATTATTTTACAAATCAAATTATCAAATTATAGTAATTATTGTGAGCAATATATTGAAATCATATTAATTAAATAGTTGATTGGGGAAAAAAAACACTACACTATTATTCAATAATTTTGTAATTATTTTTAATGAAACAAATTATGAAAATATAAGTTTATAATATTCATTATTAAATAAATTTATCAATAATGGAGTAAGATACAAAATTAGTATGTTCGCATATTATAAGTAGTTTATCTAAAGTTTAATAAAATAGTTACTATATATTAGGTTATGTTATAAATTAATTTTATTATTTAGAATTTTTTCATTAGTTTTTTGAATTTTTTAAAGTTAAAAAAAAAGCTAGAAGTCACATATCACCGGTATTGCACCGCCAAGCTACGACCGTATCGAAATTTCTCGAGCCGATATAGTGACCGTGACCGAAACTTTGAACCATGGTAAGTGCATGCCAAAAAGCTAACATATGGCATGATGAGCTACAGCCATAAAGGATGATGAAAGTTCACACTCGTAATGGGTTTTTATTTTATGAGTCATTTCACACTTGTAATGATAATGTAGCCTTCTATACATGTAACCACCCGAACAATGCAGAATGAGGACTTATAAATGCACTTGTAAAGCTACAACTGGTTAAAGTTAAGGGCAACAAAAGGACAAAAGGCAGCACAACATAATGTTGAAAAAAAAAATGATTTAGCAGACAATGTGGATTTTGATAGAGAAGAATAACCCAAATGATTTCATCCAATCAACTCATTAGAGAACTCCACAAACATTTCCAAAGTAAAACAAAATTTATTTAGTGTCCTAATTTCAGGCATCAGTTCTAACAAATCACTTTGACTTCTACACACCAAAAGAAATAAAACACTTTGGCTTCACTAAAAAATCATAAACTTTACAAATCAGTTTGGAGGTCAACTAAATCTCTTGAATGTGCTAATGGTAGCAATCTAAGTATGCTTTGACTTCCCTAATGGACAATATTGCTGCTTCAATTCTCCATTGTTTTTTAAGAATTTGCAGAGGTAGGGAGAGAGAATTTTGATCTAACATTTAACTGAATTACCGAATATGATCACATTGATTAGGATTGCTTAATAATTCCATTGAGGGAAAGGGACCAAAAAAAAAAGTGACTTACTAGCACGTTGTGCAGTGAATCATTCCCTTAACATTTTCCGTTTATC